>CALSCE010010686.1:16938600-16952721 GCA_943593645.1 Bovichtus variegatus | reverse complement strand
AGACAGAGAGAGAGAGAGAGAGAGAGAGAGAGAGAGAGAGAGAAATCTCTCTTGAGGCTGATCATGCTCTCTACTCTGCTGCACAAGTGCACCTGTTTCTTATTGACTATTTATAGCCAGCCTGCTTTTTAGTAAGGAACTCTCAAACTTCTTCTTTTTGTGTCTATCCGTTTACTGATCCTCCACCATCTGCTGTTGTGTTGCTGTGCACCCTGGTAGCTATTGTTGAAACAACTACCCATAGGAGGAGAAATAGCTTAGGTCCGTATTTTGTGGCTTTCCACCTTCTATGGTCACATCTCTTGTAAACTGCCATTGTGGAAGTCAGAGTGAATCGATGCTTTCTTTGGGGAATAAAATAATTTGCCACAGTTCTTGGCTTGAATTGTCCGTTAACGCATACATTCCTTGAAGGGCAGTGCTAAGCACGCATAGCACCATTTCTCTGCTGTACTCTGTATGAATTGTAAAGAGAAGGCACTGTAAAAACATAACATAAATGTTTTTAATCTGATGACTATACATGGAAATTAAACTGTAATCAAAGTATTTACAGCATCATGAAAAGAGGAAACAAACGTATCCATCGATGCATGGACAGTGTCTTTTATTTACCATTGCGTAATATATATATGGCGCTTTATTGTGTAAAGCGTGCAAGATTCTTCCTTATACCCAATAATCTATATAGTTACATACTGTACTGTAGGAGGGTGATTTATACTTTTTTTTTTGGAAACTTCTGAATTGCATTTCCAACCATCCATAGGAGATGTGATGTCTTTGAAGCTTTAAATATTAACTTATCTGTCAGACAGGTGTGAGAAGGGTTGTGGATTTTCAAGTACGCCAAACTCCTGGAAATTTCATAGCTTTCATAAAGTGAAGAACAAGAACTTATGTTTATCTCAGTTTGAATACATGTGATTGCTGCAGCTAATACGATTATAAAAATAAAAAACACAGGTTCTCATGTGGTGTTTGCAGCCCGTCGTAATCTCAGGCTTTAAACGTGTTCAACCAGGACTAAAAATATCCTGTGAAAAAATAAACATAAATTCTCTTTTATAATTCATACTGTGTGACCAAAAGAGTAAAAACACCTGTGCGATGCGATACGATACAATAGCACAGCAACGAATAGCCGTAACACCTTACTTAAAATGTTAATTTAAGGATTTCTTTTTTAGGCTTTAGCTTGTTAGTCTGTTGACTCAACTCTATGCTCTTGTGTTGGACACTGATATATTGATAGATGTTTTGAATATTTCTTCCACTTCACATCATGCATCATAGTCAAAAAAGTTGAATCCCATGTTGTAGCCTTCTTCTGGTATCATCAAGATATACAGTGATTTTAGATAATTCAACAACAATTTAGATAATCTGAGACCATGTTTCATGTGTAATTCAAAACAATGAACACTATTAGAATCACACTGTTGTCCTAATTGATCTCACGTATACAAGTCTGGAGCTGCAACGGGTAGTCGACAAATTAAAACAGAAAAATAACTGCCAACTATTTTTAAAATCGAATAACTGTTAAAGTCATTTTTTCATTTATAAATGATAGGAAATATTTTCAGTGTCTCAAATATGGAGATTTATTTTTATATCATATTAAACTGAATATCGTTGGGTTTTGCTCTGACAAAACAAGATATTTAAAGACATTACTTTGGACTTTTTAAGAAACTGGGATGGACATTTTTTTTACTATTTTCTGACTTTTTATAGACCTAGCGATTAATTGAGAAAATAATCGTTAGTTGCAGCCCTATACAACTCTAGTAAAACATTCCTTCCCTCTCACCAGATATCGTGATAACATTTTGAGCTTCCGTACCCTGAATAACTATGAGATTATTTTGATTACATGTATATTTGAAAAGTTCAATTACTTAATCCCAGTTTTGGCCAATTTCTAAAAACATTTGTCAGTATATATTTTACCGTAGGGACCTTTACCACGTTCGTTTTGACCTTGATATTTACAATGTAGAAACACTTACGCTTCCTCAAACAATTCTTACAATTCTTCTAACAGATAAAAGAGTACATTTTTCTGGTAATCTATTATGAATTATTTAATTATTTAATTTTGTTTTAATAATATATATATATATATATATATGTATATATAAAAATAAGAATATGAACAACTGAAAAAGCCTCCCTTCTTTATTTTGGCAACATGAAAAATGTTTGATATTACCAAAGGTTTACAGCGTTGACCACCGACTTCACAGCATACGACATTAGGTTGTTGGGCTGCGATCAGCACGAGGGAATGATAGTATATGTGTAAAAAACATCTATTCTTTGGTCACTAACACCTGAACTATTTCCTCCCCTGAATCCATCAGCTGTTTGCATTCATGTCAAACCATTTTAGATGTGAAAACGAGCTTGAGGCCTTACCTTCAGCTGCTGTGTGCAGAAAGTCCACAGTCGCAGAGGTGCCAATGACTTAATTCACCCGGTACTAATATACAACCTAGAGCAGTGAACACTCCTTTGAGACTGCGTCATGAGTTTGATGTACATATATGCACAGGGGGGCTCATAATGTCTCGTCGCTTTCAGTCCTACCCTCTCTCCTACTTAGCTTTCGCTCACTCTTTGTGTTGTTTTCCTGTCTTTAACTATGATTGTCCACCTCTGCTGTCACATGAAAAGCGTCTGACTTGGCCCCTTGATCTTGACAGTTTTGTGGTGTTGGTGGCTTTCCCACACAGTGGTCGATGCTGTCTGTTTCAAACTGACATACGTATGCTAAAATTGCCTAGTTGTACATATACATTTAGTAATATGCCATGATTTCTTTTTTGATCATGATATGCCGTGATATTTCATGAAGTGTGTTGCTGTGTTGCATGTCGTGTGCTTATCTGATGCCTCTTTCCAGAAATAAACTTAAACCTAGCAGCAGTAGTACATGAGACTAAGCATCAACACCAAGAGAAAGGCTATCACCAGTGTCTTTAGGAAATATTATATTTTCAGTAAAGCATAACTGAGAAAAGTGAAGTGAAGTCATTTGTTTGTGATAATGAGTTCTGTATGTGTTAAATAAATCTTTGGCACCTCAGATTCACATAAAAAAAGAGAAGTGTTTGTCACTTATCAGCGTAGATGTCGAAATTAAGATCACTTGTCTGCTCATTTAATCTCCTCGCTGATCTGCTGTTTGCAATACACAAGAAGACAAATGACCTATTGGAATTATAACATACTTTTGTCATGATTGGAAATTTGACTTCAACCCCCATTTCTATGTATAGACACCATCACATGTAGACAAGTAAGAATTTTGCTTCCTGTTGTGATGCGCTTAAGCCGTTAATGTTTAAAAAGAAATGTACCAGAGGCACATGTGTATGTGAAAAAGCTTTATTGTTGTCATAAGGCACAGAGGTCACAGTCTAACCTGTACATCTACAAAGTCATTTCCAAGCTCTAGTATTTGGACCACACGTCTGTGTGTTTAGACTTCTTTTCATTCTAAATGTTAGTTGTGGCCGTGGGATGTATGAATCTGTGACAAAGTCGTCTTATCAAAACCAGAAAGTATATTTCATAAATGTTAAATTCAACATCATTTGACATTAAACAAAGTAAAAAAACATATTTGTGAACTGTATGACCCAGAATTGATTATTTAGTGGACTGTCTTTGCGATCAGCAAAATGTGACAATTATTTTGTGTTTATTTCCAAAAATGAACCATAAAGTCAGGTTAAATCTTCCTGACATGACTTTTATCCTGTTGCAAAGTTGCTAGAGCAGCATAACAAATATTAAATAGACTTTAGTTTTATTCTGTGAAAACAAGTTAAAGGTTATTTGACCAATTATTGTGCCTGTAAAATGTTTATTTCAAAGAAATTTCACCTTTTTTTGAAAAATGTTGACTTTCTTTCTGACGGGGTTAGAAATATGCAGGGGTTAAAGAGTCTCATTAATGCACCAGATGATATTGTTTTCTTTTCTATAAAATCAGTGTAAATGTTATATGAATATAATATCATATATAGTTGCTTGTTTTCCTATCTTACCCCACAAGAAAAAATACATGCATGCTGGAGAGAGGCATAATTGTAGGCCTATTCTTTAAATAAATATATATTTTTAAGAAAAAATAGTTTGAGTTTCGCATTCATCACTCTCCACCAACATTGTGTTCTAGCGCCCCCTGCTGGTGGCCCCGGGAACATGCCCTGACGGTCAGAGATGACGTGATGACATAAGGAGGAATGAATACGTTTCAAACAACTCTTCTGTTAATAGCAACAAACATTGCATTTAAAAAACTAAACCTATAACCCAGCCTGGAATACTGTTTTTCATTTAAGCTTATTTGAGAGTGACGGCACCAGGGAACAGACTTTCGAGACTGCTTTTGGAATAAAAGCTTTTAGATGGTTCAACCATAGTGTTGCAATCATTTGCACCAATGTTAACCCTCTTATATGAATATAGGCCTAAATTAATATAAACTGCTCAAATAAGCAATAAATAGGTAGATTCCTAGATTTATTTATTTAAATTTTTTTACTTTGGGATTAATTTTTAAATGTTTTTTTTCAAATGCCATTTAGGACCTACTGATCTTTTATCAATGAGGCCTATTCTTTTATTCACCATCATATTTACTCAGGAAACATTTTGCAGAGAGCTATGACATAATCTATTGACCTACGGTCATTAAAGGTGAAAAACATACTCTGCAGTTTTTAATTTATTTATTTGACTTAAAAATCGGGTTGCAAGCATTCAGTAATTGCATTAATATCCTGACTTTAACAAAGATTAGGCACAACATAACTGCATAGCCAAATGCAATGGAGGGGTGTGTTTTAAGCTGTAAGCTTACAAATAAACGGATCAACGTTTGGTTTTCCATTGAATCAAAGGTTGCTGGGAAATCACGCAGTGAGGATAAAGGGGAATACCAAGTCAACAACCTAGTTTCACTGACTCAGTCAGTGATATTTTTCACCGCAGATAAACTGCAAAAAAATTACACAATAAATCTTAACTCCTACAATCAACCCACTACTTTAATGTATGTCTCTAATATACCAAATGCCCAACAAAGACCTGGAATGACTTTTAGTTGTTTTTCCCAACTGGTACATTTATTACTTTTATATATCAAAGTATCAAGTTTGATAAAAGATTTGAAATAGGCTGCATTATATATTGTTTCAAAGGTTTAGAGGGTGTCTGACAGCACTGACTGCCCCGATAGAAAGAACACACACATTAGAAACCACAGACAGTAAATCCGCAGTTGCAGCTGCATTGAAATATTCTCCATGCAGACTGGATTTCGGTAAACATACAGTTGAATACTGTACATCGCATTTTTTTTCGGTTTTCATTGTGGCCAGATAACACATCGAACGACCTGTTGCATTCAGACTTGTTAATATTATCAAATTATAAAGCCTCCTCATTGGCCACTTACACAGCTGGAAAAACATTTTTACAAGACTTCAAGCATCAAAATACGCTTTGTTTTGTAATAAACGCTGTGACAGTCGAGCTGTTAGCGTCCATCAGGACTGAAGTGCATCCCGAGTGGAGACAGCTCAGCCGGTGCACGGCTGTACCGGCTCTTGTATCCCGCCACCCGAATGTCTGCCTCCACACCGACACCCTGGCTTTGTCTCTCCTGAATGTAGAGAGGCCGGCCGGGGTAGAAGGCCGGTGGGGCCAGGTAGGAAGACCGCCAAGGCAGCAGGAAATTATTGCACACTGCCGAGTGATTCAGATGGGGCATCAGCCAATTTCCAGGTGACAGGATGGAGGCGTGGTGGAGTGTGTCAGGTGTGGGCAGAAGTGCCCGGATGGAAGAAGCATCGGTGGAGTTGTGGATGTCATCGCTGGAGGAGACCTGTCGCTGAGCATCCATCTCTGCCTCTGCTGACCTCCCGCCCTCCAAAACTGCTTGGGTAGAGAGGACCTGGGACCCGGGGAAGTCTTTCTGTGTGCCACGATTGTGTAAACTTTGGGGATTAAAGCCACCGATGCCTCTAGTTGAGATAAAGCCAGGGACCTTGGCCTCGAATAGGTGGCTGTCTGTTTCTTGTTGCCTCGCACTAAGGACTAAAGGTGCATTGCTCCTACTGTTGCCCCAGGGTCCTGGCTGGAAGACGACAGACCTAGGTGATAAGGGCAAAGTAGAAACAGATGCAGTGGATGTTGCACAAGCAGAGGCAGCTTTGCTCTTGTCTGCACTCAGCCTGCTGTGGTACTGCAGGCTGAGCACCTGAGCCCGCAGCTGCGTGTTCTCCTCACTCAGCGCCAGCAGCTGACGCTCCAGCATCAGGTCGCTCAGCCTCCTTTTCTCCCTGGACCGCTTGGCTGCCTCGTTGTTCTTGTGTCGCTTATCCCAGTAGATGGAATCTTTCTGGTTGGTAGGGATCATCTCCCGCTGGCGCCGTGGCACGTGGCAGCGGTAGGCCCTTAAACTTAGGAGACGTTGAGCCAGCATGGAGGACCGTGTCACCGGGAAGAGGAGTTCAGGGTCTGGATCAGGCTCCATGCAGCCGCTGCTCTCAACTGAGGAGGAGGACTGACACGGAGCAGCGGCCTTAGGATTGTCAGGGCTCCCTGTGGTGGACATGGCCCTAGACTGAAAAAAGTTTAAAACAATTTTTAAAAAGAAAAAAAAAAAAGACTATCTATCTATCTGTCTATCTGTCTATCTGTCTGTCTGTCTATCTATCTATCTATCTATCTATCTATCTATCTAAATTAGTCTATCATTTTGATACAAGCTAACAGAATTGTTAACTAAATGCTACTTTTATTTAGTTTTTACCAAACTTTTTAACTTGATGGAAATATTTCAGCTAGGTTTATTATATATACACATTTAAGGCCACATACAAACATAGCTCATGGAATGATTCATTAAAAGCCTATACTAAAAAACAAAGCAGCTACACCATTAAATGTTGCATAGCCTGTAGTAATTGCCTAATAATAATTAATAATACAAATATTTCCATGAAAGAAGCCATTCTGCATACACATTTAAATTAAAGCAGGCTACGTTTTACTTGAGGAGAGAAATTTCGACTGCACGATTTTACCGTAAGCCGAGTAGTAGTAGAGTACTGAAAAGATCTGAATACTTTCCCCATCACTTCAAATCATCTTCGGTTAACAGAAAATATGACATGACGTGTCGTAAGATTGATTTTAAGACATGATTCCAACCAATCACAGGTAACCTTAAGTAAGTAACGTAAGTGAGCAGATTGATTAATAGCGTTAATGTTGCGTCTCCCACGCGCCAAGTCAAAGTTGACCTTCAGACAGTGTTACAGTGTTATAGACAGTGTTACAGTCTTATAGTCTTATAGACAGTGTTACAGTGTTATAGACAGTGTTACAGTGTTATAGTGTTACAATCGCCGCACTGACCTGAATGGAAAGATTACACTTGTGGGATGATCTGGAAGACAGGGGTCGGCTTTGAGAGAGCTTCTTGTAAGTCCGCAACACACACACACACACACACGCGCGCACACACAGAGTTTGATGTAGCACTCAATATATTTTTGCTTAATTATATCAACAAGTGTCGTGGACGTTACGTGTTTGGCCGGAGAAGGCTGCGCTTACCTTTCTATCACAAGCAGCGGTGCTGAAGAGAGCGGGGCTGCGGGGCTGCTGCACAGACGCCGGCGGCATGCAGCCAATCGCGTTGCGTCCTCGCGCTGTCTGTTTTTAATACTGTGGAAACTGATCGGCGAACTTCACTTTGGAGAGCGGAAGTCCAATACAACACTGTGGTCACAAACCAACATACTGATATGAGTCACTTTGAATAAACTGCCCTACTTATTGTTCTTGTCAGACGATACTGCGCATCGATTCGCATGATCATCTGCACTTTGGCTGTGGAGCAGTGCACTGATGCGGCCGTATCCACTCACCTTTTATTTATGTATTACAGACGTCACACAGGGGGTTTGCGTTCAAACGTGAACGATGCAATTGATTGGTGGGCGATTATTACAATAGTAACCCTAATATCTTGTTAAATAATAATAATAATAATAATAATAATAATTTAAAAAAAGAGGGATACTACAGATGTAATTAGAAATGTTTATTAATTAGGTTAGGATTAATTAACCTGCACCATAAAGCATAATTGATATCTTACAAAGTTGCTCTTAATAAATCTACGACTATAGGAAGTCGTGGCTCCTACTTCTCTTCAGATGGGGAAATTTCAATATCAATGGGAATTTTTTTTCCCGCTGAATCTGAATGCCCAACTGTTAATTGTGCAACTCCTCTCCTGTGAAGCTTTATAGCATGGTCCAGTTTATGTTGGCCTTAAAACTAATACCTTGACAGTAATGTTAACATGTTATGCTTAACGTTACATGTGCTCATGTTAAAGTGACAGTTTACACCAAAATCAAAATGTACATATTATACCTCTTACTTGTAGTGCTATTTATCAATCGAGATGTTTTGGTGTGTGTTGGAGGTATTGGCCAGAGAGATGTCTGCCTTCTCTTTAAGATAATGGATAATAATTGATAATAGATGCACACTTCCTTCTGCGCGGTGATACATGAAACTGTCACAACAAAGTCTGTGGCTTATCTTGAGTAGCTGGGTCATGATTTCAGTAAAGAGACATTGCTTTTCAGTTTTTCAAATGTATTTTTCTGGGCGCTTTGAGCACCACAAGTCGAGTGCCATTTAGTTTTATTATATTCGAGAGAAGGCAGACACGTCTACGGCCGATATCGCCAACACTCTGCAATTCGCACAAAACAAATAATCTAGATTGATAAATAGTATTACACTTAAAAGGGAAACAGGCCCTTTGACATGCTACCATGCTGGTGACAGGTGTACGGTGCCATGCATTCAGTTGGCATGATAACACCGTACTAATATGTACCGTCCAACTGTTCTATCTGTTGTGTAATGATCATTGGAGCCTCACAAGGTGCCAGCGGTGCTACAGAAAATGTGTCCCGTTGACACACAAAAGGTCATGTGCAGTGCTGTCAACTTTAATGGACCTCAGATGTTATGTCGAGCTCTTGCAATTCCGATTTATCTTCACTGGTCCAGATACCATCCACTGCGTGCTCGTATGGCATGTCAGCTTCTGGGAACTTTGTGTCTTCAATTCTTTGCATTTTTTTTAAAATGTGAAAGTCCTAGATTACACACTAAGTATGTCCTCAATCAAGTAATTCCTCACCTCCTCAGTAACTGTCTGGGTGTATAGGACAGGACCAAACTGCAACAAGGCATCTTGTCATTGAAGAGTACCAGAAATATCAGCTACAAACCTGCCCATCAACTTAGCGAGTTTAGATCCATACCACAAACACTAACGGAGGATCACGATCCACGTCTTCCATCCTGGCCTCCTACTATTTCAAGCTCTGTCATTTTGAAGAGAGACAGCCATGCATGAACACCTGATCTGAACAGCACAACAGCACAGTATACAGTATAGACAATACCACCAAAATGGAAACCCACATGCTACATTGCACAAGATCACTTTTCTGCAGTTTGTGCAGAAGATTTAACCGTTTTTTTACTGAGTGGGGGCTGTCCAGATCAGGAGGGGAAAGGTGTTCACTTTGTTTTTTTTAGAAAACTCCAGCAGATTTTTCTTTCTGACTCACTGTAACCACAGACGCCTAAGTCGGTCATGTTCCAACAGTCAAGTTATTCTTTCAGTAAAAGTTAGTCTCCAGATTTTTAAAGAGTTGCTAACATATCAGATTGTATTGATTCCTGTTGATTTGTCTGATGGCTTTGATGAGAAGTAAACATATAAACCTGGTCACACAACAGGAAGACTTAACAAAACCTTTGTAGCAGAAATAAGAAAGTGTGTTTATGACGGTTAATCCAGTATGAATGTCAAATGATTCAGCTGAGATTAATTCATCCATGCAGGACCTTTTTGTTAGGTTATTCAGCTTTGATTGACTGTACTGCTCAGCACTGACTCTCTGCTCCCTTTTACGATGGCTGATTGTCACTGTTTCAATGAACAGGCTCAGAAAGTATCGTGGTATATCAAGGTATGCCAGCATAATTTTTTACCACTGCCACTTTCTCATTGTGTGGCAACACCCACATCCTGACTGCATGTTGCAGATGATTTCTGCGCATGTGGATGATAGATATTGCGCAATACATGTCCTGTGGGCTTTATAACAATACAGTGACTGGTTTAGTCAACAGTGAATCACACAGCTGATCTGTGTCGTTTACAATTCTTGCTTATGAGAAATTGACCGATTCACACCTTGCTGCATGTAGCTTTGCTTGTTACCCAAAAATATAGATGCAGTGGGCGTTCCTCGCAAGCCTTTGTTGAAGGATACCGCTGGTTTTGAAATGATACTTTTCTGATTTGCAACAATTCCCATTAAAAGCCCAAAAACCAACAATGTGTTAGTATTATACTTTCTCATTTCTCACCCGCCTATTTGTTCACACGGACGACATCAATCTTTAAAACGGATCACAACATTTTTTTGTTTTTTAAAGGCTGCATGATTTCCTTAAACCGCTGGGCACTGTAGCTTTAGCAAACATAGTTAAATAAGAGGAAAGAGTGTATTTGTTTAGGACTACTCTACTGCTGTGGATTACTACACATTATGTGATTACGCCAAAGCGTATGAGGCCACACCATTTGTTTCATTTACACTTTTTAACCATGCGTTTTTTGTTTACCCGGTAGTTCATCTTAATCCTACGATTACTAGAATTTACTATCCCGAGTTTGTTTGTGCTAAGCATTGTGTCTTGCTATCATTTCCTGGTTGATTGAAAACAAGTATTGTTTAAGTTCAGTAATTGTCAATTGATTTAGTCTTCAGTTTCAATACTTACCATGTTTTCCAGGAGTTAAAGGAATACAAATTAAACCTGCTCTTACGCTCGGGCTGATGTCATTTAAATGTCATGTGTTAAACCAAGTATGGGGCTCGATATGTTATGTTGATTAGGATTCATGTTTTTTGTAATGGTTATAGAGTTTTCTTGGCAAAATAGTAAGACGTGTTTACATTTTGTTTGTACTGATGATGTTTACTGATACAAATTAATGGTCATTTACCTGTTTTAGGAAAGTTAGACTAAGATACCCCTGAGAGAAACATGGCACTGCCTCAGCTGATTCTTCAGCTGATATTAAATATTAAACCTATTTAAGGTAGTTGTTGTTCCTCAGTGAAGACGACATGATATCTGTGTAGCTGTGTTAACTTGGTGTGACCTTAAATTGATCCGAGTTGCGTTTACCCTAGTTCAGCCAAGTTATAGGTGTAGGTGTGAGATCCTCTCAAAATAAACTACAGAAGAAACATGTCAGCCAGTGCAACAGTGTGACTCATTGGTCTGTTTTTGGACAACAATCGAGACATATGACACAAAGAAATAAGCTTTTTCAAGTGATAGTGACATAGGCAATACTTGTGTTACATAGGACACGTTCATTGGTCTTTTCTTGGGCTTTGCTCAAAATAATGAATATAATCAGACTTATCCTTTAATTCAGGCGACTTGTCATGCTCACATCCTGTCCTGTACAACACCCGCATCGCCGAATCACCTGTCCATCTCGCGAACAAGACCACAAGGTACTTGAACTCCCTCGCTTGGGGCCGTGCCTTACTCTCAACCCGGAGGGAGCAATCCACCGTTTTCCGGCAGAGAACCATGGCCTCAGATTTTGAGGTGCTGACTTTCATCCCGACCGCTTCACCCTCTGCTGCAAACTGATTCTGTGCAAGCTGGAGGTCATGGTCTGTTGAAGTCAACGGAACCACATCATCTGCAAAGAGCAGAGACGCAATTCTGAGGTCCCCAAACCGGACACCCTCTCTGCACTTAAGATCTTTTCCATAAAAATCTCAAACAGAATTGTTGACAAGGGACAACCCAGGCGGAGGCCAACACCCACTGGAATCGGTTTGACTTTGTGCTGACTTTGTACATGGACACAGCTCTCACTTTGATGGCTCGTAGCAACCACCCTGGTACCCCCATATACCCTCCCCCCCACACAGAACTCCCCGGGGGACACAGTCGTAAGCCTTCTCCAAGTCCACAATACAAATGTAGTCTGGATGGACAAACTCCTGCGACTCCTCCAACAGACGCATATGTATATACACTGCTCCACGGCCTGGACAGAATCCACATTGCTCCTCCCTGGGGTCACATTCTTGAGGTTTTTAGTCCTGCTGCGTTCAATATGATTTGATAGGTCATAACATTATCTGAGTGTACCTCAGGTATGCCTTCCACAGGACCACACAGTCTTACAAATATCCTCTAAACCACAGTTTTATCATTACTCATTTATCATTTCAGTGCACCCACACATTCTACTGTATAAAGTCACCGATGACTTGGTGACTCATCGTTGGGGTAAGACTAATCTCATTGTTCCTGTGAACTTTGATGTTGTTTTATAACCCCTACTCTTCACAAACAAACACACACTCCCACCAAAACCCCACCATGTTCTACTTTAACAAGCTGCTTTACACTGAAACTCCACTTCAATGGAAATACCGCTGCTTTGCTTTTGGCTTCATCTTAACCTATTTCACATGTTTGTATGTCATGTCAAACCATATATATTTCTACTACCCTTTTTTATGGTTTTCTTTTGTGTGATTTTTTGGGGTCTGCTGGCCTCCTTAACTCAGTTGAACTTTTAACCACTTTTTACAGGAAGTTGAGTTGAGGGTCCTCAACCCTCAGCTGCAGTGTTGCACAGTGCCACTTGAAAACCTTACAGTGGTAATGTAGGGCCCTGAGAAATAAGAAGCAGTAAGAAGCTTCCCACAGCCCAGAGCTTTCACACACTCACTGTACTAAAGTCAGGATTGGTCTGAGGGTCATGCACTGCTGAGATCCTGTGAGATACAGAATAAGATGAGAACAAACATGCAAATAAGCATGTAGCGGAAACTGTGTGATATATTGCATAGAGATAACGCCTGTGTCTTGCCAACTGTGCTTTTCATTGTCTAGTGTAAGGTTTAGTGCTAAGTATGACGCAGTCATTACAGACATTATCTGTGCTCCAATAATGATGAGTCTTGTCGCAGTTAACAGTCACCTAAGTGAAAGAAAATAGTTCAATAATAAATCAAAATTTGAGGAGTAAAGCGCAGTGAAAACCATCAAGATTTCAAGTAATGAGTCTGTTGTTCTACATTTCTGACAGTTTCAGTTTCTCGGTTGCTGCAGAGGGTTTTTAAGCCGTTTCAGGTTTAGCAGTTAGTTCATATTGCCATTTTGTAATGAACAAAACATGAGGAAGTTGAACTTGTCATCTCCGTCTCTTGCGTTTTTCTCACTGGCTGCTAATGCTGCGGTAAGAATGTGAATCTTAGATGTGACCTGGAAAAATATATTTTTAAATACATCATAAGTGACATCTTTGTCAATTGGTCAGTTCCAAGAATTTAAAAGGTGTAGAAATAAATAAGAAGTGTTACTAATTTTGGCAGCACTTGGTTCCTGTTGGCAGCTGGCCATAAACTGACATGAGTAATGTACGATTACCTTAAGGTACTCACTGTTTTAACTTGCCAGTTTCTTATTTTACTAACTCTAGCAGAGTCAAACTCGGAGTATCTTTGCATTCTCCAAACACAATCTGTGCTGCCTAAGACATAACTTATATCTTTTTACTTTTCAGATAAAAAGATCTCAAATATAGCTTACAAATGTATTTAAAGGATAGTTTCACATCTTTCAAGGTATTTCTCAAAACACTACTCACATGTCCATATGTACGTACATAGTGTGTTAATTGCTGTAATCATTCTTCCTGTCCATACTGGCTGTGAAGAGATCTCTTTCTAATGTTATTCTAATGTAGGTGATGAGGGGACAAAATCCACAATCCGTTTTGGAAGACACCCACTTTATTCGTCTTACTCAGACTGCTGAGCCTTATGTTAGCTTTAGATTTAGCTAAACTTTAAAATGCATTTTTGCAAAAGATGAGGACTATGGATTTTGTCCATATTGCGTTAGGAAGAGATCTCTTTAAGACCAGTATTGACAGTAGGG
>CALSCE010010686.1:16895373-16938590 GCA_943593645.1 Bovichtus variegatus | reverse complement strand
TGTCTAACAAACGTCTGAGTCTCCTCCGCATCACGGCCATGGAAACATTTGAATCTGGTATGGCTTTTTTTGATCTCCCTCCTTTATTTTCCTTTCCTCCACCTGCTGCTCACTGTCTTTAGCTCTCTGCGTTTACTGATATTCATTCAGAAGCATCAGGGTTTTTACATTTACTATAACATTCATATCCATTAACACAAACTATCAGTGTCATATTTACGTAGCAGCCTGCATGTGATCTTTTATCTCTCTTGAAATCTTCTCCTATAGGGGGATCACGTTTCTTCAGCAGATGCTGTTAGAGTCATCTCTCCCTTCTTGAGACTCTGAATAGGCAAAGCAAGAATCCCTTTGAGATATGTTAACAGTTAGCAGCAGTACACTACTTATGCTTGCATATTGATATACATCCACAGAAGCACACACACATGTCCATCTGTTGTCTGCTGTAAATGATACATTAATTCATTGCGTGTAAGAGTCAGCCTAACGTGTGTCTGACAGGCCTCACATGGGAGGTGAGGGCAAACAGCCGGCACTACCACAAACGCAAACAGAAGAAATCCTTTCTGTGCTTCCGCTGGGGGCGATACGCGGTGAGTCTGTGCTTCCTTCCCTCCACACGTAACCTAACACCTGTTGGCATGCTGATGCATACATGTTAATGTGCTAATACATACGTCTCCCTTGTGCTTCTCTCTCTCTCTCCCTGTTGCTGTTTGTGTCTGTTGCCAGGACAATGTGGTCCGCAGCTACAAGTACTCCCCTCTGACTTTCCTGCCACTGACGCTGTTCGAACAGTTCCATCGAGTGGCCAACCTCTACTTCCTCTTCATGGTGGTGTTGCAGGTCAGATGAGGAAGATAGGATGGTTTTGAGTTATTTTACGGGCTCAGCTTTAGTCTTTAGTCACTGTGTCATGTTTACAATATCTTTTATCGGGATTGTTGGACAGACCTTCTAAAGTGATGGGATTGTTGCTGATATGTTCCTTACATTGTGACATATATATCCAGTTATTTTAGATAAAACTTACCTAAAATCATGGTGTTGTCCCAAGCTATGACATAGTCTACTATACCTGTAGACTCTGCATGTGTATTCGGGGTTGGACTAAGGAACACCTTGAGGGAATTTGTTCAAATTTGGCACAAACGTCTACTTGGACTCAAGGATAAACTAATTAAATTTTGATGGTCAAAGTCATTTTTACCTCCCATATTATATAATATATATATTTATATATATATTATATATATATATAAATATATATATATATATATATTATGTAATTCTCGTTTCTGTATGCAAAGGAGGTTAGATGAGGAAAAAATGCTTATACAACGACACACCTTAAATAAACTCAGTTGCTACCTCGGGGAAAAGATTTGCCTCAACTAAAAAGTTCTTCAAAACAGGATGTCATGCTATTTAATCGCTTAATCCTCCTGACAGCATTAATTCCGTTCGCCTCGTGTAGTTTGACAAAATCATCCTAACTTAAGGTCCACGTTTTCCAGAGCTTTGACAGTTTAGTCAAATTTTTCAAGCATAGTTATTATTACTTGTGGAAGCCCTTTGTGTGTGCATATGGTTTATACAGCATGTGTGACTCTGTTTCCTTTTCCTTCTGTGTGGTTTCCAGTGTGTCCCTGCCATCTCATCCATACCTTTTTACATCACCATGCTCCCGCTGCTCGCCGTACTTTCTGTGAGAGGGCTGAAAGACCTTGCCAACGACAGGGTGAGACCACCACTCACTCCGTAGTAACCCTTTCTCTCACCGTGGGGGAGTCTGCCAGGGGGAATATCCCTCGGTGATGAATCCACACTCTTACACACAAATGCCTGATCTTAAACACAAATATACGACCGGACTCACGCATGCATTTATGCACCTGGCACTTAAGAATGTACGCACTCTTCCTTCTCCTTCATTGTCCGCATTGACTCCTTGTCCTCTCCTCATTGACAAAACCAGTCATCCCAGTAGCATTAATTTTCTCTCCTATCATTAAAGCTTTTCCGTTTAAATGCAGGCGTGATGTTTTGCATGGAGAATTCTCTGGTTAAGTGCATCACTGAGTTACGGTCGTTAACAGCTCTGGGTGAAACGCTTGCTTGACCCCTCTCTATTGACTAATCATTTAGTGGAGGGTGTAAATCTCCCAGCTGGTGTCACTGTAGAGGCCCGTAATGGCGTTTCTCGCTTCTCCTTTCTCCTGTTCAACCTTTCATGGCCACCCTTACTCCATCTCACACGCTCCCTGTCCATCACTCTTTTTCTCTATCCATGTCACGCTTCTCTATCTCATTCTCTTTTTGGGTCTGTCTGTCTCTCTCTCTCCATCTCTGGTCCAGGCAAGGAGACGCAGTGACTCTGGGATTAACTCCCGACCCTGTGACGTAATCATCTCCCAGAGGTGAGGACAAAGACGGTGTGTTATTCTCTCAGGACTTCCAGTTTGAAACAGCCCTGTAATGAAGCTCTAATGAAGTGTGAATGAGTGAATCCCTTGATGGTTCCTTTGTGCATTAAACCAGGGCCAAAACATTTTCCACACCTATTGGAAGACATGAACTATGACCAACCTCTTGATGTTATCTTCTGCTGTCTTCAGAGACACTTTTGCCTCAGTCGGTTCCTGAGACTGTTACACTCCAGATGATATGCTTTCCCTTGTGGACTAAGAGAGAACTTAACAAAATAATGTGTTCACTACGCTCAAAAGTTTGGTAACTGCTTGAGAACCGCAGTGAAAAAACGTCTTTTTATGTTTGTTTTTTAACACTAATGGATATCATTTTAATGAAAGGCCCGCACACACATTTTTTGCTATACTGCAAAGTCCTGTTATAGTCACATATACAAATATTTTTTCCATTTGCACATCGTCATCTGTCCTGTCTCAGTTTCAGCAGAGCACAGTGGAAGGATCTACATGTGGGAGACGTGCTGCGGATCCACAAAGACCAAGTCATCCCTGTGAGATTTTCATTATATAAAACCCAGAAATTACCGGCAATATAGAAAACAAATTGTAAAAAAAAGAAGTGAGTAATGATTGATGCACAAGTAGAATAACATTGCAAGAATGAATTGTAACCTACCCTATAGGTAGCATATTTGAAGTTCTTACATACTTAAAGTAAGACATTTCAGCATAGCAGCACGCAGCTGCTTAAGTTTTAAATAATGTAATAGATGCTCCTTAGCTCTATTTGTATTTCCAGTAACTTTTCTACTCAGCACTCTCTTACTTTTCTGTTTTGTCTCTTTCCTCCCAGGCTGACCTTCTCCTCCTGTGTAGTTCAGAACCTCACAGTCTGTGTTATGTCGAGACAGCAGATATCGACGGGTAAGAAACTAATCTGTTCTTTCATTCTACCTCGTTCTGTTGAAAACTCATGATTTAATTCATCACATAATCATTATATGCATGTTTGTATGTATTAACTTTATGATGTTTGTACCAGCAATAGTAGTAGTATATTATATTATTAAAGTACAAACTATTAGGTATTACAACATAAAAACTATGAATATAGTGTAACATATATAATTGTAAAAATAATAGCACAAATAAGGAGTTAATGAGAAGTTTTAAGATGTGATTTTAAAGGCGATATGGATTTTAGAGGCGCAAGATTTTCAGGCAACTCTTCTTTTGCCATGGGGTTTTGACGACAAAAGCTTGGTCACCTTTAAAGGTGTAACGTCATTTATACACTCTGGGACAGCCAGAAGGGCCCTGCCTGCAACACCTGAGGCTTTGTGGTGGTTCAGGGAAGGGTAAAGAAGGACAATACATTTGGGTCCGAAGTTTATTTCTACAGCCCAATATCACAAATTACACATTTGTCTCAATGGGCTTTACAGACTGTACAGGATACGACACCCTCTGTCCTTAGACCCTCGCACCGCACAAGGAAAAATTCCCTGAAAGAAACCCCACAATTACGAAGCGATTTAGTCTTTGTCAGCAGCTTAAAACCGGTTAGAACCAGTTTGAGAGATGAAAGTGCCTTGTGGTTTATTAGACCTTTTTTTAATGAGTCTGTAAGAATACATTAATATCTTGCAGACTGCTAGACGGACGATATGAAAATGTTATCATTCTGATTCAAAACTAAATAAATTAATATTGCATTACTCTCTTTCCCTTTCCACTCCAAATTGCCCTAACTTCTCATCATTATTTCTGGTGAATGGATCAAGTATTGAGTGTTATTGTCACTTGTAATTGCGGTGTTTTCTTGATTCAGAGAGACTAACCTCAAGTTCAGGCAGGCGCTCAGTGCTACACACAGCGAGCTGACCTCTCACCCCTCAGAGGAGACGCTTGCTGCCTTTGATGGTGAATAAATGTTTTCTATTAAAATAAATAAATAAAAATCTAATTTTTAAAGTAGTGCACAGAAAACAAGTAAAGCTTTTACAGAACTGCATTACTTGTCCAAAGTAAGAGCGAATGTAATCTTCAATTTTACAGGTGTCGTGCTCTGTGAGGAGCCCAACAATCGCCTGTACACCTTCAGAGGCCTGATGCACTGGCAAGGAGAGAGTCTTCTGCTGGACAACGAGCACATGCTCCTGAGGGGAACAGTCCTACGCAACACAGAGTTTGCCTACGGCTTGACCATATACACTGGTACATGTAGCAGAATTTATTCAGTTTAGAAAAGGGAATATCAACATGGATTTCTGTGGAATTTCTATGCCTGTGGGATGTTAGTGAGGGGAAGGATCATAGTTTTTTTTCCCTTCAGGAAATGGCTTCTGGAAACCACCAGACTGGTCTGTTGAGTCTAAAATGACACTGAACAAAACAGGAGGAAGAGAAGCTCCTCTTACACGGCACAATGCCCCGTAGAGGTGTATGATAACAGAGATAAAACTATTGCAAAAAAATGTTGTGTCGAGGCCACCTATCCTCATTTCCCCTTCTACTGTGGCCTCCACTTGTTTCAATGACAAATTGTATTGTGTGGAATACATTATACTGCTAATTATGGACAGTACTTAACTCTTGCAGCTGTGTCTTAAATGTGGGTCTGTTAACATTGTGCAGATAACAGCCTGCTCCTGTCTTTTAAGTGATCATTGATCGGATATTACTGGACCAGGCTGAGGTGTCATGGATCTCACTGCTATGACCCTTTCAGTTCTGGTCGAGCAGATCAATAGATCAAATTCTTCCAGAGATGGGGCTTATACCATTCATCAGAGACTGTCTATTGCTGTGACCCCAGTTCAGCCTGATTATAACTCTTTACCCTCCTCACACACACTTGACACGGCCTACTTTAAGTTATGCATGATCAAGGTTGACGCATTGTTGTTGTAGTAAGAATAAGTTTGGTTCCTGTCCTTGAACAGTTTGAAGATATGGCACGCACATTCTCAGTATGCGTCATTTTTACACATTCAGCTCAACATCTTTCAGCAGTCTATGTGAGATTGAGTCAACATCACTGAAAAAACATAATGCGATATCATACTTTATTGATCCTCGCAAGGGAAATTCTCTCTTCCCGCTGACCTCTCGGCAGTGGAGTCAGACAACCCCGGAACTGGTAACGGTACAGCATCTTGCTCAAGGGCACGTCAGCAGATGCTTACTGACACAAGGGCTTGAACTTTCAACCTCTGGCTGCAGGATGGTCTACAAGCTGCCGGAGAGCTAGCATCTAATAGTTGTCTGCTCTGTACCAGGCGCGGACACCAAGATCATGAGGAACAGCGGGAAACTGAGAATAAAGAGGACTCAAATGGAAGAAGTTTTCAACCGAGTGGTGATCGGCGTGAGTGGGTTGAGGGTTGAGGGAAGGATGACGAGCATGAGACAACTTGTGGAGTTATTCTGAACTGTGCGTGTCTGGATCTCTAGATCGTCCTGTCCGTGCTGCTGGCAGCTCTGCTCCTTTCCATCGGCGCTGGCGTGTTTTCGAGTTGGGTCATAAACCATACAGGGGTTCCTTCTGCTCTGGTGGTCAACGGGAATCCCGCCTACACCGGGTTCCTCGTCTTCTGGAGCTACATCATCCTGCTCAGCCCGGCCATGCCCATTGCTCTCTACATCTCGTTAGTTCCATCTACAATGATTTACGCATTCAGTTGAAATATGCCTGTGCTTGTGTGTGTACTGTCTTATTTGTCCTCCATGTCTGTGTCCACAGGTTTGAGGTGATCCACACGGTCCACAGCCTGTTTATTGGCTGGGATATGGACATGTATTGGCAGCAGGCAGACAGACCGGCCCAGGCCAGGAATACCTCACTGAACGAGGAGCTCGGCCAAGTGGGATACCTGCTGAGTGACAAAACTGGGACACTAACCCAGAACCGTCTGCTCTTCAGACAATGCTGCATAGCTGGGGATATCTATGGTACAAAATAAACTGAAACTATCTCGTTTCTATATTTATATCTAGATTTTACTATTTAGGGCTGTCACAATATCAGATTTTCACTACACGATTATCCAGAAGAATTCACAATAACAATATTGTTTTGATATCTATAGAAAATAAAAAAATGGAAATGCTATCAGTCAAATTTATATTTAAATGTAGTTATTGTGCGTGTAGTTTGTTTTTTGGCAAATGAATTACTCAAAATTTGAGTGCAGGGAGATGGAGAGAGAGAGTCTGTATATAACTATCACTGTACAAAAACAAAGAAACCAAAATGAAAAGTGGCACTGGATTATTAACACAATCTTATCATGTGTTAGAAGTAAACAAAAACCCAATTCCAGCACTTCTACTGAATAAAAACAAAGTATCTTTATCTGACCTCATGCTGCACAGATAGCTCGAAATGAACATTTCTAACCCACTAAGAATTTTTTAAAACCTAACCCTCTCCCCACTCCAACAAATAAAATTGAATTATGAATTCAACATGCTCTCAAAATGCATCTTCATACGACCTTAAGTAACCTTGTATTCAGGAAGTATTCATGTTGACCATAAGGTTAAGACAAATAATATAAGTTTTTCTCTTCTCATTTTGTAAAAATCTTCAAATTAGAAAACTCATTAACAATGTTAACCAGATGACCTTGCACAAGAAAGCACAGAAAAAAAATTAAATTGCTAAATAAAATCCCAAATTGTGGGGAAAGGAGTGAAAAGGGAAAGAAGAACACACTCCCCTCTTCATCAATATATGAAATAGAGTTCAGTTATTGTGACTACAAAGTAAACATGTGAATGCACTAACTAATCTTTTCAGGATGACACACTAATAAGACATTTTTTTATATTTGTATTCACTCAAGATTGTCCAACAATCCCAAAAAATGTGTAGAGTTACAAGATTGCGTCATTTTCGTCCTTAGTTATTAATTTATGTAACAGGGTTTGATAATGACCACAGAGACAAGTTTCCTCGCCGTGTCACAGTGGAGCAAAGACTCCTTTTCGAGAGACACTTAACATCCTCACATCCAACAGCCACGAGTCCATCTATTAAATATTTAACACCGGCTCTGCCCACTGAAGACGACCTGTAACTGAAACCTTGTCAGGATCACATGAACCATATGTCGTATGTCTGAGCAACTTCCTGGTTCAGCACACACTTATTTATTTCATCTCCGTTTATCTTCAAATGTTTTTTCAAGTCAATTAATAAAATAAATTCTCCACTTTCACAGGTGATTCAACATGCAGGGCAGAAGACATAGAGGTACCATATAGAAACTACTCTCAAATCTGCAACTTCAAACTGTATTTTCTTTTCTTTCTTCGCCTCCTTCTTGCATATTTCCAGCCTAATTCAAAGGTATTCTTTAACCTTCCTTCATGGTAAATCATTTCTTGCCCATGTGCCTGTTTTAGGTCTTAATGTGTTTCTGCCTTAATCTTTTTTCCCTGTACTCGTGCAGCCCATGGACTTAAGTTGGAACCCGTTCTCCTGCGGTGGTCTGTTCATGTCAGCTCCCAGCCTGGTGGAGAAGCTCAGGGGACAGCAGTGTCCATTCAGCAGACAGTTCCTCAGAGCGCTGTCTCTATGCCACACTGTCATGGCAGAGTGGAAAGAAGGTTGTGTTTGTGTGAGAGTATCTGTTTTCTGTGATTCAGATCAAAGTAGTCCAGTTCTCATCCGACATCTGAGAAAAATGTTGAACCTCAGGTTATAGCTCAGACAGCCCTGGTTTATTTTTTGATGAGATTTCAGTGTGTGATTCATGTTTCCACTGCGTGTTTTGTATTGACCTGATGAGGGTGCTACAATTAAAAGCCAAACAACCTGTAAATGTACTTTCAGACACTACTTGTCAATATTTTTTTTTTTAAATATAAACTTGAAAGGATGCTCACATTGATTTTCCAACCCCTCGAACACTTGTATGACCTGATTTAATAACATAACATTCCTGGAAGACGACATGTTTACACCCATTTTGTGTGTTGACTACATTCCTCCAGAGGCTCCCGTTTACCAGGCTGCGTCCCCAGATGAGGAAGCTCTTGTTAGTACAGCCAGGGAGCTTGGCTGGGTGTTTCTCTCCAGGACACGAGACTTTATCGTTGTCTCCGAGCTGGGTGTCCATCGCCAATATCAGCTGCTTGCACTGCTGGACTTTACCAGCACGAGAAGACGCATGTCTGTACTGGGTGAGAGTAGCTCTCTAAATACACTTATCTTATATCTTGCAATCTTTTGTTATCTTTCATAATTGCACTTATGCTAAGTTCTCACATTTCAACTTTTAATAAATTATACATACTGTTTTTTTTCTCTCAGTGCGGGAGCCTGAGGGTGGGTTAAAGCTGTACTGTAAAGGGGCAGACATAGTTATCCTGGAGAGGCTGCAGAAGGACTGTCTACATCAAGAAAGGACTGAAAGAGCCCTGGAGGTTAACTGGAGTTTCTACTTTACCATTAGTGTGTGCTGTTATTGAGCCTACTATTTATACAACACTACTATAATATCTTTTTGGTTTCCATGTCAGTGTTGAGAAGTTCACATTTTTTTAAAAAGTTCATCATCTTAGCTTAGTGTGTTAATAAAGTAATACATTCAGACCTTGAAAGGTTCAGAATGTACAGCATGCTAACATTTGAGAAATAGCTCAAAGCACAAACAGCTGAGGCAGAATGTCGTCAACTTTGCAGGTATTAAATCAGAAACCAATGTATTGGACACATTTTCCTGATGGTGGCGCTATATGAAAATTCATAGAATCAAAGTTATTAGAATTGATCCTCAGGGGGACATTACTGTGCTGAATTTCATGGCAATCCATCAAGACATTGGAGTGATTATAAAAACAGAAATAAATAAAAAAGAAAGTGAATCCAGTCTTTCCAATGAAAATGTGGGAGTTGGTGGAGGACAACTGTGTATGCAACAGTTTGTCAAGACGTTTCACTAAAAGCGCAGCATGTCACCATCCTGGCTGTGGAGACGGAGGATCAGCAGAGACTATAGGATTCATCCTCTGGGGACATTGAATGTATGAGCAACATTTCATGGCAATTTATCCAATAGTTGTTGGTGGACCGACTGACAGACCAACATCCCTAGTTCAACATATTGTATTTTTTACGACAGCCTTTTTTCAGTAAAGATTTTTGCTCCGTTAATAGTCATCATTCAAATAAAAACGTTACGGTGTCTTTTCCGTGATTATCCGTATGGATCACATTGTACTCAACGCACAAAATCTTCCATCGTCGTTATCAACTGTCTGATCATCATAGCTTTTACACACACAGTATTGAGCATCCCACAGTAGTTAAAAGTTCTTGATCAATAATCAATAGAGTTTTCAAGAAAGGATCAGGCCAGCGATCTTCTGCTGAGATAGTGCAGACATGCCTGCCACGACCGAGGTGTTGAGCTCATGTTCCCTTTGTCAATTCTTCAATTCTGCCGGAAAGATCACTCAGTAAATAATCTGCAGCCTATAATAACATGTTAACTTATCTTCTGTTAGTTGTTTGCCCAGGCCTGTCTGAGGACTTTGTGTGTTGCGGTTCGATCTGTTCCTGAGGCATCATGGGAGCAGTGGAGTAAAACTCTGGCCCAGTCTGCTGCAATGGTGACCTCTGACCGTGACGCACTGCTGGAAAAGCTATATGATCAGATGGAGAGAGAGCTGCAGGTGGGCTCTTCCTGAATGGGATTTTTACATGTTAATCGACACAGAAAAGTTTTTAAGTCAAGCCTGTGCTTAATCATTTCTGCCCTTTACTTTTCCCTTAATTAAGTCTTGCATTTGTGGAGCACAAAGTAGTTGTTTCTAAGCGACTTTGGTAAATCCTATTCATTTTTTCATGTTATGAGGTTGAACGTCACCCATATCTTCTCTTTGTGTCCTTGTCATGCTATGTAATAAAGGCAATATCCTTCAGGAATGTTACAAACTCATTTTAACTTTCATGTTTCACAGCTTCTAGGGGTGACGGCAATAGAGGACCGGCTTCAAGAGGGCGTTCCTGAGACTATTGCTCTGCTTCAACAGGCTGGACTTAAAGTATGGGTCCTAACTGGGGACAAAAAAGGTATTGTGACATACTGTAGCAGAAGGTGGGAGCGGCACCACTTTGAGCCACATGTCTTACTGTTGTTTTGTCTTTTCCACTCTCTTTCCTGCCCCTTCGTTCCTGTAGAGACTGCAGTGAATGTTGGATATTCTTGCAAGCTGCTGGACCCTGATACCAGATTACTGGAATGGCAGGAGCTGAGGTTAGCAGTGATAAAAAGCAAAAAAAAAATACACAAAGACACACATGCACACACTCACACCAGCTCATTGATCTTTGTATGTTTGCCCCTGCAGACAGATACTCCAGTCCCCAGACCCAGGGGTCAGTTTCTTCAAGGCCAGACAGACAGAGCTGTGGGCTGTAGACAAGCAGACGGCTGCAGCAAAGACTGCTTTGGTCCTCACTGGACCTGAGCTGGTAAACACTGGACATACATGAAATAGGTTACTCGTGTAGTTTTCAAATGGCCGAATAGCTGTTGTCATATAGTTTGCAAATGGCTGTATTTGAAATTTGCATACTAACATACTATTCATGCAACGTAAAGAGAATGTAGTGCCTTCCAACTGCATAGTATGTGGATTTTGTGTATGCGTGAAACGCCCGGATGTATACTAGATTAGTAAAGATTTCTGAGTATGAGATGTGAGTTTACTGGACATACTCAACCACCCTGACAAGCTCTTTAGACTGTCCAATGGCGTACTGCAAGGTAGACGGTTTAAATAATTAACCATTGGATGAAATAATTACGAATGTTGGCGAGTGACGTTGGGTACAGTTAAGTGGAAAAGCACGGGAATATTTTAGACATGAATCAGGTTTCCTTTAACCTGCATTACTTGATTGTTTGGCCACTTGGTGAAACAAGCTGTAAACACAACACTGACATAATAATAATAATAATAATAATAATAATAATAATAATAATAATAATACCTTCATTTATAAAGTGCTTTTCAACAAAGTTGCAAAGTACTTTACATATAATTAAAAAAGACAATAAGCAAACAGTTAATAGAATATTATGATAAATACAACAAAAGATAAAAAAAACAACAATAAATTAGCAAGTCTGAAATAATCATTTTAAAAGTTATTTAAAAGAAGACAATGTTTTTCCTTCCCTGATCTCCTCCGGCAGGTGTTTAACTTCTTCGTATTTGTCTAATATTTCAGTTTGCTCTTCATTTGTAAAATATGACGCCCTGCTGATGGTACACTTGTCCATGTTTGTGATTGGTTATATGCTGCAAACCCTTTTCTGTGACCGCGCTCACAGCCAGAGTGAGAAACCCTGGGTTCACTTACCGAGTTGATAACCACCGTCGTAGAAGCGCTTAGCGGGATTGTTAGGGTTAGGGTTAGTTAAGCCAGATAAAACAAAGATGTCCTGAGTGTGTTGAACTTGCTTCGTGGTGAAGTCTGAGAAAAATATCTGCCGTATCTTTATGAAACCAAAACAATGAGCTGACGCACTCCATAGATCTGAGTCGGGGGACATTTGTCTGCGTACTGCACAGAGTCATCTGACTCATTGTTGGTATAAAAATAGTGATGAATATATACCGGCAGAACTAGAAGATTTCTTATATGAGATCTGACACTCCAAAGCAACGGTGAAGACTCCTCTAAACGTCCTTTACAAGGTTGGGCCTTTTTCTTTACATGTAACCTAAGCTGAGCTGTTTGATGGTGTTGTTCTTCAGGCAGAGTTTGACCAGAGGCCAGAGTGGGGGACCACGTTCATGAGCCTGGCAGAACAGTGTCAGTCGGTGCTCTGCTGTCGCGTGACACCTGGACAGAAGGCTGACATCGTCACGTTGGTCAGGAAACACACCCGCTCAGTCACTATGTCCATCGGAGACGGTGCCAATGATGTGAACATGATCAAAAGTGAGTCCGGTTAAACACACAATATATAATGTTCTGCGACTAGGGTCTCTTCATCAATACAACAACAACAGATTGAGTTTGGTGACGTTGTCTACGTCATCATAGGGATTATGATAATTTGTCATCAGTTTTTACATTAAAAATCAGTGTTTCTCTGACGCATCTCAGCAAAAAACAGACCTCCCGGAGGGGCTGCGGACCAACTTGCCACTAATGTTTTCTCGGCTTGTTTCTCCGATAACTGGAGATCCAGACATTCAGGATATAGCTGCCATCTTGGGACTAATCTCCAAAACAAGTGGACCCGTTGATTAAAACTGGACACTGAATAAAGCAGTTTCACATTAAACATTAAAGGTCAGTGTTTGCTCAGCTTGTTTATCTGATAACTTAAGATCCAGACATCCGATTACTAAAATCTAAATCTAAGATCTAAAAAGTGAATCATAAAACATGGGGCTTAAAACCGGATAAAATGTATGACCAGTTCTGGCATACAGCCACAATGTTGATGCGTGCGCAAAGGGGATACGTCGCCATTATAGACGACCAAATGAGACGTTACTTTTATTAAACTTACGGACTTCTCTTGAAAATAGTTTGAAACATTTGGGATAATGTAAGTACACAACTCAACGAAAATATACAACATAGGTCTAGCACTTTTAGACATTTTCTTGCAAAAATGTTACATATTATGCCTTTAAATGAAAAGATGACAGAGATGTGTTTGTAGCTTTTAATTACAGACACAACCTTCTTATCAGTGTACAGATTAACACTGTGTGCTTCCTCTTTTTCGATCCGTGCCTCTTCTTACTGTTCCCCATCACCAGCGGCTCATGTTGGTGTGGGCCTAGCAGGAGTGGAGGGAGGTCAAGCAATGCAGAACGCAGACTTTGCATTGTCCCAGTTCAGATTTCTGCAGAGGCTGCTCCTGGTCCATGGCCGCTGGTCCTACAAGCGCAATTCCCTCTTCTTGCGCTACTTCTTGTTTAAGACCTGTTCCTTTGCTCTCGTGCACATATGGTTTGGTTTCTTCAATGGCTTCAGTGCTCAGGTTAGACATACATGGATGAAACTTCAAGTCACATAATGAACTGAACTTAAATATGGAGAAATCCGGCATTTATTCCACCATCTATTTCTCTCTTGCAGTCTCTGTATGAGACATGGTTCATCGCTTTCTACACTATCTTCTACACAGCAGCCCCGATTTTGTGTGTGGCCTTCTTTGAGCAGGTGAGACAGTCGAAGAGTTTTATGAACTCAATAATTATTTTTTTTGATTAAAAAAAGAAAGAAAGGTCCAAGGCACTCTTCTGGCGAAACGTTAAAAGGCTTTTCATAGAAAGGCGAATTTCATGGTGAAATTCTAAAAACATAGTCGATGCTTGTGCATGGTAAAATAGAGATTGGTTAAAAACCCACTCATAGGTTTCACACCGTGACGAAGGCTTTTTGTGCTGCTATGCAGGGGTTGTTAACCCACCTGTATTGTAACATGTACAATCATTGTCCATGTTTTTAGAATTTCACTATGAAATAGCCATCTAATTAAAGCCTTTCTTCTTTTTTTTTTACTTTTGTGTTCCCGACCAAAGAGCACCTTTCTTGCACATCTTTGAACGTCCGAGCACCACAGACCTTTTCTTTTTTGATTTGTATTTTGATATGGTATTTTTGGTATTATTTAAAACATTTAAGTTCTGAGTCATAATGCTTCATCCTGCATCTTGTTGTAGGACGTGAACTCAGACAGCAGCCTGAAATGGCCGGAGCTGTACAAGTCTGGACTGACGCAGGAGTTCTCCAGCCCTCTCATGCTGTCTTCATCGCTCCTGTATGCTGTCTACACATCCCTCGTTCTCTTCTTCATCCCTTTTGGAGTCTTTCACAGCACAGAGTATGACATCCAGACCATGGCAGTCACTGTCGCCATGGCGGCCACGTTCACCGCCACCGTTGAGGTAAAATTCACACTTTTCATGGATGCGAGTGAACCACAGAAACTTGTGATCTCAAGTAAAAGAAGAAAAATGTAAACAGAAGAGGAACGTTAGAAATTATTATTATTGTATAATAAACCTTCTATGCACCCGCAATAAAATGAACTATTGATGTCATAATGTGATGTTTTTTTACTTCATACGCAATGAACACATCTGTTTTGACAGCTCCAGATTATATCAAAATGTAGCAAAACACCAGATGATCCTTTGTATTATACAGTACTTACTGTATTATATACAAACAAAAATATATGTGAAAGACCAACATTATCTTGTCTTTATCGGATAAAAAAGAGCTATAGTTATAAAGTTATAAACTCTACTTTTACAAATTGCAGCTGGAGTAGCCAAGAGTGAGGAAGAGTATGATGAAAATTAAAATGATTAAATTGTAATGAGAAAATGAATCAGTATTTAAACCTGGGGTAGGCAACTTTGGAGAAACCAGCAAGAGTAAGCTAGATTTATCAAACCTTTTAGAATTATCCAACCACAAAAAACCCAGCCCCTCGCTTCAGGCCTCCCTTTAAATCCACTCCCCCAAAACACATGAACGCACATTGCCCGACTGCGGCTGTAGGACAAGTTCACGAAAGAGCGCATCGCTGTCATCTCTATCCATATCCAACTACCTCATGTGTCATTCACATGTAAGAAAACACCTAACATTATCATGATGAACGTAAAACAACAAACATAGCTGCTGTTAGTAATGTTAGTATTGAGAAGTGTTGTCTGCCTTGCCTTGTGAAAGACTCCGCTCACATGCAAGTAGATCACTGGCAGAGTGAGCGCAGGAAGATAGACCCTTTTTTTATATCAGAGCATTTGATTTATTGATTGCTGTCGGGATGTAAAGAGAATTAACCCTAACAAATATAACGAAAAGAAATGCTTCTAAAATAAATTGCCTACCCTAGCTTTAATAGGAAGTGGATGATGAGCAACAAAACTGTTTCCGTCATAAAATTTCACAGCATGATTTGGTAACTAAATACAGGAGCAAGCTGGGGAAGTTAGTCAATGTGACGGCCTGTAGACCAATCAGAGGGTGAGGAGGCAGGCTGTATATCCACATGTGCCTTTCTCCTGTCATTACAGTGTTTCTGTTCATCTTTCAGATTGCGCTTATCACCAGATACTGGACGAAGTTCAACCTAGCAGCTGTGTGTGTCTCTCTGTTGTTTTTCTTCATCTGTACCAAGATCACCCACAGCACCCGCCTGTTTCAGAGCTCACCCAAAGACTATTACTTTCTCGGTACACTACTTATCTCAGTGCACACTTGTTCTATTCATTTCTGTTACTTGATGTTGCTCCTGGCTGTGGCCATTTTAACATCCATTACTGCAGGAACTGCTGGACTCTTGAGGACAAATAAACAATTGTCGACAAAGACATACAACCAAACGCGCAAGAAGAAATGCCATTATTATTTAATGTTGATCTGATGATCTGTCATCATCCCTGTGCTCAGGTTTGATTGCTTTGTGTGTGCTTTTCATCAGGTGCGTCTGATAAGGCCTTCATCGATCCACTTGTATGGCTCACAGCTCTGCTCACTACCTGGACGGCTGTTCTGCCCTCAGTGACCGCCCTTGCTCTCAATGTCATCCTCACCATGCATGACAAACACAAGGTGAGACATCTGCATAGAAAAAGTAAAAGAAAAAGTCAAGTGAGACGGTAGGGAAAAAAGGTGGAGTATCAAAGGAATAGTTCAAAATTAAAACTGGAACGAAAGCGAAATGATCCATTGACGACGAAGCACGAGGCAGTTTAGCTTCCTGCTCATCCATCTTTCATCCATCCTTTTCCCCAAACTGTCGAAGAATTTCACTGTTCCATAAAATGACAATCGCGTAACATTTTCATCGGTGATAATTCTTCAGTTGTGTGCATCCTATTGGGTTTTGAAAGGGAAATGTGCTGTTGACGTGTTAAAAAACATAACTGTTTGACTTGAGGACCAACTCAATATGATACAGAATTTGGTTGCCTTTTTATGCTATTTTGGAGCTGTAAGAATGCTGAGCTTGTGCACTATCAATCTTAGCTTTTTTATCTGAGGTGGGGTAAGTTGTTCGCCATTCGCTAAGTTATTGAGGTTTAATTCCTTTTCTTTTCTTTTTTTTTTTTTTATATAAAGCATGAACAGTTGTAATGGTAAATGATCGCTGATGTCACTCTCACCTGGCTGTGTTGTAGGTCCACAGTGCGTTCTCTCAGCCAGTGGAGCTGAGGTCAAAGTTAAGAAGGGGAATGTCTCTTCGCCGTTCCTCTTATGCCTTCTCTCAGGGGGCCGGGGCTGGACGCCTCATCCCTTCAGGGACCTGCATCCGCAGCACAGTGCCGACGGTGGATGAGACGGTGGCTGCAGCTAATAACCCCACTGACTGTGGTGCAAACTCCCACGAAGGACAATAGTGATGCACCCAATTCCACATGAATAATGAAAATGATACATTTAATGTTTTGATATGGGAACGTATATTTGATTATATAGATTGTAACTGCAACATAGAATTGAAAGGATGATTTTTTTTTTTATGTCTTTGTACAAAAAATGTGTTTGTACTTAAAACGTGTTTTTGTTGGCAATCTTTAGTAGACATCTTTTGTATAGCTACCATTTTCCAATAAACTGAACGACATAATATACAAAATACATTATGTACTCTAAATCTTGTTTATTGTCTTTACATGGGCAGTTTACCTCTGCATGAATATCTCTTTTTTGTTATTGTTGTGGTAAAAAATCTAATTTCCATCTGCTGGGGTCACAGGGGATTTCCTTTGAAGATCAAACCAAACACAATAAACTGACAGTACTGCTTTGTTTTACAATTGTTTTATTTGTTAATTTATTTCAAAACACGCAATTTTACCCATATTATCCTTTTAAGTTTTTATTTTTCTGTAACAGTTATTACTCAGATTTTTTTCCTTCACAAAAGTCTCAACTAGAGTGAAACTAAAAGTCCTCCACAGGCTCTCCGGCTTCTGCAGTGGGAGGAGGGAAAAGAGGCTTTCTGACCAGACGTCGTGAGTGGGTTTATCCTTGTTTCTGTGTGGGTGAAGGTGTGTGTGTGTGTAAGTGTGTGTAGGAGTTTACACCAGGGTATGTATGTATTTGTATGTATGTATTTGTATGTATGTATGTGTGTGTTTAAGTGCAATAGGTGGAATGTCCACGTTGCCGGTAAATCACAGGACCCGTAGAGCAGCCCAGAGAGCTGAACATTGTCTTCTAGGTTTGGTAGCCAGATTGTCATACCTCTGATTTCATCTTTGGTTTCAGCAAACACTCTCAAAAGGCAGACTCACCCTCTCCAGCATGTGCCTGTGTCTGTTTGTGTGTCTGTCGGTCTGAGTGCAATATAAGCCACCGTCTCCAGACGACTTTGTAAACTTAAGTAAGTACAATGTAAGTGTCTTTGCATTGATTGTGGCCCTTCCTTGGCGCTGGGGACAAAGACAGTCAAACATTGTAGAACAATGGAGCCATGAGCGGGGAGGATCAGCTTGCAAACATCAACATGGACTCCATTTTGATGTCAATGGCAGTTTGGGGCATTCATGTAAAGCTGTATGACATCAGTCTGGTGAAACATAGGGCGCTGTAGTGCTCTCCTCTTCCCAGCCACTCTGTACTGTACCCTGAGTGACTGGGGTTTCTCCGGCCACTCTGGGCTCAGGGGAGGAGGGGTGGGGGGGGGGGGGGGGGGGGGGGGGGGAAGGTCAGGGAGGTCGAGGGGGGGGGGGGTGTGTTGAAATGTCAAAGGGAGGGAGGGAGGGAGGGTTGTACACTCTGACCCAGCAGCAACGATTAAGATTGGGGGGGTCAGGTGTTTGCATAGTTCTCTGTGCAAAAGCCACCAACCGGAGCCATTTTTATTCCTCGCGGCTGGTTACATCATCATTAGATTAGCAGGAAATTGTGGTGGGTGATGGGAAGTATGTCTTTGCACCACAGCTCTTGTTCTCTTCTCCTGCAGTGCACTACATTGTGGCAGTAGGGGTGCAGGAGGGTGAAAAGTGACGGGGGATGAGGAGGGGGTGAATTTAAAATGTCTGATGAGTTTTGGCTTGTGTAACCGAGCCGTCGTGTCGAGCTTGAACACCGATGGGATGGAAGATGGATGTTTTTGGGTGGGTGGGGGGGGGGGGTTGATGGGGCAGTCGTTTGGCAGTCGGGCACTACAGCTCGTCACAATTCAGAGAGCCTCTTTCCCCTTGACTTGGTTCTTCCGTCCTCCCCTTCCTCCTCCCCACTGGCCTGCCCTCTCTCTACCTTTTTTCTTGTTTTGAAACTGATTGTCTTCTACCATCACAAAGACACTTGGTTCTGATTGATTAACAGGTAACAGAAGAGGGAGAGCACAGTGTGACTGGGGGTGTCTACATCAGTCCCATTGGCAACATTTGATCCCACAGTGAAATGACACACACATATGCTGTTTGACAGTAAATGCTGGCGACATTTCGGGTTGGATTATCAGTTGCCAGATGGTACTGCGGTTGGTTGGTCGGTCAGTCAGTAAGAAATGGTTTCAAATTTTCGCATGACAAATATTGCAACCCATAGTAAAGGAACATAAAAAAGAAACACTTTTTCTTCCACATAGGTACAAATGAACACACATACACAGATTGAAGAAAAGCATGTAGACAGACATACAGGTATATTCAAGGCCGCTCGGGCCTGTGTGTGTCCCTCTGATTAACTCCAAGTAAACAGCCCGTCTTTGGAAAAGCAAGACACACATTTCAGGACCCGAGTGAGGACCACAAGCTGAGGAATGAAGATTGAATGCTATTGATTGGGAGGAGAGGAGTTTGACCTCCCCCAGCACACACTGCCCCCTACTGTCTGGATTTATATACATCAAAGAAACATGGGGAAAGGGGAAGGGTTGCAACAACACATGCACACAACCAGTGAATCCAACAGTGACGGAAATTCTAAAAACAAGGACCCCTCCAATGCCTAAAACCCAAATCCTCCCACCCTTTTTTTTTTTTGTTTTGATAACCAAAATATCCCCCACCCCTTCTCCACCCACTCCCAAGTCTTTCCATCCTCCTCCTCTCCCCACAAAATCACAGGTCATTCCTGTTGGTTTCTATACAGTTATACAATATCCATGCACAAAAGAAAAAAGCGCACCTTCTTTTCAATAGGAGGTGCTGGTCTTTAATATTCTAAGAACATCAGGAGCACTTGAACACACCCAGGAACCTTCAAAAGTAACTGTGAAATTGTTTTTTTTTCAGAGAAAAGACAACTTAAAGGCAGAAGAAAGCTAACAATGAGTAAAAGGTTATTCCTCCTTTGGTTTTAACATCACATTTTTGGTTAAGAATTCAGCCCAAATCATATTTTTGTAAATTTTTGTTCTTTTCCTTTAAACATACCCGCCTTGGACAGAGCTTTGAACTAAACGTCTAAAGTGAGTTGCTCTCTTGCCCCTCTCTCTCTATTCTAGCCTTCTCTTCTGTCTCTTCTTTTCTCATGTAACCCTTCACAGAAACATTCACAATGTCTTTTCCTTTATGAAAACAGTAAGTACATGCCGTAGCAAAAACAAACAAGAGAACGTACGAGAAAAATGAGCAAACAAATAAAAGGAATTTAACAGTATAAAGCTTCAAGTCACAAGTTCCAAAACTAACTATCATAGTATCATAGTTTCATAATCATTGTTATCATTAGCAGTATTATTTTCAGTCTAAATTACATAAAGTTTACATGAAAGGTTTTTGAGGTATTTCAGAATTAATTGTCAACACATGCCTACCGGGTCTTAGCACTAGCCAGGGGGAGAGATCGACTGGACCGACAAGGTGGAGGGAGGAGAGAATTTGTGTCTATAAACTGTCAGTGAGTCTTCCACACTTTTCTAGCGCAGCCCCTGTGCTTGCACGCAGTGGAGAGAGACATTAAGTGGTAAGATTTTACAACTACAGCCCTGCGAGAGCTTAGAGCCTCAGCCTTTTTACCCTCCTCTTTCTCTGTTACACAAAAATATCTCTGATGCGAGAGAGGTAAAGTGACTGAGAGTCTTAAGCACACCGGGGCGGGGAAAGAAAACAAAAACATAAAGGCTGTGAGCTACTAGATCAACAATACAGTAACACAGAGTCTGACAGATTAGGGAGTAACATATAATTTTGTTTCAAATAAATAGTGTATAGAAAATGTTTCATAGACTTTCTACATGATAAAGTGCTTGTATTCTAGTGTATCAAGATGGAAAGTCAATATGGGAGAAAATGCTGACACAGCCCCCACTCTGTGTCCCTCTCTTTGGCCCCCCTTTTCTGACCATCCAATTATGGGTGCATTGTCTGAATGTGAGTGCATGTTTGTATATGGGTGTGCAGCTATATGCATGCACCCGCATGGCTGTGTGCGTGTGTGTGCGTGTGAGTGTGTGTCCAGTGCAGTCCCACCCGTGGTTGAAGGGAAAAGGCACTCAACTCTGTCTGCAAGGCAGCCACCTCCTCCATGTGGCACGATGCAGTCCGACTGCGCTGTTTGTACGAACGTGTGTATGTGTAACATCAGTGTGTCTGTCTGTAATAGTTTTGGGCAAAGAGGGGGGGGGGGGGGGGGGGGTTTTTTTTTTTTTTTTTTTTTTTTTTCTTCTTTTTTTTTTTTTTTTGGTTTGTGTCCCCCTAGGCAGTTTGGGACCGGTAGGCTGCAGTATCTTTGGTATTAGTGGCGGTTTCACAAACCACTCAGCTTAGTGAGGTAGCCACATTGGTTCTCACTACAAACAAATGTCATTTTGTCAGCCTAATACCTAGAGCTGAATCTAGCTATTTACCTATGCTCACTGAACTGTATACCACAAATCGATTTTAGCTCATCATCCTTTGGCGACGTTAACTCACTGCTTACAGCAACGTGAAGTTAGTCAGTACCTCTCAATCAACTCCTCTACAATGACCATCTCTTATCTAATCTGCACCGCAAATCTGACTACATTGTTGGAAATGCTACAGTTGCATCTTAAGACCATACAGATAACAATTGAGTCCCGAGCATTACCCCCACCCGCCCTCCAGTAAAACACACTGAATCAGCCAGGACATTTGGAGGTCATGTTTTGTCCCCCTCCATTTTACCCCGTTCTTTGGGCTCAGCTTAAAGGGGGCTGAGGGTACCACAGTTCTGACATGAAATGCCAAAAGAGAGAGAGCGTCTGTCGTTTATTCTTCTCTTCAGCAGCTCCCTGTTTTTCTTTTTCTCCTCTTTCTCACGGTAAATGTCTCGTACGAGTCTATATTCACATAGAATGCAAAAAAAAAAAGAAAGAAAAATACGTCCTTCATTGGCCTCGGTCCTTGCATCCCTCTTTTTTTTCCTTTTAAAAAGTCCTTCCTTTTTTGTTTTTGATTTATCAACAAGGTGCCTTACTTATGCACAACAGAGCACAATAGTAACAAGAAATAGAAACTTTGTGTCTATGGTACTAATTAAATACCCGCATCAATATAGAGAGGAAGAGAGAAAGAGAGGGGGGGCAATGGGGTTAGAGGGACAGAGGAGGTAGAGAACCAAAGATAGAATGAGAGATTTTTCTTCTGCTTCAAAATGTGTCCAGTTATGTGTTGGAGACATTTTCATTTGTATTTGTAACACATACTGTATGTATGGTATCTTTTGTCATTTGAGGTTTGGTTATTGTATGCCTTAAAATCTGATTCTTTTTTTTCATTTTTTTACTAAAAAAGTATATTTTAATTCAGATAAAAGCTGATTGTTGGTTGCTATGGCACACACCGCCCGTCATCAGTGGGGCGCACTGTAGCTGTGTGTGAACCCTAGTACCATATTCTCTGATTCGCATTAAGGCAGTAAGCATTGGCACTAATTATTGTAGCATTTTGACAGCTGAGTGTGGTGGTTAGCTTTGGGTTAGCTACTGATAACCCTTGTGTGGGAATAAACAGGAGATTTGGTTTGAATCACATCTGTTGTGAGCAATTGTTTGCACACAGATGGGATGGAAGGATGATTTGACAAAATATGAAGCCTCCGAAAAATAATGTAAATGAAACCTCCACTACACTTCAAATGTGTCTGTCTCAGTGAGCCTTTCCGTTACTTTTTACTCTGTTGTACTATCCCGTCTTTGTGTAATTTCTGCACTCTGATTTCGTGGATTCTTGACGATTTGGATTGGCTAAATAATTCCCTGCCTTTGCTAAATCCCTGCGTTTTCAGCATTCAGTTTAACCATCCCCCTCCTCCGGCTTCACCAGTGCTGGTTGGATGAGGAACAACAATAGGATAATGGTTAGCTATTGATCTGCCTTCAAAGAGCTGCGAGGGCCTGAATGTGTTGTGCCATGACTTCTCCTCAGCATCTAGTGGCTCTTCCCTCCCTCTCCTCCACTCTGAGCCCCATTGCTCTGCCGGATTCAGGTCTCTGCGATCGACAGCAGGGGGCACTGTTGCTCTGCCAGCACAGGCGGGAGCTGGGAGGGAGAGGTGTGCTGCCACTGCTGCTGCTGCTGCTGCTGTTATGAGGCCTTTGTGTCCCCATCTCCAGTGGGTTCCATGTGCTCCTCTTACATTCTGCTTTTCATATGCAGCTGTAATGTAGTTGGCTGGGTGCCCGAGCGTGTTGTTGTCGCTTGGTTCTCAGTTATTGATCAGAGGAAAAGCTCCCAACAGAACAAAGAGCATGTCCAGACATCTCACCCGCCTCTCCTGTTGGTCCGAGAAACACAGACTCTAGGCTCAGGCAAAGAGTAACAATGACATGTCTCCCTACAGGTCTTTCAACATCTGTGCAAAAAATATAGACCTGGCCTGGAAGACCTGAGTATCTACTGCCGAGCATCTTGAGTTTCACCTTCAGGAGGGGTCAAGGCCCCGCTCTCTCTGTCTGCATTGATTCATTTTTCAATTCATTAGTTTGCCGTATGATCAGGCTGAGCTGCTCTCTGAAATGGCTGGCCATAAGGGAATACCTTTGGCCGAGGAATGAAGGAGACTACAGGAGGAGGGGGGGAGGTAGAGGCGGAGAATTGGAAAGCCTTGTTGTTTTTTTCATAGGCTGCGTTGTTTTCTTTATGACGGCCTTGTGTGTGCGGGATGGGGCTTGGATAATAAGGCTATGTGCTGTTCTGTTGTCAGATTTATTGCCGTTCTTTCGCCCTTGTTGCTTCCGTGTGCCGGCGTAGAGGGGATGAGATAAAGACTAAAGAGGCAGACACAAAGGAGGTGAGTTGGGAGAAAAAGCAGAATCAGTGGCTACTTAGGTGGTGAAAGGAGGCCGGCCAACATGTCTGATACCGTCCAACAAAAAACATCAAATCTTTGGTGTCTCTTTACTTTGTCAGATGCCATAAAAATTATTTTCTTTCAAAAAAGACAGAATCAATGATTGTCCTTATGTGAGTAATGCAGAGTGGACCTGACTTCACAATTCACCTTTTAGATTATGCTTGTTTCAGGTGAGAGCTTGAAATTCTGACTGACAAAAAAGATGATTGCATGGCACAAAGGATTTCTTTGGGGCGAGGACACATTCAGACGGTCCAGGTAGGTAGGGTTGTTATAGACAGGGTTCACAGCCAATTTTCCATGTTGCCTGTTGTTCCAACCTGGTTCCCCGGCCCTCTGAAGGTCCTCTCCTCATCTCAGGCCTTGGAGAAGGTGGTGGCGGATGTGCCCGGCTGCCCGGGGCTGGCACCATGGTCATCGTGCCAGCGGTCCACGCAGCGGCGGCGCGCATTCATAAAGAAGTTGCTGACGGTGCTGAGCTCCAGGCCGAGCTGCTGGGAGATGGTGATCTGCATTTCCTTGGATGGACGCTTGTTCTCCTTGAAGATGGCGATGAGTGTGCGCCGCTGCAGGTCAGTGAAGACGAGGCGCTGCTTCTTGGGCGCCGTGTTGCGGTCCTTGTGTTGCTCCTGTTCTTTGCGCTTGCAGGCTTGGTGTGGATGGCAGCGGTGGGAGGGATGGGGATGAGAGTGAGAGGCAAAGAGGAGAAAGAAAACACAAAGCAAGGTAAATATACAAAAGTGATTATTGTTATGATTAGATAGCAAAGACAGAACGTGGAGGGAAGTAAAGTAACTAAATGGCTCATTAGCCAATACTTAAACACATAAAAACTAGTTTATACACCAGCAGAGATTCTACAGCTCCATCTCTATTGCCATATTAAAGTTGATTTAAAGCTAATCCATGCCTCCTGCCCAGTGGGAATATTCCTTCCATCCTGCAGAGTGCAGACAGGGAGCCAGCCTGCGGTGAGAGAAAGATGGGGTGAGGAGGAGGGAGGTGGGGGGTGTGTGTGTGTGTGGGGGGGGGGGGGGGGCCTGGCTGTTGCCTGCTAGCTGGAGACACTGCTGTTTGATTCAATATTAATGCAGTTTGAGTCGCAATGGGGGACTGAGTGACTGTTGCACAAAAGTAAGCATTTTGTGTGTGTGTGCGTGTGTGTGTGTGTGTGTGTGTGTGTGTGTGTGTGTGTGTGGAAATGAGAGATCGAGGAGGGGCAGACGCAGGCAAAGAAAAGGTTGGAGAGAAAAGAACAGAAAAGGTGGAGGAGTAAGACAAAGTGTGTGTGTGTGTGTAAGAGCCAAAGAGAAGAGCTGAGGAAAGGAGGGAGGGGCGGCGAGTGAAGGAGAAAGAGAGATATTGACCGACTTTGCTGTAGGAATTGGGGGGTTCTCTATAGGGACTGAGGTCAGAATCCCCCCCAGCAGGTCTACAGTCTGCTACTTCAAACAGAGCCCACTGGAGCCCACTCTATTGAGCTCTGAGAGGGTATTTATAACCCACCCACCCCCCCTCCCCAAACACAAACACTCGAGAGGTGCATGCACCGGCTGCTATGAGCCCCTTCCCATACACAGAGCGATTTTCAAAAGAAAACTCAGCGAGTGCGCTCCTTTACGTTTGGGAGGGGGTGGTGAGGTTGTAGGCAGCGAACACAGAAATTAATAGTTAATAGAATGCTGTATTGTGGGTAAGTGTGTTGTAACTCAAAGTATTCGTCGGAGACGGGTGGAAAGCAGCAGACAGGTGCAGGGTAAAAAGGGAGAAACGGCGCCCAGAGATGATGTAGGAGCAGTTGTGTGTATGTGTGTGTGTGTGTGTGTGTGTGTGTGTGTGTGTGTGTGTGTGTGGGTGAGTGGAAGGTTAAGGCACCACCTCTGCAGCCACATGTTCCCCTGCTGGCTGAGGATCGAAGCCTGCCAGAACGGACTGTGTGTCCCTCTCAGCTTCCCTACTGTCTCAATAAAACGCGAGCAAATTGGAGAGAGAAAGAGAGAAAGATGCCATCCCTGTGGGGTCTACACCTGCTGCCGTTGGTATTGTCTGATACTTTCATACTCTCCTTCAATAATGTCTCACTCTCACGCTGTGTGTGACTGTGCGTGTGTGTGTGTGTGTGTGTGTTGATGCATTTAAGGACAGACATTTTTTTTCCTTCTCTTTAGTTCTATTTGTGTGTGTGCACGACTGTGTGTGTTGGGGGGGGCTTGTGATTATGCTGAAGTGGCTGGAGCCAAGCAGTGGCGCTGTGTGTCTAATTACAGTGGAACAGAGCCCATTGATCAGCCATTGCAGTCCAATCTGTTTACTACTGATGTCTAAGCTGCACACGAGCCTATCCATCATATTCATATTTCACATCAACACTGCAGCTGTATATATCACACACATGCTAATATGATACATACAGATTTGTTTAAATGCATGCTTGTATGTACAGTATGTATATCATCACACATCTTTGATTTATTATAGGAGTAAGGGTAGTAGTCATGAGGAGGAGGAGGAGGAGGAGGAGGAGAATGTTATTTTATCGTTTGGACTTTGTGCTGAAATTATTCACATTGTGTCTGAGTGAGTTAAGTCTCAGGAGGTCAGGTGCTGCAGGACAGACCACTAAAGGAGTCACATAAAGATTTAGAGAATTGTTGACACTTATGAGGCATGTATTCACTGCAATTATAATAACAAGGACTTTATAACCCTGAGCATGCATGTCTTTAAATGACACTAACCTACCAAGCAAGATATTATCCAGAAATTCCAGGGATAGGCGTTGGCGGGCCAACTCATTTGATGGATTTTTTTTAGAAAACAGATTTATTTGTCATTCATCAACATCGTCTTTGAAAACACATTCTGGTCTCAGACCACAGCAAATAAATGTTTGTTTGTTTTATTTTTTGATGCAGTTTGCTTAGCTCATGCTTCTTATTCAAGCGTACATCAATTGTGACATTTAACTTCTGAGAAAAGCGAACTTTTTCCATACATCACTTGGTAAAATGTTCTCAAATTGTTGACGGCAAACATTCAACTAACATGTATGCTCCTCAAATATATAGTGAATTGTTTTAATTATCGAACTACTTATAAACCAGAGACTGACCAAATTGTATATATAAATATAAATATATATATACACACACACACACACACACACACACACACACACACACACACACACACCCTGACCCTGCCAGTGTCAGAAGAGGTTCAATTAAACCAATTAAACCAGAAATGAAAGCATCTTGAGGTCAAATTGTTTCCCTCAGTCATGAAAATGCATCCCAGCAACAAACTGCAGTTTAATTGAACGTTTACGAGATATTCCAAAGCAAAGCTAATGCACACACTAGTTGAAGTTACTATCACTGGAAACCAATATATTAAGCTGATGTTTTTACGAAAACGGAACAACATCTGCATCCAAGACACAAAACCAGCTGAGCAACAAATGCATGCTTCAGTCAGTAAAGTCATACGATGGTTGGGAATGTGCCGCCTTGATGGGGGAGGAACAGTTTCACAACCATCTCTTCAACAACAAAGTGAGTTAAACATTTGTTTGCCAAGAAACACCAAAAATTTCAGACCAGATAAAATTCTTGTTTACGTTTGCAAACATGATTTTAGAAATGTCCACCTGTGAGGATACTCTGCCTATTCCACATGCAGGGACTTGCACTGCATCAGCTCCCCACTGACCGAGGAGGAGCTACCGTCTACTCAGCAAAGACATGCGATCCCCTCTGGCTTTGACTTGCGTGGAAGAGGATTCGTTTCCCAGCAGGACAATGAGCCGAAACATGCAGCGAAGTCTGTTTGAAGACCAGGGAGGAGCAGCAAGTAGTGCTGATGTGCACTGCTTTGCCTCCACAGCCACCAGACTGCAACCTCACCGAACAGAGGGTGAACTGTGATCATTGCAAGAGGTGAAAATACTAAATATTTAACACATTTTAAAACTTATTTTTCCACAGGTACATTTTTTTTTACACATGACTTGTATAATTGATATGTGATATTAAATATAACTTGACTTACAAATGTGTATTAGTATACAGCTACTGGTGCAACAGCATTTTTTTTTTTTTATATTGGACTTTGCTTTTAGAATAACTTCCTCAGGAGCAATGCAGTTAATATTATTATCAATATAGATTTATTACTATCTCAATATTTAAGTCCACGCTGACTTCCCATTTATTTTATGCAGCTTCCGTTTGGCCCGAATACCTTCACTTCCCTGCAGTGCGTGACCTTTTCCTCCTGTGATGTGTCCAGTTGTGTGACCTTGCACAGGTATGCATGTAATTACACACACACGCACACACACACACACACACACACACACACGCACACACACACACACGCACACACGCACGCACGCACGCACACACACACACACAAACTGGCCATATATCTATATGTTGGCTTTTGGGTATGTTTTTTTTTTTCTTGTTATGAAAATGAAGCAAAGACAATTTATAACTGGCAACATTTTGGCTTGTTTTACTTATTTTGTCTAATTCCCCTCTAAGTAGAGAACATTTACCTTGAATAGTGGTTGGAATAGTTTCAGGCTGTAAAATCAACATGGATCTGTCTAGAAACAGAAAGGGGATTCTTCCAAAAACCTATTAATGGATTGTTTTTTAGGAAGACAACAAATCTGTGGCGTGAATGCCTTGGAAACTAACTGCAGGTCGGTATTTTTATTTAGATATTTTATTCTCTTAAAACCCCCCAAAGGTTAGGATTAAAGAGACAGAAATCTGGTCTTTTTTTTTTTTTTTTTGTCGTTGTGCAAGACACACATAATAACTGAGGGATGGGAGGGGTGTCTCTCTCTTAATGTGCCTCCACAATAAGCTCAGACAGTCCCAGCTTCTCTCTCCACATCTCCCCACCGGCGAGTCACGTCCTGCCACCTCATCGACCGCTTGCTTTGTGCCGCTTCGGTCGGCAGGTGTCGCTCTCGCCGTGGCCCCGGCTGCACGGGGCGCCATAGTGCGCTGCCTTTGCTACAGGCGCTGGATTTAGTAATCAATATCGATCGATCGGTGAGGAAGGGGGCCCTGATTACTGAACCAAGCTCGGCGTAGAAAAGAAAAAAAAATCAATCATTGCAGCTTTTAGAGCTACAGTAGGCACCGAGCAGAGAGACGGACATAAAAACTCATGCACAAAGAGCAACCGGACAAGAGCAGAAATCCTGGTTTGGTGTTGAGTGTTTTCTGAGGTGTACACCCTGCTGCTACACGGGCAGAGAGAAATGTGATTTCTATTATTCCCTATATGCAGCTGTGAACAGGAGCTGACCTACTTTGAATGGATCCCTCAGGCACCTCACAAACATACAAAGACTGATTAACAAAGACATGTGCATCATGGGTCCCGTCGTTTTACTGCATGGCTTTTGTATTTACTATATTATTATTGTTGTTGTATTAATTCCCATAAATGCAAAGCAGAAGCCCAGTTTCTCCCCACGAACGTCAACTCGAGGGGCCTCCTGCAGCGACTCGAGGGCCACGCAGTCTTTCCTCTTAAACTATCAAATTCCTTAATGAGTGATTTTTTTTTCAACTAACTCCTTTCTGCTCCGATGGAAAGGGGTATTACTTAGGCCTATTTCTTTTCCACTGATGACATTAATATTCTTTGCTTCACGACAAACCAAGCGAGGTTAAGAGAAAGGCCCTGGGTGTTCAATATCGATCGATAGATTCGTGAATAATTCGTGTGTGAAATTCAGTTCGTCCAATTAATTATGCCTCGGAGGGGAGGAGTGGGCCCGAAGAGGAGATTCATGGAGGGGTGGAGACGTGGAAACACACCAGGAAGGAAGGAAAGGAAGGAAGCGTGATGATCCGGCTTTCTTTGCGGACTGAAAAGATGTGTTGGAGGGGGAAGATGAGTAAACGATGATCACCTGTTTTGTGTTTGCTGCGTGTTCTCGTGTGTCTCAGGCCTCCTCTGCTCTGTCCCTGCAGATGTGAGTCCATCTCCAGCATTAATCATGTATTGATCACCACTGCCCTTCCTGCTCATAATGAGAAAGTCAAACGGCCCTAATATTATGCCTATAGTGTTTTATGAAACCATGATTACACATTTGCATCTAAAATTATTCTCTTCGCTTTTCCAAACCTCCAATCCTGCAGCACTGTTTTGTGATGCCTGTAAAGCGCACGAGGTCAACGTCTGCTGATTTAATTAATTTACCAATAAACATGTTTACCGGTTACGGTTCGGCGCGTTTATACACACACACACACACACATTTCTATACAGGGCCAGTTTGCTTGTAGTTGCACTCTTCTGCAGATTGTGAGAAGCATGATTGGGCAACTTGATGTTAAGGTTTCACTCTATTATTAAGTAACGTCTCTGCTGTTTCGCATGGGCTGTTGCCCTAAAGATTGATGCATATACGCACGGCCCTCTTTGTATACGATGGCATTTATTTCATTCTGTGCTGCAAGGCAATGCCAAGGCCCCCCCCCCCCCCCTCTCTCTCTCTCTCGCCCGGCCAAAACACTTCCAGCTCAATACCCCTTAATGTAATGAGTGAGAATTGGTGTTAATATACTGATAAAGCGACACAATTTGTTTGTTTGCATTCTCCAGCGACTCAGCTGCGAGGCATTTCTTCTCCAGCACTTCAATAACAGTCAACCTGAACTCAGTTACCTTCGCCCACATCCCACCTCAGTCTAAGTCTCAGCTGCCTGCAACGTTTTACTTTTACCTTTAGATTTGCTCCATCATCTATCACAGTCATGCATGCACTTTTTATTTATTTTTATTTTTTTTAAACACATCAAAAAACAGACTATTTTATGTTCTTTTCAGTTTGAGAGAAATATCATTTTATTCAGCTCTGTTTTCACACCGACCTGTTATTATCAACCCAGTGGTAAACCTCAGAAATTGCATAGTGCTTAAAAAAAATTCAATAATCAGTAAAGGCTGCTGCCTGTGATGATCACGCTCCTTATGAGGTTTTAGATAATTAAATGCACTCAGCCATTTAAGCGCATGATTGGGAGAGGCCGTATGTGACTGAATTTTAACCTACATTATTTATTTTTTCGCCAGTTTAATAGCAGCCTTGGTCCGCATGTGCCATCTATTTGTATGAGTCGCTCCATTGTTGGAGTGATACTCTTATCTGCGATTATCATTGATTTCATTCATAATTGCTTTGACCAGTTATGCGTGATCGAGGTAATGATCATGATGCTTTATTTTGTAGAGACAGGCAGGCCTAAGGTTTCATTTCCCACTAACAACAGGTGTGTGTGTGTGTGTGTGTGTGTGTGTGTGTGTGTGTGTGTGTTGTGAATTTATTAGGAGCTTCTTTTTACTTTTATGAATTTAGAAGAATTATTTTTATTATTAAATCCTGATGACAGAAATTTGGTGAGTGTGTCTGAAATATTGGACTTTGGTGTCAAAATACAAAAAGGGGCTTTCATGCTCACAAACATTACTTTTAGAATATGGTCGATAAAAAGAATATTTGAATGAAATGAAATTCACCTCATAAAAAAATAATTACACATTCATTAACATTTAAACAAAAACACCACCTCTGTGGGGTATGTTTCGGATGTGGTGTGGGCTCTGTGGCCGGTCAATAGACCCGCACGTCTGGGGGTTCACACGGATGTGAAACCGTGTACCAGGACTCAAACTCTCTTTAAGCTTCTTTTAATTTGCTAAAAAAAAATAGTCGACGGACTTTCTTAAGCTGCGTAAATCTCAGGCTCTCTTATTGTGAAACACAAAGAGAACTAACGTTAGGAAGAAAATATTAAAAGAAGAACTAATTGACATTTTCTTCATGCCTCTCGATTGTCACCAACTACAGAGTCTTCAATTAGGTTAAAGTCTGCCATCTTCTATATGTACACCACCAATGTCGAGGTGTACAGATTTAGAACATTTGAATCACAGGATTTATTGAAATATGTTCATATTCTCCAAATGTCAGCTGTCACTTCTCTATTAATTTCTTGCATTTGTCGCAGGAGAATCAGCGAACTGATCTGCAGTCAGATGATACTGTTTACTCTCCACGGGGAGACAGACAGGTTTTCAATATGCAGGAATTTTCGAGATTCAATTCAATACAGTTCTCACTCAATCATGTGAAGAGTCAACAGAAATATTTCTAAACCAACCCTTATTGCGGTGACCTAATTGCATTTATGTGGTCTATTTTCTCGCAATGCTAAACAAAGTATATTAGATTTAAAATAATGAATTGTTTTTATTATTCTGTAGCACGTTAGTCTCTTTAGGTTTTTTTTTTATTGTTTTATTAGGGTTCATTTTCTCCAAACTTAATTTGATGCCTTTTGCAAATCAAATGGGTAAAAAAAAAAGAAAAAAAAAAAAAAAGAAAAAAGTCTGATTCCTTGTATTTATTACATTTATTTCAGGAGAGTCCCAAATGATTTTAACAAGTCAAATGTGTGCAACAATTCCGACCACTAATGAAAACAGATTTTTTAATTTAAAAAAAAATATATATATATTTTAGAATTTATGTTTACACATTATCAAGACTGCAGTAATACATGTTCTTTTTGTCTGTCAAAAGACAAATATTGCAATACACACACACACACACACACACACACACACACACACACACACACGCACCTCTTGCAGAAAACCTAAATAACTAACTGAAGAAACAATAGTCAGCATTTTCATATCGGCTCAGTAAAGCAACAAATTATTAATTTCAGAATAACCCGCAGCAGGCTGTTCGTTATATTTAATAACATGTAATATAAAGGCTATACGCGCCGACATCGATTCATTCATCAATTGATTTCACAGTCGTTTTGTTCCTTTGTTGATCTGTGTGGGGTTGCCCAACCGGAGTTTCGGGTTGCATCTGTGGGTACGATAAACTGTGTGTATGTGCGCGCGTGTGTGTGTGTGTGTGTGTGTGTTTGCGGTTTTGTTGAGATCGACCCTGCAGAAAGACTTACAGAGGTGCCGTACAAACCATCTGCAGGCTTGCACTTCAAAAAAAGGCCCGGAGAGGTCGAGACGCGGTTTGTCACCAGGAGAAGTTTCACATTTCTGTCTTTACCTGCTGTTAATTTTTTTCATGACTCAGGCAGATATTAATCATTCAAACCAAAAAAATAAACGACTAGGCTACTTTACAGACTGCCACAATGTCTATTTTAACACCTCATTTATTCATGTATTGACTCTCGAAATCTTATATTTTCTTCAACGAATGAAAAAGAGACTATTTTATTCGATATTAGGAAAATATTCCTATGTAGCTCTATTCTTCTGTTTCGCCCCCAAAAAAGTGCCTTTCTAATCAAAATTAAACCGCGTGAATCCCCGTGACAAATAAGTGGCATAATCTGTTTCCACATACAGAAATCAAATAACACCTAACAGTAGATTAAATGGCTTCTTGCTGTTTTAGAAACCTTACAGTGTTCAATTAGATATGTTCGTTCACATCCCTTTAATTGCGTGGACAATGTCCTCGCCTTGTATTCCTAAACTGCACATTAAACAAGCCATTATGGGGCCTTTAATAACCGATGGCCTGTCAGGGCGTCAGATAAGCATCCAGTGTGCGGACACACCGCTGCCCCACTGCTGCTTCAGCGCGCGCTGTACTCAGATGTATAACCACTCTCCCCCACAAAAAGTAATCCGTTACTTATTTGCCAAAGTTTTTATTTTATTTTAAGTGCAAGACACCTCCCTCTGTGGGAGCAGCGACATCTGACACGTTACATCAGCAACACTCACACAACCCCAGTAACCTGATTGTTGGTATCTTTAAAGGTAAATGTTCTCAGTTGGAATAAAATCTGAGGGGAAGAAGGTGTGATAGTGGTTGGATAAAACAGGTTAGACGAAGTGAAAGAATCTACCTTCAAACTAACTTACTCTTTAACTGTCAAATGATTCAAAAGACACTGCACGTCGTTGCATGAAAGACGATACGCACGGAGCAGACCCAGTTTTTTTTTGTGGGGGGGGGGGCATCCCGGCGTTACATAACAGCTCGCGCTGAGCTCCATTCACACAATGCTGATGTGCTCTGGTCAACATTTTAATTGCACAACAGCCTGCTCTTTGGAACCGTCACTTGCTTCGGCTCTTACGTAAACCTCTGCAGATTGTGGCAGGTCAAAAGCCACAGTGTGATTTGTTTCTTCATCAGGCCTCTTCACACACACACACGCACACACATACACACACACACTACCCCACATTTGACTCCAGAGTGCAATGACGAATAATGAGATTTAATTATGATTATCTCAGGTTTGGGCCCTTTGTATTTTTTTTCGCCTGGAAAGTAGGAGGGGGCGCGCACGCGGTGGCATTAACCCTTTGATGCTAGCCTCATGCATCCAGTCGACTCTGCCAGCAATTTGATTTAAAGGTCATTCTCTCCTATCGATCCGGTTTGGCGAGGGGGCGACGGAGTAGCGTAGGAATTGATCATCTAAAATAGAAGAGACGATATTCGAGACTGTACAGAGTCCAGACCTTTACTGCATTTATAATTGCTAAGCACCCCCCCCCCCCCCCCCGTGTGAAATGGAAAGGTGTGTGGATTTGTGCGGGTCTGGGCGTTGCGTGTCTGTGCGCGTTTGGCTAAAAAGAGAAATGGGTGAAGATGTGGGAGACAGTGCAGACTTCTGCCTCTGTCACTAATCTGACTTTTATTAAAATTACATTTATTTTGAATAATAAGGTCGACTTGGTCAAAACGATGTGGGTGGGATGTATAATAAGCAGCGAAAAGGGGTGACACGGCTATGAACTGTAAATCGTCTGGTGCTGCTAATCCGTCTCTATCACAAGAATAGAGCGGAGCTACTAAACCTCCTCACATTTTAAAAGTCAGCGTTTGGCTGTTTTGACCAGAGCATGCGACGAGGTGTGCAGCAAGCCAGCGTGAGAGCATGCGTTTATTAGTCATTCTCTTGTGTGTTATGAAGGCTGAGCTGTTAATGGGAGAAATGGTGTTGCATGGTGGAGATGGGAGGGGGTTTCATGGCGCAGCTCGAGAGATGGAAAGCAGAGGCCGGGGAATGGAAATCGATACAGATTCAGGGTTTGCCAGATCGGCCTTAACAATGTGGCGCAGACATACTCTACATCCCGATCACATACACACAGGAGAGAAGAAACGGGGAGGCGACACGTATGCAAGCTGTAGCTCGTGCTATGATATTATCCTGTGTTATGCAGTCATGCTGTGGTGAATGAGAATCGTATAGGAAGCTAGATAGTCATCAAAACACAATCAATCAGGGAGCATGTGTAGGTGTGTGTGTGTGTTTGTCCCCCATTCCTATATAACTTCCCACGATGCATTCCATTCAATTATGAATATTCATATCAGCCTACGACATGAAGATTCATGCACATTTAAAGTTGGATGAACACCACATACAACCAGCCTCCCCATCGCCGGGCTTCAGATAATGATGCAAGGCGTGAGATGTCATTTCATCTGGTATGAGCTACACTGAACCCGGGATTTAAACCAAATAGCCTCGAGGTATAACCTCAAGAAAATGACTGTTGCTCTCCCACCACAGGATTTCAAAGGCGATGCTTGTACATGCGTGTCTCAGTACTTACAGCACACGTTGCTGTGCTTAACGAACAACGAGGCTCTGAAACCGCAGCTGCACTGTTTATCGCCCCTATCTTCCCCTCACACATCAATTATTAAAGTACCAATCGATCATTTCGCAGGCTAACATCAAGCCATCTCTTCATGAAAAAAAAAAAAAAAAAAATCCTGTTTCAGATTAACCCGCATCAATCACATCTTAATGCCCTGTCCAATTAAACCCATTTTACCGTCTTAAATGACCCAAAAGAAGCACCACTCTTGACTATTTTTGTTGCTCTTAGATATTTTGGTGAGGATCCCAAAATAAAGACGAGCTCCAGTTTGTATTCCGAAATAAAAAGAAGCTAGAGATGTGATTTCAATGGAAACCCCGGTTGGCTTCGTGCTGGACTGGAAAGTAGGATGCGGGGTGGTGTGATTGACGCGATTGTGGATTGTAATATTGATCGATGGGTGGAAGCTGTTGGTTGAAATAATGGTGTTTAAGGCCTACAAGAATGCTATTAACTATGTATTGGTACAACTCCAGTTCACCACCTTGAACTGTCCTCAAAACGGAAAGGAGAGGATATCCTGCAGTGCAGTGTGGATAGACTTTTATTTCAGCACTCTGGACAGCGCCTTGAAACCGTTAAACTAAGAAAATTGACCTGCAGGCTTCCTCATACTAATTTGTAGAGGGAAATAAAAAGCAGTTTGTTTTCTTATTTAGGTAAGGTACCTAGGCTATGTCTATTTCATTTGCAGAAAAGCAATAATTGATGCCCTATTTCTTCGAAAAGCGTAACATTAAGGGCATAGACTGTGATGAAGGCAACTGCTCAACTGAATACACATATATTTGGCAAAGCTAACAAATGTAGGCATTGCAGAGGTGCACGCGCGGAGGGGAAAGGGCGCAGTGTGACGGGGATGGGGGTGGTGGTGGATGGGGATTGCTCCAGGATTAGGCCCGTGTAAACTGCGTGTAGTCTATTGAAACATGAATGGAGGCCTTCCACCCTCATTCTCAATAAAGTTTCGCCTCCGTGGCCCGTGGGTCTTGACCTGCACAGCCTGGCACGTGCTCAGGCCATTCAAATGGTAATAAACCAATTTTTGGCATGTACCTTATCATTGTCATATGAAAGGATGAAGGCGTGTAAGAGGATATCTGCCAAACAAAATGAGAAATAGAAACGCACTATTTTTGGTAATATTCCGGGCATTTGGTGATCCAGTTGAATACTTTCTGTGTTGTCCAGCATCTGTCCGGAAAGACGTATTAGGCTTGAATACTCCCCAAATGACCGAAATAACCCAAACCCCACAGGACAAATGGGTGAGAGTGCGTTACACACAACAAACGGAACATGATTACAGCAAAGAAAAAAAGGTGTGCAATCCCGTTTTTTTTTTTTATAACAGCTGTCCTCTTTCCCCCCTTTCCGGCTCCCGCCTCCCCCCTCTGCTCCAGGGGGGAGACCAATGGGAGAGTGCTGAGGCGGGATAATTGATAGATGCACTGGCTATCCTTATCGATCAGGGCTGTATTGAACCGACCAAATACATTGAGATGGAGTGTGGAATTCAACACAGATGCAAAGACGAATTGTTTTCATCGTTAATGCGATCTTTAAATGCCTCCCAAACCTTTGCCCGCGTCTTTCTTATTTGTGAACCTTTACAATGACGTTGCCTATTTATGTATACAGTAGTCGACGCAAACATGTGCTTTAACATGCTTAGAAAATAAAATACATCCAAAGGTTAAAGCTTGCATGAGTGCAATGGCTCTGCATATGAAGAACACAATAGGTGGGATGCCCGTGGGTTTTTGCCCTTGTTGCATTAGGAGATGTCGAGCGTGAAGGGCAAACATTCCCCCCCAAACAGCTAAAGGCCTATCTCTGCTCTGCTTTTCGTTTCAGGGGTGGATTGTCATGTGTGTGTGTGTGTGTGTGTGTGTGTGTGTGTGTCTGTGTGTGTGAGAGAGAGTGTATGTGTGCGTGTGTGTGTGTGTGTGTGTGCAGACACTGGCATTTTCACATTAGCTAAGCAGGGCAGCTGCATTGATTTGTGTGACTGTGATGAATTTGGAATAGTAATTTGAATTTATTGATTGATGTGGCCGAGCGAGTATGGCCCAGCCTCACTTTCAGCATCACAAACCCCCCCAACTCTCACTCCCAGCCCACATGCGCACCGAGGATAATGGTGATTTTAAATGCAATAAGTAAAATGTTGCTCCGTGCATTTACATACAAGTCATTTGTCATTTTGCCCAACTGGCTTTTTCTCTGAGACCTATTGTGACAGCAGGTAATGCATAATGCATAAATAGTGCACAAAAGTCAGCTGTTGCAAGACAGAAAAATAAACATAGGCTATTTATTTGATATGTAGCCTTTGATAAAATACATAAAATGAAATAATAAAATACCATTATTAATAAAATATCGCCCCTGGATCACATTAAGAGTGCATCCCTAATTTCCATTCTACAACCAAATACGCACGCACGTACACCCACGCCTTACACCTAGGCTGCCCTGGACCTGATCACATTAAAATATGCAGTAGGTGTGCACTCCCAGGGCTGTGCCACTCCAACATGTCAATTGAATTGGGGGGGGGTTTATCCTGATACCGGGTGTGGAAGATATAAAACCCCACAGCCCAATTAGCTTTAACAGCAGTGGCACTTAAAGAGACAATTGTGGAGTGTTTAAATCTTTATTTACCAGAACCCCACTAAATGCGCAAAGGAACAATTTACATGCCATTAAGTGCTTTTCAATAGGGCATTGACTGGAACTAAAATATGCCACTATATCTGCTTAATTGAACTGTTCGCTGAAATACGACACAGAAGAGCTGATTGACGTTTGGAAGCGTAGCACGTCTAAACAGGGCCTTTACACACACATCAATGAGAGGGGACCTCTCATTCACATCTCTGTTTTAACCCCACTGCGACGTCTCTGGTTTTCATTTACGTCCTGTTAATCAGGTGGTGTGTTAAATGGTTCAAAGAGGCGAGGATGTGGGTTCAAATCACAGCTTTTAGTGCTTGCGCAATAAAAACAAGACGATGGCTGAAAGACTTGAACCATTCAGAAAAAAACAGTGCAGCTTTGTGTCACAAATGTGTCTCTTACTGAACAGAAGGGATGCCCAGTCATTTCTGTTATAATATCCAAATCACCCCCACACGTATAATCTCACAAAGCACAATAATCACAATTTCTCAGTGTCAGAGGGGCTAAACAGGCCCTGGACCAACTTTGGAGAAAAGCTACCCCAGAGTGCAGGGGAGACAACACAGGCCAGAGAAAGACGCATCTGTTTGTGTCTCTGTCTTTCAGATCCAAATCGATCATTTATCAGTGTGCTACTCTGAAAGGGGACGCCTGGACCTGAAATATTGATCCATAGGAGGTCATGCTCCCCCGACTCTTTGGCCAGGCCTCAGACGATCCTTGTTTGCGACGACGCGCTTATTTGACAGGGGGAGTGCAAGATTACTACATCAAGTTTGTTTGATAAAAATGAGTCCAAAGTAAAACTGAGTATTTGAGTTGCAGTGATCTCTATGTTTGTGTTCCCTTTAAAGTATTATAGCCGCAAGATGTAATCAATTTTGATCACATCCTGCTTTTATTTCCTTTGTTTGGTCTCTTTCTGTGTGTTTTTGTTTGTGTGTGAGAGACAGAGAAAGAGATAGAGAGGGAAGAGGAGAGCAAGGCCGAGTGAGAGGGATTTGTGTATCCATGCTGTACTCGTGCGTAAAAAAACCGCTCTATGTGCGTAAGAACCAACACATCTGTGCGGACTGCTGTTTGCACCTTGCCTGCTTTTGTTTATAACACATCTAGTGTGGCACAGCGTCTGTTTATACTATCATGGATTGTAGCATCAATCAAAATATAGATTTCCACCAACATTTAACACCCCAACTGTCATGATGAAGTTTTACTCGATACAATCGACTAATAACTTCTAGTAATGTCTGTTTGAGCAGCTATTGACAGTCTTGCCACATTGACTTCTAATTGATCCCTCCACATCACTCAGGTTGGGAGCTGTCTCCTCACTCACCTGCAAGCCTGAGCGCCGACATCCGCTGGAACTCGGGCTCCTGGAGCCACTTCCACATCCTCCTGAACGTCTCCCGGCCAGACTTGAGTTTACTCCACGGTTTAGGATTCCGCAGCAGGTCAGACAGAGTTCCCTGGGACCGGCACAAGATCCTCTGAGCAAAGATGGCCTGGGGGATGCTGTAGCGCTTGAGCTCTGCTGTTATTCGCTGTGCCACCTCCTTGGTGTTTATCTCCTCCACCTGCCCTGACCCACCTCCCTGCCCTCCTCCCACCACCGTCTGCCTGTCCCGGTCTGACAGCATGGACCCGTTTGCCTGAGAGTGCGGATGGCTGTGATGGTGTATGCCGTTCAAGGATGTCATGAGCCCGGCCCCATGGCCCCCGAGACCCCGGGCCAGGTGCTCCTCTCCCCGGGACAGCATGGCTGCGTGGGACTCGAAGCCCCCCGAGGAGATCATCTTGTCGTTGGAGAGGTGAGCTCCAGGACCGTAGGCGCTGAGAGTCTGCTGGGAGCTGTGCAAAGACCCGAGACCGTTGGACAGAGGGGATAGAGACTGGCCCATACCGGACATGTCTTTGGGGTAGTGGCCGTAGATGTTGCTCATGGAGGCGAGGCTGCGGTCGTCCCTCATCAGGGTGAAGCTGCCGCTGACGTTACCGGCTGCGAGTCGCTGGTGCGCCGGATGATGGTGAGCATGTGGGTGTGGATGGTGAAATTTCTCCGAGACGGTGGATATGGGGGGCAGGTGCTGCAGCGGCGTCAGCGTGGTGTAGGTGCTGCTCAGGCTCATCCCGGAGTCGCACGACATGGTCATTGCCGGATGCAGGGGGCCAGACAAAGCGTGGTCTGTGCGGTAGTCCCCTGCTCCCTCCAGTATCGAGGCCATGCTGGACACCATGGCTGACCGTCCGTGCGACACCAAGTTCCGATGCGACGACTGGCGCGCGTGTTGGGAGTTCATTAAGTCGCTCGTTTGATGGGAGTGAGGTACACCGTGCAGATTTCCAATGTTTTCCATTGTAAGCTCCATCGTTGAAAGGATCTTTATTTCCACCCCTCTCGCCACTCTCTCGCTCTCTCCCTCGCTTCTTTCCCTCTCTCACTGTCGTTCTATCTCACACTCCTTTCCAATAAATTTTGAACGATTTCAAAGCCAAGCCATTGATTGTAGTTGCCTCTCTGCAGTCAATCCAGCATGGTTTTAAAAGATCGGGTCCCGGCCGCCACACAAACTGCGCCGCAAACCTCTGCTCAGTGTGTGAAGGTGTCTGCGCCTGCCTGGATTTCTCTCGCTGTGGAGCACCTTCTACTATACCCAAAGCGCTGCTCTGCTCTCTGTGTGTATATTGACGTGCCTGCGCTCATGTTAAGATGAGACCGAGCCTGTGCGCATGTGCGCGCCCCCGTGGCGTATCCTCGCACTCGCGCACTCTGTCTGGGGCCAAGCTGACGTCACTGGCCCCTATGTCATGGGTTGTTCATGTTGCACACTGGACCTCGAATTCCTGAAAAAGATTGCATTAGACACTTGTGTAGATAAAACACAGAAGTGCAATCCTCTGCAGTGTGTGCAACATTTACACTCAGTGGATAAGAAGGACTTGCGCCTGGGTTTCTCCGATAAAACCGTTTGACACGGCGCCAGCACCATGTGATGACTCTCTTAAAGGTTAAATATTAATTGACATGTGGCACATCAGGCCACGAGTGTAATGAGAAAACCACAAGTTATCTTGAAGAGGAGGTCACAGCGCACAGCCTCCGTCTTTATTGTTTATTCATTAAATAGAAGATGCATCATTTCTCGATGCCTACTGGAATAACTGCTGTATTCGTATTGATGTAAATGTATTTTTTTTAAAAACAAAAAAAACATGAGATTCACAGCTTCAGACTGGACGTGGATGACCTTTGACACGTTTAAATTACAACCATCTTCCCAATGAAAATGTGTCTCTCTATAAAAATCCGAAAAGTAAACGATCAAATATTTTCTGTCTGACGTCTCGCCGTTAACTTTCACTCATAACTTTTTCTTCCGTGATAGATTCCCCCCCCCCCCCCCCCCCACACACACACACCCTTCAGCAACTATTACTGACTATATCTGTCGAGTTTAATTTTATCAACGCCTCTAGGCTTTGACCCCTTTTGCATCTTTGCTCCTCGTTTTCAGGCCACGAAAATCAAACTCCCTCACACACATAAACTCTCACGTAATGTTTCGTGCTTCACCAAACTTCTATATGAAACTTGCTGCTCGCTGACGTCAATCCAGGTCAGCAATCCATCAATGTCAAAGTATGTATGGATCAGGAGATGCATCGATAGGTTGGTGCCTATTGCAGGAGCCCGCAATATGGATGCGATATACCAGCAGGTTGAGATCGAGGGATTGGATTCTGGAGGTCTAACGAATTAACGCGATTTGGGTGGAAACTGAGGAGAGACTACTTAAAAAAGTAAATATAGCTTTATTTGTTCCAGGTATTGCTTCCTGATGGGGTGGATACAATGTCACGAGCACCTGCACAGTCCAGCGTAATAAAGCCAATATTCCAATATTAAATTACTTTAAAAGTGATAAGGTTGCAATATACAGTGGACTATAGTGTGTGGTGGTATTGTATTTAACTTGCGTTGTAATGTAACAGGTTTCGTGTTATTTTGTCCCTATATGGCCTCAGGAAATTATCATTATAAGCTTCACAAACGTAGTATTTGTTGCAGCGTTGTTGTATTGGATTATTATATGTAATTGCCCAGCATGTGCAGCTATAGGGTGATATGTGTGGAAGTAACACATGAGCGTGCTGGGAAACTGTAAGAAATCACAACATCAACACCTCTGTGACATGTTTTAGACATGTTTGAACACACTGGAGTGTGACTCTGCAAGTGTGTGTGAGTCTGTGCGTGAGAGAGAGTGTGTGTATGTATGTGTGTGTGTGTGTGTGTTTTGGTGTTTATGCCGCAACCGATAATCCCGGCAGCCCTCACTAGGCCTTTGGTTGCTCTGTAAACTATGTGAACACTGTTACCAAGTGATCAGCCCTGGCATTTACACCAATGTTATGTAAAATGAGACCATTAGGATTTCGACCCGGAGCTGGGAAAAAAATAGTCCAACAATCCAGGAAGTGGCATCACTAATCATTTGCAAATTGCATAAAATAATTTCCCTGACCAGTGTTTACCAACAGTTAGGTCAAGGCCATCCATAACTTCACTGATGAATTGTGATATCAGCGGCCTTGGCACACAGCTCCTCTCCCCCCAAATAATGACCCTAAAACTGTGTCTTTGCTGATTGCCAACGGGGGATGGTGGCTTTTGGCTTGTGCCATCAGGAGAACAGCAGTGTCCGCTTGGGTTAATGTCCCTGTATTGATCCCAGCAACCACTGCTATCGAAAATGAATTACCGAAGCCCGCACAGCAGCGAATCCGTCATCTGTGCTCAGCCAGCCGGCCAGAGCAGCTTATTGGTCGCGGTGGTGATGGATGTTAACTTTCATTGCTGGCTCCTTGCTCCTAATTCACCAGGGTTTACAACCCAAAACAACGCGCTAAAAAGTTTTATACTTTCACCAAGAACTTGTAAACTTCATACCAGCCCCCCCCCCCCCCCCCCCCCCCCTCTCTGTCTCTCTCTCTCCCCCCTCTCTCTCTGTCTCTCTCTATCCCCCCTCTCTCTTCCTTCCCCTCTTTCTCTCTCTCCTTCTCTCTCTCTCTCTGTCTCTCTCTATCCC
>CALSCE010010686.1:16876658-16891370 GCA_943593645.1 Bovichtus variegatus | reverse complement strand
ATAGATAGATAGATAGATAGATAGATAGATAGATAGATAGATAGATAATGTAAATATTTGACAAAGATTCTCTTTTCAAATTGATGGGAAAAGTCAATTGATTCTAGCTGAACAGATGCAAATGAACGGAAATTGCTTTGGACACATTTTTTATGTTTTTATGATCCTTCAGCTTTCTGTGTTCAACTGATATAATTGCAATAAAACTACTGAGCTATAGGCGTGTGTGTGTGTGTTTGTGTGTGTGTGCGTGTGTGTGTGTGTGTGTGTGTGTGTGAGTGTGTGTGTGTGTGTGTGTGTGTGTGTGTGTGCGTGTGTGCGTGTGTGTGTGTGTGCATATAAGTGAAAGCTATCACACATCAACATAACTTGCATTATACGTGGTCCAAATGTATAAATATATAGTGTAGAGTTTGGGTTCTATGCACACACACACAAACACACACACACACACACACACACACACACACACACACACACACACATTTGAACATCTTTTCTTTTATATTCTGGATTAAAGCGATCAAAGATTGTATTGTGATAGCTTTGAGCCGAGGCTTTAATATCTATACGTTCATTTTGCTTGATAGATCGTGGATTAGAATGATTATAGATTGTAATATGTATGTATTATCTCACAAGCTAGTTAAGAGCATTATTCATTGTTCTTCTCCCCCTGCCCTCCTGGTTTTAAACCACACAGCTTTTTCCCCTCTTAAGTAGTGCTAACGCTGGATTTATTAGGCTTAAAGAATAGCCTACACATCTTCCTCAAAGGGGATCAGACATTAAGTGTAGATCAAAAGGATAAGGTCTTGAAAACAGAACAATGCTTCTTGCTCAACGCTTATTCTTATTCCCACATGCATGTTAATTCAGGGATTGCACGTCGACCACTTTTAACAGCTTTTTGTATCAAATTATATTCATGCAATCGACAATGATTCTCATGGCCACATTTATTATATTCCCCACATTTTATTGTATTAATTTTGCACCAAAATAACATACTTCTTTTAATTTGGTGTGACACACACACAAAAAAAAAAAAAAAAAGTATTTATTTTAATGCTGCATCTTTTCAAAGTGACAGTCTTGTAATCCACAGATGTGGATTTAAAAAAAAACAAAAAAAAAACTGAATACTGTGTGTATGAGCCAAAATACCCTGGAAGTTTTTCCTTTCTTTCTTGTTTTTCTCCGTGTTGTGGAGACAGAAAACAGGAGGCGTATAGATACATTTAAAGTGCAGGCTCACACCAGTGTGCTTTAGTATTTTCACAGAGACGGCTCACTGTATAAAACGGTGACACAGCTTCAGGGAAAGTGATGGACCGCTCACTCGGATTTGTAACATTCACACAAAACAGAACCAGTGACCTACTCCTAGTCATCCTGGCTCTGATATCAAACACTTTTTGGTGTGCTACAACTGCAGCACATGTAGAGGTTTTTTTTTATTTTTTATAGCTGGAATAAATAGTGAAAAATCTCTCTGCCAGTATCGTTTTGTTATCCTGTAAATCTTTTTTTATATTCATCAGCCGAGTAGTAAAACCTCACACACGGAGTATGAAAGGGAAACATGTATCAGTCAGAATAAATGTTGAATCAAGTACAATTGGCTTTTGCTTAACCCCCCCAACACCACCCATACATGCCCCCCCTCCCCTCCTACCCCTCTTCCTCCCACCCCTCCCCTAGTGAAACTCCCACCCTCCATACCCGATAGAGCACCCGTTGCTAAGCGACAGAGGGAGAGATGGATTGAGGAGACATAGTCGATCAATTCGACCGAGAGAGAGAGAGAGAGAGAGAGAGGAAGGGAGAGAGAGAGAGAGAGAGAGGAAGGGAGGCAGGGGGGAGAGAGAGGAGGGAGGAAAGGAGAAGGTAAAAGAGAGGGGGAGAGAGGAGAGGAGGGGAGGACAGAATGCAGAGTGATTGCAGTCGTACGGAGGCTCCAGTTCGGGCTGAAGACGCTCTTTTGAAACATCTATCTTTGTTAACTGTATCGTGCCTCCGAAAATAAATCCATCTCTGCAGCTGTCCACCCTTCCATCTTTGTCCAAGTGCTTTACTTTAATAATTTTATCACTACAAATTACAGTCCGCACAAGCAGCCTGTGTTTAATATTCCCTCACTCAAAAGAGAGTTAATTGTATATTGCATGCACTCTTTCTCTCCGGGCTCGCTCTCTTTCTCCATTAGTCACTGCTGCACACACACACACATGTACACACATGTACACACAAACATGCAGATGCGCGGTAATACCGTGTGTGTGTGTGTGTGTGTGTGTGTGTGTGTGTGTGCAGAGCTGGGTGTTGAGCGCATCGACTGAGTATCGATCCCACCACTCACCTCCCTGCAGTCAGCTCTTGTCCTACATAGCATGCCCTGTCTGATTTCTACCTTAATGGCTTTTATCCAGCTCCAATCTTTATTTAAACTGAAAAGTAGGAATTAGCACCCACTTCTATCCTAGTCTCTCTTACTTTTTCTTTTCACTGTCATCTCGGAGTGAGTATCGGCCACCATCAGTCCGTTGACCCTTCTCCCTTCCTCCCCTGGCTATGATTGCACTCAGAAATGTACAGTACAGTATGTTACTTGCATTCCTGGTTTCTCGGTGTTTGGTGCTGATTCTTTATGTGCATCGTATACGATTAAGATGCTGCATGTAGACCTGCAATTAATAATGATTTTCATTGTCGATTAATCCTTCGAATAATTTGTTCATTCATCGATTAGGAGTTTGATCTATAAAATGGCAGAAATTACAACTGAAGGTGACGTCTTCAGGTGTTGTTTTATCCGACCAATAGTTCCCTAACCCATTGATGCTCAATTTAAAATCGTGTAAAACAATGAAAGCAGAAACTCCCATATTGGGGCATTTTTGCTCGAAAAATAACTAAATTGCCTTGTATTTTTCAATCATTCACTAATCGAATGATGGATAGGTTCACCCTTTTTCAAGTTTTGAAAAAGTTACTTCAAAGAGATTTTAACTGGTTATGGAACGGTCTCAATGTAATACTGATGCCTCTATATGACCTACAAAAGCAAACGAGAGCATCAGCTTCAGGATTGGCTTTTTCAAGTTGTTCTTTCTGCCTGTCTCTATGTCTACATTTTCACAGGCAAAGTTTCGCAGTGAATAGCAGGAAGCAGGAAGAGATTTTTCTTTAAAGAATAGTATTTTTGCCGTTGTATTTTGTTATGGCTGACACGGGGACAGTCAACCTTGGTCGGTCCTTCAACAGATGGAGAGAAGTGCGGGATTTGAAAGGATTCAAACCCAATCTTGAATTGGACCTCTTCCTCCTAGACTGGTGCGTAATATGTATATTGTATTTATGAACTAGGTTGCAAGATGTGGTTTTACATCGATATATGAATTTTCGTTGGTGGCTAAAACAAAGTAAAAAAATTGTATAAAAAAAAAAAAGTTGTGTCTTTCTTTCACTCACTTCCAAAACAAACGCACGCGCTGGATCAAGATCTTTAGCACATGAGGCGGTGGCGCTCATGGGAACGCTACCGCTTTTGTCCACGGGGGTCGCCAGAGTCAACACAAAATAGAAGACTTGAAAAAGTGTGAACCTGTCCTTTAATGGTTGCAGCTCCAGGTGACTGCGCTCAGTATTTCTGTGTTATTTGAATGAAACACCACCGATCAATTGTAAACGGGGTCATGTGACAATTCAAGTTATTTAAGATGTTTATATCCTCATGCTGGATTGTCATGGCAACAGGGCAGACATCTCAGCCCTCAAATGAGCTGCATTTATTCTGCACAGACTACTTTTCATATTGATGGCCTTTCCTTGTTGTGATCACCCAGCCACAGCCTGGGGAGGAACCCTCTGCGTGCCGTCATCCCTTTCGATTTGATTTGATTTGTTGCTCATAGAGGAAAGTGATGGGAGAGACTCTTATCTTGGCCGAGCAGAAACAAGCCATACCAAATAAGACACATTGGACTATCTGTGCTGGCACACACAATGGGGATTAATTGATCCCCTAATACCACAGATAAATCAATTCCTTCCTTCCCCCCTGAGCTCTCTGGCCAATTGGACGGCCCCGCTATTTGATCAACAGAGCATCTCTAGCCAATAGGAGGAGGCTTGCAGGTTGACTGACAGCGGCACAAAGGTGAGCCCGGAAAGAGGTTAGGGAGAAGAAGTCCATCAGAAAGCCATTGGCAGCAGGAGAGAAAGTGATGGCTGAGTATACAGCAATCCACAGAGATCACAAACACGCACAGAGGTGGAACAAAGCTGCATAAGAAGATATTAATAGCATCACTGTGTAGTTGTGCAATAAGTGTGATTTAGCCACATGCAAGGAAGATTTGAAAAGCAGACAGTTTTTTTGTGAAAAAGAAATGTATGTCAAAATGAGACTTTAGATCTATTCTTGATTTTACGCATTAACACCTTCAAAAACCTTATCAACGCGTCTTTTTGCAGCTATTGTCCTGACGGCTATACAGAGCTACCTCCCTTGGTCAAGACATCAGCCATTTTCTCACAGTTACCCCATCTTATCTCCACCTTCGTTTGATCCATCTCCATTAGACTCTCCCTTATAGAGCCCACCACCATCATTCTCACTCTTTCACTTCTTTTGTATTTCTCCCACCCAATCTTTCTCTTATCAGCACCTTGGCATTTCTGTCTTTCCCACAAACACTGTTTTCCTCATACAGCTCATATAATAACAGGCTAAAAATATGCCTTCTTTTTTTTCTTTCCAGTATTGATTTTGCCCGTAGCATTGTCTATGGAGAGAGAGCGAGAGAGAGAGAGAGAGAGAGAGAGAGAGAGAGAGAGAGAGAGAGAGAGAGAGAGAGAGAGAGAGAGAGAGAGGGAGAGAGAGAGAGAGAGAGAGGGGGAGAGAGAGAGAGAGAGGGAGAGAGAGAGAGGAGAAAGACGCAGGGGAGAGAAATGAAGTAGAAACAACTGGAAAAAGAATGACTTTCTACGTATGTGGTAATGCTCTCACCTTTCCTATTTTACTTAAGTGGAGAACCATACACTACTTTACTTCAGTGCAATACCCCGCAATTGAAAGGTAACTGCATTTACTGAGGTCCTTTCTCAGCCGCTCTCACCACTCAACCTCACAGAGCACCAAAGCACTCACACACTACGCTTTTAATAATAACCCGCTGAAATTAGAGAAACCTTACCATTGCAAACATGCTCCAGATCAGCTTTTCAGGGAAAATGGTTGGCTCTTTTGGCCCTGGTGTGTAATGGGAATGGAGAGAGTTGATCAATAGGCTATTGATCGTAGCTGGCCAGAGTCTGGGGAATTGAGAGTGAGAATAGAGGGGAGTTAGGGTGGGGGTTGGCTCCAGGTTGAATTTTTAAAATGCTCTATTTCAGAGATGACAAATTGTCTTTGTCTCTCCCTTTTCAAATAGACCGAGGGAGAGAGTGCATCATTAAGTGATGGAGAAAGAGTCTCTGCTTGTGCTCTCTTAGCGGAGAGCTGAGACCTCCCCGTTTCCCAGAAGTTACAGTATTTTGGACGAGAGCTGCTGAACTACAAAGACAAAGGGAGCAGGGACTTCTCAGGCTACAGTAGCTAGTGTGTATTCTGGCTGGGAGAGGAGGCGGGGGGCTTATTATATAAAAAAAAAATAAAAAATCTTCAGATCTAGAAGGCCGTGCTTTAAAAGCAGCACACAGACAGATTCTTTGCACCAGAATCCTGCAACTGACATCACATTTAACCTCCTCAAATGTGCTAAAGCTATTTATGCAGATTGCATATTCTGAATTTTACAGTGCAAGTCTTCAATTCTGAATTCTTGCCAATATCTGATTTCTTTGGCCATGTCTTTAAACAAATTTAAAAAAGCTAACTATATCCAAACTCAGTCACCCACATAAACCTCAGACGTAAACCTAACCCGCAAGCGCAGCCAAATTACCATCTGCACTGGGCACAAATGAGACATAATAAACCTGAAACATTCATTGACCCTCAAGTTGGAGAGTAAGCTGGGCTGTGACGGGGCCCTTCATCCTACAACCAGCACTATCAGCACTTTAACCCTCTTTTTAGACACTAAAGATGGTAAAAAGAATATGCAATCTACATTACAGCATGTGAATCTAGAAACCCTATTGTTGCAATGGCAGGTATCTGAATTATGTCCCTTTTTTCCCCCCACAAATGTTACATTTCCACCTACTTTTCATGTTCATAAAACTTGTTTAATATCACATTAACACTGTGACAAGAGTTGCCTATTTTGGAGGAAACAGAAGTGCAGACAAAACAGAACAGTAAAAGAAAAAGTACAAAAAAAAAGAAACTTTACCTTTTACCAAGTTTTTCCAAAGTTGCTTTTCATAAGCGACCTCTTTTTAAATCAGAGTTCTTTTTATGTATGGCTGGCAAACAAAAAGTGCAGATTATTTTCCTGTTTTCCAAATGTTTCCCAAACACCCATCAGCACTATTCAAATAACTCGAAGCTCTGTGTTAAACATACAGCCGCGTAAACGTGAGGAAACAAGCTGGAAGCATTACTTTTGAAGGTTGCTCAACTCAACTGCAGGCAATGGAAAGCAGTTAGAGTACTAGTCTGTAAACACCCCTGAGAGAAACCTATACCTCAGTAAAAATTCAGCTGTAAATAATGTATTGAATGCAAACTTAAGGTCTGCAGGGATATATGGATAGGCTCATTACTCTTTTAGTTTGCTGGGCTATTACGTAGTCTGCGCAGCTCTCAACAATGTACTCCAGATGCTCCCTCTCTGTTTTGATTTAAAGATGCTTTTACCTGCGGATATTGTTATGGATATAGGTATTGTTTTTTATTCTCTACACATCGCCCTGAGGTTTGAAGGCTGTTAACTCATGCACCCACCCACATGCTCTGTGCCCTGTTAAAGTAGGCGTGTGTGTGCGTGTGTGTGTGTGCGCGTGTGTGTGCGTGCGTGTGTGTGTGTGTGTGAGTGTGTTATCTGTGCCGGTAGTTGAGGTGAATATGCGGCCTACGCCTGTGTGCCCTGTCCGGGATGCATTGATCTCGAAGCAGGATGTCAAACATTTTAACGCTGATCTTGTCCTTGTTATTGCCTCGCACAGCCGGGGTTGTTAATGCATTAAAAATCGTTTGTCCCTATCTTTCCAAACTTATCTCACCCTACTGCCCTGAGCAACACAAGAATACCCCTCCGTTGTAACATACACACCACTCCCGCCCCCCTCCCTCCACCCTCTGTTTCTAACCACGTCCTTCCATCCTCCGTCTCAATCAATCTTTACGACACCCGGTTGCATCTCTCTAATGTTTCCGGACTTGACCGTATCCCCGTTCAAAAATTCTTAATTAAGCCCGTTCTGTATGTTTACCGTTGGGCAAATTACAATCTGACAGGGCTAATAAAACAACATTGGCGAGTGAAGGCCGAGAGGACCATGTGCTATGACCCTAACCTCTTTCACCTGTCTCTATCTCCACCTCTGCTTATCTCCCTCCATCCCCACCTCTTCATATCTCCCTATTTTCTACCTCACAGGTTTTGAGGAGGAAAGGGAGGGGATGGGAGAGAGAGAGAAAAGCGCTGGTTTGGCACCAGTTTGGTCAGGGTCTCATATCCATCGCTGTCAACGAGACTATTTGTTTTAAATACTCACATGTCATATCTTGGTATTACCATTCAACCTACTTGCTTCTCAACTCTGATTATTAAGATTCATGAACCTGCCTGCATGTCAACTCGTACAGATATGAGTCATATATCTATGTTCACATCAGCATCTTTCTTCATTTAGGTATTGACTCATGCACTGTTCTCACATTCTGCAATCCATAGCCCACACAGTGTGTGTATTATATCTCTATTTCTGTACAGTTTTGTCTGGACACTTGAGAACTGCCATTTGCTTTATGCTAAAGCATGATGGAGAGGGAGGCCATGTCACAAGGATCTCTTCAGCTGCTTGGCTTAATGTTAAACATTAAGAGGAGCCCAATTAAAATGACCTTATTCTTTGCAACATACACATAACCAGTATGTAGAAATACAGGAGAGGCCAAATGGAAGAGTTTTAAAAGCCCAAAATCCCTACTAAACACTCGTTCTGCACAGGTTTTGAGTATGTGGTGGGGTTAATACTGGATAGAAGTAATACAATTAAGTACTTTAAACTCAAACTAGACAGTATGTATACAAACATTTTTTTGATTTTTGAGTGGTCTGTCAATTGACAATATTCTTCCACATTGCAATGCAACAAATTGACACAAATTGTGGGTGATAGTGATGCAGCTCCAGAAAAAAGAAAATAAGACATTTTCCACTCTTTTGATTATTTGTATTCTAAATGCTAAAACAATATACTATAACAATAAGTATACTAGTTATATTTTCCCTATATATTGAGTCTGTTTAGTTTATTGCTTTACAAGCTATAAAAGTGTTGGTTCTCCCCACCAAAAAAATATATTTTTTTGCCCAGGTTTTGAGATATTTGCTTACTTCGGGAACTACTTTCTATCAAAGGATTAGCGCTTCTACAACTGTGCATAGCATGTTTAGTAGATCAGTCGAATAACAGAGACAATAGTCTTTGAACGTTACCGGTCTAGCGGTTAGGATTCCTGGGTTTCTCCCGATATGGAAAATATGCCAATAGTTTCAGCCTCCAGGGGTCTTCCATGCAAAAGTAAGAATGATCAGGCATTACTTGTAGGTTTGGTGGTTCAGTTCCTAGCTCTTCTTTGGCACATGTCAAACGGTCCTTGAGCATGACACCGAACACCAACTTTCTCCCCAAATGTCACTTTGGATAAAAGACTCTGCCCGTAGACACGTTGCTCTTTCATTTTTCAAAATTGTAATTCCCCATTGCTGTAAGCGCCACAAACTCAATTCTATTCTCCTTCATTGTATTGTGGTGGCAGCAGAAATCTCAGAGGCGGATATTTTAAAACCTAAACAAATATAACCAACACCATCTCGCATGGCTAGATACCAGTAGAGCTAAGTGAGACCCTTTGAAAGCTTCCCTAAACCACCCAGCCAAACAAAGTTTACAAAACCAAACCAAGTCAAATCAAAGCCAGCAAAACTCAACAATAGTTTACCTTACTGAACCAGAATCTGATCTAATATCCTGTAGAGAAAAGTAGTAAACCAAAAACAAAATGTACACGCAAATGTAACCAATAAGAAAAATACTTTTTTTGAACCAGTGGAGTCCATGGGTCCATCCACAGTTTCATAGTTGATGCCTTGTAAAACAACACAAGTTCTTCTGAAAAACATGCATTTACAGACTATTACATTCAGTATATTGTGTACTTACTGTCATCTCAAGCCCAGAGACACTCAGAGAGATGTGTGCAACTCTAAAGAGGGACACAACTAGCAATTCTACCCAATAAATATGAGTGTTGTGTTCAGGCTGATGGTAAAGAAGCAGTGGTTTAATGTGTTTGCATGAGAGTGACAATGTATGCCGGTGTGTGTGTGCGTGTGCGTGTGCGTGTGTGTGTGTTCTGCAGTCTGTATGTTGCACTACACCACCTGACAGGTGCAAAGCCCTGTGGGATGGCACTGTTGTATCTTACACTTGGCTGAACATATACAGCACATCAGAGGTGTAACAAATCCATTCCTGACTGCCAGAACCTTTCAGAGAGTTTCTGTGCCTGTGAACAACACATCTTCAGGTTTCCACACCTCAGAGCTGATGTGTGTCTGACACACAGACACACACACAGATGAAATGTAGCCTCACACAGAAGTGTGTGACTTTGAGGGGAGAGAATGGGATTCGTAAAGACTGCGTAGACGAATCAGCAGTGTGTTTGTGTGTGTGTGTGTGTGTGTGTGTCTGCATGTGCGCGCATGTTTCTGTGTGAAGCACCCGCGTCTCAATGGCGTCTTTAGAGAGGCTAATCAGAGGAGAGGTTGAGGAGAGTGTCAGAGTGTCTCCGCTGGCTCCGGTGAAGAGTCCTCGAGCCCTCTCTCTTTCTGTGTTGACACCTCTTAACCTCAGTCTATCATCTCTCACACTCACACACTCCACTTCTATTGACACTCGCTACCCCGCAGCTCTCCAAAGACCCGAGGAGAATCCACTACAGTGATTGTCCGTGAGAGGGGAGCCTCGGAGCCTGCAGAGAAGAAAGGATTATATAATGCGCCGACACACAGAACAACAAGATGTGATCGGATTTAGTGGTTGTTTCTTTTCCCGTAGTTCCTGTATGGATCAAAGGGAGAGAGGAAAAATTACAGATGGAATGATAGATCAACAAATTGAACACATCTGTCAGCCCCGGACAGAAAATGCTGAATCCTCACATGCATCAATTTGTTTTCTCGCACCAGGAAGTGTACAGGATCTGTGTGTCCACCACTGTCACTGGCTAGTGTAAGTGGGGTCAGGAGCTCAGGGTCAACTGAGAAGAGGTCAACGGTCATAGAGCAGTGGGTCTTGTTAAAATACCTTTTAGCCTCCTTCAGGGATATTATGTAATGGCTGTGGGAATACGTTAGGTTCCAGGTTGACTGTTTTGTGGTGGACACTGGATGATATATGTGTTCTGCTTTATGTGTATATTCATTGCCCTTTTTGAAAAACCAGGATGCAAAGGAAGTGCTGGGAGGTCAAGAGGGGTCACATGTAAGAGGTCGCATTTATGTGTTTTGGAAGGTACATCGGCCAGGAAACGATCATCTTATATAACACCTCTTACCAAGGCAAAAGGGTTTCCTTCGTGTTACTATTTAAAATCTTTAAAACCTCTCCTTGCAAAACATGTTATTTTTCCTCCTTGGATTGTCGCACAGGCTCACAGGAAGAGGTTAGCGAAAAACTGGGTTGTTCTGATCAATATATTGGAGACATTTGAATATCAATACAATGAGTGTGCTGTCTTCAATCTTAATTTTTAATATGGTGATAATAAGTGTATTAATTTTCATAACTTTCATTCAATAGCTTTGGAATATGAGCGATGGCGGCCCGTTTTTTCATGCCGAATATGCATCTCTCTCCTCTGTGTCGCCATTGATCACCTCTGCGCTGTTTCTCCCCCTCGCTTTGTCCTCCAGTGTCTCCCTCTTTCCCTCACTGAACTGTACAATTCATCCTTACTCCCCATTTCAGCAAGCTAACTGTGCGCACTACCTTTTATCAGTCCAGAACTGTTAAATTAATAAATTGATATTGACGAGCTATCAGCCGGGGGGATAAATTATTTGGGAGCAGAAGGCTAGGGTCACATGACTTTTAGTACCCACGATTCTGTAATTATTCCCCACGAGAAGAACCACGGTGTGGTGCATTGCCCTTCCCCCCCTCGAAAGGAACAAACATGCACACACACACACACACCATCACATGAAGAAGTATAAATATCCTCACATACAATGGATTGCACGGGACAAGGGAATACTGATAATCATTACTGCTATCATAACCGTCATGATACTGGATGTTGGAGATTAGAGATTGCATTTTATCATCATAATTTACACTAAAACTGAAATGGACGAATCTAGAACTTATAGAGGCATCGAATGCAAATGATATGATATTGAGCCTTGCATTGCTGTCGGCGTAGAACAAGCTACCTGCTAAGGTGTAAAATAGTGGGATGAACCTCCTGCCGCTGAAGGTCTTTGCTCTTTAAAAAAATGCAAATGAGAGGTGCTAACTGGGAGGGAGGGATGCAGATGTTGGGGGCAGCGAGCATGTCAGAGTGCCAATCATGGAAGTGCTCTTGTTGCCCTTCGGCCATCGCTGACCTTTTGACCCTGGCCATGGCCTAAATGTCAGAGGTCACCAACCAGGGTCAATGCAGATCACTGCAAGACCCTGGCCAGGGATGCATCACCATGGCAACACTGCGTTCACTATAGGAGGAGAGATGGGGGTGTTTTGCATTCTGTATGCTAAAATCTGGCACCGTAAAACACACGCATACACACACACACCAGGTTGAGCAACACATCTGTGCTTCTTTTTTTAAAATTTTTTTTTAACTGGGAGTCAAGATAGCCCCCAATTGGTTTGCAGTGAATGTACACACAGCTGCAACCTCCTAAGAAGCCTGGCATGAACACTGAGCAAACATACAGGTTTGCCACATCCACATTGATTATTTCGGTGGCCATATTTTCATATCTGCTGAGATGGCTGCACCACCACTCTGCCATTCTGCCCTATTATAGGGGTCAAAGTGTCACCACAAAGGGAGGTATCTGCAAAGAAGAAATATCTTGTTGGAAATTCTTTGTCATTGAATGATAACTTGGGGAAATACTGACATTTCAAATGTAGACTAAAGTCTACATTAAGGTTAAATAATGTATGCTGTAGCTTATATCTTATTTTCAAATAACTGACTGTGGTTTAAAGAAAAAAAACGTTGCCACATCTTACATTAAATGGTCGAAGCAGTGCTGGAAATATTCGCTTGCACCTTGCGTCATCTAGTGGCGGGATGAGACCTCTTCCTCGGTGCTGCTGCTCGCCTCCTCGGCGTAGGTGAAAGGGGGGGGGGAAGAACCCCACTATTCTGCTTTTGTCTCCGGGGAGCTGCGGTCGATGCCTCGTCCCACCATATGTCTGATCGCAGCTGCCAATCAACAGGTCAACGCGACCCCGGGGAGGCAGACACTGGTGGGGAGAGATCAAACAGCGGACCTCGGGGATGACATATGCTGATAGAAGAAAAAAAAAGGCAATAAAACATTGCTTCAAAGATGGCAACGGTGCACTAGGAGGCAAATTATTGTTAACAGTAATCTGCAGAATAGCGCCTCGCATTCTGATCGATTGACTATTATGGAGCCTTTGAAGCCGAGGTAACGCCAGGCTATTGTTCATGGTGGGACACAACCAGAAAATAGCAGCTGGTTTTGATTCAACTATAGCGCTTCCTGAGCCTTAAATACTACTTACTTCTACGCAATCATGCTTTCTAATAGACTTGCAATTTGGACTACTTCAGGCTTTGGGCCTATTGAGAGTTTTTCACATTTAGTTGCAAACGCACCACGGTAAAGAAAAAAAAAAAAAAAAAAAAGTATATTTCTGTGTAAATAAAGTCTAACAAAAAGTACATTTTTATTTTTAAATCACGTCTTTATCCATTATTAACGTTATACCATATAGTTTATTTAAAGAGAGGACATTCATGTTCTCTTTTTTTTATATACATTTTAATCAGGCCTATTATTCTTCTTAATAATGTGCTAGTTTACAATTTGCTTGTTTATAGAATATACATCGGCCATGATTTATAATTTTTTAATTTTTTTACAATTTATAGCCTACCTTAAAAAGCCTATACTGCAGCAGTTAAGGTAAAACTAAATCAAAATGAAAGAATGGTATAGAGATAGATTAGTGCTGAAACCACATGCACTGCAGTTCTATTTCTGCATAAATTAAATAAAATAGAATAGAATAGTAGCAAGTAAGACTATTAATGGCGATGATTTATTACCATTAAATGTTTAAAAGCGCTGCAGCTCTAACTGTTCATTGGTCTAAAGTCAGGTGTCAACCAAAGACCACATCAATAAATTCAAAAGATGTCGTTTGTATTGTTTAAAGTGTGCGTGGAGACATGCAAACATATTATTTTAATATTTAGACCGTACCCCAGATGTAAAAGTCTGACCATTAAATGTTCCTTTCATCATTTATTCATTTTTTAAATGCATTTCTTGAAGTATTCAGGGCGGACATTTTCAGGGAATTAAGGATATTAATTAAAATTCAAACATTCTTTTTTAAAGTCCTTTTTCTCAAGTTATTTGTATAACTGCAATTTGTGTCAGTGTAACCAGCCACTGTCTCAGGTAATGTCTAATGAATTTAATATAAGAAGACAAAAGCAGAGATACGACACATTCCAAGTTATTCAGTTCATTTTATTTTTAAAAAGGTGTTGAGTTTACTCATTTCTTCAGTGCTGCTAATAAAATGTATTTCACACAATTTTGAGCTACAAGCTGAAAACCAACCTTTTCTTTTTTTCCTGTGTATCTCTCTGATCTATCTGCTGGTTCAGGCTTCATCCCATGTTGTGTTAACTGTTGTATGTGGAGTCCATAGTCAAATCAATGAGATACTTGTAAGCTAAAGCGAATCAGCTTTGGAATGCTGCTGTAAATGTGTTGTATTAAAACACGGCCATAATGTTTCATCGCCATCTCAGCAGGACTGATCTTCTTACCTCACTCTCTGCTAATCAGGAACAAATCTTTGTGCCTTAATCTACGGCCCCCTGCAACCCTCCGCCCATCTCATTAGATTAGCAAAATGACATGCACATATGTACACACACACAAAACCGCACACACACACACACACACAGCACATGACCTCAATCTCGTTCTCCTCGAAAGGTAGTTAATTATAATGTGTTAGTTTGTTAAACATAAGTTGTGTTATTTACAGCATTTTAAACAGAAAACGCATGACCGAAAAATAGATCTTTATGGTAAATATATTGCAATTGCTAATATATTATTTCAATTGTATACCAAAAAAAAGCCCAAAAAACAACATTGTTCAACAAACTTTACAGTAATGTTGTTGTTTGGACGATTGTGTGTGTTTTTAGGAGTTGTATGTGTGTGAATTATTGTAAACTCTTTTGTGTGTGTGTGTGTGTGTGTGTGTGTGTGTGTGTGTGTGTGTGTGTGT
>CALSCE010010686.1:16850019-16876648 GCA_943593645.1 Bovichtus variegatus | reverse complement strand
TGTGTGTGTGTGTGTGTGTGTGTGTGTGTGTGTGTGTGTGTGTGTGTACAGCAAACATATGCAACCAAATTAAAGCCTTAAAGCTGGTGAATTGAAGAGGATTTGATGCAGAGAGCAATTCATGGGAATTAAGCAAATTAGGTCTCCAATTAGCTGCTGACAATGAAGATTTGGTGAACAAAATTTATTAGGTGGATTTGTCATTGCTCTAATGAGCATCGCCAGAAAAAAAACTTGTATAACTCCCCCCCCCCCCCCCCCCCCCCCCTCTCTCTCTCTCTCTTAAGCTTTTTCCATCTGACATATTGTTTGTCGGTTTAGAATCTAATTTCATGTCAAAGATTGCCTTATTCAAATATTCAATAATTTGCAAATAAGAAGCCCACGAGCTGAGACAAACAAACTTCAGAAAAGTCAATGTATGACCTAATCCTCTTAGGCTGGAGCACTGTGGATGTAAATGCCAACCTTTGCAAGTCAGAGAGGAATTTCACTATTGATGTGAGAGCTGGACAGGTGAAAATTGACTTCATTCTTATTATGGCAGTATTTAGGAGTCATCTTGTAACTGCACTCTTCCTACTTCAGAGACATTTCCCCCTATTATTTAAAGGGTGTCCCTTTATGATAAGTTCTTGTTATTTACTGCATTTATTTTAACAGCAATTTTCGTCTTCAACTTTCGTATAATTGCCATTATTTCAGTAGCTGTTTCAGTTGCTGTGTGTGTAAAAAAAAAAAAGCCTTTCCACCTCTCTCCAATAAGCCTGAGACCTCCCTCTCTCCCTGCCTCCGTCCCTTTCCTCTGTTTCCTTCATCCCTGACCTCCCGTTGTCCCCCCCTATTCTGCAGCCGCAGTTATGGATTACACTGTGTGATAAGCTTCCTATTTCTTGAAACTATTTGGGATTGCTCAGATTATCTGGCCTCATATCCTTGGGAATCGGCTTTAAAAAAAGCCTGATTTTAGTGTCTTAAGGCAAAAGATTTCTCATCCCGACAGCTTTGGCTAATTAGCATCTAACAGCGGGTGGCATTTTAGCATTGGGCTCACTTTTGGTGCTATCTGCACACACACACACACACACACACACACACACACACACACACACACACTGAGGCAGCTAAGTAAAAACATCACAAGGTTTAAAATTCAATATGATTTAATGAGATTATAACAAAACATTGGGTGTTTTTGTTATTCTAAAAACATTGAGAATACAAATGAAAGAAGTGCAGTAGCTCCATAATGTTCATAAAAATGTTTTTATCATTGAGCACCCTAAAGTCACTTTAGTTTGCATAATAAAATAGAACATTGTCCACTTCAATTTTAACATCACCTAATGACGAATTCATTCGCAAATAATACTCTAAAATGTATTTTTCACCAAACAGTAATTCACAGCCAAACTATTAACCCTCAGGGTACAGAGGAATGCAGGCCCGGGTGGAACCCCACTTGTGGCTGCATACTGGACCATGGCCAGTAGAGTCTGGGGGCCAAGCAGGACAGAGGGAGCACTTGGGCTTGAGGGCAGCACCAACAGGTCGTTCTGTGGGGCCGGGTGAAGGCAGGGTGGTAGGGGGATCTCAGGGAGGAAAGGGGGAGCTGTCCCGCCACCCTGCGTACCCTCCGCCGTGCCCTTCTACAGTGGTAGTCTCCGTTAGAAAAGTCCTGGTAGTTTGTTGGGTGAATCGCCCAGAAGTGGCCTTTACCGTTGTCACTGCGCCCTGCTTTGATGAAGCAATCATTCAGCGACAAGTTGTGACGCACGCTATTCCTCCAGTTTTTATCCTGTTGGGGTAAGAAAAGATGTTGGTTAGGCTAAAAACAAAACCGGAAAAACAAATTAAGAGTTAAACAATGGGCGTCCCCAATTGAAATTAACATAGGTGTCTGTTAAGTATCACTGATCCTCCTCAGGATGTCACCTTGTCCCGTTGTTGGCAGGATGTGCCATGTCGTGTCAAGACCGTATATGATCGCCGTAAGACACAACACCCTCAGTTACCTTTTTAGCACGTCAAACCAGCGATCAACTTTAATCCACTAGGCTACGTGCAATCTGTTGTTGCACCTGGTAAAGGCATTGGCGGTTTGCAACCTAGCAACGGGATTACTTTATTTGTGAATTCGCCAACAAGAAGATCATCTAGTGTCCCCGCACCTAATTGCCTAACCACTCAGACAGATTACGTGTGCCAAGTAGGTCGCTTCGCTTTTGAAAATGGCTGCCACATTTTTCAGCAACTCAATGACTTCGGCGAACACATGTTCTCGTTATCCGCCACACGATCGCCTTACCAATAGCCCTAGCTGTGACACAAGTAACGCAGCGTGATTCATTTCAAAGTAGTCCCACAAACAGAGATCCGCTGTATCGTAGTTTTTACTTCACATATTCACCCAGTTTGATATTGTGAATTCCTCCACAACTACAACTATCGTGTTCTTACAGGGCACTATATGTTGACGCCAGCTAAATACAATAAAACAAGAAAAGTGACGTGAACATACCTTACTCTTGAAGTAGGGATAGTGGTCCATGATCCACTGGTAGATGTCACATAGCAGCAGTTTCTTCTGCTCTGACGCCAGGATAGCCTTGGAGATGAGTGCGATGTACGACTGGTTGGGTTTGTCCGCAGACTTTTCTGGATTGCTGCCGGTAGATGTGGTGGTGGTCACTTCCTCCACCCCTTCCTCTTGTTGCTCTTCATCCCCTTCCTCTTCTTTGAGTTTTCTTTCTTCAGTTTCTGCGTCTGACCTCTGTAGCCGCTTCTCTTGTATCTCAGAGCAAATCCTCACCTCTTCGGGTTTAGGGTGATTTAGCATGTTGTTCGTTGCCTGCTCTGCCGTACGACTTCCTGTCGCTTCTTCTTTGGAACCTTTGACTCCTTTATTGAACAGAAGGTAGTCAATAGTGAAGCTCAGTCCCAGCCTTTCTCTGCTGCCGGTGCGGCTGCTTCTGTCCTCCATTGTCATCTCTGAATTAAGATATCTAAGACTCATTACAGAGGTTTTATTGGCTCCAAACTGACTGTTGAATAAGTATCAGGTGATAAATGAAAAGTCTCTCTTCCAAAAAGTCCTTTTTTGTGGTTGAGTTTCACAGCATGGCTATTTTCTGTGCAGGACCCTTCATAAACTGAACGCCTCAATGCCCCTTGCTTCTTTCGCGTACGTCTTACTGTTGACAAGATCACGGATAAAGATGAGCCTCTCAACTGTCGTTAACCTTGAGGCGCTCACGAGCGACACAATCTCAACCTGTGGAAATGACGTCAGTCTACAAGACTTAATACGGCTACTTTGTTTAGCAACAAATTTTAATAAAATTAATTTCCCCTCTCTGACGATCAAAACTAATTTCTCAATTTCTAACAGCCTTTTTGCTCTTGAGTTGAAGAGTTGTGCTCCACGGCTGTGAAGGTGTCTCTATTTATATGACCGTGAATTTATCCCTCACAGAAAGGGGCAGAGAAGGCACAGGGGAGGTCCGGGTAGGGGGTCTCAACTGAGACGGATTATTTTTTATTAACCTCAGCAAATCTTTGTAATTACGGGAGATTAAACACTCAAGATTTAGTCAAACGTGGTGTGCAGAGGATGGATGCAGTACAATCAAACGCCTTTTAGATACCAATGTTATGTCCATGTGGATGCTGTCAAAATAATTACTTCAATTACCATAGAGCAGTAATTAATGTGTCAAGTTCAATGTCTAGTAGACAAAACATATTCAGTCGAGTCTCCTTTTCTGAAAAGAGAGCATGAATGTGCTGCGCAGACATTGATACCAGAGTAAAGTGTGTGACTGAAAAACCTAATGAAGGAATTCTCTGTTGTTGACATAAACAGTTTTTTATTCGCGTGTCCTGTGTACTATCATTATAAATTGACTTTTTTGTTATTAGCCAGTGGAAATGTTTAAATTTTTTTCACATACAAACCAGTAAACTAATATAAATGATCTGTATTTTTTTCATTGTGAAAAAGTTCCACAAATATAATATTAGATATCTTATAAAATCCATTTCAGAGATCAAAACTGAAATGCCTCTGCACTAATACATTGTAATCTTTAATTGTGCATTAATATGTTACTGGCTAATTATGCCTAATTTTCATAGAAAAATATATTTCAGTTATTAAATAATGCGCTCTAATGATGTGTTAGGACGCTATGGTGTCATATCGGTCTCAATATTATTACATGCACACAGAAGAATTCACAATTGTATTTTGTGATTTATATATAAATGACTCTTTCCACAAAAATATTTTTTAATGCATATAACAATAGTTATCATTGTATATAATGTAAAAGATGTAAAAAAAATAAGGTTCACAAATATATTTCTGATGCACACACAATTATTTCTTGTTTTAAATAAATGTAATAGAAATACCCAAATACATATCACATTACTGTGACAAAGATAAAATACTTTATAATTGTGGGGTTTTATTTGACGTTGTTTACTGCCTGATTTGAACATTTTCCAGGATCTTGCATTACAAGACAAAGGGTAATTGTCAAATAATCAATTTACAAATTTTTGTGAAAACGGCATCATTGTGCAAACTTAAAATAGATATTTAATGGATAAACAAGGTGTGTAATATAGCCTATGCTTGCATTCCTCTGATTTCATGTGCTTTTTATGTTCCATCTGAAATCCTTCATGTTAATGTTTCTGTGTAAATGTAATATGCCAGGCTGAACACGTGCCGTCCTCTTTGTTTACCTTTCTTTCTTAACGCCTCAATGCTGTTTAACGTCACCACACTATGAATTGTGGGTAATTCCCTCTGCCGAAGTCTGCAGAAATGCCGACTTACGAAAAGTGTGTATAAAGTGCTAAAAATGTCTGCAAGACAGCTCTCAAGCACTTGGGGATTTAACAGTGGGACAGCCCTAAACCCATCAGTGTGGACATTGTGACTGAGCCTTGCTGCTTCCTAAGAGGGCACGGTCTAATGTGTTTACATTTTATTCCGCTAACATTAGATAATTACTCGGCCAACAAACATATTTAGCATTACGAATGTTAGTTAGCTAGAGCGTTCGTGAGTTAGTCGACATTAGCTTAAAATTCTGACACAGTTTAACTAACATTGACGCTCAGTGTAGTCAGATCGAGAGAGAGAGAGAGTCGAGGAATATATCAAACCAATTGGTCTCGAACAATGATGTTGATTTTGTCCTGATTTGTCTGTATGAAAAACTTTTTTTTTTTTAGTGTCTGACTGTTTGGAAGATATGAGGCTTGTGACAAATGGTTCAATATTTACTTTAGTGACTATGGGGCGAAAGAATCGGTCATAGTTTGTGTTCACGTTCACTTCTCCAATTGGAGTTAGTAGACTCAGGACCTGCCGCTAGTCTCCTACAGGGCCGTGGCAAACCCACTTGACACATACACAGGAAATTGACTCTCAGTGAGGCGTTATGCAGGGGGAGGGAACCTTTTGTTTCCCCTCAAACTTACTATTTGAGGTATGCTGTATAACATTTTCGTTTTGGTTTTAGCCAAAGTTGAGGGTAGCATTATAGCAGTCAGGGTTAAGTCACAAATATCACCCGGCAAACTAACACATAGGAAACATTAGCCAGCTGTCATATTACTAATATATCAAACTAATACAGGCTGTGGATTTATCCTGTCTTCCTGCCAACTTAACTAACCTAATGTCAAATTGTACCACTCTGGGTGCACATTATAATGAATCCCAATGTCTGTTTTTTTGACAAAACCCACACTACATATTGTTAGCATTTCTCGCACCAGAATTATACTGGTGCGTACATATTACCTACATAAGTAAACGAGCACGGAGCTTCCCACCAGCTCCAACTGCAGGTCAGTCCACAAAGCCGGATCTGGGTCTGTCCGCGACTATTTCTGTAAAATACATATAGTTGTGGATGTCTATTACATTTCTTTAAAACAAGAAATGTTTGTGTGTGCATCAGAAATATATTTGTGAAGCTTTTTTTTTTTTTTAAACTGGATTTTTTTGTACATTTATATACAATTACTTTATTGGTGTGCATTGAAAAGTATTTTTGTGGAGTGTCATTTATATATCAATCACAAAATACATTTGTGAATCCTTCTTTGTGCATGTGTTAATATTGACACTGATCTGACTCCATAGACCTCTACTACTTCTAGACTTTATTTCTGTGTTTAAATAAACTTTATCATTTGTGCTCTGATTGTGATAATGTTTTAATGTCAACGATGAATTTACATCACAGTTTTTTTCCTATGGTTTTAGCTGAAATACAGTAGACTTGGTTATGTTGTTCATATTATGATATAGTCAAACTTCCTGTGATTTACACTTTTGAATGTTGACATAAATTGTGAATTTTACCTTTACACGCAGTCAATACTACTGGCATTTTTAAAATGAAGAAAAGCCAAGGGTCCTTATGTGTTTTGAGGTTTACTAAATCACCTAATCCCTAGTGTTATTTAACCACTTGAATCCTCATGTGCCCAACATTTGCCTTTAAGTTCCCCATAAGGAAGATCAAAGTCATAAAAAGCATTTAAAAATGTTTAATTTTAGCACAAATACATTCTGTACCTGCGTCTTGTAGCGCTTTAGGGAAAATGTGTCACACTTTCAGTGTATGAAATATTTCAATACAACAGTGTTACATCAAATAGTAATTATCAATGTCCATTATTTCCATGTTTTATACCCTATACGCCTGTAGTTTTAACAGTGTCTGCGTGCTTGACTTTATACTGATGGACTTAATAACGGTGGAGTTGTAGAGATTGAAACCACCCACAAAAAAATATTGTATATATTGTATACACCGTTCCACCTCAGTTGTCTTCACATTACTGCAGATAACAGTAATAGTGTCATAAATGGATATATGTGCTTTGTTCTATACTTCAGTGAGGGAATTAATTAAATGACAGTCAGGTCAAATCATGGACCATATTGCCCTCTTCTGTTTAAACAATGGAACATGTTATACATACACAGCAAAGAGCATTAGAGCCTTTGCATTAGCAAGATTTTGGATTGTAATTAGCTATATTAATTCATAGGCTATAGAGGCTTATGTTATATTAATAAAAAAATATATGAACCAATATTAGAATTGTAAAAAATAATACCCTTTATTGTAGAGAACAATATTGTAATTTAGGTCTGCACTTGTAAACTAACTTTAGACAGAACATAGGCAAATTAAATCCTATACTCCTTATATCCTGTATATTTATTTTAGATTTTTTTTTATAAATCATAATCATAGATCATCAAGCAGTGAAGTGGCACAACCAGCAGTCCTTTTGAAAATACACAACATTGTTTTATTGACGTTTCACATCCAACGTAAAGCCAAAACAAAACACACCATGTTATTACATGATACTGCAATTCCTTCAATTGATTTTTGTGTTTCCATGAGGCTATTCTTTGCCACATATGAGGAGTTTCTGGAAAAGCAGGGCTGGATCACCAGAGGAGTATACATTTGTCCTTAACATACAAAATTTTCAATTTTGCTAAAAGCTTGACACAACATTGTGTTTGTGTTTTGGACAGGGTATGACGGGTCTATACTTTCAGCTGTAAGTGTATTTCGTTAATTACTCATTTTAATTCAATTATGAACATACCTTAGACAAAGCATTAACTCCACATCTCACGGCTGGAGGCAGGACCTGAAACGGAGTATTTGGCTCGGACGGGATTTGAACAGACCATGCGACCTGATCCACTTGACGCTCCATGATTTACTTCCATGTTGAATATAAACAGTTTATAAGACACACATTCACAATATCTCGATATTATTAAACCGAAATATAAAGGGTATCAAAATGCTTTGACACGTGGTATCATTAATGGATACTGAGGCCTAATTTAGAAATGAGACCTGTCTCTTAGTGTTTCTAAAAAGTTGCACTGTAACTTTAAAAACACGGTGATCCCGCCCACTTTGTATATAGCTCTTGGTGCTCAGGTTAAAGCCGCACAGTGATTGGCTGAGGCTACCCGTCAATCAAAGCCAGCTCTGCGTTTCATTGGTGAGAGACTAGCCGTCGTCTCTGACTCTCGCGGTACTGCTGCACGAAGATGGCGGCCGAACTGGTGGAAGCGATGGCAAGTAGAGCTTGGCTTAGCTTTGGTTTGATGGGAGAAGGGCGCGGGAGTGTGGTTTAAAACTCAGCCTGGTCGTGGGAAAACTGGGGGCTTTGTATGAATATAGTTAAGAGGCTGTATTCTTAGAAATGTGGCGTATTACATTCACGGCGAAACGAACTAGCCTGTGGTGCTAACGTAGCTAGCCTGCTAGGTAATGTTAACCAGGCAAGTGCGTTGGTTTAGCTAGCATCACGCTGGCTCTAAAGGAAGACACTGAAAATGAATGATGTGACCATAAAAACACTTGGGGGGCTTGCTGCTAGCATTCTTCCCGGCGCTTTACTATTTGACGTTATTTGTCTTATAATAATGTCTGTCTGTACTAAGCCGGTTAGTTTATGAAGCTGTGCACCTGTCAAAATGTCCAGTTGCCATGATTGAATACCGACAGCCCAGTCTATAGAGAAGCTAGTCGGCCGATTAGCTCGTGCTATATTGTTCAAGTGAGGTTGAAGAAATGGCAACGTTACTGGCTTTATGGCTGCATTTTTTTTTTTGCACATTTTTTGTCTATCAGTTGCCTCATGGTCAGCCCCGTTATTGTCCAAATGTAATCTAGACACAAAGCATTTGTGCCACTGATGCACAACTAAACAATGTCGGACAAAGCTAAAGCATGTTAACGTTACAGGGCTTAGGTTTTTCCATAATAAAATAAACATCCTTTCTCATCCAGGCGGTTTTGTTTTGTCTTCTGTGCCCTGTCTTGCGATAACTGACGCCACTTATTATGTAAATATTGTACACATGTTTAGTGTAGCTAATCGAAACGTGGATCCATCGTGGCGAGTGAATTAAACATTTGATTATCATTGGATTGCGCTGACGGCACTTTCATTCAGTAAAGAGTAAACATCCGTGTTTGTTATGGTTTGTCTTCTGCTTAAAGGTTGTTGTTTTTGTCAATGATGGTCAAACGAATTCACCCGTAAACGACCAACACTCAATACAAATTAGATTGATCAGTGAATACTCAGCAATTGATTGATAAACATCGTGTCCATCATTTATTAAACGTATTGTTATTGGTGTGCATTTTGAAAAAGTTACTTAGTTTTACATTTTAGGCGTATTTTACCTCCATGGGACTGTAAACCGACTTTGGTATACATATAATCATTGTGCAGCTCAAACTATAATACCTCTCTTAAAAATCCAAACTAGGTTTACCACATATTTTTAAGTTATTTTTGTGTGTGTTTGCTCTTTTGATGTATTGCTTTTATATCCTTAAGCTAAACACAGTCCGTGGTCTTGCCTTTTTTACTTTTCATGTTTATACTGCAGCTGGGCCTTGTTGTCAGTGTTTTTCGTCTGTGTGCCTTACATGTAATACATTGAAATTCAAAGGTGCAGTCATATTTTATCTGCTGCTGCAGATTAAATGTTTGATTTAGTAGTGCCACCACTTTTTTTAAAGACTGGGGTGACGTAAATGACTAGATCATGATGCAAGTGCACTGAACAAGGAGCAGTGTGACTCCTTAGTCTATCCAAATAATAGGCAGATTCAAGCCTTCGTAGCATTATAGTGACTAAGGAAGAAGCTAATTTTAGCAGCAATCAAAAGTTTGAGACACTTATGTCATGTTAAATGCTGCATATAAGTTTATTGTAAATAATCATGTAGAACCTGTCATGGGCAAAATTTAGCTAAGTATTTGATTCATTTTGACATTGGTTTTCAGACTGAGCATGTTTAAGAACTTAATACTTTTACTGGAGCAATTCACATAATAATAACAACAATGATGATGTACTGTAATTCATTTTCCACCTTGGGTTACACAGGTAGACAGTGATTATGCCTCACGTTAGAAACTCAGACTGAGAATATCCTACCTATAGAAAAAGTTGGAACTTGAAAAAGTCCAAAGTAGAAGAAATTCAAATCCATTAGTTCTGTGGGATTTCAATCAAGTATCAATACACCTTTGCTTGAGACTTAGCTTTTCTAATGAGTCTGGACTTGTAAATTCATGGCATTGTCACTCAAACTTGACCCGTTTACAGACTTCATTGTCCCTGAATTGTGTTTCTCATATTTTGTCTTGTCCTCTCTCTAGAACATGGTCAAAAGTTTCCGGGTCTCAGACCTGCAGACGCTGCTAGCCTCGATGGGCCGCAGCAAAAGTGGGCTGAAGCAGGATCTGGTGGGGCGTGCGCTGAGGCTAGTGCAGACCGAATACAGCCCAGAGCTTCTGAAGAATGTCAGGCAGCTCTACGAGTCGCGCTTCCCCAAAACATCTGGCTGGCTTGCGGCGCGGCGTCCAGAGGGCGTCCCAGTTGCCTACTCATCCCTCAGCTCCTCCCCCACTGCCACCTCTCAGGGCGCAGACTACCTCAACGGCATTTCCAAACCGATCCCCACACCTGCAGCAGAGGTCAAGCTGGTGCCACTGCCCTTCTACCAAACTTTGGAGACACTGTTGCAACCAGCAGAGCTAAGTGAGTGTACAGTTTGATGTTGCCATAGTTTTGTATTGAAATCATTTGTTTGTTAGAAATGTAATGTCCACATGCCGTGCTGTGTTTGTGATGGATTTTCTCTGCATATATTTACAGTTGCCCAGAACAACGAGAAACTGCAGGACAGTCCATGCATATTTGAGTTGACACCAAACCAAGCAGACCAGATTAGAAATGCAAGGTAAGAAAATCAATACTTTCTCCCCAGATCAGCATTGTTAACATTGGCTCAATTTTACAAACTCTGTAACTAATCCTCTTTTTAATTTTCTAATTTAAATTTTCTTTTTTACTTTCTTAGTGAGCTTCGTCCAGGAATCAGATCAATCCAAGTGGTTCTTAGGTAAGTCCCCACTAATTCCTATTGAAACTTAATAGATAATTCACTGTGTGGCTGTGCGTTTAATCTGATTTTCTTCCACCGATGCTCAAGGAAAAATGTAAAATAGTTTTAACATGCGCAAATGGCATTTGAATTTCCTGTATAATTTACTTTTAAAATGGATTATTCCGATTTCAGTTAGGTTCTGAAGTACACAAAGACTTGACTAATGCTAACAGTGAGACATTCTTATGATGTGAACCTTTCTCTCTCTTATCACTCTTTGTTGCAGAATCTGTTACACAGACTCTATTGATGTCCAGGAGGACCAGTATCCTCCCAACATTGCTGTCAAAGTCAACCAGTCCTACTGTCATGTGCCGGTGAGTTGATTGACTTCTCTGAGACAACCCACACCTTCAGAATATAAATATGACTAAAGTTTTGCTGTTCTTCTGCTCTTGTTAAATAATTTCCTCCATCATTTCTGTAAACCCTTTTGTCTTTAAGAATAGTTAATGAGTCACTAGTTTGGGTGTTAATGGCAGATTTACTGCCTGGTCACGGCTAAACTAGTGTGATGATATATGGCAGTGGCGGATTAGCCAACCTAATGCCGGTGTATGTTGAATAAGGCAAGAAAAAATAATATCCAGGTACAGATTGTGTTGGTTAGCCAGCCTTGAGTAGGAAACTATCCATCTGGCAGTGGTGAGAAAAATAAAACAGGAATGATAACAGTCAAAATCAATGTTATGAAAACAGAAATGGGAATCTGGTAGCTTTTGCATTTAAAAGAAGGTTGGTTGCTGTTGACAACCTAATAACTCAAGTCTTGGGTGTTTGAGCTTCAAATCAAATGTAAGAACAGTGACAGATTTTAATTTTTAGTAGCAGCAACAAAGATAATGTTGATACACAGATATGAGATTAATTGTGGTTTTGATACTCTGTTTTCTGTAATAAACCACCAAGTTGGCCAATGACAAATAGCAAAATGTTAGCAAGGCAATGGATGAGGAAGTGAGTCCAACAAGATTGAATATTGTAAATAATATATAGATAGATAGGACAAAATGGTTACTTATGATTAGCTGGGTTATTGTGCAGAATAGAACCAAAGACGCCTCCATACCGTTTAACGTAGACTGAGGAGAAAAAGTCACTGCAGACACATACAATTTGCTATGTAGTAACAGTGGCGTGTAATCAAATGTTAATATTGAAGATGCTTATTGGTTGGTATGCCTTAGATATAGATGAGTAAATAAATAAACACAGAGGAGAATACTGAAACACTGTAGGAGTGGCCGTAATCTAACATCCATGTGCAACTAGCTCTGAGCTCAGCGCTCCTCCTTCAGTTTTGCTCGAGGAGAACTGAGCTCCTACTGCCACTTTAACTCTATGCAAGCAAACAGCTTCTTGTCTTTTCACTTTTCTAATTTTGCGTTTAGAAAGTGACTACACAACTAACTCTATTATGAGCCCAACAACTAATTAATCTTTTAAACTGTATCTAAGCCTTCAGAGGGAATTATGATGCCTGTTATGTCAACAAATTACTCAAACAATTTGATTAAGATGATCTATTGAATAATTGACATAATTCTTTGGTACCTGTGTGTTTACAGGGCTACTACCCCTCTAATAAGCCTGGTGTTGAGCCCCGTCGTCCTTGTCGTCCTGTAAACATCACTCCCTGGTTGCATCTCTCCAACGTCACCAACAGAGTCACCGTCACCTGGGGAAACTTTGGCAAGGTCAGTCTTGTGCTGAGTTTTATATTTTGGTGTAGCTTAGGTTTGTGGTGGTGCACCAATGCAAGCTGGGACAAGCAGCTCTTTCTTCTAGTGTTTCATGGGTCCAACTCTGTTGTGCATGATATAACTAAATAAAGAAAGCTCCGGAAGGCCAAGAGCTAAACTGCTTTAACTACATTAGCGTCTTGATCCAGATAAGCAGCTGGGTGATAAAAACACACTTTCTCCGGTTGGCACCCTCTTCTTTAGAGCTCATGTGTAAACCAATTAGTGATGAGCAATGTGAAAATTGAAACGAAACATAATATGAAGCTGTTTTTTGTATACCAGAGTTTAGGAAATGCCCCATCGCGATGGCCTAAAATAAGCCTGCACTAAACTTGCCTGACAGCTGACTAGCTCTGTGTTAAGAAAATATGGCCTTTATCAAAACTTTCATTCATCTGTTTTGTATGATATTTTGTTCAGTGCTCTATAGTGCTTTGTATAATGTCCACGGAGAGCGCGAGAGAGGCGTGTTACTACAGATCTGTTCTGTCATGAAGGGTTGAACAGAATTTCAACATCCTCCTTTTATTTTCAACATGATCAAAATACTGCAGTTTTGAACCAACAGCAGCTCTTCAGAAGTGTCTTGCACTACTGATTAGACGCAGACCAAACCCTTTTTTTTTGGTTTGTTTGAAGTGGAACAGAATTGATTGCTCAGCATACTTAATCAATGCAAGTCCATAACCTTGTGGTTGGCCCGCAAGTGGGGGGTTGTCAGTCCATCAAATAGCATAGAGGCATATTTTGCACTAAAGCTTAAAACTGTTTTTTTTTAATGTGTTTAGGGAATTATAACAAAGATTCAAGAGATATTCACTAATAGAAAGAGTTTCCTGCGTTAGATGTGTGACTTTTTTTTAATTGGCCCATATAATGTAAGATTATATCTTGCATTAAATACAGTTATATAAGGGTATATTTGCCTTTTTAATTCTTCTAACAGAATGGTGCATCCAAGTACATTTATCTTACCTTAGTAAATCTTGTGTTAAATTTCCTGTTTTTTCTTAAGTGGCTTTGAGGTTCGCTCTGTGTATAGGCAAAATTTTAGATTAGCAGCCTTTTGAAATAAGTGCTCACGACCTGTGAATCTGTGTTTTCAGCGGTACACTGTGGCAGTGTATTTAGTGAGGGTTTTCACTGCAGCAGACCTCTTCAGCCAACTCAAACTCTGCTCTGTTGAGAGTGCAGAACGCTGTCGTGAACGCAGTAAGTGTTACCTTTTATACACTGACCTACATTTTTATGCAAATGTAACTTTGAAATTGAAAACTACAGAAACTAAGAAGAAATCATTGTCTTAAACCGTATTGTTTAATTTCACATATTACATTATATTGTCTGATAAACCATTATGACACTTCATGATATTTTGTCTACCATTTAACTATAGTTCAAGACAAACTACGTTTTGATCCCGAGAGTGAAATTGCGACCACAGGCCTCCGGGTTTCTCTCATCTGTCCAGTGAGTACATCTTTTTATGATGATACCTGATATGTTAAGATGCAGATAGGTTAGTCGTCACTGTCATTTTCTGTTTTAGTTGTTCCGCAGTCTCAAAGGCCAGTTTTATAAATGATTGTCCGTTCTATGAAGCTTGATCACTTTAACATGCTTCTTCCATCCCTCCTCCCTCTCCCACTTCTCCAGTTGGTGAAGATGCGGCTCGGTGTGCCATGTCGAGTTTTAACTTGTGCCCATCTTCAGTGTTTCGACGCAGTCTTCTTCCTGCAGATGAATGAGAAGAAGCCCACATGGACTTGCCCTGTCTGTGACAAGCCCGCTCCCTTTGAGCTGCTCACTATTGATGGGTAAGGAGACAGAAGCACGCTCTGACTTGTCCCACTCCCGCCGCACCATGTTCCCCTCAATAAATTCCCAAGATTTACACTTTTGTGTAATTCTAACTATTCGTTTGTTGAATCCAGCTTGGGGGAAATTATTCAAGATGTGCAGTTCAAGGACAAGTTGAACCGTGCACCAACCTATGTTTTCATTTTAAAAGCTTTGACTGTTTCGCATTGCGTGCGAGTGTGGTTATCTGTTGCGAGTTGTTTTTCTACACCTGCTGTCAGGTTGTATTCCAAAATATTTCATCTTGTAAATTGCCTTGTTTGTTGACTCTACTTGATGTAACACAGCTATAGTTTAGAGAATCGTGGGACTCGAGGGCACAATACTCCTTTTTACTTGTTTTTACTGATGTGGACAGCATTTAAACACATTTGGTCTTTTCTTTCTCATATTTTATCACCACAGAATAGTGAAAAACACAAATTAACTTACAGTCCATTATATATTTTAAAAAATCATGATAAAATACTTTCATCCACAACCATTTGGGCGTGTAGTTTCCTGCAAATTCTAAGCAACTCTCACAGGCACTCCCTTACTTTCACAAAGACTAAAAGCATTGTATTACATTTTGGCTTTGAGATATTTGCATTCCTTGTGTGAAAGTCCCTTATTTAACTCATCTCTCTAGATTTTGGTTTCAGCAGCTTAATTACTAAATGTTGTGAGGCGTATGCTTATGGTGTTTTGAGGCAGAGACATTTACAGAATACATTATCAGTTAATAAACAGCTATGGCTTCAAGATTATTTAGTTGATTTTCTACATGGAGCGTAACTTGAATGATATCTTGCTATTTCATGAAAATGGTCAAAATGATAGATATGGTCATCATGTTGACAAAGTAATTTGAGGATTTAGAATGACGCACATGATCTTCAGACTGCAGGAAAGGACAAAAACAAAGAAATTCAACCCTTGCAGACCTCTGCTCGGCTCCTGCTTTTGAGTTTAAATGGAGCGTTCTGTTTCTTTTTCTGGTGTGAAATCTGTTTTGCGAGGCGACTCTAACCAGCAGTGTGTATTCCAGGCTGCTTGCTGAGATTCTGAAAGAGACGAGTGAGGACATTGAGGAGATTGAGTACTTAACCGACGGCTCCTGGCGACCAATCAGTGACGAGAAGGAGAGGGACAGAGAAAGAGAACGCAGCAACACACCCGATTATCCTGTTGTTGATATATGTAAGTATCAAACCCCGTCCGTTTAACCTCTCGTTCTCGATGTCTAGATCTCTTTTTTTCAGTGCATTAGTGTGCTAGTGTAAATCTTTTTTTTTTTGTAATCAATTTAAAAATGGCCTTTATGTCTGCAGGCATTCCTGAGGCAAACGGTCATTCACCGGCCCACAGCAGCACCAGCCTGACGGGCAAATCTGGAAGCGGTTCTGTGGGGATGGCAGGAGGAGCTGCTGGGGCACCGGGAGGAGGTGCGGTGGTAGATCTGACTCTTGACTCCTCCTCTGAGGAGGAAGGGGGCGGGGCAGGAGGAGACAGTGAAGACACTGAGGACAGCGCCGACAGTCCCGCCCCGAAGAGGGGCCGATACAACTACGACAAGGACCTGGTCACTGCCTACTGACCCCACAGCTCTCTCCCCTCATAGACTGACACACACACAGAGACAGAGAGGCAGGGGGCTAAAAGGACAGGAACACAGAAATCCACTAGATGCAACGACCCTCCCATATGCCCAAACGTCAGAGCCTTTTAGCAGCTCTGGTTTCTATTCAGTCAAAATAAACACACTCAAACATGCACTGCTAATGAATCTTCAATCTAAAGTGATTAGGATTCCTCTTTGTACTGTACACCACTGGAAGCAACTCTAACTCTTTTTGGCCAACCATCACCTTGCAGTGAATATCCTCCTCCATCCATCCTGTCCTGCCTCTACTTAAGAGACTGAATGGATCGTGCACCCACGCCACCACCGCCCCCCTTCCTCCTCCTCTCTCTCTCCAGACTATTCCCTCTCTACCACCTCATCTCTCTTTGTATTTGACTTGGAATTACAGGCTCTTTTAGCCATGGGCGTTCGACGTGTGCGTCTCTGATTTTTGTCACATTTGTGATGAACAGGCAAGTTGAAAATGGAAACTCCTCAGCAGTTTTTGGTAAAAGGTCAAAAACAATTAATGGAAAAGAGCATGAAACATTTGGGGGAGTATAAGACAGAGAGATGTGGAGTGTGATGCAAATTGAAACCTCTCCCATTGTGTTTATTTCTTTGTTCAGAGAATGAATTCAAAGCTTGAAAGGGTTTTTTCAGGAATTTATCCTTTTTAATTATGAAAGGGCAGAACATGATACTGGCCTCAATGTGCGATGCTTTCCATATATTTTTTTCTTTTTCTTTTTCTTTTTTTTTTTTTTGTGTCCTTTAGCTAAAGAGAACCTACCTCAGTCATAAAAACTTAGCAGACTGACCAGAGAGTAGCTAAGAAAGAAGCAGAGGACGGAAGAATTGATGAGTCTTTCTGAAGCCAATTTTACACTGGAGATTTTGTTTTCCTACATTTTCTTTAAAAAAATTTTTTTTAATTTGTTTTATTCCATTGTTCCATGCAGCTCTGTTCCCTCTGCAGCAACAACATCTTTGTTAAAGGGTGAGATAGTTTGTGGATAACCAAGCTAACTGTAGGTGTCAGTGATGCAAAAAGTTGTGGGTGGAACTGTGCCACTCTGTAAAACACAACTGCAGTTATTTTGCTGTTACAGGATTTATTAGGAGTGATTTATCAGCAATCAGCATTGCATATTGACGTAACTCATCTTAATTACTGTGCGGCAGCTGTGCCAAAGCAGATCTATTTTAAGAATTCACTGACAGGAAATGGTTGTGAGATTTTGGTGCCTTTTTTCTTTCTTTTTTTTTTTTGGGTTGAGTGGTGAAGATTGGAGCCCATTGTTTTAAGGCTAGCTGAGCTGGCCAGCAGATGAGAACCCAGTCCAAGAGAAGTTTTATTTCATTGAGGATTTCCTTAGATGTTTTTCCAGTTGAAGTGGACAGAAATGCAGAATAAAATCTTTCGTAAAGGACAGTTGTGGAATATGAATCAGAAGTGCTCTCACCTTTTTTCTTTCTTTTTTTTTCTCCACATGTTGATGTCCTCTGAAAGTAGTATCATATTTATTTAATTGCTTCACATTTTCTTAACAGCTAAATATGTAGATTTCCACACACAACTGTCGTTCTGTACGGACGGGAGCTATTGGTTGCAGAAAGCAGGACAGCTCTTCTGCTGTGGCTTGAGTGTTTATAATTAGTCCGGGCTCATGGCTGTGCTGTTGATGAACGCTCCTTTTTTCTTTTCCTCTGAATGAGTCCGACCTGGGTCAAAGCACCGCTCGGAGTGCTTTGCTATGGTGGGTTCAACATGTCTGACACAACAAAACTTAATGAAGTGTCAATAAGTGCAACCCCACCACGCTTAAAGTCATTGATTGGATTACAAATGGTCTTGTCTGGAACAAGTGGAGCTGCTTCAACCAACAATCCCCTCGGCCTCCTCAATGTAGATAAGGTCACATCTATTTGCTGGAGTAGAATTGGACTTTAATTGCTACATGCTGTAGGCTTAACAACTAATATTCCTCTGCACTAGAATCGTCAGTATGTGATGGCTGTTTCTCAGAAGGATACCCGGGCTGCATGTGCAGAACTTAGGTTTTGTCTGCAGGAAGGTCGTCAGTGTTTGCTTAAAGATGAAAAAAAATATGTTGCTGTGTTGCTAGAGCTGTTTGCACTTTCATCTGATACTTCATCCCAACTTTAAGGCTTATTTATTTTAAAGCCGTCGTGTAGTGAGTATTAATCAAGGATCCCTGACCGTTGTGATCAGTTCTCCTCAACCATCTCATGCGTGGAAATAAGAAAATGTGAAACTAGAAAAGTGGCGGTCTGCTCCACTGTGAGACACATGGGGGGGTCGAGTAGTGACTCGGATGTGCTCTGCATTGTATGTTTCCCTCTCATCCTTTTTGTTACGGTTTGATCAGCAGCACAGAATCTGGTTTTGTTTTTGCCTTGCTCATAAGCACAGAGAAATGACATTTACACATTGATCCGGGGCCTCGCTTTTGCGAGCGCATCCTCCGATAAGGTTGATTGAAAAAGTAGGTCGAGTCAAATCTGATCTTCCATTTTTCACCTTCTTTTGAGACAGTCTACAGAATCAATATACTGTTAAAAAATGTTTGATTATCCACACAAAATTGATTGATGGCACTTTGCCTCTAATACATCAGTCTGTCCCTGAAAAGGAAATTCTATATAAGACGCTTTGAAGCAAAATGATGTAAAGAACTCTAATACCCGTCTTTAACTAGGCAATTTGTATTTGTAAGTAACTGCTATACATATAAAAATGACATTGTTCATTTGTTGCTAGGTCTAGAAGGTCATTATTTGAACTCATCTCCTAAACTTTTCTTTTGCCTTATGGTTAACGACGAGAGGCGGTGCAGGTTGATTCTGTGGAACTGAGCCAGAGACGTTCGCAGATGGTTTGGGAGCTGGAGAGAGCTGAGGGTCTGGTCTTTTTGTAGTGGCATCTCTTCTTATAATACTGCATAAGGTAGCATGGGCAGAGGCTTACAATCCATGATGTAAATGTTTTGTTGTGTTTTTTTTATATGTTCATATTAAAAGACAATAAAATTTAAATAATATTTTATTAAGCCTTGAATCGCCTCCAGTTGTTCATATAGGCATACAGACAATAAGAAGCTGTTGAGGGCAGCAGCAGCACCTGAAGCTGATGCCACAGAGGACTGGGAGGTGAAGGTCCAGATTGTAGTGTCCTGTACCAAATGCTCAGATCTGGGGACACATTTGATGCCTGTTGAGGATAAAACTGTAAAATTTCAAATGATCGTATTCTAACAGCTGTTATTGACGTGTGGAATTAATTAAAATCGGTTCTTAAAAACATGTCTGCCATTGTTCTTATTTTGAAAATAGTCTGTATTTATTCAGGACCTATTAGCAACAGGATCGACGGAGGTTTAAATACATCGCATCTTATTTCCAGCATTGATGTCTGCAGGTGCTGCTAAAAATGTTGGAATCAATGTCAGGTGAAGCAAATTGTGTAATATAATATACTTATGAAATTAAGCCTAATAGTCTGCTTTTGTTTCCTAATTAAATAGTAGTGGGAGATGGTAAATATCTGACTGGGAAAGAGGGCGATGAGTAACATCCTTCACTGAAGGTCTCTGGCTGTACTCAAACCCACTGTGACTGCACAAATGACCAAATGTTACAATTTTTGCTTCCATTTTGTGCTAAATAATCAAAGATAATGCTACATATATGTGCAAAGTGTGTAATCAAAGTGAATTGGAGGAAATACATACTCTAAATAACCCTTTTCACAACAGACGTGTTGACTTGCCATAGTAGGAAAGTGACAGGGAGCCAGCATGCACAATACCAGGACCCTGAAACTGTCATTCATTTCATTATTTGCATAAGTACATTTCCTATTGCGACGACATTTATATTTAATGTATTGTTTTTATTTATTTATTTTCCCCCCCAGGAGCACAGGGTTGGTGCTGAAGATGTTGAAAGATCAGGAAAGTTAATGATTTTGGTTCTGAGAAGGTTTTGTGAGTTAAGCACCTGAAGATAAACAAAAGTCGAGCATGTAAATACTCCAGGGGCGTGTTAGGTTGAAGAAACCTCCAGTTTTAATCACATTGTTTGACTGTGCGTGGAAGAGGAAGGAAAGTGCAAGTGAAAAAGATGATGACACTTGATATGCCATGATAATAGTGAAATTTGCATTTTTTTTTTTTTCCTGAGCACTTGAAGGACAACTTGTTAATTCCACAAAAAAACACCATTTAGTAGCTGTTCTGGAGCTGGACATTTTGTTAAATGCTAAACTGATTCTGTTATTGCTTTCATTGCTATTGATTGATGTAAATTCAAGCTCTTGACAGAAATATAAAGGAGTACAAAGTATACTAGCAAAAAATAATTATCACTTAAGGCTGAAAACATTACAACAGGCTTTGATCATAATATGTAAATCTCATCATTTTAGTAGGAAAACCGGCCTACCATACTGAATACAAATTTAAAGAATTAAATAAATAAATATGATACAATATACTTTATTGTCCCCGTAAGGACATTTGTCTTGGACTCAAATGTTGCACATAGTGCCTCCATAGTAGTAATAATAAAAAAAAAAAAAACATGTCAACAATGTAATATGAAGCATGTCGCAACCAGAAATGACACAAATGACAACCAGTGACAAGAACAAGCCTCATATTACGCAACTCCTCTCGTACTATGAAGCTATTGCACAACCCCTGCAGCCTCAAGCAACACAATTTACATTTTTTATTGAGGTAGGCACAAATGGTTGAGTTTACATTAGGATACTTTATATCGTCTGCCAGAGGGTAAGAGGATCATACTGATTGTGGAGAATGTGGGATGTCTGTGGTTGTTTTGCCCCTTTCTGTAGTTGTTTTGTGTCATTTTGTGTCTCTTTGTGGTTGTTGTGTGCCTTTTCATAGTCCTTGTGAGCCTCTGTGTGTCTCTTTGCAGCTGTTTTACATCACTCTGTAGTATTTTTCTATCTCATTGTAGTTTCTATGTGGTCATTTTGAGTCTCTTCTTGGTTGGTTCATGTCCCTGAGTGATATTTTGTGCCCGATGGGCCCGTTCAGTAATACTAATCCATGATGAGAAATCTTAGATTTGAGCTGTAAAAAGTTTATTTTTATTTATTTTTTTTTTTTTTCTGAAAATGTAGTGAATTTCTTTTTTCCCAATATAGTCTACTCTTCATAACAAAGTATAACCTGTTGTACATCGTCAGTTCCTGTTGTTGCCGCTGGGTGGCAGTGATGTACTTCACCGCTTGTTTACTAACTGCCATTAGAACACGTAAGAAAGCAGCAGATCAGATCTGGTTAAACTGAGTTTTTACCTCATTAAAAACAGCATACCGGAGGTGTTATCACAAACTGCAGATGTCGTACGTCTCCCATGAGATTTCTGCATCTCTCGTACCAACTTGTGAGACGGCCTCAGTCTCGCGGTGTTTATGAAGGGCTCTCCCTGTGGGTGTCATACACAGGTCTGATGCTGCAGCTGCTGCTTCCTGTATTGAAGCACCACCAGACAGAGAGCCAAAGCCCTTTTCGCTTCAGAGCCCCGCACCCTGAACTAAAACACGGAGGAAATTGTAGCTCCGACGCTGTCGTCCTGCCAGCCGAGTCGGTCTCCCGGTTAAACCGTGGCGGCCCGTTGTCTCGTGGAAGCTGAGAAGCGAGGGGCTGCACATTTAGGACTCAGAGACGCAGGGCACGATTTTTCCTGGTGCTGGTGCTAGCTAGTAGCAGCTAGGTGGCTAATGGCTAGTAGCAGCAGGTAGATAACCCAGAAGAAAGCAGAAAAATAGAAATGTTTTTACTCCAAAAGCTATAGGTGCACCGGAAAACGACCTGCCTTTTAAAGAGCACCTCGGCATGATACGATTTACCCAGAGAGCTGACTGACATGCTACAGAAAGTATACTAAGTTTGCTAACGTTAGCTAGCCAAGTTACTAGCCACCAAGAGCTGTTCCTGTTGCTTTTTCAGACTGAGTTTCGAACAAGGAGAAGACTAGATAAGCAGCTTCACAGCTCATTGTAGGTTAGTGCATTATTTGAGAAAGGGCTTTAGGGTAAATATTGAAATGGCTCCTAAAAGAAGACCCGTTCCCCTGAACATCACGCCCATCGGGGAGGGACAGGCCACCTCTAACACCATTGATGCTGCATCTGAGTGAGTAGCCCCAGTATGAGTCAAGATGCACAAAAAAGTAGAATTCATCTGTTTCATGGTTGCACATATTGTACAGTATTACATTTTGGAAATACTTTGAGAGTTATATATTGTGCAAAACAACACGTGCAATTAGTATTAAAGGTGCAAACAAAATCACTTATTTTGATTGTGACGTTAACAGTTTATGCATTTTTTAAAATCTTTTATTAGGGACAATTCACATTAATAAAGCTAAATGTATTGATTCAACCCCATCTTTTAAGCTGTTTTCATTTAAATTGAATGCTGTTTTAAATCTCTTACATTTGAAAGCAATAAGAAATGCATGTCAGTAGCTAAAGTTTTTTTTTTTTTTTTGTATACTTTCTGATGTAGCTATTTTTTTTCTTTATTAATTGAAATGGTGTGGCTGATTGTTTGTACGTTCTCACAACAACCCTAACAAAACAAGTTAAGATTAATTGAACCTGTGTTTTAAAGAGTGAGTCTTCATATTTGCTCTGTGCCTGTAAGTTATAACCAAGCACTGCATACATAACATCATCATCACCATTTAAATCACGTAGTTAAATACCCCTGTCTTCTCAATACTGCCTCCCTCATTCTGTGTGTTAAACCCTGCCGAACCAACTGTCTCCACCTCACAGAGCCAACCTTGAGGCCTTACAAAAGAAACTGGGTGAGTTGGACCTGGACGAACAACAGAGGAAACGACTGGAGGCCTTTCTGACCCAGAAAGCTCAAGTTGGGGAGCTTAAGGATGAGGACTTTGACCCCATATGCGAGTTGGGCGCTGGAAATGGAGGAGTGGTCAACAAGGTCCGCCACAAACCCTCAGGTTTGGTCATGGCTCGAAAGGTGAAAATTAACATTTGTCGAATTTTTTGTTGCCGTTGAAGTGTGACAGTTGGAGGGAGCTGAAACAAAACACACCCCAGAGGGTTTTTTGGGAATTCAGTTTAGATTTTATCATCCCACCATAGCACTGGTGCTGGCTTGGTTTGCTGCGCCCGCTTCTACATGGAGCCACACTGACTTTCTATGTGGAGAAAAAGCACACCATGCACCATTTATTTAAATGCAACAATAACAAACTCACCAAAAATATAAGAAAATGTACACCGAAATGTATCCTTAACATGAATAGCATTTTGAAAGGCTGGCTATAAGCTGCTACATGTCACATCACCTATACTCGACCAAGACATAAATGTGTCCTCATAAATCATCTGGGCCAATATTAGCTTATCGCAGATAAATCATTTTTAGTCGTACAAATTATGAGTCATACAAAATGACAATGAAGAAGTGCCAAAAATATGTTTGAGGTAATTTACAAGCAGTGCCTCAGTCTCATAGTTTGTGTATCAGAGACATATCTTGTATAGTGTTGTAAACTTGCGGCGTTGGTTAGGCAATTTTCTCCCCTAATTTGATCATAATGAATAGTGTACAGTTTACGAGACAGAAAGTTATTGGGACTCCATAGAGACACTGCAGCAGCAACTCAAGCAAGCACAAGCTTGTTGGCCGTTAAGCCTTTAAGTGTGTGTTGACATGCCAATTGATTTCCCCCCTAAAAGTTATGCAAATGATGTGAAACAATTTTGAAAAATGGGAACTTGTCTTTGCTATATTGTGGTTATCATTGACAAAAGAGGGTTTACATTCAGTAGACTCACTTGGTCTGTTAGTGAGTACAACTATTTAAAATGAAATCCCAAATAGTATGTGTTGAGTGTACTACACAGACAAACAGGAAAGTGTTATAGCTATGCCATCCACCACCTCTGAAATGTGTTACCTTGAGATATTAAGCAATCAGTGAATGATGTAAATGTTTGTTTTTGTCAGAACAGCAGCTTATGGTCTCATCCTTTCCCTCCTCAGTTGATCCACCTGGAAATCAAGCCTGCCATCAGAAACCAGATTATCAGAGAGCTGCAGGTGCTGCATGAATGCAACTCTCCCTACATTGTGGGCTTCTATGGGGCCTTTTATAGCGATGGGGAGATCAGCATCTGTATGGAGCACATGGTGAGAGACAAAGACTGTTAGCAGGGCCTCCTACCAATGGATACAGAATTGATCTGATCAGATGCCAGTATTTTGTCTTTTTTTATGACAAAATCTGTTCCCAAATGTGTAGTTTTTTTTATCATTTTTAAAATGGTGTGTCAGATTTTAATTGTCCAACTTGTCTCTACAGGATGGTGGATCCTTGGACCAGGTCCTGAAGGAAGCCAGGAGAATCCCAGAAGAAATCCTTGGGAAAGTTAGCATAGCTGTATGTATTTCACTTATTCTATTTCATGTAAAAAATATATAGTTTCTGCCTTTTTTATGACATGTTTGTGATTTTTAAATTGGTTGCAGTTGTAATTTGGCATTTATATGAAGATTCTTAAAGCATGTTACTATTCTAAACATGTTTTTGCAGATACACTGCTCATTGTGGGCGTGTATCTCTTGTGGTGTTGCTTAACTAGCTGTGTGTTGTCAAGTCATACATGAGTCACTACTGTAAACTCTTGCATCAAGTCCAAATAACTAAGTGTAATACTGGGATAACCAAAATAATGTTTATCTGCTTTAGGAAAAACATTTTTTTTAATATGTGTATATAGATTATTGTCTGAGAGTTGGCCCTTTTTGTATATTTGTGTGTTATGTTTAATGGTTTCTCTCCCTTGTTTACAGGTTTTGAGGGGATTGGCCTACCTGCGGGAGAAGCACCAGATCATGCACAGAGGTTAGGGGGCTCTAGTCACAGTAAATTACAATTGCTCTCAAAATCCCTTCGGCAACATTTTCAAATCACTGCAGTACAAGAGAAACGGAATGTGTAGTTTAGAAAATCAAATAAGTGATTTGACAATTTCTGGGTTACGGTGGTGATGATCAGCGTGTATGTGGACATTAAGGTGTGGAGTGTTGGGTAGCGCTATTAATTAATTTGCACATCCCAGAATTCTATCTCAAGCATTTTATTTAATGCCGCTTTTCTCACACAATTACTTTTTTGCGGTATTTATCGGCTTAACTCCTGTCAATTACTTTCATAATGAATAATGCTATTTTCAACCTGAGGACACTTCAGATATCCCGGGAGCAAGATGACTAAAACATTTGATGGATACACTCCTAATTATATTTTATGACAAAGTAGTGACTGAGAATTACACTCCAGTATCGTTTTTCACTACAGGCTCGCCGTTGTTTAGTGTGTGGACTAGGAAGACCATTAGGCTAAAGATTTTAATTAATTGTCAATCAGATCATTCAAATTCTGGAAATAGGTTATGTTTTTTTATGGGTTTTTTTGTAGCCAAATACATGTGTAGAAATGCCGTATGAGTGTAACCCGTTAGGGCAACTATGCCGTGTTTCCAGATTACAGAATTGTCATCCTCATTTAGAAATGATGCAATGTTAGATGTTTTTCTATGGACTTTTGCTGTAGCTAATATAATGAATCCCATCCCTTCAGTGTTATTAGTGGCTAAATGTTGCTGTTGCTGTTGCTTGTGGAGCGACCAGCTGAGATTCAGACCCTGCAAATGTTACAGTCTAAACAGCACATTAAAAATAATTCAGGGTTATCCTTTAATTCTCCCCTGACATTATCCTTGCTGCTCTTAAACGGGCTCAAACACACTAACGAAAGCATTTATGTGTGATTGCCATTTCCAAAAACTTTTTTTTGCGAGTGAAACCACAGCACATACGAATTGCACCACATTAACTCACTTTTATTAATTGTCTTCATGCTTTTTCCTCCATTTGCACTCCATCAACATCTTAAGAGCTTAAGCACGCTCGCCACAAGGCAAACTATTGTTTAAGAATATCACATGTTCCTCATCATAGAAATTTGTAGCATGACGAAAAAAAGGCTTGGTGAAACCCATTATCTTTGCATTCAAACAAAATCACAAGTCACACCATAGCACAGTCGAAGGCAGAAAAGTTTTCCATAGCACAGCAGTGAGCAACCATGGGTGTGTTGTCATGAACGACACAGTTGAAGGCAGCGTTCAGACCTGCATAGTGCAGTGCAGGGAAGTCTCACTGCTACAGGGTCGGTGGTACTAGGACAGTTGTCTGTGAGCTCAGGCAGTAATTACAGCCTCTCAGATGTGATTATACAGCAGCCGCGCCCTGTTGACCCCTCCC
>CALSCE010010686.1:16831246-16845019 GCA_943593645.1 Bovichtus variegatus | reverse complement strand
TATATAGCAGAGTCCTTACTTATTTGCTATATGTTAGTCATGATTTTCTATTGTAAGCCGTCCCCTCTCATCTTCATGTCTACCAAAATTGTATCGCTCAAATAATCAACACTAGGATGTTGAGTACGGAAGACAGATGAGATACGAGACTCCTTGAAAATGTAATGTACATTTGTTCGTTTGTCCACGGCCCCTCTGCTACATAGATGTCAAGCCCTCCAACATCCTGGTCAATTCCCGTGGGGAGATCAAGCTGTGCGACTTTGGTGTGAGCGGCCAGCTCATAGATTCCATGGCCAACTCCTTTGTTGGAACACGCTCCTACATGTCGGTGAGTCAGCTCTGCACGCCTGCGCCCCCACCCCTTTTCCTCTGGCCCTATCCCCACTTTCCTTCTCTTCTTTTTTCACATTGCTCTTGTTCTCTGGCCCCGCCTTCTGCCTTCCCTTCCTCTGGCCCTCCCTCACTCCCCTGCCAAGAACCGAGGGCTGTGCCCAGGAAAGGGCTCTTTGGCAATGAGCGAGGCAACTGTGCTCGCTCCTTCTCGTCCTTCTTTCCCCTCACTCTTAGACACCTGGTGGGTGCAGTGCCGAAAGCTGCTTGTCTGTCCCATCCCTTACCCACAAAGCGCCAGTGGTGTAGAGACACTTGCCCTTTGATCATAATTCCCAACACACACACACCTGTCCTTGCTCACCCTTCTAACTAAAGCAGTCCAAAGCTACTCTTCGCTTCCTGCCAAACCCTCCCATCCCCTGCCCTCTTGCCCTCACCACACCCCAACTCTTCTTGCCATAATGCCCCCCTCCTATTATCCTCTCAACCACTTCCTGTGCCTTCCTCACCCAGCCCTCTGCCCAACCCTCTCTCCTGCTCGGCATCTTGGCTCTACCCGCTCCCTCTGACGTAGATCGTGTGTTTCTCAACAGCCGGAGAGACTGCAGGGCACACACTACTCGGTTCAGTCTGACGTGTGGAGCATGGGTCTGTCCCTTGTGGAGCTGGCGATTGGCCGCTACCCCATCCCCCCACCAGACGCCAAAGAGCTGGAGAACATCTTCGGACGTGCCATTATGGACGGGGCTGAGGGAGAGCCTCACACCAACATGCAGAGGCCCAGACCACCGGGCAGGCCTGTGAGCGGTAGGAAGCGCACAAACAATTCCAAACTCATAGATGTAGATTTTTACAGATTTATCACGGACAGCATTTTTGCATCCATGTTTTCAGGATAGTCTTTGAAATATAATTAAAATGATATGCATATGATGTGCAACTTCTCCACAGGACATGGGATGGACAGTAGACCCGCTATGGCCATTTTTGAACTTTTGGACTACATTGTGAATGAGGTCTGAGAAAGCACAGATTTGCATAAACACACACCTTTCTATCTCTCTATACATTAGCACAAAGTGTATGTTTGCATTAATTGCACTGTTTTTGTTTTTTTTTTGTTTTTTTTTTCCTCAGCCGCCTCCTAAACTGCCACTTGGGGTCTTCACCAATGACTTCCAGGACTTTGTAACAAAATGGTGAGCATCGAAAATTATATTTTTGGAGTGAGCACCAAAAAAAGGACTTTTATCTTCTGTGCAAAAATCATGAGTAGATAATAGAGAGCTTTACTTGCTTGCCTCCTTGCATATTTAATGTCATGTGACATGAAGATAGCAGATGGTGTTGACTGAAGTGCTTATGTGTTGTTATGTACGAGGTGGTTGCAGAAACTAGTCTAGTGAAATCTGAGATTGTTTAAGTCCAACTCAAACCTTCATTGACGAGAGGAATTCTACACTGTCTCATGTGAGTCACCTTTTTGGTCTTGTTTGTGTCTGCAGTTTGATCAAAAACCCAGCTGAGAGGGCAGATCTGAAGATGTTGATGGTGGGTACCTGAGCTTAAATTTTCATTTATCTGCGAGTTTGATTAAGCAGTTGTTGTTTTTTTGCGTTAATGACAAACAATGGTTTCCCTCTGGGTTTTCTTTCAGAGTCACACGTTCATCAAACGATCAGAAGTGGAGGAAGTGGACTTTGCCGGCTGGTTGTGCAAAACCATGGGCCTCAACCAGCCCAGTACTCCCACCCGCGGCACTGAGTGAACAGTCCCCCACTGCCCTGACACACCCTGGGGTCTTGCTTACATACACGTACACAAGCCATCACACACATTGGCACTTTTTTTCCCCATCTTGCTCTTGGGTAAAATGGTTTTGTCCCCCCCTCCATTTATTTCTTCACCAGCAGCAGGGCCCTTTGAGTCATTGTACTGTAAGACCACAGCTTCACCATGCCAGTGTCAAAGGGTAGCCACAGCTCACTTTCCCACACTGCTACAGAAGATGTAAAGCACTGAAGGGCTGCCAATGTGTCAGCTGAATTTGCATTGATTGACAAACTTCTTTTGTATTGTTGAATATTCTGTATTAATCTTTTCTATGGCAACAGTTGATGGCTTGTGGGACTTGTATTTTAATAAATTACCTGCTGTAGAGATTTAAAAAAAAAAAAGAGAAATCCAAACATATCCCCTTCTTGCAAATTCTAAATTGGTTTTATTGAAGGTGAATGCTGCTATTTTGATTTAAAATCCCTTTGTCAAACTTCTATTTGCTAAAATTTTCTCTGCAGAGACCTTGCAATTACCTCCAATGTAATAATAAAATTTGTTAGTAGAGCGTGCAGGACAAATCGGCGTATAGAGTCATTTTCACTTTTTGGTTAAATGAGCGATCACTCTAAAGATCACTTTGTGAACAATGTCACAAACCAAAGAGGGTACTCATGACAAAGTGTTTCAATGCCTGATCAGTTTTTTTTTTTTCTCGTATGCACATTCATGAACATCATATCAGTGTACTTTGAATGTTTTGATTTATTTCATTCAGTGATCTACACTCTTGATTGTTTCCTCAACATACATGCGCATCCCACACGGTCTCTCTCACATGGGAGGAGGCTTATGCTGTGGAGGCCTGATATATGCCATAATGTCGTTATTGACATTGAGAAAACAATGATCAAAATGTATTCATGGGATGATATAGCATGGTTTATTATATTTCTAATACTGTATGTGTATTTTATTTCACAAGATCATGATGGGGATGATTAGCTGGTGTTTTTATCAAAAGCTTGAATCTCTGCAATGTCGATATGAAATTTCAATCATGTTGACTGAATTTAACTTTTTTTTCCCCCCCCTTTGTTGTTGGTCTGTACTTCTCCCCTGAAGTGTATTTGGTTATGTTTTCACTGTACTGCTACGTGTGGCGCTCCAAGCTTTCTCTTGGGACACAACCAGCCTAGAGGCATGCTTTTGGAAAAGACTTGGGTTGAAATAAATTTCAGATCCTTTTTCCCTGTGATTTAACTCAATTAATTGTGGTTAAAAAAAAATACAACCCAATGTTGAGGGGAACTTCAGATGTTTCAAGTACTAAAAAGGGTTCGACTGAATATTTTAACCCAGGTCAGTGTTGGTCACATGGTGGTGGTGGTGGTGTTACTTGCTAGCCTGCCGTCTTGCTAGAGCACTTGTATTCTCTGCTTATGGCTGACCTTTCTTATTCCCCAAAAAATGTGCATTTGTTCAGAGCAAAATGAATGCATTGTCACTTGTATGTGTACAAAGCTATATACAAAAATTACAGGAGTACTATTTTGCAGTCTTAATATACAAATTTTTGATTTATGTAAATGACAAGGGAGAAGAGTCATTTTATTATAATATAAAAATGTGTTGGATATGGTTATAATGTATACAAAAGATTAAAATAAAACCTATTTGTGAATGTACTGTGAGTTATTCTTTGATGACAGCTATTGATATCCACTATGCCATTTCTATGCATCTATGTCTCTGACAGACTTCTACCACACTAATAAATGTATTTATCTCCTTTCAGCAAAACAATATTAACTGCACAGACAACGAAGAAACAAATATAGATGTATTACAGTAACAGTTGCAGACTCCCCATTTTTAGAGTAGACCTAACTATTTATTTTTTCTGTAATGTTAGACTTCATTCATTGATTATCATACCTTGATATGATTGTTGTCAGGTCCATAGCTACCATAGAGGTAATGTACTTGTATTTTCCAGCTCTTTTTAAGTCATTTAAATTGCGTTATTTTTAGGCCAATGCATTAAAATTAAAAGTATTTCCCTACCACAACTTTGCTCTTTAGTGTGAAGAAGGGTTTAACAGCAAATCTAATTATAACAAATATATTTGTGGATGTGGGACTTGGCCCCTGGTCGTAATGTGTATTTATTGTTGTCTTTGTCTCAAGGCATTTTAATATTCAGACTCACCAATTTTTCAAACCACCCTTTTAAAATATATTTTAATTATACTATGGGCGTGTCGATACTCGCTTCTGATTGGCTGGCAGATTTCTGTTAAAATCCCATCAGTGAGCTAAGTGCAGGTAACCATAGCAACACGTGTACCAGTTAGCTAACTAACTTTCAGTAAACTGACCACACACAGTTCCAGAGATGGATGACGACTATTTCTAACTTTAAAATGGTAACTGCTGCTTTTAATACTTATTTTAATTATATATTTAAAAATATATATTATTGTTTTTTACTTTAGTGCCATCTCAGGTTCAGAATTGAACGGCTTTAAGGTTAGCTAACGTTAGCTTATTAACGACTCCGGTTAATGAGGAAAAAGGGTTAAAATGAACTACTAAAAATAATTAATTTAACCAATCCCGACGTTATAACCTATTATTATAGTATTAGCTGTTTCCTCCGGACCCCAGCACTAAGTGTAGGCCTACAGAGTTAACTACTAACAGTGGTAGAAGAATTATGGTCATCAGATGTTTTACTTAATTAAAAGTATTAATACCAAAGTGTAGAAATACTATTTTACAAGTAAAAGCCCTGTATTCAAAATATTAAATGTAGGCTGCAAAAGTATTAGCATCAAAATATACTTAAAGTATCCTACTCATTATGCAGAATGACCTATTTCAGATTATTTATTATTTTTTTTTAACTTAATAGCCTAATAATTATTGATGCATTCATATGTACATTACTTCAATGTTGAATTTGGTGGCGGTGTTTTTTTCTTTTTGGGGTTATTTTTGTTTACTATATATAGCCTGGGTAACTTGTAAATCTCACCAAGGCATCAACACAGTATTATCTTTATCCATAACAATATGCTGTAATCTATTTGTTGATTATGTTATATGTTGTATTATTTATCTGAACAAGCAAAGCAAATAGTAATTAAAGTTACCAGATAAATGTGGTGAAGTAAAAAGTACAATATTTCCCTCTGAATTGTAGTGGAGTAGAAGTATAAAGTAGCATAAATGAAAATACTCAAGTAAAGTACCAATACCTCAAAACTCTAAGTACAGTAATTGATTCAATGTACTTTGTTACTTTCCACCACTGACTGCTATTTTGAACAGTTTCAGTCTTTCTTAGTAGGTCAAACAGCGATCTGAATATGGGGATTTCTGTTAACTGCCTCCTTCTTTTAGCTAGTTTTAATCAAAACCATCATTCAGACAGTAATGGCAAACACAGATTTGATGTGGGCTGTCTGGACTTGGAGAGGAGCAGTTTATATTGGACTGAAAGACGACATTGCCATAAAAATGTCTGACATCATCTCAGACTGCCATGGGCTCAACTAATTTTGACTGTGGGTAATTAGGCCAAAACTGAATAAAGGGCAACTTGTGTAAATATTATGTATTTATGTGAAAGTGTATGTCCTGCTGTTTTCATTTCACTTAGGATGTAACTTATCCACCTGCATCCTCTTCACTTAGCTTTGCAAATTATAGCAAGTGATGGCACCAAATCTCCAAATACTGCAATTCATGTGTGTTTCTGAAGTTTGAAAGCTGTGACTCCCCTGTGCTTAAGCAGAGACAGTGCTTAACAGTGCCCTCTAGGCAGTGGGTGTGTCACTACCTCTCTCTGCCAAAAGCCCCTTGATACCCCTGCATGGTTATCTGTGCAGTGCCAAGCCAGTGTCAAGCCTTGCGGCACTGTGGGACACGGCTCCTGTGAGACTGGAGCCAAAAGGCAACAGTTTGCCCACAGCGTCATTGTGAAAGTTACGATTTAAATAGTGTGTGCATGAAATACAGTATATGACTTTACAGTGCTTTCAGAGGTGTGTTGGGATGGTTTTCGGTGCAACAGAATCATTGAATACATCTTGTGCTCCATCCCACTCCATGGCACAATGGCTGGCTAGCACTCACTGAGGAGGCGTGTGGGTGGGCGGTTGGAAATGGCGCAACATCAAGTGCAATAGCTGTAAATTTACACATGGGAACTTGCCATTTCCCATAGCGGATAAGACATTTTTTGACTTAGTAACGTCTTCTCTGGTGCCTCACCTGTTGGAGCTTGGAAGGTATTATGTACATAGACCAGGCCGAGCCAGGAAGTGCATCAAGGGGGTTGCTGGCAGCCCCTACTGTATGTGCTGGAATGTGCCATGGCTTGCTTTTGGGGTGGGACACCATGACCTCAGGCAATAGGATGGGTGGGTGCGACTCGCATAGAAAAGGAAAGGAGCAGTGAGAGATGAGGCGGGTGAGAAGAATTGACAAGAGTTACAACCCATTTACCCTTAAACTAAACATATGAGTGTTCATAGATGGAAACATTGGCTGACATTCCCTGGGAAATCACAGAGTGGAAAGGCATGGGTTAATGATTTGTGTCATCTCTGATTGAGTTTATGACTTTGACAACTGTCCACTTTTCAGTGCAACTAAATTTCCACTTTACTTTTGCTTCACAGAGGGAGGAGGGAGAGGAGACGGAGGGGGAATGCTGTTTCTTTAAGAGAGAGGGAGTGAGAGTGAGTGAGAGAGAGAGAGAGAAAGGGAGGGACCTCTTTGCCCTCCAGAAACCAGGAAGGGAATTGAGTTGATCTGCTGCTGCTTGGTTAGCGCATACGGGGCTTTAAGCTGCACAACAGTGAGAGGGAGAGGAGGAGAGGAGAGGGCTGAGCTAACCCACAACAAGCTTCACCACGGCCATCGCAGGTGAGCTAAAGGCACCCTGCCATCCCCATGCTGTCTGCCCCGGGCCTGGCAACCAGAGGGGAGCAGGGCAGAGGAGGAGAGGAGAGAGGGAGGAATGAGGGAGGGGGACAGAAAGGAGAGCAGGGTGGGGGGGTTGGCCGGAGAGGAGAGGTGGGTCGCAGCAGTAGTCCCTAGTCAAGGTTCCTCTTTTTTTTAATCCTCCTAAAGTACTTCCTCTGTACTGCTCTTTACCTCTGGGGAATCTTGAGATAAAGTTTATAGGATGTGTTCAAGGCATTAACTTTTCAGGCAGGTGGAAGCACTTAGAGAAGGAGGAGGGGAGGGGGGGATGGGGGCTCTCGAGAGAGGGTGGGGGGTACTGAACGAGGGGAAGGAGGAACCAAAAATAATTGTATTGGACAAGGTATAAGCGATAGCAACAACTTTTCGGGACAGTGACGATTGAAATGCTCAGTGCGGGGCAAGTTGTGTGCTGTGTGCGCAGGGCATGTTGTAGTGGCATTGGGCTGTTTGGAATAGGAATAACTCATAATTTAGGTCAGGAGTTTTAAGTGTGTCTGAAATGTCACTAGAGTGTGAGTGAATGAAAGAATCCAACTCTGATGTTACTGCTCTGACAGTTGAATTTTCTTTTTTTTTTCATACGAAGCTCGGCCCTGTTTGATGGCTGGTCTGTACTTTAATACCTGACAGCCTGCTAGCAACATACTGTAGTGTATAATTCAGCCCTGAGTGCTTACGTTAGAGCAGGCTTGGAGATAGTGGGGGTGGTGAGGGCAGAGAGAGCTGGGACTCGTAGTCCACAGCAGGGGCTGTAAAGCAGGTCGAATGGGGTTTCAGAACTCTATATCCCAGAGTGCCTTGCCCATGGCCATCCAGGAAAGGGAACAGCTGCCAGCCTATCCCGACAAGGAGGTGTGGTGAGTGAGCAGCTGTCAAGCCAATGAGAGGAGGGGATGCAGAGCCGAGTTGTGGGCTGAAAACGGAGGGGGGTGAAGTGGTGGTGGTGGTGGTGGTGCTTGGGGGGGTAGGTGTCTGTTTGTGTGGGATCAGGCAAGGGCTTGCCTGTATGACTAGGGCCACTCGCAAGTTTCCTGTCTGGTAAAGCTCGAGCCCTGCCCAGAGACGGAGGCAGCAGAGCTGGCCGGCAGGCAGGGGAGGCAGATAGGGCCCAGGAAACATTTTCTGCCTATTTGGTAAGCACTCCAAAGACATCCACATACACACACACACACACACACACACACGCAGTGTCTTTAGACTGTGACTGAGAAGAGAGGCGAGCGGGAGAAGAAAAAGAAATACCATAGCGTGTTGTGTTTGAAGGAGAGTGAGAGAGATGGGGCTTGATAGAGTTCAGAGTTCTTGACCCACTTGCAGATAAAGGAGGGATCGGCAAATAGGTCAGTGCTGAGTGTAAGGTGCTGCACAGAACACCGCTCAGAGAAATAGTTTGTGTCTTAAAGTTTTCATCCACATCAGACTAACTTCCTAACTATGGGCAGTCATTGTGTATCAGTGTTGTTTACATCTTATTAAGGCACAATATTCTTTTAACGTTTTTGTCTACTGCTGTAATTAAATGGCAATGCTGCTATTATCAGTAGAGTGAAAAGGTGCATATTGACAGTTGCGCATCCTGTACTGCTGCTTCCTTCGGGGTGTTATAGTAATTCCACTAAAACCACTGCATCAGATGTTTGCTCAACTGTGGCAGAGCAACCGTGTTGATAAGTTGATAACTGACAGAGTACAGGTGGGGTGTTGAGTAATAGTGTATTGGAGAAACCACAGAAAGTGCCATCTCTTTTTGTTGACTATGTGACGCATCTTCAGACAACTGGTAGAGTAACCTGCCTCAGCTAAAATCAATGCAACATTATAATATAAAAAGTTAAACTCTGCTAACTTTGTACACTACGCTGGACAACGTGTGTACTTGCTAATTGATTTCAATTTTTCCCAGCTACTTACACCATGGTCAATCTCATGACATCTTTTTTTCCCAGTCCGCTCTCCCCCCTTCTTACTACTAACTCTTGTTAAAAGCAGATTCTAATCTCGCCTGTCATGTCCTGTTTGCTTGTGGCTCGTGGTTTAAAGACTTCACAGTAACCCTGACTGTCTTTGCTCGATAACCAGATGCATATTTTTTGGCTTTGCATACTTGTTAAACCCGTTTTTTAAACGTGTGGGCGCGGAGAGGGTACAAGAAGAGCACGGTACATGTAGACGCCCAAATGCTGGGAAAGTGTTTGGAATGCTTCTAAGAAGACAGCAGCGGACAAGGTTGATGACATTTTCTATTTAGTTCAATGTCACAGACAATATTAGTTACAGTAAATGTTGTCCTGATGCTACCCTCTATGCCACTTCCTAGGTACCACTATGGAAGCAAAGTATAGTTTGTTCAACTGTATTCCAGCAAGAGGTTAAACTAGGACTGTGTGTGTGTGTGTGTGTGTGTGTGTGTGTGTGTGTGTGTGTGTGTGTGTGTGTGTGTGTGTGTGTGTGTGTGTGTGTGTGTGTGTGTGTGTGTGTGTGTGTGTGTGTGTGTGTGTGTGTGTGTGTGTGTGTGTGTGTTACCAACAATAGACTCCAGGGGAATTGCAGGGGACTTCAGTGGCTGTGGGCAGGTCCAAGACACCACCCATCAATTTGGCGGTGAGGCTGAATACAGTTTGATATTCCTGTATGTTTGTGCCTACACCACTATGGCCTGAAACTAGCAGGTTCAGACAGACTGAGAAGACAGGTTGCGTGATGTCGCCGTGGCAGTTTGAGGCTTTTATTTTAGAGTGAAATGTTGGCTGTATACAATACACTTCATGTTACAGTAATTACATTTGTTCAAAGTTTGTTTATGTGGTCAAATGATGTATTGTGGCCCATATGGTGGAATCAACATTTCAGTTGTTTTGTACTTCATACCAAACAACATAACTTCTGGGCTGCTGTTCTATCTATGTTCATTTAAGTTAAAACATTTTGAATACTTTCATCTCGCTCTTCCTCAGTGAATTCAGCTTCACTTCCCCCTTATGTTTGGTTCCCCTGGTCAGCTGCTCAGTATACCACAGCTCCCAGCCTGGCTATGCAGATAGACAGTCCCCTCTCTGTTGTTTTTCTGTTGTTGTGCTGAAGTCCTGGGGGAGTAAAGGGGCTTCTTCTGTTCTCTTCTGGGACATTTATTATGGAGAGGCCAACACAACCTGATCAAATTAGTGGGAGAGGAAGAGGCTGGCATGTTTTTCAAGCTAGCCTTGAATGTTGACACTTTTGGAGTAGGACGATGTCTTTTGGTGATATGTTGAAAATTGTCAGTTTATTGTCAAAACATGAAGTAGTTGAAGGCAGTATAATTGATTATTATATTGATATTAAACACTGTAGTACAGATGTACCAGAACCTCCTTTTTAATCAAGCAGAAATGCCAACTGATCAGGAAGGGGATATGTAACCAATTTGACACTGTCGGCATGTTGATTTAGTGAATTGGTTTTGGATGAAACAGGAGAGTAGATGGGTGGGTTGCATTGGAAGGACGGCTAGCGAGACACAGGAGGGTGGGTGGGTCTGCAATGCTTTGCTTTCTCAGCAAAGGAAAGGGGAAGTGGGTGATGCGGTGGGTTCTGTTCAGTGCAGAGTCTGAGACGGAGATAGAGCAATGATGAGATGAGAGCGACAGATGAGAGGAAGAGAGAGAGAGGGTCAGACAGTAGGGACAGAGAGAGTGAGCAAGCAGAGAGCTGGTCATCTGATAACAGAGCAGGTTCTGTTACACGCCTGTCACAGACTCACAGGAAGTCCTTCTTTCCCTGTTGGGCTGCGCATGCACAAAGTGGTGCATGTTGAGCCTGCGGACTGGCCAACCGCGGGCCGCTGGAGTTCTGCAGGACAGCGCTGTGGTAGCGCTCTTTCTGAAGCCATGCGTTAGATTTTGTTACACTTCCTGGTTGGCAGCATGGCAGTGTCAGAGCATGTTACTCAAGCTAAAAGGAACTCAAACCGTGGATGTGGTTTTATTACACTGCAGCTTGCGAAAGGCTGCTGTCTCAAGACATGTGTTAAAGAAATCATGACTTCACAATAAAATATCCTCCAAAAGGCAATGTTTTGACTGGAACTAAAGAGTGTTGTAGTTGTACCAGTGTAGTATATACAATTAAAACATTTTGTTAGTATTGTTATGATAATCTTTACTTGCACTGTTGTGTTTTTCTGTATGAAGTGACCACAAAAATATAAACACCTGCACAATGCTTTACAATAGTCATGCAGGAAAAACATATATATATATATATATATATATATATACTATATGTTATGTTTCTAATATTTTGCAACAATTACATATGGAGTAGCAAATATGAGAAAATATTACAGTATAATGCAATCCAACACCACAAACTACAGACTTAAAAATGACCTTAGAGTTTAATCACCATCTATCTGTTATTGTGTCAAAAACTATTTCAAAGTTTTTTAAGTTTTGTAAAAGTAGGAATTCACAGCTGTTGTACACATTTGAATTACAATGTGTTTTTTATTTTTTTTAATTTTATTTGCTAGCAAGAAAACAAAAAATGCGGACAGACACGGAACAGTGTGAGAGCTTGCACGAGTAATTAGCAGCAGCTACAGTTTTCACTTTTCCAGTTCCTTTCCTATCTGGCAGCGCAAACATAGACCTTTATAACATCGTAAAACCCCCTGCTAGCTTCCTCACATAAAACTTTGCCCAACTTGTGGGTGGTTACCTTCCCTCTTATTAAAGCAGGTTACGCCAGGTAACTGAATGAGATCTCTCTGAGTTTATCATTGACGTCTGTGCTGGATTCCTAGGCCACCATACACTCAGGAGTTATGATTGAGCTTTCCAGTTTAACGCCCTGCCTCGCCCACTACCTTTTCACAGGCTTTGTGTCTGTGTTTTGGCTGAACTTCCTGGTTAGTTTCTAGTAAAAGCTGCCAGGCCCAGACCAGCCCATGCAGCTTCAGTTTTATCAGTCTCTTGCCCTCTTCCTGCTTCGCTCCCAATATGACCAATCAGGTTTCCTTCCACTACTGGCAGCAGTGAGTCACTTTGACGGTGGCAATTGCTCCAAATCCACTCTTCCAAGGAACTGCCACCCCCTCCCCATTGCGATTATCTTGTGTTATCTTGGTCCAACCTTGAACCCACTTGATCTGAGTGAAGTGATTCCTTTGCACCAGGACGGGCTGGGCAGGATTGTTGCCATAGAGCTGAGATAGGTGGTGAAATGAGGACAGGGGAGGAAAGTCAAACGATAAAGAGAGGTTCACGAAGGCATAAAAAAAGAGCAAAGGGCCATCCAAATTCTTCAACTTTTTTTATTATCCAGATTTTTCAGTTTTTTTTAGGTCCTGACTTTGCTCCTGTATTTCTGTTGCAGTCTAATCTTAATGCAAACACTTGCATGCATGAAGTCTTTACCTGAGTAAAATTTGGAGTAACCTAAGAATTGTTCTCTTGTAAAAGCTAGTAACAATCCACAAGGTGTTTATAAAATGAACGACTGCTCCGTATTTCAGTGCTAAAAGGTGGCCCGATCTGTACTGCATTAACATTTATGGGATCAATGAGTCTGTTATGTTTGCTCTGACTGCTCTCGCTTGAAGTTATGTTACTCAGTAGTTTTGAATTGTGCTTTATCTTTATTTGCCAATCCCTTTTTGTATGCCAGGGTCTGAGAAACTAGTAACTGAAAGGTATGAATAAAAGGAGACCTAAGGGAGGATATTTGCTTTAAAATTCCCAAGAGTGAAACTAAAAGATCCTCCAAAATGGAAATATTAGCTTCTTAGGTACCCATTGAAATAACTGATGTTGCTTTTTTTTTTTATAGTTTGATAGTAATTATCTTTACTTTAAGCTTTTCTCAAGTTAAAAAAAAACCTTAAAAATGTTAATGCCAGTAAGGTTAGGTATTTATTTCTTTTGTCTATCTTAGAAACATCGGAGGTTACACAGGGTTAACAGTTTGTTCCTTTGTACTTAGGAATGACTGGTATGTGTCAGCCAAAGACAGAGATACTTTGAGAGTGGAAATTCTGCAGTCTTGCAGATGATACATATCAGGCATGATAAAAAACACTTTTACTAACTGCAACCGCGGCCTGATGTCAATGTGTGTCAGTGAATGACAAGCGAATAGGGTGTGACGGCCTTGGCATGTGTAGTAGGAACACACACAGCACACGTCATCTGAAGAAACGGCAAAACAGAAACTGCTTTACAGGAGACAGTTGCGGGTCATTTTGTTCCTGACGTGTAATTTTGATAACTGTCTTTTGTTGTGTGTAGATGTATGGGAAGGGGTAGAGAGAAGTTACGGATGACATGGAGATGATGAGGGCAGGGATGGGATGGGATGGGTTGGTCCTGTGTTTAAGCAGTTGTTTGACTTGCAAAGCAGGTCTGGTTGCTCTCTGACTGGACATTGAGAGAAGGCTCTTCCCTGCAAGTGGAACACCAGGGACACAGACCGCTGCTGCGCTGCTTTGTGCTGGGTTGCGGGCCTTGTCACCCACAGGCATGAATTAGTGATAAGGAATGTTTCAAGCCATGAGGAGGTGTCAGGATCAGGTTTGTTGCACCGTGTTTCCTCTTTCTTAGTGCTCTTTGCGGGGTTATCCGGGGACAGGTAGCTTGTGTGTGTGTGTGTGTGTGTGTGTGTGTGTGTGTGTGTGTGTGTGTG
>CALSCE010010686.1:16813438-16823477 GCA_943593645.1 Bovichtus variegatus | reverse complement strand
GTGTGTGTGTGTGTGTGTGTGTGTGTGTGTGTGTGTGTGTGTGTGTTCAAATAGAGTTGTCTTAACTACGCTTGTTTGTTTAGGAGCCCTCTGCCCTGAGTGCAGAAGGGTTAGACGATTAAAGTGCTCGGGAGCTAGAGAGATAGTAAGGGCTAAAGGGGGGAGGGAGGGACGGACGAGAGTCAGATGAAGGCCAAGGCAGCTTGATAAAGTTTTGTGGGCCGTGGCGTACCATCGCAAAAGTAAAAAATTGTTCCAGGAAGTAATGAGATGACTTTAGATTTAGAGAAGTCAAATAATAGTTTGGTCTTGTTTTGACCAGAGTATAATAGTTGTATTTGAAAAGTAAGTCTTCTATATGAGCTATTTGATTTAGAAGTGACAACTGCTCTAATACAAAATTCAATCAAATTACGGCTCGTGGGGATAGAACTAGGCTGAAAAATTGATGATATTTCACAGACTCATCTATATTTCAGCACGACTCAAAGATAAACGTCAAGTTTTCAAAATGATTTTGGAATTGTTCGGCTGCGAAGGACAATGAAGTCCTCACTTTCTATTCACAAAACAAATGCCTTTTTGTAATCTGTCAATTGTTATGGTGTCGTCCTCAAAGAAATGCAAACTGACACAGTGAACATTGAGCTTTCTCGCCCATCCACAGTTGTGCTCTTGTGTGCAATTACACAGATAAAGATGTTAAGTTTATGTCTTCTCCTCAGTTGGCCTGGCTGCCCTCACAGAATAATCCCATTGGAAGAGATCCAAAAGATGGCTGTTTAATAGGAAACAAAACCATCCAAAGCATTTTAAGTTGACCACTGTACATATGAGAATTAATAATATATATTTTGAGTTGGTTAATTATTTATTTATATATGATATTACATATCCCGATTTAGTAACTGAGGCTAAAAAGAAAACCTGAAACTGGCTGTGTGTACTGAGTGTATTCAGATGGGTGTGAGCTTATCCTAGAGTGCATGTTTACTTTTTTGTCTTGGTATTCTGATACAATTTTTGTTTATCTTTCTTTCTTCCAGGCAGGACAAGCTCAAGGTTCATATGCGGAAGCATACAGGAGAGAAGCCTTACCTGTGTACGCAATGTGGAGCCGCCTTTGCTCACAACTACGACCTGAAGAACCACATGCGTGTACACACCGGCCTGCGCCCCTATCAGTGCTCAAGCTGCTTTAAGACTTTCGTTCGCTCGGATCACCTGCACCGCCACCTCAAGAAGGACGGCTGCAACGGCATCCCCTCTCGTCGAGGCCGAAAGCCTCGGGTGCGAGAGCCGGGGCTCCTTGATGCCCCCCTGGGCCTGCTGAGCCCCGGCTCCGACACAGGCTCTGGGCCTCGTACCATCAGGGGACGGCGGCGCTCGGAGGCATCCTCAGCAGCAGAGATGGAGGGGGCTGCTGGAGCCCATGCACACAGTCCTCAACTGCAGGAGCTGGCAGGGGAGGCAGGGCCCTGAGACTGCAGGGGCGACAAGGACACTGCTGCACACCATAGTCACTCTGCACCGCCTGTGAGACAGGCCAGTGAACAGAGAGGAGAAAAAAACATGCAAAGGCAAACTTAAAAAAAAAGAAAAAAGAAAAAAAAATGAAACAACTAACTATTCCTCTATAAACCAAATCAGGGTGTCACGAAAAATCTAATCTTTATATTTCTTTCTCCTTTTATTTTAGGAAATGGAGTAGACTTGCAAGCACTTGAGTCGGTTTATCTGTTGAAGAGCAAAGAACGCTTCAAATCATGTACCCATGACGTCCACTTTCTGGGCCATTTCTTTCTTTATAATATTAAGGGTTTTGTACATTGGCATATGTGCTTAGGCAAATGTATGATAGTTAAAAAGAAACTCTGAGCAACTATGCAGTTGATTTAGATTTTTATTGGTTTTGTCCTCACAGCCTTCAAGCTCTAAGCAAGGTGTCTATCAAGCACCTTCTGGCTGCTGTACGGGTGAAGCGAGGACAAATCCTCCCAGTGAAAACAACTCTTTTTCTATTCTTTTGCAGGTCTGAAATGTACAGTTACCATAGAAACACCATTGTCACAATATGGCATATGCAAGGAAAGCTCACCACAATTTTGATGCAACAGTTTTTTCTCTCTAAATGTTCCAGAAAGAATCAGACAAGGGTTTGATTGAAGTGTTACTTACTCTATAAAAATGCATTTTAAGAATCTATGGTTTGTCTTTTTGAAAAACAAATTCATATTGAGTCAAATCCACTTTAATGGGGGCTCTTCAATTGCAGGACTAGGGAATATGAGGGGTGGAGGGTTTGTGTTTTTAAAGCACTACCATCGTCAATGTATCTGTTGGCTTGACTACGTTGCCTCTTATCCCTCACAACCCTGCAATTTCAGCATTTCTGTTTTCCCTTTTTTAGATTTTGTCTTAATTTTTCTTGTCGTTGTTCCTTTCTGTTGACTGCTTCGGGTACTTGACACTTTATAATTGTATACATGTATATACAGCAGGTGGTGATATGACATTAGTCCCCTCTAAATGTTGAGGTGTACTTACCAATCGGGTTTTTCCTCTTAGGCTTGATGTCATATTTCTCACAGAGTGAAGCTTGTGGGTGGTCGAAAAAACCTGTATGAATGTTTGATGAAAAAGAAAAAAAAAACATTGAGTCACCCATTTGTCCTAAACTTAAAACACTTGAGTTGTATAGTTCCTGCCCAAAGGATGAGGAGGTCGATTTGAATGAATGTGCTTAACTTTGTGCAGTTTTTCGGATTCTGTCCTTGTGTGACAAGGCGCGGGTAGCATTTAACCAACCGCAGGTTAAAGGAATGGCAGGGAGCCCGAGTGAGAGAATGACAAAGAGTACGACGAAGAGATAGATGAGCACCTTTTTTTCTATGTTTGCACAGCTTTACTAAAGATATCCAACAGAGCGAGAGAGAGAGAGGTATATTTAAAGGAAGTGGGCTGGTGTTGGGTAGGGAGTGAGAGGAGGTATATGTATCATGCTTATTCCAATCTTTTTTGCCCTAGGGACCACACAACCGTGAGGCAACCTGTATGATGAAGAGAGCAATAAATACCTGTCCAAGTTGGGAGGCCAAATAGGAGCGCAGCTGCAGCTGGTTGATGGGGGAGGGGAACAAGGGAAGGGGAGGGGGATCTCACAATGTCTGTTGCATTCCAAAAAATAATCTCCCCCAGCTCAGCCACGTTTCCAGGCAGGAGGGGATCAAATCAGGCCTTTTCTCTCCCTCTCTCTCCCTCTGTAGTCCTCTAATGCCCCCGAACTAGCCTGGAGGGGATATTATTATATTAGAGCCTGGTGTTACTGTGGGTAGGACGCCTGGTGCTGGCAGTTTAGTGTGCAAGTGTGTTTATATGTACGTGTGTCTGTGTACATGTGTGTGCGTGGCAGCCAGGGTCGCTCTGGCCACATCATCACTGTGTGAGTCAGCCACAGCCTGTTCAAACATGCACCCTGAGCTGCCAGCCCCAATGCACTTTCTCTGTCTCTCACACACATGTTCACACACAGACACATACACACACACAGACACAGACACAGACACACACACACACACACACAGACACAGACACTGACACTCTGCTCACAGGGTCCAGGTATCCTGTAGAGAAGGAGAAAACGCCAGAGCAGACATATCTGTTTGAATATTGTAAGTGACTCCGTGCATCTGGATTTGTTAGTCTTAAAATATCGAAGTTGGGTTATTGTACAGCGAATCCAATGTTATTTTCCAAACTAGCACATTGAGCCTTTGAGTCAAGAAGAGAACATGCGTGTGATTAAGAGTCTCCCCCCGCCCCCACACTCCCCACCCTGTAATATCTGCAGTAGTGCTGTAGCTCAACTATTGGTCCTTTGCACCTTAATTGGATTGAGGCAGGTTATGAATGCACTTTGTTACTGAGGAGGGCACTATTGTCAACGAAACGGGTACTTTGAAACAAACCAGTTGCAAATGAGATCAGTCCTTTCTTCTGTCCATGGTGGTGAAGTTGAGCTCCTCCACTGGTTTAGTTCAGGTTTTGACGACAAGCTGCCAAAAACAAAATACACAGAAATATATACAATACGTTCAGATCTGTAAAAAGAGACGCCATGTGGGTTCCGATACAAATATGTTGGGTTTTGTGACCTTAAGAAAAGACTAAATGAATCCATGTAACTGATCGCACTTGAAGTTAGTTGTTGCTGAAATCTAGTGAGTTGTCTTTATGTCTTAATGTAAAGGAAGGGGCTAAAAGGAGGAGGAGGCAGGCAAAGAAGAAAGGGCACTGTGTGTGTTTACATGCATTTTTGTTTTGTGCATGTGCACAAGCATGCATTGCTGGCTGGCAGGCTGGAGGGTCTCAGGACTAGCTTGGATAAACAAACTTTGCTTCTGCCCCATCTGTTCACCAGCTACTCCCATAACTACACGTGTTCTCCGAGGAACCACAGTGATAATAGGTCCACGGTACCACAGAAGCAAAACTACCATGTTGTGAAACAACTCATTGGACAGTTGCTTGTTTACATCACGGCTCTCTTGGTGCATATTTGCATAACTCTTTGTTTACCCTTGTTGGTCATTATCAGGGTTTGGCTATGTCTTGAGAGTTTTAGTTTCTATTTTTGGTTCTCTGTTATGATAAAGATGGGGTTTATTAATGCACAGTTTTGACTCCCACCGGCAGAATGCAAGCTGGGTATGTGATATTTATGTAGTAGTACTTGGTATGGACCGCTTAAACCAATTTTGTCTTGATGTGGCAGAAGGTAAAACCTGTTAGCCATCTTAAACATTTGTTTCTTTGGACCTTAATATTTTCCCAAAAGTCTTATGTTGTTTGTTCATTAACCAAAGCCCTCGATCTTAGTCTACTGTAGACTAGAGATATTGAAAGTATTGTCTATAATTTATCCAGACTGGGCCTCCCTGATTAAGCCACGCACAGATGCCCTCCTCTTGAATACATATGCAGAAATGTGTGTAAAATCATACAGATATTTACTTGAGTTTGCTTTCTCTCGCTCTTTGTATCCTTGTGGACGATAGAATCAGAGGTTTAAGGATGTATAGTTTTTTTTTTTGTCTGTCTACACTTGTTTTTTTCTTAAAATAACGTGTTGTGCTACTTTTTTTTTCTAACAATTTTACATGGCTGTGTGTGTGCGTGTGTGTGCGCGTGTGTGCGTGTGTTTGTTGGGGTCATGATTTTGGGTTGCTGTGCCAGGAGGGTGGGGTAAATGGGTGCTTGGGTGGGGTTATGGATATAAAGCCTGATAGCACTGGAAATGGTGCTTTAGCTGAGAGAGCAAAAGTTTGCACTAATGTTAAATGTCCTTATCCTGCTTATGGGAGAAGGGCAGGAGACCTCAGAAAGGCCTGCGAGTTTCCATGAGCACAGAGCAGTGTGGTTAATACTCAATGGTCTCATAAAGAGTCCATGCAACCCCTCCATAGAATAATCATGTACAGTATATTAAGAAATATACAGACGTCCAACAACGACAAATACCAAAGGAGAAGAAATGGCTTGCATTCAAGTCATTGGACATTTTAAGCTACCAAGAGAGAGTTTTATTGTAAATTCTGAAGGCTCTTGAAAAGAGGACTTCTGATGGACACTAGAAATGGTGTGATAACAGCAAATACTATTTGCTATTTTTCCAAATATACAACATTTAGGCACTTAGAAAGTAGCAAAGCCTCTCCGAAACCATTTGAAACATTTGAGTTTGTCCCGGTCTGAAGGCTGAGATGTATTGTGTGCAGGTGCCAGAGATATTGAGTCCAGTTCTTTTTAAATTGCAGAGATTGGGATTTTATCAAGGTCTGTCTCATGTTCAGTCAACTGATGAATAATGATATGAAATGATAATGAAATATATTGTTATTGTTTAACACTGTTATTTTGATCTTTGCTGAACTGGATGATTTCAGTTTACTTGCTGAAAAGGTTGAATTGAATTGAAATGTTGTAAAGTTGAAACAGACAGTGCTTTGTGGCCTTGTCTGAGCAGCACTAAGCTTGTTTTTTTTTTTTTGTTTGTTTCTTTTTATGTTTCCAGACAGTTGTATTGTGCCGTGTGGGGCTGAGGCTCACTCTCACCAGGTGGACAATGCAAACGTCAAGGGCCACAGTGTGCCTTACGTGGGCAACTGACAAAACTCACAACACCATAAACTAAACAGTTTTCCTTCCCACATTAAAAAGAAAAAAAAAAAAAAAGATTTCCAAAAAAAAAGCTGATTGGCTCGCTCCTGAAATTGATCCTGTATCTGTTCAAGCTTTACTTGAATTAATTTATATTAATGTCTCTGTACTAGCCACTACTTCAGAGTTTTGTCTCTGTCAGCCTCTATGGATCCACAACTGGTGTGTCCCCAGCCTCAGCCCCAGACTAAGGTTACTCTGACCCAGGCCACACTGAGACAGTCTCAGAACTTCAATGCAAGTGTTTTTCCAAATTGACCTTGATATGTTTTTTTAAAAATTTTTTCCTATGCTGTTATCAAAGAGTTTTGGTGAATCTATCTGAGAAGGCCATAAAACAAAGACGACCAACAACTATGATAACAATTATAACTGTAAATAATCAAGCGAAGCAGGGCGGGGTGACTGTTAATATTGAGATTCGTGGCGGCAGACGGGGACTATTTGCTTTGCTTCGTCATTTTCCTGCACACCTGATTTTTTTTTTTTTGTGTGTGTGTGTTTTCCATCAGGCTCTTGATGCACAGCAAGCTGAGCGCAGCATATGCAGTACGGCACTATGCGCAGCGTGGCTCTGGCACTTACACAGACAGCCCTGGGTCCTTCAGAGAGGCAGGCTGCTGTCTGTTGGCTGCTCTCAGCCAAGTGGGGACAGTTTGCACTTGGAGTCTCTCTCAGTCTCTAGGGGATACAAAGGTTGGCATACAGGGAGGAGGATTAAATACGGGTGGTAGGGGAAAGCTGGATGTTGTTTTTCAGGGATGATGTTAGAAGGCCCAGGTGAGGGACTATTTGCTGAGCAATGGCTCAGTGTTGGTCCTCTAAGCTGGAAGGAATTGCATGGCCACACTATGATAAGAATTGTAATACAAAGGAGGTCACCACAGATTTCACAATGATAATGTTGCTGATCTCTTTTGTCTCTATGTAAGTACTACTCAGGTGGAAAATACACTGCTATGCATTGGGTTTCAATGTCTGCTAAGTTTATGGTATGTCTAATCACCCTCCAAGTTACTTCTCTGTATTTGCCTTTCATGTTCATACCAATATTTAACATAATAGTTCCCAGAAAGATAAAAGCAGGAACAGTTCCCTCATTGTAAAGTGGCTGTGACCAGCCTATTTCTCCATCTAATATTGATCCAGTGAATTGTTTGTTGGAGGGAAGGAAGCCACTGGAGATTCAGTCTTATAAGTCAGACTGTAACGTTTTTGAAAAGAGATGGGGTTGGAAAAGCACGGGGGAGTGTATGTTCTCTTGCTCTCTTCTCCCATCGCTCTCCCTCTCTCCGGACTCAGAGTCTACATCTTTGCTGCCGACTGGCCTTTGATCAAAGATCACACATCCTCAGCAGGGGAATCGACAGGAGAGAAAGGAGGGAGAGGGGATTGGATGAGGTACGGAGGAAGACGGTTTCAGTTTTCAGTCCCCTAAACTAATTTAGGATACATTCCATAACTTCATACTGTGATTCCCACTTTGGAGTTTTTGGCAGGTGTTAAGGATGTGTGTTGCAGACGGCAGGAGGAAATGGTCAACATTTTGCAGTTGGATGTTTCAGTCAGCCTGTCTCGCCTCACTATCCCTCCGCTGTGGACAGACAGTTTAAAAGGCCCCCCAGTGTACCGCTATCCAACTGCCTTTTTTCAGCTTCTGCGATTGTAACAAAAGCACTTTGCGAAAGGCCATCCTGAATTATGTGTGCTTTTATTTTATGGTTATCACTATTGTTATTATTTTGTTGTTCCTGTTGTCTTTTTTTGTTTTTCTCAGTGGCGATGATTATTTAAACGCAAAAAAAAAAAAAACAACAAAAAAACTATTTGATGAAAATGAAAAGAAAAAAAAAAATGAAAAAACTTGAATATTTGGTATCTGGGTTGAAGGTGATTCGAGCTGCCACCTCATCTGGACATAAACAAACGCATCTCTGTTATACTACCACCATACCTGTTTATATGCAGCTTATTGCATAGTCACACAAAGGTAGGGGGGGTACTGGACAGACCTCCCCTTACCTGCTCTCTGCTTACTGTGTCAGATCTTGTTGGGAGAAAGGTCATTTGATCTCATTTTGGGAGACTCCTTTTCTTGAAAAAGAAACCTGTATAACAGTTGCAAAGCTTTCTGAGAAGGCTAGCTGTGCTGAATGTTAAACATGCAGTGTTGTATCCACTGCAGAATCTTTTTATCTGCAATAACGCCCTGTCTGTAGTTAAAGGCTGGATCTGGTATCCATATAGAGCTTAAATAATTACGAAAAGATGGATGAAATGGCCAAACGACCATCATGCACTTTTGCAAATCAGTACAGGAATGTTTTTGGCCTTAACATCTTTGTCAAATCAAGATTATTGCAGTAGAGAGAATAATATCGATCATGATAAACATTCAATAAATCCATAGTTCAGTAAATGGTTTGACTTGGGAGAGAAAGAAATAGGCTACTATTTATAATAGATTTATTTGTAACTGTGATTATTATGATAATCCTTTACAGAGGGTTTTTTCTGATGTACATTTAAAATGGCAGAATATGTCCCAATTCTCAAACCTGGACATTGATTGCAAACGCACACTATCGCATAAGGCAGAAAACTGTCGCTCCACTTCTTTCGGTGTTTTACAACTTTCTTCCGCGTTGCGCATCTGACCACACCACACTCTGTGTATCACAACAAGTGTGTATCACAACAAGTGTATCCCAAAGGCAGAGCACCTGCTGTGGCATCACTAATTGAATGGAGCGTGGCCAAAGGTGCAACGTCATCGAACGTTTTAACCCGCAGAGTGCAGCAGCCGTTTGCTTCCCCATGAGATTCAGTGGTGGTTTACTTTTTGAATAACCCCTTTTTCCCCACAAAGGTTTTTTCTTAGCGTAGCAGTCTGTCAGTCCATATCTGTTGGAAGCTGCAGGGGGGGATATAGGTTGATTTTTTGAGAATTTGCACTTTTTGGCAATTAAAAGAAATTGTATTGTATATGAGACCACTAAATCCACACAGTCTAAACCATATAATTCCATTTTGTGTCATTTTATTTTTTTGTTCTGTTCTTCTTTTTTTTAATATATCCAAAAATGTCTGGCATCTGGTTGTCTGGTTTAAAGAATATAAAATCTTTCTATTAAAAACAATGGTTGCAAAGTTCTGGCTGGATAATTGTGTCTCTTATTCTAACTTATCAAACATAATTATATACATATATATATTTTGGTTTCTGTAGGTAGTGATTTCTGTAATTAAACAAAATATTGTACCATGTTACAATATCCTGTCAAAGAATTTAATTACATTTTAATTTGTAGAGTTACAAGGGCGGTCAAAATAAGTCAACGCTTTACATTACATTAATAATGACGCCTGTCTGTCATTTCTCAACATGATTACCTGCACAAAGGCATCCTTTCTATAATAGCAGGAGTGCTGTATAGGATTAAATCATATTGACATATTTTATTGTTCTGTTGTGTACTGTACATAATGCAACCACTTAGGACAAGTCAGTTCTCTACACCAACCAGAAGGTGGCAGTATTATCACTGTTATCGTCTTTCACGGATGCAGTGATCTTCATAGTGCAGCCACACATCACTGTGTGTGTGTGTGTGTGTGTGTGTGTGTGTGTGTGTGTGTGTGTGTGTGTGTGTGTGTGTGTGTGTGTGTGTGTGTGTGAGAGAGAGAGAGAGAGAGAGAGATTCTTTCTTGCACGCTCATTCACCTTCTTTACTGACCATTATATATGTTATCATTTCATCGGATGCATAAATGTGTACACGCATATGTTACAAAAAAGCATCCATATCCAGTGCAGACA
>CALSCE010010686.1:16742781-16813338 GCA_943593645.1 Bovichtus variegatus | reverse complement strand
GTGTACACGCATATGTTACAAAAAAGCATCCATATCCAGTGCAGACAGTATGTTTTGGCCTGACATACATAAAGAGTACTGTAGTAACCTGGTTTGGCTCCAAGGATATTTACTAACAGAGGTTTGTTTGAGAATATATCTATCGAGGTTAGGCCACCTATCGTGTTTTATATCTGATTCCTCCCAGAAGTCCAGTGCAGACTACAACCCTTTGCTTGTTGTCACCCTGTCTTCCTGTTTGTCTCGGTCTGTCTCCCTGAGGCGATCCTGTGGGGTGACAGAGGTCATAGAACAGCTCATTAACCCCACCCTGACAGCCCACACATTGCTGCAGTCCTCAGGCCCTGGCTGCACAGACACACAAACACACACACACATTTTATAATGCTCCACTAATAGCACTTAAGTCGACTTAAGCCCACTATGTAAGCAGCATGTTTTCAGGGATGCACCATGAGACATGTATGTGTCTTGCATGTTGTATAACGTCATTGCACTTCAATGTTTCCTCATGAATGTGGCACGCTCACAAATGTTCTCTTATTTGTGTAAAAACAAAAAATTGCATTTTTTTAAATAAAGCCCTTTTTCAACATCTAATATAGTTAAAAATCAACACGAAGTAATATACTAGAGTATGAGACATTCAATTCAGTCATGTTGAACCTGTTGGCCAGATGTCTCGGGGCTCCAAGCCATTAATTGTTGTGTTTGTAAGGTATCTAAAAACACAGTGGGATGTGGTGTTATTTTCCATGTTCAGACATCATTGTTTCAGTCAAAGCATATTGGATAAGAGGAACAGCAGCACTTCAGGGGCTGGGAGATGCCTGGGAGCTGTTGTCTGGCGTCTCTAGTGGTATTATTCCCCCAGTCATGTGCATGTGAAAGTGCACGCATGTGCGTATGTGTGTGTCTGCAACTGTTTCTGTTTACATGTTTGTCTATATGCTTATGCGCAAAGGTGTGGTTTTGTAATCGTACATGCTTGTGCACATGTGCATGTATAGCATCGTCATTAAGGCTCACGGTAAATGAGCCTCTTACTGCACTCACAATGAACACTTGGAGACAGGCTGTAATGTAAAGGAAAACAGCTACACACACACACACACACACTAGCCCCATTTTCACCGGTACACACCTTTCTCCAGGGATATAAAATGCCCCTGCCTCTGCACACTGTGGGACATGAGTTTCATCCAAACTAGCTGCCGCCCTCAATAAAACCCACGTGAGCAATCTCTGCAGTATAGATTTCCAGTTTCTCTAAGGGTATATTTTGTTCAGATCAGGTGTTTAAACTGCTCAATATGACAATAATTAGGCAGCGCTGAAGACATGTGTTCTTTCTTATGTTGATAAGGGACATTGACCTTTAACCTGTGCACCCATGTAGTCCCCCCCACCACCGTACCCCACCGGTCCCATATGTCCCCGGCCAACACCCCCCCACTTCTTGCTCTGTCCAGCTCCCATCAGGAAGGATAGAGGGGGGATTGGACAGGCTTGGAGCCTTGCCTCTGGCCATCTCTCCTCCTCCCCAGAGAACAGAGGACTGAGGTGCCTTTAAACCACTGCGGCAAAAACCCTACCAAAACCCTGCAGTCATTAATATGCAAAAATGCAAATGAGTAGGTAATTAAGAGCTGGAGCTCTCTGGAGGCTCTTTGATTGCTAATGAATTCTAATCTGCAAAGAAAGGGGGGAGGGGAGGAGAAAAAGAGATGAAAGAAAAAGAGAAAACAACAAAAACGAGAAACCTCAACCCGAAATGTGACATATCCATAAGTTTTCATATCGGATTTGTTTTTACCTGGAAGCTGTAATCATTAGCTCAGTTATTTGACACAAGTACTTGATGATATGTATACAGGCCGAGAGTGTTTGGGGGAATATAAATGTATAATGAACAGCCTTCAAAACGCATTTAAATCAAGTTAGGAGATTTATTTGTTGTATTTTTTCAACCGTGAAAATAAGAAGTCATGTTTTCCAATGCAGATTATAGTGATGACGTGCGTATCAATGGGCAGGAATCTGCTTGTAATGGACACAGTGTAGTCATTGTGTAGATAGAGCTAATTAGAGGCGAACATGACAGGTGAGCAGACACTTCTGACCAGCGGCTACCAAAGAAAATATAAGGTCAGATAATCTTAACAGTGTGTTCTTTGCTGCAATAGCAGCTGTGTGCCGAAGTAAAGGAGATGTCATTTCATCTCTTTTGTGAGCCATAACACATCCCCACTTCCACTCAAACTCATTCACTCTGTCACTCACTCACACACACGCGCGCACACACACATACACACACTGCTGTTATTGTTGTTGCAGTGCTCCCACGACACCAACAATCTCTGCTTCCCTCCCCCACACGGGCTCACATCTATCTCCCTTTCACTCCCTCTCTTCCCCCTCCTGTCCTGGGCAGCCCTGACATGCCTACTTCAATTGATTTAGAGTTAATTCAGCTTCTGATCTGATTGTTATCATGTGACTTTTCGCACACCTCCCCCCTCGATATATGACTACTGTATTATTATCAGATTGGGGTAGAGATTATTATTTTTTTTTGGCTCAGGTAGGAACGCTCCTCTCTACTTTGCACTTCCTCTGTCTGCTGCTTGCGCCACTCTGTCTCTGTTCCTCTATATCTTTCATCTCCCCATTCTTCATCTTTTCAAAACTCAAATTCAACCATCACCACGGTCTCCTGTCGGCTCCTTCCCTCAGCTGTACAGTCTGATGGTGGGGCTGCCAATTGCCCGGCTCTGTAAACAGGAAGCTGGTGTTCTGTTTGCTGTACCTGGAGCGAGGGTGGCAGAACCCATACAACTGCACAGTAATGGGAATCCAAGATGGCAGGGAGGGGTCCCATAAAATCACAAGAGAGAACAGAGAGAACATCCAGAAAGAAAAGCCATTGTCAAATGAGAGCAGACAGAAGTCAAAAGGATTGTTGATTTTCTTTTTCCTTTAGTAAATAGATTGTTGATTTGCGTTGTGTTTGTCTGTCTGTATTGGATCCTGTCTAGAACTGTAGTGTTTGGGAGGATTAATGTCATGGACAATCCCTCAAACTCATTTTCTTTCTCACTGTGGAGCTCTGTGGGAATTACAGTTTCAGGATAAGGGAGAGGGACAATGCATTTTCTGCTGGCGGTGGTCCCATTAGTGATGAAGTGAAATATGGGTTCATTGTGTCTCTTTGAGTTTGGCTGTTTGGAATACTTTGTTTGAATTCAGGACGATATGCTGTCCTCGCTTGTTCCAAAACAACTGCTCTGCTTCGCTTATGCTCTTTCCAACTATCGCTGAAAGGGGATAGCGTAACCTTGCGGACTGTTGCCCTTGCTGTTTAAATCACTCACTCCACACATTTTATTGTTGTTTAACATGTTGGAAGTCAGTGCGAGTTTGGGTGTTTTCTGCCAGGCGAGCTGTAATAGGGGGAAGAAGCTTGACGGGAGTCAGTTTATCATGAGCACAGAGAGCACAACAGATAGATTCCCCCTGTCTCCTCCTCTTCAGCACAGATAGACTCAGAGCATGGGCACTCAGCCAACACTATCAATCTATCCGCTCCTACCCCCAGCCTCTAACTCTTATTGGAGGACAGCTTCCAAAGGGGCAAGGAAGCATGAATCATAGCCCGGCTATGAGAAGCTGTTATGCCTCTAAATACACGTGTTGTGGCTCAAAATGACTCCGTTGCTTCGCCATTAATGACAACCTCACAAGTGATTGTCACAGCCCTGTAACAAAGTTGTAGCATTTAGGAGGGGCTGAGGCTGTTCGGGGAGAGGGATTGTTGGTCTTGGCCTAGTTTTCTTGTCTGATCAGAAACCTGTGCACCTCTGCCCTTCCCCCACCCAACCCTAAGCCTCTACTATTACAGGCTGTGAGGGGCTCAGTGTGGAACGAGGTGAGCAGCTTGCCTCACCACCGAGCTCTGTGTGCGTAATGCGTGCTGCCTATACTGTATGTTTACGGGTTTATCATTGTGTGTGATATAACCTGGTGATGTGGTTTGGCTTGCCTGACTGGCTTCCTATGAGCAGAGCTGGATGGCAATGAGCGCTAAAGGTGTATACCACGTGAGAGTGTCGGTGGCAGGTAGCTAGAAATAAACCAAGCTGCGGTAACAAAACATTGCCTTTTGATTGGAGGTTAAAGCCGCTAGAATCAAAAGGTGACCTATCTAAGTCGTCGGTACTTTGATGCAGGATTGCCCTCTTTAACAAAGCATTATTGATAAAAGAAAAAAAAAAACACAACAACCTGAAAGAGGATTAAGTAACTTGTACATATTTATTTCTCGTGTGAATTTATGTGACTCAAAATATGTGTACATATATATATTTCATGAATATGCACAAATATATGTGAGATTAGCACCAATGTGCCAAACATATGCTAATTTTCCATGTGCATCTGTTGTTAATTACACATATGAAGCCTAGAATGGCTGGAAGGAATCATCGAGGGCATGTGTGACAGCATCCCTCCCCGTCCTGCCTTTAACTGTCCATTGTACTGTGAATATATTTTTGAGATTATAGGCGGCATGTTTGTGTTTTTGTTTGGTCCTTCCTGTATAATGATGCTGTAAGCTTTTACCATGCGGTAGATTACCCATAGTCGGATAATGAAACACAATTTTAGCATACAAATTGAGCTTTTAGAGGTCACTATCTGTTCTTTTATGTCGGAGTTAATTGTGAAACAAACAAAATAGTGGACAGCAGCATTATAATGTTCATATGTTCCAGGCTGCGCTAATTATTTTGTAACAGCTGAATGTAGAATTGCATCGCTCAATATCAGGAATAACATATTAAACCAGCCATTGCCCTTGGCTCCAATGAGAAAGTGGTACAACCCTAATTCACTTGTAAAAAATATTATAGACAAGATGGCAATATAGTTCAAGAGAGGATAAAAAACAATTTCTTCTGTCTTCAGCTTCCTGTTATACAACCGATTTCTGTTTAACCTCGTGTCACCGTTAGATGTACTCTGTGTTCATTAAGGTGAAGATCCTCACTATATATGTTTTTTTAATTCTTTTTCTACCGCCCCCTCCCTCTCTTCAGCCTGGCTGCCCTTGTACATGCTCTCCATGTCAGACCCAGCTGTTACTACAAACTACTTGGAGGGCTTACAAGCCTCATTGCTAATACTGACAACAGCACTATTCTTACTCAAGGCCTAACGTCTTCTGGAAAAAGCGAGAATATGAAAGATTTTTTCTGCCTGCACTAGAAATTCATTTCCCCAAACAGATGTTTCCATCTGTTCAAATCTAATCTTTTGATTAATATGAAAGGATTCCAAATAGGTGTTAGATAAATAACTCAAGATGCTCTTTCTTTGATAGCTGTGATTATTTTCTGATGCCACGGCTGTCTTTGGATTTGTTTTTTTGGGAGTGTGTTAGTACCTTTGTTTGACCAAATGTGAATGTGTGCATGGTATGTTTGTGAAGTAGTTTATGGCCCATATGTGCGTTTGTTCCAAGCAGTAACCCCATTACATTCCTAAGACAGTCCATGAGACTAATTAATGTTCTGTGCCGAGGCTTTTCCTTCACCCAGGGGACACCCGATGGATTATTTACCTATATGTCCTATTGACAGCAAATCCCCCTTACCATTTGTGACCTCTATGCAAATAGACAGCATTAGGGACTCACCAGCTATATGTTTGCAATTGCCATGTCTTAATTTTGTTAAACAGCTCACACCCAACACATGGGCATCCTGCCCACACAGTGACTCAAAAGATACTTGAGTCACTGTGGCCTTTGTAGTGGTCGATAGTGATAGCTGTGTGCGAATAAATATTTTTGTATCCGGAGGTTTCTGTGGTTTTTGTTTTGTGTCTTTCTAAACTAACACGTCTAGAATGTATGTATATGTATAACATGGTAACTTTGGAGGTTGTGGACCAGAAACAAAGCAGGGTCATCTTAACGTCCCTCTTCTTTGACAGGGTTTGTCCTCAGGTTAAAAGCAGCAGCTGTCTAACACCTCTGTACACTTTTCAAGAGAGTTTTTGTGTGAGGGATGTAGTGATTATGTTCAATACAGGCAGGAAACACATGCGTTCCATATCAGGGTCATCTAAACTTATTCTATTGTAGGTAGTTCTTTATCATAATGGTGGCCGAGCTGCAGGCTATTTCAAATATCTATATTTTGGGCTTATTATCCTGTAAGAGCAGCATTTTTAACATTACAGACACATTTGCGTTGATCATCCGGTGTGCCCTCCCTGTTTGAACTGTTTTCTCTAAACTATTTCCCCCCCCCCTCCTCTCTGTGATCCTATACTCTGTGCTCTCCCTCCTCTCCACTCTGCTCTGGAGCAGGCAGTTACTAAGGCTGTGTTGGTTTTATGTTTATCAGCTCATTCACAAAAAGACTCGCTACATAGAAATGATTAGTCGATCGACAGATTATCAACTATTTAGATAATCTAATGATTATTTCAGTCTGTTTTCAAGCAACAATGACAAACGTTTGTCTGTTGAAACTTCTTAATTGTGAAAATGTGTTTATTATGACTATTATTAGTCATAATAATAATAATAATAATAATAATAATTTTGGGTTTGGACTGTTTGGTCAGACAAAACAAGCAATTTGATTACATCCTATTGGTCTCTGGGAAATGTTATGTTTTTTTTTCTGTTGCTTTTTTCTTATATTTTGTAGACACATTTTTTGTATTGATTAATTGAGAAAAATAAACAGCAGACAAATCAATAATAAAAAATGTTTTTCGGTTACAGGCCTAGTGGATATAAAGACTGTACACGACTAAATAATCCTTAATTGACTAACACTCATACGAGTTTGTCGACTAATTGATTTATTTAATCTACAGATCTGTAAAACTAAGCTTCTCAACAAAGCATCATGCAAAAGCACCACTATAAATATTGTGTTTACCAGAGATGTGCTTATATGTTTCTGGAAATAAGACATTTAGCATGAAAAAACATTAAAAGATTACTTATCAACTAAAGAAATCTTAGTCGACTAAAACCAAAATGACCTATAAGATGGGGCAGCCCTAGTGGAAATTATCTCTTAATTTTAAAGTAGGCCTATCGTGGATTCAGACAATGTTTTGGAATCAGACAATGTTTAGAAATATGTTCATTTTAATATCAAATATGTGCATGTAAGTGCTAGGTTAAAAAAAAATGCCTGAATAGTTCTCCTTCATAACAACCCAGAGCCTACATCAGGAAATCACATAATAAGAAAAAAAAACATTCATCTCATGCCAAACAATTGTATGGATATAAAACATAATAGTAATAACAGGTTTACATGCAGCATCATTTAGGCTACATGTAGAGACAAACAAAGTACAGTAGGCTAAACCCAACAAGTGACATTTTAATTTAGTTTGCAGTTGTTGTTGTTGTTGTTGTTGTAATGAAAACCAAATAATTTGAATTAGTGTGTTAAAAAAAATTGTTTTGTTTTTAAAAAAAGGAAAAGAGGACACACCAACCAAAGTAATAAAATGATGTCAGCGGGCATGTTGGAGGAGCCCCCCTCAGCAGCTTCCCTGAGCACACAGGGAAAGTGAGCGTCAAGAAGAAGGCGGGTTCAACTTGGCTCTCGAGCCGTTGGTTGGCTGCCGTCGCTGCCAATCAAGCGCACACGCTTTCCCATTGGCTGAGCTCTTTCGCATTTATCGTGCCATCTCGTCAAGCTGCTGCTGTGTAATCGCAGGTAACTTTCTTACGATAGCCTTCCGCTGGACGACCTAGTGCTCGTAGCGCTCTTGCATTTTGAGGATTGCAGATACGGCACACAAAACTGAGCTTCTGCATTAGACATTTCCGTCGTTTTGGCCGTCGGAAGACGTTAAAGCTGTATTTTTTTCTCTGTGAAAATACCCCGTCTCTCAAAGGCGTTTGAAATCGGACACCGCTGGCATTGAGGCCCTCACTTTTGTGCGGAGGGATACGTTGTTGCGTCTGACAATGTGGACGGAGGTGGTGAAGATGTCTACGAGAAGAATGAAATCATCTCAGTTGTAACAACAAAAAAGGAAGACGCGAGATTAGTTACTATAATAGATTTGTTTGCACTCAGACTTGTAACATTAAAGCAAACACGTGGGCGCTGTGTGAAAAGCAGGCTTACCGGGACAAAAGGAAGACATCTACGGTGCTCCAATGCGTTTCATGCACTGAGGTCGAAATTCTCTTGAAGTTTTATGTTTTTCCCCTCGCGAGTCTCCGCTTTTCTTTTTACTGTTGGATATCAGACACTTGGAGAGGAGAGGTAAAAACACCTTCTTTCACTTCATGTTTCGGGTGAAGTTGCATGAATTCGATGGGTTTCACTGACACCTATTTTGACGCCTGCAATTTTCGAAAAGTTTTTGGGAATGTGTGGTTAAAGCGGGGGGATGTAAGTTTTTGTCTGGTTTGAGGTGGCGAGCCAAGTGTGTGATGGTCTCCGCATCGACCACGGAGAGGAGGAAATTACTCCTTTGTTCTGCAAAAAGACCCCACTAACGTTAAGTCCTGCCTAACAAGCCTCATTTTGTTTTTCATCGTGTGTCTCCGCCACTAGCTGTAGCCAGACTGTGCAAATGTGAAATGTTAAACGTTGTGTAATGTTGCTGAGCATTTTAGCTAAACTTTGTGTTGCGGGCCTACATGTATTTTCCATACAAGCCGGAGACAAACTTTCCATAAAACCCCTTTTGGCAGCCCTTTAAACATTCCTTTATGGAAGTGTCTGGCCACCAGCTAGACTTTATTTTATTGCACATTTGGCAGGAAATTCCTCATGCTCCCACCCCCACCGTCTCCTCCACTGAACTCCCTCATAATGCACGACTTGAACCCTAATATGTGAAAGAAAGAGCTCACTATTTTTTTTTTTTTTTTTTTTGTTGTTGCATGAAGTTTGGAGCTCTTATTCTCCAGGGTCACTGCACTTGTTTTACACATCATTTGTTTTCCCTAGGAAGCCACAACTGGAGAATATTGTTTTTTGTTAGTCTTCGGGATGATGTCAACATGCTTCAAGAGAAATGGTGAATGGGTTAGTTGTCAGCCCTGGATGTGGCCTAGTGGAGATGATCAAATAATGTACAGCCTACATCCTGTGGTGCCCTGGATGTTTACTGTCATTGTTATAAACTATTTGACCCAAAGAGGTTATTACTTATTTCTGGCACAAGACATTCACACCCGTTTTCTTTCGGACATTATTTGAATCAAGAATGAAAATGCTTTTTCTGTTCAGTACGGCGGCCCTGGTTGTTCCCGAAGTAATAGCATTGACATAAACACATGTTATGTTAATTACTTTGCTTTTATTTCCCCCATTTGACAGGACTAACAAAAACGTGTATAACTTATGCGGACGGAAATGTGCTGATAAATTACAAATTAATGTCAACAACAGTTATTATGTTTGTTAGACATGTGGAATGATCTTGATTTGGCCCTTATTATTATTATTATTATTATTATTATTATTATTATTATTATGTTTGACAACCATAGTAAAACAGAAAAAACTGAGGCAGGCACATGCATTTAAGTCGTGTTATGAATTTATATGAAACATTAAGTTTTTTTGGTGTAAAGCATCGGTTTAGCTCAGTGGTTTGTTACACTGGAGGTGCCGGCTCTTTTGTGGAGAATGACCTGCCTTCTCTGCCTTGTGTGGGGGTGACAAAGACCCCTAATCTGCTTGCTTCAAATATTGATCCAGCAGTAGCTGAAGATGCCATTTTGTTACATTAAGACCCTCTGAGCTCTACTACATTTACCCCTTTAGTGGTTAAATAATATCTGGAAATGTTAAGTTTATTTTAGTGGCGTGTGTGTGCCCTATTTTTGTCATTGATTGGCCATCTTATCCAAAAGTTTGGAAAAGCTATGACAGCCATGTTCCCAGCCTTCTTACACTTGGGGCGATGCATTGTGTGTGTTCACTTCCTTTCCTCGTCTCAAGGTTAAATTAGTTCTGCTCGCCTGAGTTCACTAGACTTGGACTGCACTGTTTGTCTCCCCTGAAGTGACTTGTGTTATTTCCATACATGCAGAAAATTATTTATGACATGTAATACTTTTGTTTGTTTTGCTTTTCAAGTGGTTCCTAATTTATATTTTATTTCTTGACATACATTTTAATATTCTCAGCTCCCTTTGTTTACATTTTACAACTTGCATCTCCTCCAAAACATCCATCTTTTCCCCCCCTTTTTCTTGTGTGGATTACATCAATTTATGTTAGTGCTGTATTACAAAAGAGGCTGTAAAAGCACACCACCTGTTGGTGTCCAAGTGCCTCTATTCCTCCACTCGCTCCCCTTACCACTAGTTCCCTTGTGAAGCTTGCAGAACTGCCGCTCAGCATCAGAGAGCGGCCTGGGGCTTGCGTTGGAATGCAAAACACAGGGTAAATCCAGTATTCATGCTCACTGTGTCATTTGACAAGGTTCTTTCTGAGTTGACATATGGTAATTTGGTAATGACGTGTTTGCATACAGTCATTAGCTCTGCCTTTCACCCCTATTTCCTTGGGCTAACAATAGTCCCAATTATGTCTGTAATTGTAAATGTATTACATTCTCTTTCATGTAGCGATGATCGACATATGGCTGTGTTATTTGCCAGGGTTGCGTAAAATGAAAGACAATTTTTTAAGTCATTACTTTGTAGTGATTTGACTGAGGGCAGAGTATTCATCATTTCATGGTAGTGTCTCTTCTAGTGCTTGGATGGGAAGGCAGTGTCTGACTGAAATTAGCATTTTTAAGTAGACCCAGCTAAAGTGTATAGTGTTAAGTAGCCTAATGTTGTCCCTCATCGGTCCGTGTGATTGAGGTAGTAATTTGAGCTGTATGTTTTGGCCAGCTGCGCCTCAATAGACGGTCGTTGGCTTTTATATTTTAGCTTCTCAGACGCGCAAGATCTTTGCCTATCACCTGGATGTATACTATTTAGTATTATATTTGAATTGTAAAAAGCACAAACTAATTTGATGCGTTGTCGATAAGAAAGTTGTTTTTTTCTTTTTCAAGAAAATTGCTGACTTTGCCCTGCATTGGTGTCTTTCTGGACACTAACAACTTACCGAAATGAGTCATCTCTAGGGTTGTGATATAGCAAAGATAGAGTAGTTTGAATCATTCATTACCATCACCCTCTGTTTTTTTAAAGAGCTAAATGTAAATTCTCTTTGTGCTTGCTAGTGCCATTAAAATCCTGTATCTGCAAATTTCTCTCATAGGGTTTATTAGAGACTGAAGGGTATGAACGAACAGCAGCAAAGAATGGCTGCAGTGGGAACTGACAAGGAACTCAACGACCTCCTGGATTTCAGTGCGGTAAGAGAGTGGGAGAGCAGTCTGGGTGGTTCTGGGTGGCAGTGGTAGGTGGGTGGCATTGGGAGAAGGAGCTAAAGAGAGTGCGATACAGGTCTGGGTATGAGCAGAGGAGAGCTGGAGGTCTGAATGAGAGAAATGGGGGGGGGGGGCGGTGAGCAAGGAAAATCAGTGGGGAGCCTACATTCTCAAAGTCTGTAACCTTAAAATTTGATTTTTTTTTTGTTTGTTTTTTTTAACAATAGGTTGTGTCAGCCCAAGATAATTCCATCCTTCATTCTTGGCATGCAAAGGTAGTACTGATTACATCAAAGCATGGCAAGTAAAATACTGCTGTACCTCAGGGTGACTGGTAAAAATGAAATCAGGTTTTAAATATAGGTTATTCAATTATGTAGGTGATGCAGAGATGCACCAACAAGTAAGTGGATCCTTGCAACAATGAGCTGGTATCCACTATAAAATGTAAAAAGTCGATCGGGAAACTGCGGAAAAAATTTCACCCGTGTTCGTCTCGTTAACAGAATCTGAGGGGGAAATATTGTTATGTATGATTTGGGTTGCGCAGACAGCTTCTGCATTTCTTTTTGTCATATTCTTAGTCTTTAGGAAGATGCTTTCAGAGGTATCCTCCAGACATTATCTACAAAGTGAATAGAGGTATTCTGTTCAGCTTTTATTTTCCTGTGTTTCATTCTGTTGTGAGGCCTTTGTTGAGCTTTACGCTGACATAAACATCTCACAGGCCCAATGGAGCTGTCTTACTTCTTTCTCCTTAATAAATTGAATAGCTGGTAAGGCTAAATTGTCAGTTCTGAATAATTGCTATATATATGGGGCACAACAGGTAATTCCAAACTGACCTATAAAGGCTCCTAATGAATATTTGTCAGCAGACTTAATGTTGCATTAAATTTCTTTTGAGAAAGAAAGTTGATTTTAATACTGAAGCGTTTATATCATTGGAGGAGTCATTGACATTTTATGAAGAGTAACACTGGGGACTAGCTTTATTTTTTTTGTAATTTTCTTTCTTTATTTATTTTATGCATTGTTGTGCATGTATTTTGTTTGGTGGAGCTTCATTATAATGACTTGCATGATTCAGTCAGCTGCTTTTTGTTAATGTCCTATTCTCTGCCACACCATCGGTATTTAAAGGAAACCTTACCCCGTGAAAAAAAACCACTCCTTGTTGTGAAGGGGCTTTGTGGGAGGTTCTCATTAGACAGTTGGGTTTGTGTTAGAAAAGCTCAGATTGATCAGCTGCCAATTTGTATCAGCAGATGTTCCGTTTAAATATGACATTGATAATTGGGTGAGAAACTGTCGAAAATTGTACAAACAAATTTCCTCCTTTGTTTATTTGCTGGCTAGTCACGGAAATGCATGCTAGATTGGACGTGGAATAAAGAAAAACTAAACATGTTTGAGATATCTGAGACCAAATGTAACGGAAACAAAGATGGTGTCCAAATCGGTTGTTGGACCGCATAGACCTACCCTGTTTTAAAAAAATTATTTATTAAAAAAATAATAATAAATGTAAAAGGAGAGATCATATGTGGCAGATTGTGTTTTTGTGTCCTACTTACAAAGTGTTTGGTTTGTACAGTAGAGTTTGGCCACGTCACTGAACGATGCCGCAGATATTTAGACCCACAGTGGCTCGGTGACAAAACCCGCAGCATCATCAGTGTTTTGAAAGTTAGTTGATACTGCAGATCAACTATATCTGAAAACATGTCTGAAATGTTTAATTTCAAAATGCTGTACATTTGTTTGGGGAGAAACTTAACCCTTTTTTTATTTTTATTATATCAAATAAAGAGCTTCATTATTTTTAAAATGTGGTATTTTGCAAATAATGACATTAAGCATGTTTATAACTTGAACGTTTTTATCAGCATGTTTTACTGTTGTGCTAGAAGTCGTCTTAACAATGGTTAAATCACATCACACGTTTTTAAATAAGTTTATATCTCACTTTAGACTGATCCAAAACTAAAATGCCTGTAAGGATAAAAAACACACAAGAGCTGAACGACATGTGTATGTGATGCCCTTTTATTAGTGGAAATAAGATGTGTGAAGTGTGCCATCCTTTGCTTTGTTAGTTACGGTAGCTTTCCTCTTTTGTCTTGTAGATGTTCGCGCCTCCAGTAGCCAATGGGAAGAACAGGACAATGACACTCGCCAGCAGTCAGTTTGGGGGATCAGGTAAGCGTTTGAAACACTGCATTACTGTACTGCATGTCTTGGCAAATGTTGGGTTTTCATTTTCGTACCACTTTTGATGATGTAAATATACTTACATCCCCAAGTGACTAATGGACATGAATGTGGTTGCATGTATATTATGGCAAAGCAACAATATACTCTTTTAATGTTAAATCTTTGATATTTAGCAGTCGCATTAAATGCAAAAGATTTAACTCTTTTGGTATCTAGTATGCAAACAGTTTCAGTTTTGTTTGCCCCAGTTTTGCGACCACTGCCTCATGAGGTATAGAGGTGAATTGTATTTGTGGTGCCCAAAGCTTTAAAAATTGAATATTAAAAATTCAAATAGCCACATTAATTTTCAGAACCATCATCTGGGTAAATTCGTAGACTTTACTAATAACAGATTTAATTGGAACATTCTTCTACCAAAGAAAAAATTTCGGAAATTGGTTGTGTTTATTCAATTCAAATTTATAATAGATTGAGTAGTGCAAGTCATTTTAGAAGTATTGACTGGCTTCAGTTTATTAGTATCTACACAAGTTTTATTTTAACATCTGTCTGATAATCTCCCCCCATTTCTTTTAGACTTTGTTTCACTATTTTAAAGTACAAAGTAGCTGCAGTTAACCCCCTCAAGCACCTGAAGCTTTTGAGTGAGCTTTTCTCTCTTCCTGAATGTTATTAGTAAGTCGTGTTACTTTCGTTCCTCTGTCACCCTTCCAACCTGGCGTGTGAAATCGAGTCACACTCCTCAGTGTTCCCTAGAGTGAGAACTTGGCCACTGAGGAACAAAGGCAAAAAAGGGGGCTTATGGACTTGAAACGACTCCCACACCCTGAAGTGTAAAACACTCCTCCCCCAACACGGCACAGGGCTCTTACCCCCACTGATCTGCAGGAAATGGCTTGAGTCCGAGACAATGTCCCTCACCCCTTGCTCGCAGCCTCTTAAACTGGCCCAGCATGCAGTGAGTGGCCAGAGTGGAAGAGAGCGCTTGTTGAATAGAGGGATCAGCCTGTCGAAGGCAGGATTCTGTTTGTTTCTATTACAGCAGGCAATTACTAAGCAGTGAGGAGTTAATTCCTCCCCCCCTCCTCCTGTCCCAAAGTGTGGCCCTCGGTCATTGACACCTATTTTAATGCGGTACTTCAAGCTGTCCCATTTAACTTTGGGAGATCTGCAGGTACCATCTCATAGCATTTTGGAGTCAAAATGATAACGTCTGTGAATTCCAGCCTAGGAGTTTCATGTAGATCTGTGTCATGTTATAACATAGAAAGTATATATAATGCAGTCTAAGTATATGAGAAAGAAAACGAAATATATGGACAGAAAGTAGAAAATATAGACTGACGGACCATATGTTAGGGCTGCGCAATGTATTGTTTTTTTAAAAAAAATTTTTTTTATCGGCATCACAATGTCAACTTGCAAGATAAACGTATTGCAAAAGACTGCGATATTACACTCAGAGATTTTAAAGAGTATCGGTAGAAAACGGCACCTTTTTTTTAAAATGCAGCTTTTTTTTTTTTTTTTTTTTTTTTTGGTGCCTATTGTTTTCAGTTCAATTTGCAATAAAAGAATCTTGGAAATAATTGCGTTTTCATAATACGTTGAAAAAGCAATTTGTAGTATTTTAACAGTGTACTGAAAGCAGCAGCAAGACAGAACTGAGTACACTTTAATATCTTTATTTTTTTGCAATCAATATTGTTATTGCGATATTCAACAAAGTTATTACATATTTTCCTCATATTGTGCAGCCCTACTGTATGTATAGGAAAAATAAAGGAAACTTAAAATTGGATGTAAATGAATTATTTTTATTTTTTTCTATAAATGTAATGGCTGCGTTTGTCAACAGAACCAATTTTTTTTTAAACTCCAAAAGTCAGCCTATTATTCCAAAATACAATATGGCTATGGGCCAGGAAACCTATATATTATAGAAATGATAACAATTAAAGAACAATGTCCATGACGTCACTTAGGCAGCTTGTATATTCAGGGTCCCAGCAGCGCGGGAACGGCAGCAAGCAGCCTAGTGGCCCACCAGACCACGTCTATTCATCAACACAAAAGTGCTCAGAGGGGTGCTAATTGCATTAGGCGTCCTTCTCCCTTCCTCAGTGGCCAGAGTGCGTGTGTGTGTGTGCGTGGGGAAGGGTGTGTCGGGTGGAGGGGAGAGGAAAGAAGTGAGGATTGGCGAGAAGTGTGGGATGTTTGAGAAGTAGGGGAGGCAGAGTGTGATGGTTTGTGGTGGGAGCTGGCCAAGCCCACAAGCCTTCAGACAGGCGTCCCCTCTGTCACCTTTGCAGCTGCTGGCAACGTCTCCAACCCCCTTCTCACACACACATTCACGGGACGCGACAGGCTCGCTTCCCTTAGATCACAACAAACAACATTGTGAATTTACACATGTGGTCTATCTTGATAGCTATCTTACTCTCTGTATGTTTGACTTTTGCACTCTCAGTTGTATACCTGCACACGCCTGCAGTATTTTGTCATGTATTTCACTGTGCATTGGTGGGTTGTAGTTGAAAAATCCAAGCCCTGAAAAAGAGGAAATCTCAAAGGACAGCGGCTTCCTTCTTCAACTAAATTAGATGTTTTCAGAGCCTGCAGCCGCGAGAAGGCTTTGTGGCAGAAAATAAATATTGTTCTGGTTGTGAGTAAGTATTTGTCTTGCCATGTGAGTTTCACTGGAAGAACATTCACACACTAGCCATGCCAAAGTCTGGATGGATGTGATATACGTCCAGAGAACCGGTTTTCTTGCCAACCCCTCAAAGTCTTTTACATATCTTTTGTGCATGTCTAATTAATAGATACATCAAGGTATTTTCCCAGTTTGATCCTGTCAATTGACTTCTTAAATATTCATCACTTTATGTAGCTAATTGTCCATCGTCTGAAGATGGCATAGATTTTGGTATTTGATTTGTTATTTAGCATGAGCTTCAGTGCTCTAGTACTCTAATGCTGTCTTCAAATAATCTTGGATGTCATACTGAGAAGGCTCATTGACATTAAGAATTTAGTGGTAATAGCCATTAAAATTTTGTACAGCATCCTTTTTTTCCTCACAATTGGCATAGAAAATGTGGTAATGTCAGTATAGAGAGAACACATTTTAGCACATCCTCCAATATTTGTAATTCAATTTAATGATGGGTTTTATTGTATTACTAATATGATGCAATATTCCATTAATGTTGTTATTCATGATTAAAGAAAGATTGTCGACGCATGTAAAGCTTTTTTGCTTCTAACAATATGATGTAAACGCAGAAAAGCTGTCAAAGTATAAAAGGAGGTGTGTAAGCACTGCTACGTAAGCATCACACTGACTATTGTATGTCATGATAATCAATTGCAGCTATTTAAAGGGAATCTACAGTAGCTGAGAACTGCAGTGTGAGAGCTTTTCTTTTTCTTTAGTATGTGTTGGATGGCAGCACTACTACTAGGCAACAGGAGAAATAAAAGATGAAATAAGGATGAAAAAAAAAAAAGCCCAGATTGGGCAGATCTGTGTTTGTCTCTTTTTTAAATTTTATTTTATTTTTTTTTACATTTTTTTATTTCATTGAGAGTGCAGACTTTTAAAAGTCTTTACTGCAATTCTTTTAGATCACAGGCAAAGGGTAGGTTTTAAACAAAGTACTAACAATATTTTAGTGGCCAAAATAATTGATGTAGGAGTACATCTCTCACCTACATTGAATGGTACAAAACGCATCTTGTTTTTACAATTAGACTTTAAACCTGCTTACTTGCTTGTACAATAGCAACGATATGAACGTTATCTCAAATGTAGTGGCCAGTGTACAATACATGGTTCCCAAGGTTCCCTGAAATCCTTGACGGTTTGGGAATTTCAGGGAAAGAAACCAAGGCCTTGATGTTTTTGAAAATATACATGGGGTCATTCAAATTTTTATTTATATATTTGAGTTCTTTTGATATTTATTTTACCGTACCTTAGTTGTTGCCATCAATGTAACACGTGTTCACATATTCAAGCATCTCTCGCTGTCTGTGAGCTTCTGTAAAACCTCCTGGTTCTCCTTTTAAAAATTCTTAGTGTTTTTAAAGTTATTAACTTTGACCTACGTGTCAAACAATGCCATGTTGGGTCCTTGAATTTGTATAAATTGGGACTTGTAAGTCCTTGAAAAGTCCTCGAATTTGATGCTCAAGAAGATGTGGTAACCCTGAGTGTAGCATTGAACCACAATTGATTTATTTTTGTTAACAGCATGAGAAGCTTTGTGGGAACTTTTAATTTGCATAATTATTTTTTTGGTTGCGTGTAATGTCAATTTGGGTCCGATAAACAACAATAGAAAGGTCTCAGTTTGTGGCATAGTGGGGCTCTCCTAGGCTGGCTGAGTGTCAGTGTCACCTCAGCAGCTCTCCACCTTGTTTTAATTGCCTCAGAGTTAATTACTCCAGTAAGTGTGAAACAATGTTGTCAGACTTCTCCTGCACAGCCGTGCTTTTGCTCTATCCTCTGCACCCCCGCTGGCCAAATGCAGGCTTTATAAGTGACTGAGTGGTGTATTGAAAATAGCTGTGAAGATTATGAAGTTACTCTCTTAACTCTCCTTGTTGGCTTGTCAGGGCTACTCAGTGCAGGTTTTTGTTGACCGTGATGATGTGTAATTTTGTGGGTTACTTGTGTGTAGTACGTGTGAAAATACTTTGTGGTCCACCAGCACTTTGGATGAAGCTAGAGTGCGGCTAAAGCGGAACAAAGAAAGGTGTTTGAGTTAAGATGCGTCTATTCATTGCTAGACTGGAAGTAGACTAGCTCATGGTTGATGCATCTAAAGTAGATTTTTATCTCACTAATTTGGAATTACTTCTCCTGGCACCAAGCTTTGGCTGAAGTGTCTTCATACAAAGTCTGTCATCTTTATTTAGCAGCAAGCCCGTCACCAGTGTCCTGTGCTATTGGACATGGTTGACGGTGGTGCATCGCTTTATTAGCGCTGTGGCCTTTCAGCAGGGCCGATCTGTCAGTGAGCGAGTCTGATCTTTTGAGGTCCCCTCTCCTCCCTGCTTGCCTGATTCTCCATGCCACTGGCATCAGCTCCATAGATCACGGCTGTCGCAGCGTGTGTAGGTGCTTGCACCGCTCTGTTAGTCTCATCACTCATTCTCTCTCGTCAGCCAGGCTGCTGATCTCGCCCAGACCCCTCTCACTCTGCCTTCCCTCTTGTTCCTCCCTCCCTCTCGTCCCCTTGCTTTCTCCTTCCACCCGCTCACTCTCTCGTTTGCTTTCTCACACACATTTTTTTAATTAGGCAAAAATCAAAGAGGAAATATGAATATTCATAAGGAAACTGCATTAATATGCACAATTATGCAAATCAGCATGCAATTAAGGCTTGTGTCTCCAGAGAGCCTGGATAGCATTAGTGCATAAGACAGGGAGAAGGGGATGATGGGGGTATTTTGGAGTTTTCTGCTCCACCAGTCTTTTGGCTGTGTTTTTCCTTTGTGCCACACATCGGTTCTTTCTTTACCTAAAACATTGTGGGTTCATGTTTTGGCTTTACACATTTTGTTTTGTGTTTTTTAATGTGTTTGTATGTGTCAATTTGATTTGAGTGGAATTCAAATGTGGTTTAGATGACATTTTATCCTCTTGGATTACATTAGGGATCTAAATGGTTGATTTTCTGCTATTCAGTGACCGTAAAAAACACTAATGGGTACACTGAGTAGCATTTCCTACGTTTTTTTTTTTTTCTCTTTTTTTTTTCTTTTCCAGAAATGGTGTAACCCTGCATTGCATCTTGAAAGCGGCGTCTTTGATCAATAGTGATGCTCTCTCCTGGCTTGTGCAAGCCCATTGTGACCACTTAAGGACATTGAATGTTTAGAGTAGGACGTGGTGACAGGTTCCCTTGATATGCCTCCAACATCAGGGCATTTCTACATATCTGCAGTGACGCATAGGATAATATTTATATACTGTCATTTGGGGATTGCTAACATCGTTCACAGCATTAGTCCAACCTGCTTTTTGATTCTTTCATCTCTACTCTCTACTTTGATTCTTTCATCTCTATATTTCCTACTAGACTAACTTGCTGGTCTCCCTACCTGTCAATCTTAACAATGTGTCTTCTTACAGCAATAGATGAGCGCAGCGGCTCTGGGTCTTGGGGCTCAGCAGAACAGAACAGCCCCTCTTTCAGCCAAGGACGGGTAAGATCTAAACACACACTCGCACTCTTAAGTCTCACACGATTTTAAGTTTGGAGATCTAAGCATTAACACCAGATGCCATGATATTGCCACACACTCACACACTCGTTCAGTTAATCACACTGCCATAAATGAACACACACACACACACACCCTCTCCCCCACCACCACAACAGCTTAGTACTTTTTCATGCCGTGTGCCATGTTTGATTTGAAGTGGTAGTTTTACTCTCTACCTAATAACCTTGGCTCAGGTTCCTGTATTGGCAAGCTCTCTGGTAGCCCAGAACCTCTGTGGAAGCCCACCGGTAATTGCAGCTTCACATCCGCTGTAACTGTCTTGGCACAACTCTGTGTAAATACAAGGAACAGGGGGTGAAATGGATGCAGCAGGCTTTGATTACCACAAGTTGATAATTAAGAAAGTCGGTTTGAATCCCCCGAGCTGATGCAGATTTGTTTGGCACGGATCCTGTTAGGTAGACAGAAAAGCAGAAGGAGGGTAACCACCACGCCATATACTGTAGGTGTGTTGACAAGATGGGGGTGGCCATAAAGTTGAGATGAGATGAAAAATACTTTTTTTTTTTTAACCCTTTTTTTTTTTTTTTTGATCACATCCCTGGTCATGCACCTATTTTAACAAAATATATGCCACCAAAAAAAAAGAAATTCTCATCTTTCAATATTAAGTGTGCTAGTAGCAACCAATTTAAACCAATGATATCATGACATCCATTCATCAATCAATCTGCAACATTTAGCGACAAGCGAGGTGGGTGTGGTGCAGCGCCGGGCTTTGAAGCCAATTTGATCATTTCATTTGAGGTAAATCAACTACCCAGTACGAACACTTGATTAGCCCTTATTTAAATCATTAGGTCCTAAAAGTTGTAAAATGCACTAATAGCCAAATCCAGAGTGTTTTCCCCCTCCCTGTTCAGATGTGGGGTTAACGGAAGACACTCGTGCCTCAGGGATGTGGAAGATCCGGGTCATTTTATATTCGGAAATCAAACTTTTTTTTGTCTTTTTAATCGCACAACTTTATTGGAATGAACAGGGCCTCCAATGCGGAGTCCAGTTCTCTTTATGCATCCATGGTGTGGTGTCACGGCCCTCTGTTGCGGCGTATCAGGCGGCATTCCAATGAAATGCAAAGGACTTTATTAAGATCCCTCTTGTAACTATAAACCGCTCAATATTTGATTTCACTTGGGAATACGTGACGGTAGAAAAGCTAAAAACGCTCTAACTTTTGTTTCACTGGGACTTTAAAGAGTGATTATCGTTTAGGTCTGTGGGAGCGTTGGTTTGTTTGTCCAATGTTGGAGCCTGCATGTTTTTATTTACATTTTTCTTTGCTATTTTCAAGATTACTCATGACGTTTTGTGTGTACCATTGTTCCTACAGGGCTATGGCGAAGGTCCCCACTACAGTGAGCATGAAGGCTTGTCCTCTCCGTTCATCAGTTCAGGGGTTGCAGGTATATATTTTTTTAGCTCTAAATAATTCTAAACAATTCACTCTGATCGGGTTAAAAAAAAAAAGTAATGACATTTTAAAAAAAAATTTTTTTTAAAATGTACGTAATGAGTGATGGAGGACATGTTACCTTGTCACACTCCATTTTTAATATTATCATGTTGATAATGGCCGATTCTACGTGTGTGTGTGTGTGTGTGTGTGTGTGTGTGTGTGTGTGTGTGTGTGTGTGTGTGTGTGTGTGTGTGTGTTCATTCGTTGAGTGTTGGGGATGTTAGGGCACTGAAGCAGAAACCTTCCCTAGGGTTTTGTCTGGCAGGCGGCTTTATGCAGCTGAGCGTACTGAAAGAGGGGAGGGCATCCCTGGACTTTTTGTACTTTAGAAAAGCTACTTTTCATTTGTTTTAGCACACACCATTGCCTCAAAATGTGTGTATACAGATCATGGTTTCACTCGCATTAACGTATAAACAATCTTTACTTTTATCTGACAGGTAAAAATGAGAGGCCACAATACCCTCCCTTTGGAAGCCAGGTATGTTACCATTTTATTTTTTGTGTGTTTCATGTTATGCGTCATGTAAAGTAAGCCCTGTCTTTTCACTTCCCTTTTCTTAGTAAATACTTTGAATGAACTGTCATAATTTCTTAGAAGAGAAGCAGTTATATCCCACGTAAGTACGATTTATTAAATCCTTTTTGTTTCTGTCTTTCTCTATTCCTCTAGCCTGGTTTTCTTCCTAGCGACATAGCGATGCCCAGCCCGGATGCCATGTCCCCCTCTGGCCTGAAATCTGGCTCCCAGTTTTACCCGTCATACCCCAACAACCCCAGAAGAAGGCCGCCTGACGCAGGTATAGGTAAGATAACTAAAATGGGGGCATTGCTTTCTTTTTTTTCTTTTTTTTTCACCATTCCTCCTGTTTTTTTATTTAATTTGTTTAACTGGGGCTGCAACTACTTATTTTCATTTTGGATCCGTATGCCGAATCAAATATCATATTCTTGATGATAAATTATTTGGTCTTTTAACATGTCACAAAATGGTGAAAATATTACATCACAATTTCCCAAACCCAAGGTTATGTCTTATGCCAATGTTAAAATCGCTTGTTTTATCTGACCCAACGATCCAAAAGGATAAGACCAGAAAATGTAGACCTTACAGAGGAGCGAAGAATTGCATTCAACAATTAATCGTCTATAAAAGTAGTTTACCAATTGACTAACTGAATAATTGATTAATTGTTTCAGCACTACTGTTAACACTACATTTTTATATATGATATGAAATGGAGCTAACTAGACCAAAAGTGCTTATTTTTGTCTCGTCAATTTTGTACAATTTGTGTTTGTAATCTCTTTGTATTGAAAAGATTTGTTGAATGTAGACAAAAACGACTGCAAAAGAAACCAAAGCTTTATACAGATGAACGCACAGCAACATTCATTCACACTGACAGACCTGCACATACACACTACCACACACGCCACGGTGTTCATTGTTTCTGTTTTCTATTCTGCAGTTGCACATGAAGACACACTGCACCTGAACTGACATAACATTGGCAAATGTGTCTTTGCTTAGTACTTATTTGTGTGTTTTTTTTTTTTTTTTTTCCTCTTGTCACCATTTCTCTCTCTCTGCCTGCCCGTATGTAGAAACCCAGCCAAAGAAGATTCGGAAACCCCCTGGCCTGCCGTCGTCGGTGAGAGCTTATTTCTGCTCGCCTTCACAGCTCACAGTCCTCTCTCTCTCTCTCTCTCGCTCGCTCGCTCTCTCTCTCTCGCTCTCTCTCTCGCTCTCTCTCTCGCTCTCTCTCTCTCTCTCTGTCACTACACACACTTGCTACACACAGACGGACACAAATACACACTGCTCTCCCCACTCTGCTTGAGCGGTTCTGTGACAGACGGGGGTAAAGACCCTCTGCTCAGTTAGACTCTCAGTGAGCTGACAGTCAGGCAACTCAGGCCCCAATAAACATCATCACTGTGGTTGTCTCTACACTACACTCAAGTGGTTTCAAGTAGTGTTCAAGGTCTGGTTGTCATGTAGACGAGCAATTTTATAGGATTTTGAGATACTTTGTCAAGTCTGGTAACTCACCTTCCTTGTTGACCCGATTTGAATGAAATGTTTTGCCATGGATTTAGGTAATGAAGGTACATAATGCAGCCAATGCATGAGGGGTTGAAGTAGGTTGTTCTGGTGGCTGGTTAAATTTTTGGATCCAGTTCAAAGTTTGTAATAAGACACTAAGGATTTGTTTATGGGATAGTTTAGATGTTTTGAAGTGGGGTAGTACGAGGTACTTATCCATAGTGAGTGTATAACCTACAGTAGTTGGCGGTTGGCACAACCCCAGTTTGGAGAAGCAGAGTTACGACATGGAAGCTAAGCAATGAGGGGCATCAGCCGTACTTATTTTAGCCACCTGAAAGACAGGCCCACCAAAAGAAATCAATATTTTTAGTTTTAAGTGAATGCTATATTTAGAATATTTCCACCGCTTTACCTTGCCGTGCGACAGCCATTTCCGAAAGGGAACTGAAGCTCTTATATCCATCTATGGTCTTGCCAAAGCCGCCAGACTCATTAATAAATAAAAAAACATTCATTTGACCTTGCATAATACGAAAGTTGCTGGTCTACCATTGCTCGAACGGTTAGTTTGTTTGTGTTTTTGTGTTTTTTTTAAAGGGTTATTTCAGATTCATCAAAGTCTCACAAAAACCCAAACTAACCGATCATGGCGGCGATAGACCAGCGCCTCCTGTGTTCTGCGAGGAAAAATGACTGTTTTTGTCAAAACAGTGTGGTGGCTTTGAAGAGAGCATAGATAATGGCTCCAGTTCCCCGTCAGAAAGGGCTGTCTGACGGCATTTTCTTTACAGAGCTTCATTTGTTCATTAAAATTGTCACCACAGTGTAAACACGCAAGATTAAAAATGGCCTGCCGATTGTTGGTTCAAATACTGCACACAAAATTAAGATGGCAGGTGCAACTTACCAATTGTGTGATTTTGGTGAATCCTTTAGAGTTTTTAGTTTCTATATATTTAGTTGTTCATAACTTTTTGCTCCTTTTTTTTTTTTTTCTTTTTTTTTTAAATGGGAACGTTAAAAACGATATTTTAATTTGTGGTGTGGATTTGATACTGGATTCAACAGAGTGCTATCGAACCCATCCTATGTCCAAGCGCTACACAGTAACATATAGTGCTTTGATTTACTGTACCAAGTGTCACATTTTGTCAGTGGGCCCAGAATTCCCAGCAGCTGATGTGTGGATGATGGCAACCACACATAGCTGGAAACACAAGTCACTGTGACATGTTTGAATATATCCTGAATGAATCTCACTGTTAGTTTAAAGTGACTTGACAAAGAATTGAATCAGGCAGCAGTTGCCCACATCATTCCCATTTATAGATTATTTCCACTGAGTCCTGATTACCAGCCATTTCGTCCGTACGGTTTCAGCTGCTGTAGACCATAGATGATTCAGAGGCCATTTGCTCAATTTGAATACCACATAGCTCCTCTTAATATTTTCCTCTGCAGATACATGAAAGTTCTTTATGCCCCTGAACCATTGCATTGCTTTGTTGAATAGTGAACAAGATATTACAAGTCAAAAGAACCCATACCGGGTAGTTGCTTGTGTGACTGTTACTATTAGAAACTCCGCTTGAGCTGCCACTGGATCATCAATATGAAATACTGCCTTTGCACAAAATAATTCTGTCACCCGGTCCTCTACTCTAGTTCTCAGATGACAAGAGTGACCTAAAAGATTAACTGGATATGGAAACGTTGCATCTCCTCACTTGTGGCATCTGTGTTTCAGCACGGTGCCTTGAAACAGTACAGCAGCAACACGAGCAGAGGAGAGAAAGAAGTTATTTACCAGTTTTTGTGAATATTGGGTTTGAAAATGTAATACCTGCACATTAGCCCTGTCTTGGCCCCACAATTTCATCAGCTTTGTGCAACATTTACTCACAAAAGTATAAATGAAAATTGACTCATGCCTGTGCTGATGTTTTTTCAACGCATGGATGAAGTAAATTCAAAGGATTAATATGGCTGACTAGGTCCAAATCACGGAGCCATGGGTGCGTAATCTGCCAGGAAATGGAAGTCGAGCGTTAACGGTGTTGCATTCAGACTCTATCTTATTTTAAGATAAAGTTGCAACAGATTCAACTGTTAGATGTGTTCATATCAGATCGACTAATCGTCAGTATGCCGATGGCTTTGGACCTGCTGAACTTGCAGCTTAGCTCATTTCTTGATCCGTTGTTCATTGAAGAAATTAAGAAATCTGTTTTGGTTTTTAAAATGACATTGTTGCTGTCCCCCACCTGTGGGTGTTGTCGTGTTGAAGTGGCTGCTGAAACCTCAGCGTGTAGACACACTTCGCTGTGGTGACTACATCACAGAGATTGAGTGTGAACACTCTGTCTGGCCGAGGCCCCCTCTTTTTCACTGTCTGAACCTCAGTCATTCCCTGCAGTGTGAACGATGGCAACGTGTGGTTTTAGTGCGAATGATGAGATGTCCGTGTGTGAACCCCCCTCCCCCACTTCACCCAGCCCTCTGCCTACGCTTCACCACATGATGGCCTGGGTGGGCCTCCCCCTGTGAGTGACCCAGTTGTGAGGCGCGGTGCTTGCGAGGCCTCTTAGCCCCGTGTCTGAGCCCAGATTAATGACTGCCGATGATGATCCTGTGGTCTTTCGTCCCTCCCACACTCCCTCCCTTCCTGCTTCTCTTTACCACCCCATAAACATACTCTTCTTTTTTTCTTTATCTACTTTTGTTACTTAAATCATGTTGCCGTAAATCAGCAAATGGACTATAATAGCTGCACTGTAAAGGCTATTTCTCATTTCCCCTCAAGCACCCTGACTTCTGCAACCCACCAATACATGTACGTAAGATCCTTCCCCTAACCCCATGAACCTTCACCCTCTATTATCTGCAACAATCAAACAACATGGAGGAACTTCTCTTCTGCCCCCTAGTTGTCCAGTAGACTAATCACAAAACCCTTGTGGTTGAATAAAGCGGTTTGAGGTTAGTTTGATGTTAATCTTTATCTACTCCCCGCCCCTTGCCACAACCAATGTTTTTCTAGTGTAGAGACCTTTACACGGTCATAACCTGAATTACATTAAACCCCTATTAGTTGAGGATTTTACCCTAGAAATCCCCTTTTCTTCCTGAGGATACAATTATCCAGCAGCACCAGTCATTGTGTGGTTCTCTGTTACCATCTAGAGCAGCAGGATTCACTCGACATTGTTCCCCGTGAAAGAACAACTCAAAGCCTATTGTTAAATGAAGCCATCTCCGTCATGTTTTCCCCTGAATTAACCGTGATCATTTTAAATCCCCTGTTTCCTTCACACTCCCCTGGCCATATCAAGCTTTGTTTAAGTCATTTAGATTACCTTCTCCTGTCCCCCCTCAACACCCCTTATCTCTCTGCCCATTTCATAAATCATCAGGGCCTTCATTTTTTCCCCTCAATCCTCCCCCTTGCCCCTTTACCACCCCCTACCCACTGCAATCTCTTCCTCTCTTCCTCTCTCTCTCACTCTCTCTCTCACTGACTGGATCCCAGCCCCCATCTCTCTCCCTCTCTTCGCTCCCTCTCCTCAGCCCAGCTGCCTGTGGAGTTGGATGTGGTCCAGGAACAGGCAGATGGCTCTGTAATTAGAAGTGCATCTCTCCATTCCCTTTCCACTTCTCCCTGTTAAATCAAATTACAGAAAAAATCCCTTCTCTGGATTAGCATTCTTTGCAGCATAGCCTCCATTCTCTTTCTCTCTTCCTCTATCTTGCCATGTACTACAGAGGAGGAGAGGAAAAGACGGACTGAGTGGTGGCTGATGGTGTTTGGAAACTGAGGGCTTCTCATGTCCGTCTTCAGTCTGTGGCTTTGGTGTGCAGAGATGTGTGACTTAAGGACCAGCATCCATTTGTGTTAGCAATATGTAGAAAGGCTGTGTGATTGGTCTCTTTATGGTGCTTATATAAAATGTCAGAGCTGTCCATCTTCATGTTTTCTGGAATCCAATCCTCTGTTGATGCCGTATAGAACGTGATAGTGCTAGTTTGAGGGGTATTGCTAGTGGAGTGTGTGTGTGTGTGTGTGCGTGCGTGTTGGCTCACTGAAATGCGTGGTATGTGTGCGAGCTGATACTGAGTGTGTTATAGGGAGGGGCTGCAGGCTAGGCAGGGCGATGTCACTGGGGTCCTGGGAGCTAGAGGAAGTGCTCACTGTGCACTGGGATTCAAGCCGTCGCTGTGCCCAGCATGGCATGGCCGCTGTGTTCTCCTCCACAGGCGAGGAGCCGGCCTGCCTCCACTGCCGGCAGTCTCCCTCTTGCCATCTTGTGGCCACTTGCAGCTAGTGTAATTTGAATGGTTATCAAAAGCAAGGATAGGGTGGATCAATACCTTTTTTACTATTCTCATGATGCTCAGGGCTACAAACTGAGAACACAATCTTCTTCAAAAAACAAAACATCCATAATCATAAAATGCCCGTGTTTAAGTATATAGTCTTTATTTTTCACACTAACTGCTCACTGTCTGCATGTTTGTTTAGGTGTATGCTTCCACATCTGGTGATGAGTATGCAAGAGACAATGGAGGATATCCTGGTGCTAAGCCTGGAGCCGTCTACCCTGGCTCTTTCTATATGCAAGGTAACCTTTCACATAATATCACTGGAATGAATTTGTTATGTGATCCTATTTTGTGAAGGTGTTTTTTCACATTTGAAAATGTGTCTCCGCTTTTCTCAGAAGACCCCTGGTCGTCTTCTGGCTACTCTGCCATGCTGGGTAACTCTCCTCACATTGGACAGCCAGGCTCTTTTTCTGCAATTAACCCACAGGACAGGATGGTGTGTAGAAACGGCCTCAATCTCGTCATTTTTTTTTGCTTTTTTGTTTATAATGGCTCATATCTCCTAATGTTGCTTGTAAGGAAATGATGTGCTGATAACTTTTCATTGAGAGATGTTAGCATCTGTTCTTCAAAAGTGTCCGTTTGTTTTCTTTTAATAAAACAACATGCCATATGAGATGCATGATTTAAAAGATCGGTTAACATTTTAGGTACTATATGAGGTTGAATAATTAAACCTTGATTTATCTTTTTTATGAATCATTTGTCACATTTGTTTATTTTCTGTGAGGGGTTTGTGCCTTATGAAGCTACTTGTATCCTCTTTCCAGAAGCGTCAACCCCTGCCTCTGTCCCCACAGAACTATCCTCTGCATGGCAGCGAAGTCAACGGCTTCCACTCCGCCCCCACCACCTACAACCACACACCCACCATCAACGGAGAAGGCATCATGGGTAAGGAACTAAAATGAACCTTTCACACGGGGGTCTTGGTAGCGTCTGCACTGTGGTCATTTGATTTTTTTTCTGTTCTTTTTCAAAAACAAATTAATGGGTCATCCGACTCACATTGTTTATTTTGTCTCAGCAGCCAACCGAGGCACCACAGCTGGCAGTTCAGGAGATGAAATTGGGAAGGCTCTTGCCTCAGTGAGTTCTTTTCATTTTGTTATTGTTTTTTTTTTTTTTTGTTTTTTTTTTTTTTAAATTAGTGCTGGGCAATGAAACAATTACAGTAATTTAGTTTTATTTCCTCTGAAGTGACAATATGTGATGTTGACCAATTTGTGTGAAGAAAGGAAAAATTAAGTGCAGATTTCACTAAGAATGGTGACAAATGTCTTGTCAGTGGTTTAGCATCATTTTGGTTTTTCATTTAAAAAGATGAATGTCTATTGTGAAATATTCTGGAGACCCATCTCGATAAGGACAAAACTATGAAATTTCAATTCATATTGTTGTATTCTAAAATATGATATATTGTGTTTTTGTTTATCTGTGGATATATTAATAGTTTAAAAGTGTAATTCTCAGCACAGCTGATTGGGCAGAAATAAACCTAGGCCAGAACAATTACATTTGCCCAACAAAGTAGTATTTGTTCCATTTTAAATAATTATTGGTTAATAATTACCTACTTAATTATTTATTTAATTTGCTGATGTTTTATGACATGGCATTTGAAAGCATCTTATCATGTAGCAAAATCTGTTGTGGTGACACATTGCCCAGCACTATTTCACTGTTTAATAAATTGCAGTGAAAATCAATGTTATGTGTTTGTAGGGTGTGCCATAATGTTGGGGTGATTAATAATTATTTCAGATTTACCCGTCGGACCACAACAGTAATAACTTCTCCTCAGCTCCATCTACTCCTGGATCTCCTCAGACTATTGCAGGTACAGTTGGATTCTTTTTTTTTTTTTAACATTTGAATGTTATGTTGAGGCAATTAAAGGCATTTAATCTCCAATCACCCTGCAATGTGTCGTTTTAACCAACAATATAAAGAAATCTGCATTTTTGTAAATGCATTATTTAGTCTTTCAAAGACCTAGTCTTTATTTTACCTGCATCATTTAGTGCTTTCTTGCTTTGATGTAAGATTTATGTCAATCTAACAGCTGAGTAGATTTTGCCAATCAGAAGGTTGGTAAACTGAGTTCAGGTGTTTTTATCCCGTGCTTTATTCTCAGTCATGCAACCACAAATTTGGATAATATTTCAATTTCAGCCACAGAATACCTACATCAGTCAAATTTAATTTAACTTGTTCAGCTTGATTGCAACCTTGTTTTTGGGCACACAAAAATGAATTGGTTAAAATTGTTGGAGAAAAAATGATCCTCTGCATGTTTACTGTTCTTCAGCACAGAAACGTGTCTGCAGCTCCATCTGCTATAAAGTTAAGAATTACCACTTTACACTATCCCAATATTTCTCTCTGCAGGAGCTCAGTCTCAGTGGCAAAGACCAACCACACCCAACTATGAAGCGCAACCACACACACTGGTATGTTTCACTGCTACATAAAGTTAATTTGAAGCCAGAAGTTGCCATTATATATTCTTATATTTTGTATGCTTATGATAGTTAAGTACACCACTCTTTTTTTTTTTTTTTTTTTTTTTTTTTTTTTTAAATTCATACCATGCATTTAAAAAAAAAAAAAAAAAAAAACTACAAAAAAAAACTTTTATTGTTTTTTTCATATTATCTAAAAGCACAATAACTATTTGTAATAGCAGAGTAAATTGGAGGACCGTTTGGAGGAGGCCATCCATGTACTGCGTAGCCATGCTGTGGGCCAGGGCTTAGAGGGCGCCCCAGACATACACAGCCTGCTGTCCTCAGTACACAACGGGGGCCTCGGGGCTCTCTCTCCAGCTTTCCCCAATGCAAGCCTTGCCCTCAGCAACAGACATCCTGCTATGGTGAGTCAACTCCTCTGCTCAAATCATGTTTCTTTTGTGTGTGTGTTCGCGAGAGACTTGGGACTTCGGATGGGGAATGACAATAAGATGACGCAAACAAAAGTCTTCATTTATGTTTAACACATGCATAATATCTATCAACACTTCTGAAACCTCTCTGACGTAATGGAGATCAAATGTGTTTGATGGAATTGGCACGTACTTCCCCAGCCGTTGCTGAAGAAACCTGTCGAGGTTGAAATAAACATACTATGTTGTTTGTAACATGTCTTACAATAACATGTGCAATACACTTGATTGATAGGGTACCTTGATTTAATATTGTATTTATGTTACACAACAAATTGTCTTTTTGAAGAAATTACTTTTCTTTTCTTTTTTGGCAAGAAAAATTGAGGAAAAAACAATAAAAAAGTATTACCTAGTAGTTCATTTCCATGAGGGGAAAAAATGTCAAAGGTAGTATCATTTGTGCCATCTGCTGGCCAAATGTAAAATTGAAAGCAATAAGGAGTAAATTGTATATGTATAACATTTTTAAACGGCTACATCGTTATGTAAATATTTGCTCTCACACAGTTGTTGACGTCTCAAGATTTTTCTATGTAGTTACTCTGTTTTACCTTATTTTCTTTTTTTGTCTTAAAGTTAGACCAACGCTTTTTATTTTGGGGAACCTTTGCAGTCTGTTTTCTAGGGGTGTAGTTGTGATATGCATGTCCTTGTGAGCTTCACATCATGGTTCTCCACCTTCATCAGCAGGGAGGGAAACAAGAAGAGCCCACAGGCCTTCCTCCCAGCAGCACTCTTCTGCACGGCCATCACGCATCCGGACCGACACCGCCAGTTGGCCAACCTGAAGGCTTTACCGGTAAGTCCGACATGATAGTGTTACTTACAGTAGAGCATGTCAGTTGTTCAGGGAAACTGCACAATAACATGTCTTGTATTTAGTGGGATCACGATTGAGTATCTGGGCATTTGAAATCAAACATCTGGTTTTGTGCAAATGCTAGTGATCATGTACAGTGATATTCATTTAAGAAGTCTTTAGTGATCTCTGTTTAACTTACTTGGCGTTCCCTGTTCATCTGTTGTACTACATCCCCTCCCTTGAGAGGTTTCAGTACTTTGGTACATCCTAACATCTATGCGTTTGTCCCTAGGTCTCCCTGGTGGTTTGGCCCGCTCCACGCACTCCTCCAGCAGCTCAGACATCAAAAGAGAAGACAAAGAGGATGATGAAAACTCATCTGTTGCAGACAAATCAGATGACGAAAAGAAGGAGTCCAAGGCAGCACGCAGTCGACGGTAAGATGGTCCTTACACTGTTTTCTAGTCGTTGAATTCTGGATTTGTTTTAACCAACACATTTATAAAACTACACTTCAATTTAACAGCATGAAAGAAAAGCTATTATATCCCACAAAGGAGACACAATTGCCAAGTGTGAAAATATGGAAGAACCCACTTGATCTGAGACATATCTGCAAGGTTCCACATGTCAGCTGTTAAATGATTAAGGCAATGTAGATGATCTTAGTCATCTCCACTGTCCTGTGTGCCCCACTGATTGCCCAGTCTGTTGGGTATTTAATAATGCTGAAATCCCCTTCCCTTCATGTCACGTTTTCAGAAAGGAGGCGTTGACCCTCCAGATGCTCTCTAGCCTTTCAGACCAGAAAGATGAGTAAGTTTCTCCAATAGAGGGTCAATTTCTTGTGCTTTATTATATACCACTGACTTTAAATATTTCTGTATTTGTGCTGTTCAGGTTTTGAGATTTGAATTTGAAATGGAATTGTATAATGCAAAACAATAGAAAAACATTTACCCCTAACAGAACCGTACAATATAAAACTGTACAACACAACAAAGATTTCTTTGATGACAAAAAAGCAGCATGAGGCTACAGCTCATTAAGCCTTCCCTTCTTAAAGTACATTGCCGTGGCTTCATCATTTTATCTCTACTTGTAAATAGCCTAGACGAAGATGACGAGGACCTTCCCCCTGAGGTGAAGATGGAGCGTGAGAAGGAACGGCGAGTGGCCAACAATGCCCGCGAGCGTCTCCGAGTACGGGACATCAACGAGGCATTTAAGGAGCTTGGGAGGATGTGCCAGCTGCACCTAAGCCATGACAAACCTCAGACCAAACTTCTCATCCTGCACCAAGCCGTCAATGTCATCCTCAATTTAGAACAGCAAGTCAGAGGTCAGTCTGCAAGCAGCACTTCATGGACGGGAAGCACAGTTATGTTTACCTCTGTTAAATACACAGTTATTCTTTTATACTGAAGGCCTGTTCCTGTTTCCCCTTTTTCTGCCAGAGCGTAACCTTAACCCCAAGGCAGCATGTTTAAAACGCCGTGAGGAGGAGAAGGTGTCTGGGGTGGGGGAAGCAGCCATGCAGCTCTCAGGAGGCCATCCTAGTATGGGAGGAGATGGCCACAACCCAGTTGGCCACATGTAACACCAGGTAGGCCATGAACAGGCTATTAAAGTAATTTATTTAAGATGTAACCCTGGGTATGCTCTAGGTAATTCTTACCCACAGTTACATTAAAGTTATAATCCTTAAGATTTCAGCCCTGGTTGATTTGGCAACACCCATGTATACTGGTAGTAACTGCAAGTGCGATTCAACAGTCCTTAATATAATGGTAATAATATATTTTATTTATATAGCACACAAAGTGCCTAATATAGCAAGCAAAGAACACATTAAACATATCATAGCAACACATAAAAACAAAGCCATAAAAGTACTGAACGAACCACATTAACAATATATTTTTTTAAATGTCGGAACCCATAAAACAAGTCAAATTAAATCATGTAGGCGGTGCGATAACTGTGTGTTTTTAAGAATAGATTTAAAAGAAGCCACTAACCTGATATATTTCCATGGCCTTGACCAGCAATTTTGTCAAATTCAGCTTGAGTAGCCAAACAAACTGAGTGTTTTTAACATTAATATAATATTATTCCTATCATCATATCATGAGCAGTCGCAATCTACATGCACAATTCGCTTGTAGTTATCCAAACAGCAGCAAGACGCAGTGAAGTTGGTTACCTTGATGAGGAGTTGGAGGTGTGCAGCTTGCCGCCTGCAGCTCTTCATCTCACAGCGCACTGTGGCTGGCTGCTCCTTCATGTTTTATTAATTCCTGCAATATATCAAACTGATCCCGCTGCAATATGCTGAAATGACTTGTATTGTTTTGTAGATTTTGTTTTTGATAGACAATGTATTTGTCACCGCAGTTAGTGCAGAAAGTAATCATCTCCTGTGGCTGCTTCACAATCAAAGTCGCTCAGTAGCAGAACTTGTAAGGATTGCAAGAGCAGTAATTTCTCTTGAATCCATCATGTGTGTGAGGAGCAATCTGCCACAAACGCTAAACTAGCATATAAAAATGTTGTTACTAAATGTAAATAAAACGGCTATTGCTAGACCATACATTTATAATTAAAAAAAAAAAAAAAAAAAAAAAAGGAAAATCTTAAGGATTATAACTTTTAAATAAGAATTGCACTAGTGAGTAGGGCCAGCAGGCTCAGTATTATCTTCAATATTTTGTTTGTCTTTATTGTATAGGAATACTACAACATAATGTTTGTGGTCCTTCCTTTTTACAGATCTGGTGGTGTTTCCTTGGCTGTCAGAGGATGTGGCCTTAACAGATTTCTTCCACCCATTATTCTCAGTGTGTGTGTGTATATGTGGACATGTCTGTGTATTGTCCGTTCAAGTTTCAAGATGCACATTCACACACTCGTACACACATGCATACTGCCAAAACTGACACAGCCTGTTTGTCGCACTCCCAACCATGACTACAAGCTCAAATGTGAAGAACTTTTTTTAGTTTTTGCTTTGTTTTATACATGTAAAAAAAAAAATTCTTCTTCTTGGGTTCCACAAGATGATGGAACACCGGAGTACTTTTTTTGTCCTGCCACAAATTGGGACTTTACACACTGCCGAGAGGTGCTCTTGTGAAAGAAAGGAGACCTAAACAAACACAAATTGAATCAAGGATTTGTGCCTAATTGTTACATGTTTTCTATTTGACATTTAAGCAAATTGCTTTACATGTGAGGAACATTTATTGTGAGGGATTGCTTATGTGTATGAGCAATTATTTTTAATGTATGTCATTCCCAGCGTGATGGTACAGTCTTACATATGTTATGTAACCAAGCCCATAGTTGAAGTTGAATTGTCTAAATTCAGTGACTTTTCCTTGATCTTATCAGCAAATGTTTGGGGAACGAAATGGAAAGGTCAACGTCTTGACAGTTCAAAAGCAGCTTAAGAAAGACTGAAACTCTGACCTAGAGTCAGTCTCTGCCTGAAGCCCGGTCTCATCCCACAAGGCATCTGGAGACTTGGAGTAGAAGACTCCTTCCTTGAAGGTTATGAAATATCCAAGTGGTAGAGTCTGTCAACTACAAAACCGTTCTTCCTATTTGTTGACCACAAATTCTAGTGTTACTCCAGTAATCCCTTGTCATAGGTTCAGGTTTTTGTACTGCTTTATGTACTAAAGCATACTTAAACAAGACAAAGCACAGTTGTATAGGTTTAGGCTGAAAGTTAAGTGTCAACCTGTTGTGCATTTCAGTCCCTGAAAGTCTTTTTATAAAAAGCCATTTAAGACGCTTGCTAAGTGATCAGCACCACTTAGTGCTCTTACTTACTTAAAATGGTTAACTGACGATGCCAGCAGACTTAACGGCTCAAGTTTTGCCCCCCTTAATTAATATTCTGTAAAAGACAAAAAAAAAATCTGGGTTCCTTTTCGATGAAGGGATCTCATCAGTCCAGTTGTTTGAAGCAGACAAGCCTTTGTGTAACAAAGGCTTTCTTTTCCTAAATGAGCATTCCCATTGAATTGCAGCCCCTCACCTTCCTCCTGAGTAAGTTTGTTCTCACATTTCTTACTGAGAGAAGTGTGACGTGTAAATTCACTTCATACATTACTCTGATATGTTTCATTTTTCAAAATTAAATATATATAAAAATATATATTTTTTGTTAGTCTATACATTGTAGATTTTTTTACATAAATGGCAATATTAGTTTGAAGTTTAGAGTGTATTGTAGATGAGCTGAATAAGGGGATATTTGACATTTAAATGAAATTGTTCAAAAATTAATTCTAAATTGAACGGGGATGGCAGAGGAAAAGGGTCAACGGATGATAAAATGGAAAAAAGCGTTTGGTGTATCCTTGATTCCAGTTTTAGTTGTAAGGCGTATCATCAGCTACCCAGATGAATTTTTTCTTTCCATTTGGGGGTATGTGGACAGAGTTTGTCCTGTTGAAGTGGTCTTACTTTAGCAGTGAGGCACTGAGGAAAAATGTGGGAAGATTTTTGTCTCCAACAGTAATTATGCAACTGGTTTTTGAATGTAGCTACCATACAAATGTGGATCACCTTCATTTTCAAAGTTGTGTTCCTGGGTTTTGTCAGTACGGTATACTAGTTTTCATTTCACCTTTTTCTAATGTTTGCCCTCGACTAAGTGGCTCTCAGTGTGCAGCTCACTTTTCAGTAGCCTGCACATTAATTTTGGAGGCAGACGTCGGTATTTGGGTGTAAGGTAATGGATAAAATGGAGAACAAAACAGTGTTATTGTGATGTTATTCCCATGTCATGTCATGTTGTGAATGGTTTTTATCAACATGTAATCACATATGGGAGGTAGAGCATTTTTGTGTGTTTTAATTTCTACAAAAAGAGATGAAGAAAAAGACCTATACAAATCAATAGTGTGGCCTTTTCATTCTCAAGACTTAAGATGACATTATGGGAGAGTGATGCCTTATCAGTGCCTGAACTTGTATTTTCATTTAAGACAGTTTTATTTTGTGAACCATATCATTTCATTTATCATGGAGATTAAAGAGGTACTTGTTCATTCCCCCACCCTCCCTTCTCCTAATGCTTTTTTCAATTTTCAGGAAGAAGTTTAAATGGTATAAAGAGATTTTCTTTCAGTGTATCTAGTTAAATAAATAAATGTTACGTAGATCTTGTTTAGTTTTTATTCCCTTTTTTCTAATTATTCAACTGGATTATATTGTCCAAACTGCTGTTTTAGTTAAGGTCATGGGTCCAGGTCATGAGTTTTCTTTCTATCTGCCCTATATTGCTATATCACTTGACATTACAGGGTTCAATAGATGCTGCTTTTGGCTCTGATTGTCTGCTTTTGATGCACATTAACATGTTTCAGTGTATGTGTTGCTTCAACTTCAATGTAGGGAGTGAGTTTTATTTTTCCGTCGTAGCTGGAACCTTTAATGACTTGGCGCATTTAAAATTTCTGTATATCAGAGTGCAAGCCCTTTGCTGCAGTGACTTTCAGTATATTTAGTCTCCAGTGACTATTTTCACTTCTGACCTTTCACTCTTCCAGCTCTTTGATGCCCTTGACAGTGACTTTTTGTGGGAAGTTTTAATCACTTCTTTCAAAAAGTTGTATTTGAAGTTTTTCTTTTTATTATTACAAGATCAATAATTGTACTGAATATTGCCGATTTGTTCCAAGGGGGAATCTGACTTAATGTCATTTAGTATTCTGTGAGCATCCCATTAGCCTACACGCTACATACTCAAATTATTTGTTTGGGGAAACCTTATTTCTTACCATGAGTCTTGACATAGACACAGTTTGAAATCTGCAGAAAAGCAAGCCGACCACTGCAGGAGCACATGATGTCAACAGAAAATTTCAATATTATGACGGAAAATGTTGAGTTGACGGGCTTGAACTTGTTTTGGTATAAGAAAGCAGTAATAAAACACTTGCTTTCAACAGTTTTGTCATATCTTTGTTGAACTGAAAAGGGGGAGACTATTGATGAATTGAGTGTTCAATACATTCACAGGTACAGAGCCTGACATCTTGGGAGTGAGGACACTGTTGACTCCTGCAGGGTCCTCAGTGCCTCACTCAATCTCTCCCTCTCTCTTTGTTTTTATATATATATACATATATATATATATAAATATATATAGTTGAGAACTGTCCTGTATATAACAGTAATGTAGCAATAAATGTGCCATTTTTAATAACAGATTATACCTTTTCCAATGTCTGGCTTTTGAATATTGTATACATAAAAAGGAAAATAAAGGAAAACATTGTAATAAAGGGTTTACTGTAGTTCGGAAAATGAATTTGTTCATATGTGCCATTGTCAATAGCCGGTTAGGGAACAAATGCGTTTATGACAGCGTCATTATTTTGCAACCAAGGCAGCACATTAAATTCAAGACATGATACCTGTTGAATTCCTAAAGTCAACACGTGCAGGACTGGGATATGAGTTATAACTACAAGTTGCTTAAGACGGAGCACACAGAGGAAGGAATTCACAAAATGATTGACCGGCTTTTCCTGCACAAATAAGACGAAAAATAAACCATGGCAGTCGCAATGCACGCGCAAAGGGTGAACAATGCACCCGAAGCAAATAATTTCTCGGCGACCCTGTGCTGTATGCAAGTAATATACATACATATCGCGCAAAACTGTCCTATTTCTTTGCAATTTAGCCTCGGCGCATCACAGCGCTAATATCCACACGCTGTTGCAGTGAGATGATTAGTGAACATGGCTGCAGTGATTTTAGCCAGGCGAAGGCATCGTCCTGCTCCCGCTCAAACTCATGTATTTTGGGACACAATGACAGTTGTCATTTAAAGATGTATGAATAAAGCTTTCCTACATGTCATTTCTGAAAATACATGAGAACATATGTATTAGGAATAACGCTATTAGGCTATATAAACAAATGAGTTCTTCCGTCTCCCTCCACAAAGAAGAGACATGTATGGGCATGTTTGCGCTGTAATATTATTAGCGTAATATATTTTGTGAATCGGACCATGTGACGGGCAGAGCGGTTGAAAGTGATGCGAAAGTCATGGTGCTATCAGCGGCTGCAATCCATTCTTTGTGCCCGAGTCTTTTTTTTAAATGACTATGTTGTAAACGGAGACCTTTGACATGGTGGCCTGACATGACCCGTAGCCGGTGCACGCATGGATGTTGCACGCAGCCCGTCGGTTGTTTTTAACAGGCATAAGAAAAGGCAGCCCAGGGTCCTTCACGGCCATCAGCAAGACAACATTGCAAGGAGTAAAGATCTACAACTGAGAGAAGGTCAGGATGGTACAGAAAATACTAAATAACTTGGTCGGTGCGAAGTACATTACTATTCTAAGGGCATGGTAAGTTAAATCAACAACAGAGGTGGACAACTGTACTGGAAATAATATTTTTTTAGTGGTTTAGTCATGTTAAAAATGCTATCAAGGCCTCTGTGTCCTTCTGTGTGACCCGTTGGGCTAACTAGCTAAATTTAGCTTAGCCTGCTTGCTTATTTCCTACTTATTTTAGCTAGCTGGGCTAGTTAGCATATTCTTACTATCACTGAACAGCTAGGATAGTGGAGGAGGCAAGTGTTGGCATTGACACTGTAAATATGTGTATTAATGAGTATTATGATATATTAAATGTTAGGAGATTGAATTGCTAGTTAACAATTTAAAAATAATTTGAAAATGTGGAAACTTCAATACCCTCAACATCTAAGTGCAGAATTGCTCTTATTTTTTTGCTAACATGATGGTATCATACAGTTTATTTATTAGTCTGATAAACTTCCCAATTATGCAAAATTATTATTATTTTACTAATGACATGAAGATATTTTTTTATGTAATAGTCATTTAATTTTCCCTTAAAATATGATTTGCCTTATATTAATTACTCCTTTTTTGAGTTTAGGTCAATTATACTTGACAGCTGTTTTGTTTTTGTGTAAACCTAGTGAGAGCACAGCACTGATTGACCTTGCAAAGTGCACAAAGAGAAAAACTCAGACGTCAACTTGTGAATAGTGATTTCTCAAGATAATTATTAATATTATTATTTGTATTAACTTAAATTGTTGACTGGCTAATAATCAAAATCGTGTTCTAATTATTTTAACCTTTTTAATTAATCATACATTCACTTTTGCCCATGCACAACAAACCAGTGTTCAAGATAGTTAATTTAGTTCTTGTCAATATTCACAAACATGTGACTTATAATTCTTTTTTTATTATAATAAGTGACTTCCCCCTGAGGTGACTAAATTGTAAAAAAAATAATAATAATTTTTTAAAATTTAATTATCTTGAGCATATACATTTAGTAGGTTTTTTAGAGTCACAGCCATCACCATTACTGTGTCAGTTTGTGCGTAGATTTAGGGAAGTGTGCATGCTGAAACCTAAAAATATTGCCCTGACAAAAGTATCTCTTGTAAGATCATCATGCCACCTGAATTAGGGAGTAAAACTATACAAGTTGCTCTTGACATGTGTATTGCAGTCAATTGTGTAAATGTCTCATTTATGAATCCCGTTGTTTTCTTTCATCTAGGATACCAAATATGGCAGCCTGGGGAGCAGTTGGTGGAGTGGCGCTCGTTCACTTCACAGACTGGCGATTGATTCTGGATTATGTGCCATACATTAATGGGAAGTTCAAAAAGGACGAGTAAAGTCCCATACAGCTAAATTGTGAGTGTATTGTTCTGTGTAATCTGCACTAGTGTAACTGAGCTTCAGTTCACACACTTTGTTTGCAATGTTCAGTTGGATTGCTCATTAGCTTTAACCCCACCCATGTACTCATGATAAGATGCAGGCAGGTGTCGGCCATGCCAGGTGTTGAAACTGAACATTCAAATAAACACACTTAAGTATTGGTTAACGTTGCTGTCCCCTTGGCTTACACCTGGCATACACCTGGCTGTGTCTACTGATGCATCTGCACAGGCAACCTCATACTGAGGCCAGAAATGGCCGTTATTCTAATAATCTGTAGTGCTCAATAACCAAAGATTACTATAGGCTGAGAAAATAAAAGCCATGGTTCATGTAGCTCATGTAAACTTAGTAGATGGAAACTACAGACATAAATGCTTTATGTCAGTTTTTGACAAAATAAAGGTTTAGAAAATGATTAATTCAGCCCAACAGATTTCCATTGTATCAATTTCAATTTGCAATTGTTTAAATGTATTTTTGTGATGAAGTGGTTAGAGTTTGACTTTTTAAATCATCAACTTATATATTTTTCACTCTTTTCATAATTATCAATAATGTGGCATCATTTCTGGCACTGGCTATTTGTGCTTTCCTATAATAATCAAGTATAACATCAGTATTATAATACTTATATTGCAACCTTAATCCCAGACAATATCCATATCCATTCTGATATCACACTATAGATATTACGTTGAACTTGTTATTTTCAAAGCCCTATTAAAGTTTGTACACCTTTTGGCGCCCTCCTCACCATCCCAAACCCTCTGCCACTCACATCATCACCCACTAAACCCCTACTGGGATGTGTTCTTGTCAGAAATTCAACCTCAGAGGCAGGAAAGATGTGCTTTTTTCTACACATTCAATCAGATTTGTTCACGTACATTTAGCTAACGAATGGGTTGTGTGTTTTACTTGCAGCTACAGGACCAGATCTGGGAATGGGCACACAGGTGGATTGCTAACACAATGCAAGCTTAAGTGGGATTCCCTGGTTCAACAATCGGTCACTGAGGGCTTGCCAGTAGTTGGGAGTACGAGATGCACTCTGTATAAATGCTGTTTTGAATCTAGTATTATTTTATGTGGAAAAAATATTTAATTTATATCCAGTTATTCTGCAGACTGCCAACTATTGAAATGTTGTTTGAATTGCTCGGTGAGAGGGTTTTAAAAAAATCAATTTTGTGTTCAATACTGAGAAAGTGGGTATGTATACTTGGGTTGTTTGCCGACTGGTCATGACTATTTGTACAGTAAAAGCAATGTGAAATAAAATAAAAAATATTGAAGACGATGTTTATGTAAAGTCTGTGATAATAGAATTCCTTATGCATGCTGAATGACACACATCCACCGAGGTATTAAGGGCCTAGTTGCACACTGAGAATACGCCAGGTTCGCCCAGACATTATACTCATTTTATCAGCCAGACTGCGAAATTTGCGTGGATAATGTCTTTCATTTCTGCCATCGAAGGGGGAGGGGACTGAAAGAGGAGAGAGGAGAAGGGATTTAACATAGCGAGAGGGAGAAAACGAGATAGTGTCTTCAAGATGGATAAAAACGAGTAAGTACATAATCTGAATGGTTATGAAACCACCAACAACTGTATTAATTGTAATTGTAGCGTTTGATGCGCGATATGTCGTTTTGATAATGTGTCTAGAAAGTATGTTTATCATCGATTAGGCAGATGCAGTCTGTGGTCTCGCATTTGCAAACAGTGCTGTGGTCTTCAGCTAGGATGTTTAGCATCATTGTAATATGCTTGAATTGTCCTGATATTTGCAGCTAATGTTGAATTCAGCATGGAGTCGGTACACTGCGTCGACAGTGTGCTATCTCGACATGGATTGTAAACCTTAAAAAGCAGATCATATTTTTTCGGCATCGTTACATGCACAAAGGCTCCATAAATGCATGATATGCTTTTAAAATGGTGTCTGTGTTTTATCGATAAGATCTACTTTGTTCATTCATAAAAGCCGGCTCCCAAGTCTGAATGACAACGGTGGGCATTGTCGTGTGTAAACGGCTCTCCTATTTCACGTAGCTAACATGAAACTTTCGCATTTTGTGTTACCGTGCAAGCTACAAGTGAGGGACGCGTTTTAACTACATCTAGTAGATTTAATTATTCAGCGGCGTCCATGATTGTTGTCACTGCATCTGCGTGATTACTATTTACGGTCTATTTTGTAGCAGTAGCCTAATTTATGTTTCCCATAGGTTAACGTTGAAGTAGTGCTAGCTATCGGCGTCAATATATCAGAATAGAACACTTCCGGTAATCCTTTCAAAACAAAAGACGAATAGCTGAAATGTATTTTGAGGGTACTTGTTGTAAAATGTTTCACCTTGATGTGACCTCTTGGTTATTCAATTCCGGTTCTTGAATTGGATTAAGTTAACCCCAAAGTTTTCGGATAACAAAAGAGCTAAGGTTTTTGAAAAACAACACAGTGACTTGCATTTTGAAAGCTCCAAAATGCAAGAAAGTGCACTTTGAGTTAGAATGATTTTCTCAAAACACTTGTCCCATGGTCAATAATTAACTTTTATGCTCACATATCTTCAAATAGCAGAGGTTCTCAACTTTTTTTTTGTGCCAATGACCCCTTACAAGACAGATCATTTATCAGGGAACTGCTCAAGTATGTCCCTTGGAATAATTGACTTTTTTGTTTACACTTCTATAGTCTTATTTAAGTTGAAAGAACCGCACAAGATAATAGTATTAGAAACATATTTACAGATTCTATAGATGTAGATCAGAATGTTATCTAGAAATATATAAATCTATTATAGATATACAAATTAAAATATTATTTGTTGAATTATGAAGCCTTTTGTAAAAACTAAAAACATGTTTTGTAATCTAAAAACCTTTCATGACAGAGTGCCACTGACCCCACTTTGAGGATCACTGAACACCATGTGCTTTTTCAGTATTAACAATTTAAACGCAACTGACTTTTATAAAATGTTTTCTGAGATTATACATTAGTTGCTGGGTCATAATTTGTTAGGCTACAACAACATTATTCCCATTTAGATTGAGATTTTTTTTTTAAGGGAGACCTGAGAAACAAGAAGAACAATAATAGATAGAAAAACTGCCATGTATTAAACACAAATTCAAAGTGAATAACAGAACGTAGAAAAATTATTTCACCATGAATGTTTTGTATGCAATTTTGAAAATGGAGTGTACTGAATTTAATATAAGGGCATTACTGGAGCCCTTTGAGACTTTAGAGATCAAACCGGAGTTAAGTTTAGTTTATTAGGATCACCATTAGCTACAGAATTGCAGCAGTTAATCTAACTTTACATAGTGTAGTGACAATGCCACAATTACAATTTATGACCATCATATCTTAACCATAACATTACGGAATAAACAGGACAGGACTAACACACACACACACACACACACACACACACACACACGAACAACTCTTGAAGATTCAATTATCAGAAAATTTGAAAGTGTCCCAAACACATTGCAAATTATAATACGATACGATACGTATCAGACCAGTATTCAACACAATAATCAAAATATATTAAATAATCCATTTTACTCCAGTATCTCACACATATTGCGAATAATAGTAAAGTTATTACGCCCGTTTGATGCGTTTATTTGGTGACACATTTGTTTTAACTTCCTGTCTCGTCCTAGCCGCGTTGTCCTATGTTTTCCTTGCGGATGTAGCCCTCGTGCCCCGACAAGACAGGCAGGTAGTGATGCGGCCGAGGTCCGCGGCGGAGTGATCCGCGCGACGACAAAGACGAGATGTTGTTAGCAGGGAGATCCCATTACAGAGCACGCATGTTGTAATATGGTCGAAACAAAAGCGTAAGAAGCGGTAGGCCTTCCACCAAAAAAAAGCCTAAAATTGAATCTGGTTATTCGCAGTAACTTTTAGTGGATTTATAGGCTACTCGCGTGGGAAATGGAGAAGAAAAGGTGGGATTGCACTGCTCTCCCCAAGGGCTGGAAAATGGAAGAAGTGACCAGAAAGTCCGGTTTGTCAGCTGGAAAAAGCGATGTCTATTATTTTAGGTACTAAACGAACGAGGGCTTACAAAAACTTATAGGTGCACAGGACACCGACTTTGCGGAAGCAGACATGAGTACGATAATAGGGGGACGGAGGAGGAGGAGGGGGGGACGGAGGTCTGTGTAAAGTTTGGGATGGGATGGGATGGGAAGGGGAGGGGGTCTGTGTGCAGCCGGGTAACAAGGCCAGCCAGGCCAGCTCCTCTCACAAGTGTAGAGATAAGAAGGAGTCTGTCCAACCGTGCAGGCTAGTAGTAGCAGCAGCAGCAGCTCACGCCTGGCGAGGCCTTTGATGAATAAAAGTCAGTGTCATCTCAGTTAATTACTCTTTATTTCCCATTGAAGTGAATCAACAACGCCAGATTTGTTTTCATTTAGCAGAGGAGAAGAGCAAGATGAGGAACAGAGGCAAGAAAGGGGGGAGGCGGGTCGGTTGTATAGTCTGTGGTAGGCTATCTGTACACTCATACTGGTGTTAACTGTGGTGTGTGATGTAAGATACATTTGCATGAGTTACTAGCACGAATCCACCCACAGTTGTTCCTTTTGTTGGCCATGGCTCGGGCTTTTAAGATGTTGTTGCTCCCACAAGTGGAGCTACAATGTATCCATTCTGTACAAGTGTTACATTGTGTTCTTGGAGGTTATAAGAGCTGTACATACACTGTTGTGAATATGCTTTTAGTCATATCTGCTCATTATACTAAAATACTTGCAGCTTGTAATAGACGCCAAGGCTTCAGGGGTAGAGTGTTCATCAAATGTTGCATTCATTTCACAAAGTAATGTGATTTATTTATTTTTTGTGTTGGTGTCATTGCTCACTTGAACGTGGTCTGCTTCTGTTTGCTTTTGACTTGTTGCATGTCGTGTGTAATGTTTCTGTTTGCAGTGTGTTTGTGTTTTGGAGTGTGACCTGTCTGTTTCTCTGCCGTCGTCTCTGTTTGGTTTTCAGTCTTGATACCGTTTCTGTGTTTTTGGTAAATTATTATCAGTACAGTGTTTTTTTTTTTCTCCTCATGCCTCTGCTTCCTCGCCAGTCCATCAGGGAAGAAGTTTCGGAGCAAGCCTCAGCTGGCCCGTTACCTTGGCAACCAGATGGACCTCAGCTCCTTCGATTTCCGCACGGGGAAGATGCTGATGAGCAAGCTGAACAAGAACCGCCAGAGACTGCGCTACGATAACAACAACCAGAACAAGGTGAGACAAACGGGCTCACGAGGACCGGCCACTGCTGGTGGTCTGGACACTGTTTTGCATGAGAACTGTAGTGTGATACAGCTTTAATAGATTGAGCGCGGCAAGTGAAACACCCTCACATAAACATCAATTGAAGATTAGAAACACTCGTTTAGCTTAATTATATGTGCGAGTTTGGTGGCTGTCGCTCAATTTCCTTTTTTGTTTTAAATATCCCTTTTTGAAATCTTCAGTAAATATTCCCAGGGTTGGACAAATATATTCTGCATTGTTATAAAATATGTACCAATGGACTATCGTATAAATATAACAATGATAATAACAGTAATAAAGACAGGCAGTCCTATCCCCTTGATTAACCAGGATATGTATAAGGTAGCTAAAGATGTAGTTATTTCCGTGAAGTCAGGAGTTATTTTTTTCAAGGGTAGAGTTAGAATGCATGTCGTTTTAGTGTTATAAAAGTATGTTAAAAAAAAAAAAAAAAAAAGGTTTTATAGAATTTCTTCTCGGAGCCACTGACTGAGAAGTTTATCATCCTGAAGTTAAGGCCCTTGATTTCATATGTAAACAAAAAGGCAACTTTTTATATTGCTTATCAAACTTTCATCTAACTACTTATCCGTAAAATGTAAATATAAATATATCTGGAACAAACTCCCAGAATACTGCAGGTCTGCTGCAACCCTCACTTCTTTTAAATCAAGGCGGAAGACTTTTCTGTTTGCTGCTGTCTTTTATTAAATCAAATAATTATCCATATCTTACACTGTACCGTAACTTTTATTCTTGTCTTATTCTATTTAAGCTTCTTTTTTTTTTCCTATTCTCTTGGCTCTTTAATGACTGTTTTTAATTCTATTTAAATGTCATTTTATAAAGCGTTTCTTTTGGAGTATGTCCTAATGCTTTTAATGTGTTTTGTAAAGCACTTTGAATTGCTCTGTTGTTGAAATGTGCTTTATAAATAAACTTGCCTTGTCTTATAATGTATATAAAATGAAATGCTCAACTGATGCCTTATTTGAACCCCATCAGAGCTGGAGAGAAACTGATGTAGGAGCAAGTTTATGAAGATAGTGGTCACTAAACTGTGGCCCTAGAGTCTCCGATGAGTTAACTGGTTTGAGCACTAACATTTCCTCTCAAAGCTGCGTGTATGAGATGCATGTGACACTGAACAGCTTTGTGGGAATATCACAAAGAATGTCACATTCTGTGTATTTGCTCCTTTCTCCTCGCCTCATCCTCTGTGTTTTTGATATTTTTCAGGGCAAACCTGACTTGAACACGTCACTCCCAGTCAGACAGACCGCCTCCATCTTTAAGCAGCCCGTTACCAAGGTTACCAACCACCCAAACAACAAAGTGAAGACGGATCCTCAGAAAGCCGTCGACCAGCCCAGACAGGTGAAAACATCGTCCACCTGTTACTGTTTAACACCATCCCATACAAACCCAAAACACATGTTCTCTAATGCTGGAAGGATGTGTGCTGCTTTGAAACTGCACAGATCACACCTGGATATGTTGATGGTGTTTGTGTTCTTTGCTGCACTGGAAGCAGCAGCACATTTACATTTTAAATGGTTGGGTTTCTTTGTGTCAAAACTGCCCGCAGCTAATGTTACTCCTTTTTTGTCGACAGCTGTTTTGGGAGAAGAAACTCAGTGGTCTTAATGCTTTCGACATTGCAGAGGAGCTGGTGAAAACGATGGAACTGCCTAAAGGCCTGCAAGGTAATAGAAACAAGTTAAACGTTGATTCTTAGGAGAAAAGAACCTGTTTTATATTCTGAAGTAATATTATTTTAAGTTCCATTATTGGGATAATGGAGAATATCCCCACATGAATGACTTGAAGAAGCTGTCTAGCTCGCGATCATAGCAGAAAAATAAAAAATCGATTCTGAATTATTAAAACGTTTTAAATAAATACAGGAATTATCAAGAAAGAACAGACTTTCACAATGTTTGAAGCAGTGGGACCTTAAGCTTTACATTATTTAGAATTGTTTTAGTTTTTTGCTTAAAATGATATTCACAAAAAAAAAAAAAAAAATGTGTCCTATCCACGATGCAATAAAGAAAACGCCTTTTTGATGATTATCGGCATAACATCTTGAATCACAGATATTTTGGCCGGGATAATCGTGACATGACATTTTCATATCGGCCCATGCCTACATGTCAGTATCGCTCAGCAACATTAGTTTTTTTTAGTATAAGATGTAACTTGATCCTGAGCAAAGATGCAGCTTTGATGTTTCTTCAAAATGTCTTCAGGTGTTGGTCCAGGCTGCACAGACAAGACTCTCCTGTCGGCTATCGCTAGCGCTCTGCACACCAGCGCTGCTCCCATCACTGGTCAGCTGTCTGCGGCTGTGGAGAAGAACCCAGGAGTCTGGCTCAACACCACACAGCCGCTGTGCAAGGCCTTCATTGTCACTGATGAGGACATCAGGTGGGACCTCACAGAACACATCCACACATGGATCATCTGTTAAGATCCTGAGTGTTAAAGGGATAGTTTGGATGTTTCGAAGTAGGGTTTTATATGAGTTAAGGTTAAAATCATCACTGCTTTACCTTGGTGTGAGACAGCCCTTTCAGACGGGGATCTGAAGCCGTTATATCCATTTACGGTCCCACCAAAGCCACCAAATTCCATTGAAAAGAAACATAATTTTACTTTGCAGAACAGGGTTTTTATTTTAAAATTAGGTTTCTTTTCAATGGAGTCTGGTGGCTCTGGTGAGGGCATATATAACAGCTTCAGAAACACGAACTGTAAAGCTGTATGATGGCAAGGTAAAGCGGTGATAATATTTCTAAAAACAACGTACACTTAAACTAATATGGATACATTTTTTTGGTGGACCTTTTTTTTTTTTTAGTTGGCAAAAAAACCTCCCCTCCACAGCAGTACATTGCTTAGCTTCTTTGCAGTAACCCTTGTCATCTTCTCCAAGCTGGGGCCATGTACTGTAGGTAATACACTGACTATGGATGAATACCTCATACAGCCACACTGACTATGTTGATTCTGTCCCACAGTCCATAACAAGCGACCCTGCTCTTTATAAAAACACACCATCTGTTCTGTGCTGATTCAGTTGCTGTTGTAGGCAGCTGCAACTGCCAACTGTAACAGCTTCCTGTTGTGTTTGTGTGTAGGAAACAGGAGGAGCTGGTGTACAGTGTGAGGAAAAGGCTGGAGGAGGCACTGATGGCTGATATGTTGGCCCATGTCGAGGAGGCTGCCAATGAGGGAGAGGCTGTGAAGGAGGAAGGCAATGGCAGTGAAGATATGGAGAGTGTATAGCACAGGTTGGTTAAGGGAAAATATTGTCCTATGAGCTAATTATATAGACAATGTATGACCTTATGAATTTAATGTTTGAAGGCTCTTGCTCTTCCTAGCCTGCTGCAGCTTAACGGCATATTACGAATTTAGTATTTAGCACATGAATTATTACACAGTATTGGATGCAACCTGGCAATCCACAAAGAGGCAATGTGTTGATTGTAATCGTCAATCCTTTCCTCTTGTAGGGATTTGTTCAACACCAGCACACACACGACCATGAACAGTAGGAGCCATGCAGCAGTCCTGCCCTGATGAACTGTCCCCGAGTATCTGCGTCCAACTTGAACCTTAACCCGACTTACACCAGTCCAGTACAACCTAAAGAACTGTCTTCCCCTGAGCCAAAAACACTTTCTTCGTTAACTCCACTGGATGGGACTCCTTGACTTCAACTGCAATTAAATTAGTCGGCGTATTTCTGAGCTCGGTTGATTTTCGACTAGGAAGTTTTTAAAAATTCCCTTGAACTTTCAAATATTAAAGATAACTTATCTACAGTGTGTCAAATTCAGTGTTTGATGAGAAGTGTATTTTTTACTGAAAGGCTTTGAATGGGTTTGTATTTTTTTTTTTTTTTTGTGACAATCGTCAAATCCAAACATTTTATGTCAGCAAAAAGTTGATCCGGGTGCTTTTTTGTTTGTTTGTGTGAGGCAGATTGGAAATGAATGTTTTGTATTTTTGGCATGTCTCTTTCTTGAGTTTTATGATGCTCTCCACGAGTTGTCTGACACAAAACACCGTCTTTTCTAGTGGAACCAGGTGAGATGTAACTATACTGAGTTGAGCTAATTTAAACCCGCGTCGGTGCAAACCTGCAGGCCTGCTGATACTAATGCAGGTGGTGTAGTTTGAATCCTGTGTACGTCCATTGGAGGGGACGGAGTCAAGGTTGTATTGTTGTAATTTCAAGGAAATACTGTACTTTATGACATCTGTCATCGAGTAACAGTTAGAATTGACCAAAGAGGAGACATGTCATATTAAGAGGGTTGTTAACTAAAGACTGCTTGGTATTTTACCGTAAGCGAATATATTGGCTCTGCTGTTGTACAACTAACATAAGGAAAGTATAAAGTACACATGATGGGGCTGAGCACAATGGGGAAAGAAATGACTTAAAACCCCCTTTCTATTGTAAAATTATAACTGTTTTTAACTCTCCTCATCATTATAGGTGCTTACTGATGTTGTGAAACATGGCTGTTTAGGCTTTGTTTTTGTCAGTGTCGGTCCATGTTTCTTTTTTTTTTTTTTTTAAATGTGTCAATGTTACCACCATAGAAATAGAATATATTTCTATGATTACCACACACATGCTGCCTCCTCATAAACCCACGCACAAAATTGGTGACACAGCAAATTACAATTAAGATTAAGTCATTTGTCATCTGATGAATAATGATTTTGTATTTTGTACCCCTGTCTGTCAAGGTTTGATTGTGAATAATGTATCGAGCTGAAATCATGAAAATCCCTTCTCAATATCAGCAGGCTGATTGCTGAAATGAATTTGATTGTATGACTTATTAAAAAGTAGTCTGTCATTAATTCTGCTGCTAGTGTGTCTTACATTGTTTTTAACCCTTTTTATTTAACCAGGAAGTCTCATTGAGATACAAATGTTTTTAAAGAGACCTGGCTTACAAAATCATAGCACACAATTCAAAATATACAACATCACATACAAAGTTAACAATAAAACAGAAGAATAACTTTAACAAACTCTATCACGCATTCCTTGTGATGCCCTTAAATTGTTCAACTCTGAGAGCTCTCCTCCTTTAAGTAAAGGAAGCTCTTTACATTTGAAGGATAAAAATGTGAGTAATGCGCTCAGCAATAACCCTTGCAGCCACCTTTAAGAGATAAGGATCAAAATGATCTGGACCTGCAGACTTTTTGTGATTAATGTATTTCGGAGCTTGACAAGCTTTAGCAGCTTAAACAGGTTTAAAATCAAACAAATCCAGATTTCCATCAGTAGCAGTAGTAGCAGAGGACAGATGTATTTACATTTGAGCTGTGAAATACAGTCCAAGCTCAGATAAAGTGTTTTGTTAAACTCACCATTATACTTTTAAAAGTACTGAAAACTATTGCGTAACTATTGGTAAACCTGTGTTCAGATGCATCTGATCCCCCAAGAGTAAGTCTTCTAAGGGCCACACTGTCTGGCAGTAGTGATTCACACTCTGCACATTCAAATGGAGCAACCGCTCCATCCAATCACTGCATCCTCCCACAGATTAACAGTTAACTTGACGGTCCACATGCCTCTGTGTGAGCCTGGACAAAGTGCAAAATACTGTCACCGGGACACAAAGTGGCTCTTCTGCGGAGGTGTGGAGGATACAGACTGTTCCTTCAGAGGGACGGACAGATGTTACCCCTGTTGATAAACAACAAAAAAAAAGAAGATTTATATCTGCGTGCATCTATCTCTTTAAAATATTTAAGATGACATCGCTGGAGCTGTACAGTAAGGTAAGATCGATTTATGTTGTAAAAATATTTCTAAAGTGATTATAATTCTCTGCAGCAGGGCCTATCATTTGATGGTAAAAGGTTCATAATGATTATGATATAAAAACAACATTGCTAAGTATTAATGTGTTGGTAAGACACTTCTGGTATGTGTGTGTCAATCTTTCCCAGTCGAGTAAATTTTTATAAAATATTTTTTTGTGCCCAAATCATAACCATTTTTGTATGTGTTCCTTATCCAATATGTTACAGTAATCATACGTGATGTGTGATAAATTCATCGAAAACTTTTTCTCTCATATTTGTAAAGTTGGTGCTTAATTATGTATACAATTGTAATAATGAAAGCACTGATTAAAGCTTAATTTGTAAAAATGGGCTCATTATAAGCAAATTAGATATGTTAGAAGTATGTAATGACTAATCCATGTAGGAAATTTAGAGTAGGATGACCAGTGTTAATTTTTAACACCGTTTAGGAGCCTTTTATGCTGATGGCTGACAAATCTCTTGTCTGGGTGGGGCCAGGAAGCGTTGCATGTACCTGAAGAGTGTCCTGACAGAAAATGAAATATTATGAAAATCTATAATTTTCTGGACTTATAAATGGTCCAGTGTGTTCAACCTGCACTATCTATTACCCTTTATCATTCAATCACATCCGTTTACTTGTTAGGGAGCAAGTGTGTGGATTCCTGACCCAGATGCAGTTTGGGTGTCAGCCCTGCTGCTCCAAGACTACAGCCCTGGAGAGAAGAATCTACTGCTGCAGCTCTCTAATGGAGAGGTGAGACACGCAGTAACATTATATTATCCAAAAATCAATGTGAATGCTCATGGTCCTTCTAAAAGAGCGTGATGCTAAGCTCCAGTGTCCTCTATATACCTTGACAAAACCCACAACAAGAACTCCTAACGTCCTTCTCCATTGGTAGGAGGCCCTTTACCCAGTGGTGTCCCCCTCTGATCTCCCACCGCTGGGGAACCCCGACATCCTGGAGGGGGAAAATGACCTGACAGCTCTCAGTTTCCTCCATGAACCTGCAGTCTTGCACAACCTGCGGGTTCGATTCTTGGACTACAGCAGCATCTACACGTACTGTGGTGAGCGCTGAAGGGGCAAGAGCAGATGGCTGAGGGAGATTTAAGGAACCGTAGCTAAAACAGAGATGATTGCCCAACTGAGAGTGTCACAACGATAGTAATTTGAGATTTTTTTTTTTGCTGGCAGCAACAAGCAGGTCCTCAGTGCTTCTGTATGCATTATTACAGCTCATAACGTCAACTATATTACAGTAGGTCAAAGGTTGAGTCATGGGAGGAAACTTCCTCGCTGCTACTGGTTTAAGATGTAATTACATATTTACATATGTTTGTTTTTTTTAACCCTTAAATCTCTATAAAATGCAAAAGGTTGTGTGTTTATATACATGTGCTTGGTTAGATTTAGACTAAAACACTGGGTTTTAGGACATTTTCTTCATTTGGATTTGTGTTTAGATTTGCAATGTGAATGCTAAAGTTAATACATGTACAATTCCAGAATATTTACTCTTTAAAGAATTATATGTACATAAGTGCTTTTTCTGTACAGATTTCTATTATCTTTCTCTTGAAAGATAAGTCCTATTAATATCCACAGTCTCTTGCTGATGTGATTTTCTTTTCCTGTCCCTCCAGGTATCGTGTTAGTCGCCATCAATCCCTATGACCAGCTGCCCATATACGGAGAGGAGGTGATCGATGCTTACAGCGGTCAGGACATGGCTGACATGGAACCTCACATCTTTTCTGTGGCCGAGGAAGCCTACCGCACTATGACCAGGTCAGAGGTCAAAGGTCATGTTATGACAACCAGGAATCTTTCAAAAATGTTGACAGTAAAACCTACATCAATTAGAATATTTTCTATACTGTCTTATTTATAGTGGACTGCAACAACCACACTGATGGTCCCAGCATAACGTCACTGCAAAGGATTTGATAGTCACGCTATCTGTGTGTACAGGGAGGAGAAAAACCAGTCTATCATCATCAGTGGAGAGTCTGGCTCGGGGAAAACGGTCTCAGCCAAATTCACCATGCGCTACTTTGCTGTGGTTGGAGGAGCAGCACAGCAGACCAGTGTGGAGGAGAGGGTTCTGGCTTCCAACCCAATAATGGAGGTGAAGGACGGTTAAAGAGATTTATCACTTAGAAAAAAGGCTTTTCCTGTCAATTGTGTTTTTTTTGTGTTTTTTTTAAATACAAAAAACACATTATTTTGCCTACAGTCTATTGGGAATGCCAAAACCACTCGAAATGACAACAGTAGTCGTTTTGGGAAGTACATCGAGATCGGCTTTGGCAGAAAAGGGGACATCATTGGGGCAAACATGAGGACGTATCTGCTGGAGAAGTCGAGGGTTGTCTTCCAAGTAAGCTCTTTATCAAGAGTGATGTTAAAAACGCTTTTTTTTTGCAAATAAAGAATCCTTCATTTGTTAAGATTAAATGATTATGCATCCGTTCATGAACATTGTCTGCATGTTTTTGTGCATGTAAGGCATCAGCAGAGAGGAACTACCACATCTTCTACCAGCTGTGTGCCTCCAGAGAGCTGCCTGAAATGAGATCCTTTAAACTGGGTGAGACTTCACAAGCGACACCGCCAGCTTGTTCTTAAAATACACTTATTCCATTGACTGATTTGATAATGTTTTGTTTATAATATGTCCACGTTGCATGCAGGCTGACTGTGCTTTTTGTTTTTCCTCCAGATGCACCTGAGCATTTCCGCTACACCAGACAGGGAGGAGAGATGCAGATTCCTGGTACTGACGATTTGTCAGACCTGGAGCGGACTCGCAATGCTTTCACCATCCTGGGTAGAGTATTTACACACACACACACACACACACAGACACACACTCACTCCATCACCTTGGCGACTTACCCTAACCTTAAACCAAGTCTTCACCCTATAATGTAGTGATTTACGTTGTGGGGACTTGCATTTTGTCCCCATAAGAAAGGTGAGTCCCCCACATGTGACCTCCACACACACACACTCACACACACACACACACATACACAATGTATGCACCTGTTCAGACTCAGGTAAAACGTTTTATTAAACTAAATCATGTTGTTGATTAGGAGGATGAAACAACATTTTTGGTGCATCTGTTGAAATTGCAGGTGTGCAGCCTGACCAGCAGATGGAGCTCTTCAGGATCCTCTCAGCTATTTTGCACTTGGGAAATGTCAACATCCAAGCCAGTGGGAGAAGTTCTGACCGGAGTTATATTGATGTAAGAAATGTATTCATGTCTCCTGTCACCTGGAGTGATTTAGTTCTTCTATAAAAAAGACATTTCCTCTATCAGTGCATATACTGTAACATGTATACGTGTGAGTCTTTTTTTTTTTTTTTTCCTCAGGCAGACGACCGCCCTCTGGCTGTCTTTTCCAACCTGTTAGGAGTAGAAGGACCTCAGATGGCCCACTGGCTGTGTCATCGCAGGCTGGCTGTAGGGGGAGAGATGCTGGTCAAACCCGTGTCCGGTCAGCAGGCCGTAGAAGCCAGAGATGCCTTGGCCAAACATGTCTATGGCCAGCTGTTTACATGGACTGTCCAGAGGCTCAACTCTGCACTTCGCACCCAGAGGGGGCAGACCAAATCCTTTATAGGGGTACTAGACATCTATGGGTGAGTGATGAGCTTTTTGACACTGGATAGAAATAATTTTTGTGGCCTTATTAAACTCTCAAGTTTACTTTAATATAGTTAAAGGGACAGTTCTTCCCCAAATCAAAAATACATATTTTTCCTCTTACCTCTAGTGCTATTTAGAAAGAAAATAGTTCCTACATGAAACTGCTCACTCATGATTTCTGGTAAGAGACATTGCTGATGAATATTTAAAAACATTTTTTTTGCCACTTTGAGCACCACAAGCAAAGTGCCATCTAGTTTTATTATATTTGAGTGAAGGCAGACATTTCAGTGGCCGATATCTCCAACTCTCGACAACTCACACCAAAACAATCTAGATTGATAAACAGCACTACAGGTAAGACGCACAATATGTCTTTTTTAATTCGGGGGTGAAATATCCAAAGTTGGACTGACAAGTCTTTTCTCTCCGAGCAGGTTTGAGACCTTTGACCGGAACAGTTTTGAGCAGTTCTGTATAAATTATGCAAACGAAAAACTGCAACAGCAATTCAACAGGGTAAGTCATTTGACAGGCAGACATGTCCTTCTGTCCCTCTGTGTATTGGTGTGTGTCTACAGGCAGAGTCATTGTACTTGCACGTGCCAGTAGCAAAATTATTCTTGGGAATCAGCCCTATCACCACTGCAGTCTATCATCACAAATTACAATTGTGTTTAATGGAATGATAATGATACTACGAATAGTCCAGCAACAGATGTTTCTTTGATCATCTTTCACCCTTAATGTCCGTCTTGTTTTTAGTTTTGCAAGTTAACGCACATTTTAATGCGTCCGTCGCATAATCTTTCTTTCCTACAAAGTGGTGTAGGCCCTACTTTACAGGGGGGGAAAAGTTTCCAAGTCACTTTACATTGTCCTCATTTTAGGGAATAAAGGTTTGTTTTCCTCGTAGTTACAACATGCAGGAGAAAGTGCTTCTCTGTCTTGGCGTGATGATGTTTTTCTTTTTCTGTCTGAACACTTTTGAAGTTGAATATTTGTATGTTGTGTTCGTCTGCAGCATGTGTTCCACTTGGAGCAGGAGGAATACATCCGGGAAGAGCTGGCCTGGAGCAGGATCGAGTTCAGTGACAATCAGCAGTGCATCAATCTCATAGAGGGACAGCTGGGCCTGTTTGATCTTTTAGACGAGGAGTGCAGGGTCAGTCGTGCTGCCTCCCTCTCTTTTCTCTTTTCCAGGCGTGGAAGAAGTATTTAGACCTTTTGCTTGAGTAGAAGTAGCAATAACACAGTGCAGACATATATACATTTAACATTTTGGAGAATGGCCCATTTCAGAATAATATTATATGACTGAATCATAATTATTTATGCATGAATGTGTTCATCCCTTTAATGTTGCAGGTGGTAAAGGTGGAGCTAATTGTCATTACTTTATATACTGCTGAGTAGTTAAATATAAATACGTCATAATTGTTATTAGTTGATAATATTGAAATATCTGAATCTGCAAAGTAACAAAAGCCTTATAGATAAATATGGTGGAGTAAAAAGTACAATATTTGCCTCTAAAATGTAGTTGAGTAGAAGTATGAAGTAGCAGAAAATGAGAAAATGGTTTACTTGAGTACATGTACCTCAAAATTGTATTTAAGTAAATGTACTTAGTTACCTTTCACCACTGGGCTTTTCCTCTGTCTATTCTTACATCTGTCTCACACACATCCCGCTCTTTTCTTTACTCACTGGCTTTAGTGACAGTCCCAAGCTGCAGTCTCTGTGATCACTATCTGTGTTTATCACCAGATGCCCAAAGGTTCAGATGAGAGCTGGGTGCGAAAGCTGTATGACCAACACCTGACCGGCAAGCCCCACCCTCACTTCCAGAAACCCCGCATGTCCAACAGCGCCTTCATTGTTCAGCACTTCGCTGACACAGTGAGTGATGAAGGTCAACACACAGACACTGTAGGGAATCTGTGAAGCTTTGGACCGTAAACAAGTTCTCCTGTGATAAGCCCTTAATATGTGAAACGTCTCTTTTCAAGTTTATGTTCTTTTTATTAACAGATTTCCTCTTTTCATCAGGTGCAATATGAATGCGATGGCTTTTTAGGCAAGAATCGAGATACAGTCTTTGAGGAGCTCATAAATATTCTCAAAGCAAGTCAGGTATGTGTTATGTATTAATTTAAATGTAGTTTCTTTGTGACTATGTGATCACTAACTTCTGTCTCTGTGTGTTCATGTGTGTGTCAGTCCGAGCTGGTGGCTGAGTTGTTCCAGCAGCAGGGAAATGTTTCCTCTGTGGCTAATGGAAGTGTTCGCTCAGTGAAAAGAGCCACCAGAGAACATAAACTGACAGTGGGCTTCCAGGTGAGCTGTTATGACTTTCATTCTCACTTCACTTCCTTTTTGGTGCAGTATCTGTCTTTAACACTATGTTTTGTGTCTATTGTTTTGGTGTCAGTTCCGTCAGTCCTTACAGATGCTAATGGACACTCTGAACAGCACCACTCCTCACTATGTCCGCTGTATTAAACCCAACGACCTCAAAGAGCCTTTTATGTACGCCTTTTTTTGTCCTGTCTTCTCAACATTTAAAGTTCTTGCATTTCAATGAGTGTTTTCCCTGCCACTGGTGTGTGCACCAAGCAGCCTAACGGCCTTGCTTTGTTAGGTTTGACCCGAGGAGGACAGTCCAGCAGTTGAGAGCCTGTGGGGTGCTGGAGACCATTCGCATCAGTGCTGCAGGTTTTCCATCCAGGTACTGATTCCTCCTCGACATCCATCTAACTCTCTGCAAAGCTCTGGTAATATACCATTAACTACAAATGATGTGTACATTGTATAAAATAAGGTTTCAGATTTATTTACTACCAGCATTTTGTTTCAGTTTGTAGTTATATGGTATAGCAATTTACTTTGAATGATTTAGATATACACATATATATATATATATATATATATATATATACTTACTTTTTGGTCAAAATTGGGAAGGAGTAGTAATGTAGATTTGTGGCCCATCATTAAGCAACAAACCACCTCTCAAGTCTCAGATGTTCAAGTTTCATTGAATGCACCCACATCAAATCAAAACCATCTCTGATGGGCAACAGTTTTACCAAATGATGACAGCATAGAATAGTATACATTCAGTGATGTAATATGTCTCTTTATTGACACTTTATTATTATTATTATTTTTTTTTACTGCAGTGAACTATTCACTCGAGTCAAATTATGTCAAATGAATTAAGAGTGGACCAAAAGAAAAAGACACTAACTATCTTAACATCAAGCTGTTTTCTCTAAGAATTTCTGTGCAAAATCTTTGTTTCCAGATGGACGTACGAGGAGTTCTTCAGCAGATACCGTCTTCTGCTTCAAGGTTCTCAGAGCCAGGATCAGGCCCAGGCCTCGTGCAGACAAACCCTGCCTCAGCTCATCACAGACCCAGACCAGTACTGTTTTGGAAAGACCAAAGTATTTTTCCGATCCGGTCAGGTGGCTCTCCTGGAGAGGCTGAGGGCTGAGAGGCTGCGTGCTGCTGCTGTGATCCTCCAGAGCCGGGTCAGAGGATGGCTGGCACAGATTAGATACACCAGGATCTGCTGGGCGACTGTCACCATACAGAGATACTGCAGAGGAGCTCTGGCCAGACGGTGAGGATAAAAAAAGACATTTGTTGGTGTGTGTGTCTGTGAGAGAGAGATATTAATATATTTTATCTGGTATACAAGTTGTTTCAATATTTATGTATTTCTTCAATATTACAGTTAAGCCTCACATTTCTCGAAAAGAAAGTGGCACATTTTTAGAGAAACTGACCTGTTGGTCATGTTGGACATGTGACCTCCCCAGAGGATTGACCTTTCAGTGATGGAAAATGTTATTTGTCTGTATTTTTATATATATATATATATATTTTTTAAAGATAGCTAGCTAGGTTTATGTAGACAGGTTTATGTTTGGAGCTATTTCAGGTGAGCCACAATGTATTTTACACTGCATAATAATATGTGGAAACTAACTAAATAGTGCCAGGTCTGTTTTTTTTCTGTATTTTGTGTAAACATCAATCTCAAACACAAAATTGCCAGAAATAGCCTTTTACTTTTAATTTAAATATTCTACAATTACATTTCCTCTTTGTCATTTTGGCTGCAGACTAGCCCTGACCCTGCGCCACACCAAGGCTATTTTAGTAATCCAGAAGACCTACCGCATGGTGGTGGTCAGACAGTTGTTCTTCATGATCCGACAGGCCACCATCACCATCCAGGCCTTCACCCGGGGCACATTGGCACGCCGCAGATACAGACTGGTCGGCATTAAATTACAGCTTCAATCATGTGTTTTTTGTCACTTTGTCTTTGAAATTGCAATTCTGATCTATTTAGAAGAGAAGTTATTTGTGACTATTACGTTACGTTATATAGACATAACTGAACAATGAACTGAAAATGTTAACCCCGTTCTTCCTCCTCAGCTGGTGACGGAGCGGGCTGCTGTGTTGCTTCAGGCCAGAGTGCGTGGGTGGTTGGCGAAGCAGGGGTACAGGCGAGTACGTGCGGCGGTGGTGTTCATGCAGTGCTGCGCACGCCGCAGGGCTGCCAGGAGGGAGCTGATGAAGCTAAAGACTGAGGCCCGTTCAGTGGAGAAGTTCAGAGAACTAAACAAGGGCATGGAAGTCAAACTGATGCAGCTGCAGTTGAGAGCAGACCAGGAGGTGGGTGAAGCGGGCGTGATCCTGTGATGTGATGCTCGTAAGCTCTAAACATGTCTGTGTCAAGAAGTCATTTTTTTTCCCTATTCACATGATAAAGTTGTGTTTGTCTTTGTCCAGGCCAGGGAGGGTGCAGCTTTGAGAGAGACCCTGCATGCAGAGCGAGAGGCCACCAGTGCCGAGCTGGAGGCTTTGAAGGCGACGGTACAGAAACTAGAAAGCCAGAAGCAGGAGAAGCCTCAGCCCTGCCCCGTCATCAGCGAGAAAGAGGTGGAAGAAAGAAGGAGAGCTGAGGAGAAGGCTGCCCAGGAGATCCTTCAACTCACACAAGTACCGACCCAAGAATAACTTGACACATTTTACACTGTACTGCCGATTGTGTTATTATTAAACATGAAGAATACCAGATGTCTCATCATAAACATTTTCTTTCCCCTGACCATCTGTTGCAAGCTTAATTTTCAGGAGTTATGATTCGTAATTCTCATTCTCTCTTATTGTTTAAAGGAGTTGCAAGCCCTGCAGAGAGAAAAAGACAGTTTTTGCAAAGAGAGAGAGGATCTTTCTGCTCGCTTGTTTGAACAAGAAAAGGCACAAGAAGGTAGGTTCTTCTCACTTTGCAGCATCACACAGAGTACATCACTTCAAAGGTAAACCTCCGGTCTTCTTTCCCTGTGTGCTTTTCTTTGTGTGTGTGCAGAGTGTGTGCATCATGCTGTGTCCCAGGCGAGTGCAGCTCTGAGGGCGGAGCTGGATGAGGAGAGGAGAAAGTATCAGGGTCTCCTGAGAGAGTTCACCAGACTGGAGCAGAGATACGACAACCTGAGGGAGATGAGTCTGCTCACTGAGGTTCAGAACTACACCTACAGACACACTTAAAAACGATTGCAAAAATACTATTTTGGTCCAAAACTCCCTCTTGGTTGCTGAGGGTATTTTTTTTCCTCCTCACTACAGCGCACCAAGGGCCACAGAAGGACGGACTCCACGCAGAGTCTGAGCTTGGAGCCTCTCTCTCCCTCCCCCACTACGCTGTCACCCCAGTCCCTCACCCCACTCTCACCCTTCCCATCTGCTTTCCCTTTCCCGGAGGAGGTCCGCAGGGTCAGTGTGACGTCTCCCCCCTTGGAGAGGAGAGTGTCAGTGTGGAGCCTCGAAACGCCAATTGTGAGAGAGCGTAGGAGTAGGAAACTTTCCTCAAGTTTGGTGGCGAAAACATTTTTTCACCCCTATTATGATTGTTGCTTGATATGCTTGAACGTAAGCCTGTGCGCTTTCCCAACATTTTCTCATCAGGTCAGGCAATGAAATGTCACACTGTGTTTGCATTGACAGGACCAGTTGATGGTGAGTATGGACGTGGCCAAAGACCCTGCGGTGAAGATGAAAGGAGAGGACCTGGCTCATGCTTACGACGCTGTACGAGTGGCCAACAAGTCAGTCTGTCACTTGTGTGTCCACTTGCTTTTCCTTCAACTTTATGCTGTGATGTATATTTGGTGGATGGACTCTGTTATCCTGTTGTCTCTCCCTTTGTCTGTGTCAGGCTTCTGGAGAGTCAGCTGCGTAGCCAGCACAGTCAGAGGGAGGAGGAGCTGGAGGCTCTGAGGTGCCAGCTCAGTCAAACGCACTCTGCTTCCTCCTCTGCTGCACGGCGACAGGTATCGAATTAAAAAGACAGCCATGTGAAGGATTCGGCTGAAAGACTATGTATAAGTTGAAAAAAAAAAAAAAAAGGTCTGAAGTCTTCCCCGGACTTTATTATGCTCCCATCTTCCCAAAAGTGCCTTCCTACCATTTTCCTAATCACTGACTCTCTGACGTAATCACATACAGTCTATAAAGTAAGAGCCAGTGGATTCCGGCTGCTTGTAATCCTGTTTAAAAGTTTTATCTTTTTCTACTGTTTCGACTGAGTTTAGAGCTTTGGATATAAGCCACAAATCCTAAATGTGAGTGTGTTTGTGTGTAAAGGAACTGCAGGAACTGCTAGAGGCTAGAGAGCAAGAGTGTGTCAGATTGAGGAGAGAGCTGAAGGAGCTTAAAAACACGGTCTCCCTCAGACGACTCCTGACACAAGGTAAGATTTCATCTGAAGCTTCAATTCAGAGCTTTTGGTTTGCTATGCCCTTTCAGAATAAAGTGTTGGGTGGTTTTATGAAATATGAAGTTTTCACTTGGCATCCCAGTATATAGCTATATTTGGATCCTTAACTTATATTACTCCTACAAATAACAATGTTAAAATGGACTTGAGAGCAGATACTTAAACACTAAAAAATATCATTAGATCAAAAGTTACACTCTGCAGGTTAATCATGAACTTGAGTGCAACACATAAAGTGTCACGCTTCCAGTTATTATATCTTCTCTGACTTCTATGTAGTTGTTTGCTGATGCTGCTGTGTTGTGATGTTTTCCAGTCCTCCCATCAGCCTTCACACCGGAGACGTCCTCCTGTCCTTCCCGACCGAAGCCAGCAACAGCAACAGGTTTGCTCGAATGCAGGAAGAGAGATGAGACAAAGCTCGTCAAGAACCTCATCACAGGTGAGACAGTAAACAATAAACATTAACAAACACTATGTTCAGGTTTTAGTACATAGAAGCATTCACGCTTTTATACATGAAGCACACACAACTTATTTGCATCAGGGGTTTAGTAGAAACTTCCAATCTTACAATCCTATAGTTTCGTGAAAAAATCTAATTGGGGGGGAATGTTTTTCAAATGTTTTTATCCATGAAAATAAATCACGAACCACAAGTGAGCCTGTAGACTAGGAACCTGTTCTATAAGTAACACTATAAATACTTATAAATAATTGTGAACTTTAAAAAAAACTATTTCGGAACTTAAGTAAACCACTGCATTTTTCAAGAATATTTTATTCCATTTTTTCAAATTGAATTCATCAAGTAGCGCAATATTTTCACTCTATTGCTCTTTCTTCACGCGGACATAGAGGGGATGTGATGCAACAAAACAAAAGGTTAATCGTCTCCTACAACAGTTTCAAGGGGATTCTTTAAACGCCTTAGAAACAAGCCTATGGGATGTTAAGGTCACAACTTTGGAGCGTTGCCTCTGAGGGTAATGTGACGCACAGGATTAAACTTTAACTTCAACTAACTCTGACACTGACAAATATGACCCGGCCTTGTTCACTCTGCCACTGCTGCTCTCTCTGTCTGTGCTCCAGACATCCGTGTTGACAGCGCCCTGTCTCTGCCTCCTGGCCTGCCTGCCAGCGTGCTCTTCTTGTGTGTTCGTCAGGCCGACTGCAGCGGAGACCAAACGCACGCACGCTCGCTCTGCAGCGCTGCTGTCACTGCTTTGAAGGCAGCTCTGAAGGTAACCTGAGTTCTGAGTCTGCTTGGTGCACCATATGGCTGAGGTTTAATGTGTAAGGGCACGTCACATCACGTCGGGTAGCTCGTCTCTTACAGAGGGGCGTCGACAACTGACTTTGAACCACTTTTATGTGATTGTTTTGTCCCGCAATCAGTCCCTGAAGGACAAAGTAAACCCAAGCAAAGCCCATATACCTCCCACACACACATGTACGTAATAGCACTGAGATATTTTAGTGTCGATCTCCAAGAGACAATATAACCTTTTTTTTTTTCATCCTATCTGTCCCTGCAGAAACATAGTAAAGATGTAGATATGACAGCTCTGTGGCTGAAAAACGCCTGTCTGTTGCACGACCTGTTGACCCAGCACTCCCAGAAACTGGTAGGATTATCATCATTTACGTCTCATTGACTGAGAGCATCTTTGTCGTCTTGCACACAGATCATAGTCATATGCAGTAATAAAACATAATATTTTTCAGACCCTTGACTCAGATGAATTAGTTCCACTGTCCGCTGATCTGAGTGACTTGACCCGCGCCCTGAGTGACCTCTGTATCCAGGCCTATCAGCAGCTCCTCTCCATTACTGAAAAACGCCTACAAAACATCATAGGTACCATTATAATGACAACAACACTACAACTCTTCCTCATACTGTCAACCTTTTGCAAGTTCCTTCACAATACTACCACTTTAAAACTGCACAGCTCTCCCACTTTTAATTCAGATACACTGTACACACGTTTTCTCAGTCATTTCTCATATTCTTATTGTATTTTCTTTTTTGTATGTTTATGTTTTTTGTACCCATTTTATTTTAGAATAGGTTTTATAATAGTTGTTATAATTGTTTTTATAGTTATATAATTTCTTGTTTTGTTTTCTATATGTGTTCTCATTTTTCCGTTTGAATTTCTCTTACTGTGTATGTATGCACTATTATACACCAAAGCAAATCCCTTGTATGTGTTAACCTATTTGGCAATAAAGCAATTCTGATTCTGACAACACTGATGGCCTAAAGGCTCTCCTCTCCACTGCTCCTCTTATTTTACCTCCTGCTCCCTCTCTCCTTTAGTCCCTGCTCTGTTGGAGAGCGAGACAATCCCAGGTCTTTCTGGCTCGGCTTTGAAGTTGGGAACGTCCAGAAAGCGAGCAGGCTCGGACCCCAGGACGGTGGGAGGAGATGCTCCCACTATGGCGGCGGTGCTGAGGGAGCTGGGAGCCCTTCACACCGCTTTGTCCCGTCAGGCTCTACCCCTGACACAGATGGAGCAGGCCTTCCATCAGCTCACCTACCTCATCTCTGCCTCCGCTCTCAACAGCCTGCTGCTGAGGAAAGACATGTGCTGCTGGAGTCGTGGCATGCAAATACGGTAGAAAAATACACAGATAAATCTACATCAGAAAATCCAGAAATTCTACTTTATTACAATATTGTGATATGTGAAGTATATTCACAGTGATTGAACACTGTAATCCAGGTTTTCCTTGCTCAAATCTATTTTTTTCTGACATACAAAAATATGACTTTTTAAAATATATTTTTTATAACATAGTATTGTATGTTATAAAAAATATATTTTAAAAAGTCATGACATTTGTTATGACTTTCTTTTGACATGCTATACTATGACTTAAAAAAATAGTTTTTTATGACATACTATATTATGACTTTTTTTGAAATACTTTTTACAAATATTTTTCTCGACATACTATACTATGACATTTTAATAATATTTTTTAATAACCTAATATAACATTTTTATGACTTTTTATGAAACATTATGCTATGACATTTTTTATGACTTTTTTATGACAAACTATACTATGACTTCATTTTTTTATTTTTATGAAATACTATAATATGAGATTTTTTGATTACATAGTTTACTATAATTTTTCTTCAATTATTCTTCATGACTATGACTTTAAAAAAAAATTCATAACATACTGTACTATGACTTTAAACATGTTCTTTTATAACATACAATGCTATGGCATTTTTTTATGACAAACTTTACCTTGACTCCTTATTAAAATTGGTATGACATTTTTATGACACTTTTTTGACACACCTTACTCAGACTTTTTTTTTTTATGAATTACTATACTATAACATTTTTTATGGCTTTTTTTTTCATCCCTGTGTTCGTATAACTGTGTGCACCCCCTTTAGATGACGTTATATGTGTAAACATATTAAATAACTTATTAATCAGCCTGTCTTTCTCCTCTCAGCTATAATGTGAGCCTCCTGGAGGAGTGGCTGCGGGGCAGAGGGTTGCTGGCAGGGGGCGCTGTGGCCACACTGGAGCCCCTCATCCAGGCTGTTCAGCTGCTGCAGGCTGGGAAAAAGACTGAGGCGGATGCAAAGGCCCTTGTTCAGACCTGCACTGCCCTGTCCAGCCAGCAGGTGGATCTATATCTATCTGCATCTGGCTTGATGAGAGAACAAATTGTGCAGTTAAAGTGTATATAACTTCCTGCTTGTGTCTGTTTTGTTCAACAGATTGTGAAGATTCTGACCCTCTACACTCCCAACAGTGACCTCGATGAAAGAGTCACACTGAATTTCATCCGTACTGTCCAGGTACTGTCTTACAGCTGCGAGGGTTTCTTGTTTTTATCATTTTAAAGTATTGTGTCTCATGTGAGTGGTCTCTGTCTTTGCTCTTCCAGGGGCTTCTCAAAGGCTGTTCTGTCGGTCAGCCTCGACAGCTCCTCATGGATGTGAGACGAGTGTTTCCTGTCACATTTCCCTACTTGCCTCCCCCCGTCCTCCATGCTGAGCAGTTAGTCATCCCAGACTCCCTCAAGATCTCGTTTCTACGCAGACCCTAGAACAGTATGCCTTGCCTCTTCAGAGAAAATGTGTTACTGTTTTAGCTCATTTTAATTCCCATCCTATTAAATTTAGTTATTTTAAATTTGAATAACTTCCAGGAGGTGTTGTGAACTTAATTCCTCTCTCAGATTTCTTTAGTGGCACTAACGTGTTTAATTAATCTTTTAATTATCAGTGGATTAGTCTGTGCACTGCAAAAGGTTAGAGGTCAACAATGTAAATCTCAGCTAACTACAACGGCATGAATGCTAATGGAGCGTCGCTTGTGTGTAGTAAAGATTTGGATAAAATTAGGCAGTTATGTCGTCAGAAATAGCAAAAGGTGCAGCTTTATCTTAGTGAAGTTTGACAAACAAGCAATGAAGCTTTTTCCTTCATATTTTATTGGAAGCAGAAACACAATGAGACTGCAGTCCCAGTAACCTCAACCCCCAATAAGAACAACTAGAATAAAAAAAACGCAAAAAATTAGAAACATCTTGTGTATAAAAAAATTCTCATGCGAGTACTTTGTACCACTACACATCATCAGTAATACATATTTATATATTCACAAACATTTGAAAAATAGAAAACAATAATGAAATATCAAAATAAAACGAGACAACAATTGGAAATTTAACATCAAGTAATTATGCGTGCTGGCACAATACATTTTTTTCTTTTTGTTTTATTGTTCCTATCATGCACTTTTTCCGGAAGTACAGGACCGGCGTCGCTGTGCAGCCGTCTGTCTGTGTGGCCTGGTCAGCTAGACAGAACAGGTCATGCATGTCTGTCTGCTCTCTGTGCTTTTCATTGTGCTTCGACATTTATCCTTGTCCTTAACTTCTTGTGTGCATTCCTGTTCAACATGCCGGTCCGATACCCCAACACGCAAACTGAGCCTCTGAAGGAGGAGACTGAAGTATCATTGTCAACAGCAATAAATAAAGATTTTTTTTTTCGTGGCATTTCCAGCTATGTGACAGTTGTGTGTCTGTTATTAAAATACTGTGCAGATGTCCCCTTGAATAAAAAAAAAACCTTGTACACACTGGAGAGCGACAACATGTTTAGAGTTAGTTTACTTAAATAAGTGGATAGGTAGTCTTTCTAAAATTGTGAAACTAGCAGTGTGTTTATTTGGTCCATTAGATTATCGGATTTTTACAAATCGCTTGTTATTCATCTCCAGTGTGTCCATGGCTTTCATATATCTTTCAATAATAGCTACATATTCAGATTGGGCAACACATAATCTTCAACTGCACAGTCACCCAGAGCAAATATTCAAGTTTACAAAAGAGCAGCAAACTTCACTTCACATAGTCTGACGTGTTTGTTACATCCGAGCTATTTACAACGCTCAACAACAACAATCGATCCCTCTGTTCCAGATTATTTTCCTCAGTGCTGAAAAGCTGTACAAACAAATCTTAGTCTCTAATCAGCTCCACTACAGCTGTGATATTTGGCCCATTACAATAGAGACAGCATGTACAACATATCAGACAAACACTTGTGCTGATATAATAAGAATAATCAATCACAATGTAAACATTATAAGACTGCTTCAAAAATGACTCATCTACATAGATTTTTATAGATTAGATGCATAGAGTTCAGTTCTTACACCTTGTTCAAAAGAGGGGTCCTGTTAAATTATTCATTTACAAACAAGTGCTTTGGGGGGGAACTTAAAAAAGAGGCAGAAATAGAAAAAACTAACAACACCCTGTCATTATTAAACTTGGACTATTTTTTATTTCCTAGCCTGGATGCTGGATTCTTCACGACACACATACACATCTCGTATAGATAAATAAACCAATCGATCTTTTTAAAAAAAGGGCATTCATGAAAAGTTATAGAAGTTGAATTAAGAGACATGCTGAACAGTCAATTCAAGACATTTAGTTTCACATGAAATTGACTCTAATAAAATTAATTTAACTGCAGGATGATGTGAAGCTTTGATGTGTAAATCCTGTCATTCCATAAACAATTGCTGAAAGATAAATAAAAGATCAGAGTATAAACGTGTTATTATGGGTGCATTAAAGACCCTGTGCTTCTAAATCTTCACACTACATCTCTACTAAACTGTAGGCCCTCTTTTAAATGTCAGCGCCAGACCTGGTGTGGTCTGGATCTGCAGCCCTTTAGCAGAGGTTTGACTTCTTGGTATCAGGGTTACAGCACCTGCAGCTGGATCATTGAGGGATCATTGGTGGTACATCATCACTGATTTATGCTCTTCCTGTGGTGCAGTGTGTGGGTTTGAGTAGCCCACATAGATATTTCGCCTCCGAGCATGTTGCTTTTGCAGAGCAGAATCTCAGGTTTTTATGATCTCCTTACACACAGGTTTTGAATTGGCAATTCAAAAAAGAAATACTTAAGAAAAGGAAGTGGCAGTCAAGATTTTCTTCCTGTATCACGCACCTCAGTACAGGGCTGTTGGGAATGTTTACAGTAACACAAAATCGATGGAAATACCCATCATAAGGTAAGATGCATCCTCCCCAGAGTAAAAGACACTTTGAAAATCCTCCAAAATCTAATCTGAATATTAACACCCCCCCCCCCTCTGTGTGAAGTCCTTTGCTTGAGATGGCTTTCTGTGATTACGGGCGGCTACATGAGGTCAACAATTAGAACATCTTACAAACACACTCGCACATTATGAGCTCCACACATGCTCAAGACCACAGATTAAACATTCACACTCGGACATATTCACGCACATCTACTCTGATGAATCACGGTGCTTAAGGGCGTGTTTTCATCGGATTAATCTCTCTATACAGACACGATATAGGAGACAGACGTACCGTACGAGGGTCAACAAGACAGAAGGCATTGAGGGTGTCAGGCAGTGTGCTCTGTTACAGGGTAGACGGACATAAAGACAGCAAGGACAATCTTTCAAGGTCCACGTGGCCATCGAATAATCCTGTATATAACTTTACATACGTCCTTCGTATTATATATTATGATATATAGAATTATTTAAATATAAATATAATTTGGAGGAGAGTCGTAAATAAATATTAAAATGATCCTAACTGAATAGTACTTTGTCCCCCGCCCGATATCTGGAATGTTGGAGGCCTTGCAGCCGTCGTTGTTGTTGTTAATGGGTCAGTTGGACAGTTGGTTGTGCTGAGGACTGGTCTTGGCATATTTAAGCGATTATCTGTTGGCACTTTCTGTCCCTCCTCTGAGTGGGTGCAGGCCAGGGAAGGGACGAGAGGAAGCCAAAATGTTAAACGCCATAAGATATTCCCTAACCAGTCGAACGAGGTGTGTGTGTGTGTGTGTAATGGCGTGACTCACCTCTACGGACAGAGGAAAGTATATATATATATATATATATATATATATATGCTCTATGATTAAACTCTATGTATTTTTCATCAAAAGGATGGCTGATAATATCTGCACCGATGAAGACACTGGTGCTTTTTGAGGAAAATGATTGATGATTTGTTTAGCACTGTGTTCTTTCTGCTGACATGAATGTATTTGCAGCACTGGATGTGTGGTGACTGTTGTCTTAGCTGTGCTTTTACAAAACTGGATCAGCAGGGCAGTGGCTAGCAGTGGCTCAGGAGAGCTCCAGGGCAGTAGGTGGCGACGTCGGATTGAGCTTCAAACGGGTCGTTTTGAATTCTGTTGAGTCTCTTAGCTGCGGCCCTCCTCTGCAGAGCGCTGGTCCGACTTGAGCTTGACAAACTCCTTGGCCACGTCGTCGTTGTTGCGTTGGGAGAGGATACGCAGGACGGTGAGACCCGTCTCGTCCATGTTGATGCGTTTACCCAGCGGCAGCCAGCAGGCGACGCTGCCTTTGGAGGCCATGTCCTTCAGCTGCAGGACGGCCATGCCCACGGTGCGGTCCTCTCGCGCGAAGCAGTAGTCCTTCACACACACCTGCAGCTCGTAGCACTCGGGACCAACCTCGCTGCTCAGGGTGCTGCAGTGCAGAGTGGACAGTTAACGACGACCTGTTCACACATTTTCTACAACCTTAAAACGATCAAAAACACCAGATCATTATCAGTAATATTACTCACAAAGTGAAGGATTCATTGTATTTGGGAGCCCAACTGTTGTTCTTCGACTTGGTGGCGTACTTCCTCTTCTTGTCGCTGAGGTGAGGGCCGATGATATAGACCTCCACAAATGGCCGGAATATTCCCTGCGTCTGCCACCTCAGGTCATTGGCAGCCACCACTGAGACGGAGAGAGGTGGACGGAGAGGAAAGGGAGTGGAAGAGAGTGGGAAGGTGTGGGTGATACAGAGAGTGATTCATGACAAGAAAATGTGTGAAAATGTGGACCACATGAGTGAACAGAAAATTAACAACAAGAAAATACTGGCTCTCCCTCAGGTCTCATATTCAAGTATTTGTTAGGACAGTGAGGGGGGACAACTGGAATTTATTTATTTATTTTATTTATTTTATTTATTTTATTTATTTTATTTATTTTATTTATTTTATTTATTTTATTTATTTTATTTA
>CALSCE010010686.1:16732475-16742771 GCA_943593645.1 Bovichtus variegatus | reverse complement strand
TATTTTATTTATTTTATTTATTTTATTTATTTTATTTATTTTATTTACTTTATTTATTTTATTCATTTCATTAAAGTCATATTTTTCTTCGGGAGCTGAAAAAGGGGACTGGCTTTTATGCCTATGCCATATCATGGACATATTATATATCCATATGACTTTCTACTGCATGGGCTTGTGCCTTTGACATTAGAACAATGAAATGTGTTACTAACTGTAAAGCTCAAACTCAGTTGCTCAGTTACTCAGTATACTTCAACCAATTGAAACCCCTTGACAACGCACAGGTGATCTCCATGTATTGTATTTTGTATTTGTAATGAATTTAAATCACTTTGTCTTTTTTTTTGTTGATCACTATCAAGCCACATTAAATCTACTTTGATTGAGTGTTGTAAAACATTAAAATGTGACTTTTCCAAGGGGGTTGAGTACTTTTTCTAGGTCACCATATGTCTAGAAAAGTATGTAGAAATCACTGGTTAAAGTCACAGGAATTGTTGATCTTAATTGTGCTTAAGGCCGGGAAAATAATAAATGAATGTGCATTCACCTGCACTCTAATCGTGAAATTATTCTTACAATTATTTAAATCGTTTCGCATTACCATAGTTAAAGTACGTTTTCTTACCTTTCACTGTGACCTTGTGCTCTCCGGTGTTGGGGTGAGTGAAAATCTCTACATGGATGGACACCTCTCCCACGGCATCGTCCACCCCGGAGCCTGACAGGACAGAGAGTGACGGGCACGTTAGTACCTTTGAATGTGGAAACATGGACTCTTGGTGCTCCTATCGCAGACCAAACACACACACAAACCTCTGTGACCCAAATTGTCTTCCTCATTTTTGAAAGGTTACAGAGCAATTCCATTTCAATTCTATAACTTGAACATTGAAATGGATTTGACTAAAACCTTTTGGCTATTACACAGAATATTGACTGGGGTGACTTGTGTCTACATACTAAATGAATCACTGTGTAACAGGAGGACTTAAAATAAGGCATAGTGATCTGCTTGTGCATATGTTGTGGTCTGGAAGTGGACAGACAGAGCTGCTATGAGTGGGCATACGTTTTTTTAAAATAGGTAGCGCTGCCATTCTCTGTAATGCAGTATAACTATAATATATGATAATATATTTACTGATGAAGCTTTTTGGAGTGGCAAACATTTCTCAACAACTCTACTACTACAGTCCAGTGGGTAGTTTCTGTACAGACCTGAAATAACAATATTCATTTCTTCAGTAAGGCATTCTGCATTCTGCTTTGACACCGGCTGAATAACCTTTGCACAGATTCAGCAATTGAAAGGTAATAATTTGGATCCAGTGAGGACAGTAATTTGCGCCCACTCATAGATGCAAGTTGTCTGTTAGGATGCAGGGTGGTTAGTAAGAGGCAGAGAAGAAGACAGGAGAGAAGCTGGAGAAAGTCAACTGACTGTGTGGTTCCCCCCGACATAGATCAGGTGACATGCTCAGATGGATCTACACAGGTGGACACACCCAATCCTTGGTAAAGACTTTTACCCAAGCATGGCAGGAGGAGGGACAAGAAAGGGGAAGGAGCTCAGCCTCTCAGATCTGTTGGTGAAGGACGGCACTACTGTTACCAAACTCTCAATAACGCTGTACCGTGTGAAGAGCGTCTGGAGGACTCAAATTCAAGTCAAGTTCCAGATCAATATTTTCCCCTCCGCCAAGGTAAGGTTAAGCTTTCAGTTTGTTTGTCGGTTTGTCAGCAGGATTAGTGAAAAACTGCTGGCCTGATTTTCATGAAACTTGGTGGAAGAGTGTAGAGTGGGCCAAAGAAGAACCCATTACATTTTGGAGCGGATCCAAATCCAAAATCCATTTCATTAACATTGCAAGACAGGCCATGGCCTTGGCGGAGGTCTGAGCTCTCTGCTCTCTTTAACTAATATTGTCATTATGTTTCTCCACAATGTAGTTTTACTATTGCGGTTTTTATTCACCGTATACATAGGACATTATTGCACGTCTGTACGTCCCGGAAGTGAAATGAAAGTCTTAAGGAAAGATGTTGTGTTGCACAGTGTACAGGTTGTAAAGCCCTTTGAGGCAAATTCGTGATTTTTGGTGTATAAGTACAATTTAATGACAGGGCTGAAATTGTACTTATAGTATTCTAATTTAGAAAATAAAGATTGCAAATGGGTAAAGTCAGAGATAAATAAATAAATCTAAATAAATCGCCCCCAATCCAAGAGAACTCAACTCTGGACCGGGGCCCAAGTTCAGGTCTTGGGTTCCTTAGCTCCATAAAAGCACAACAATTTTAGTGTAAAGAAGACAGTGATGGCTCCGTTCAAGCTCCAACTCTTTTGTCTGGGAGGGAGATGGTGGACAAATCTTTCTTCAGTGTCTCTGTGTTTGGTTTTGTGCAGCATGGGAACGAGTTGAGATCCACATACAACTCCAGAAGGATACGGTGACAGATGGACAATCATTTTCGATGTTTTAATTAGTGTCTTCACTTTGTCAACGGTATCTTTGTGGCGACGACCAGCAGCCTGTGTGTGTGTGTGTTTTCAACCAGCCGCCCACTAAACAAGGTGTCTGTGGGAGTTAGATGGCAGAGTGTTCCTGGCATGCAGCTCTCTGCCTCTCTCCAGGGAGCATTATTGGATTGTTGGTCTCGCTGCCAACGGGACCAAAGGGAGCAGCAGTCATCCATCTGGGCTTGTCTACTCTATGGAGGACGTCCATAAAAGATGAGAAAGAAACTTTTCTGGCTTGGTGGCAGGAAGATGTTGCCAGTAAACCGAGGTTTTTCTTCTTCAATAAACATTAATAAGCAATCGGCAAGCACATTTTCCTACCATATTGCAAATCTTCACCGGCATAGACATTAAATCTCAAACTTGAACTGCGATTGTGTCAAAGCATCCGCCCGAGTTCACTGCATATTCTCAAATTACCTTTGATTTTTTTCAACCGCAAATACCGAGCTCATAGCCTGCAGTATGTAATGATGACAGTCATCGCTGATCAGTAACAGTCGAGTTAAAGAATAAATTGCACTCAGCTTCGATCAGTCATCCCGCTCTAATCATCTACTGTAATATGGTTGGAAAAACGATCCAGAGAAAGCTGCTTGGCAGGAAATTAATTTGCATCCTTGTTACAGTCAAGGACATCCAGCAGCTGGCGGGAAGGCTGAAGGCACACTGCTTTGTTCTCTATATATACCTCCACTGTGGAAGCAGAGACATTTCATAAGCAACTGAATTCCTAACAACTTCTGGAAACTTCATGTTGGAATTTAAATACCACTGAGTGGATAGTGATGAAATATTTTTACTTTGATAAACCATCCGTCTGAATTTGTGTGATCTGAATTCTCCTCTTGGAAACTTCCAGAAGGTCATTTCAAGTTTTGCAATTTCAAAAACTTCATTTAAAGATTATTTTATGGGTCACAAATTTAGATGGAAAATCCAAGTGTAAAAAAAAAAAAGAATTTGTAATTTTTGAGTCTAAACGTTCAAGTTAAAAAGTCAAGTAATTTATTTTGAAATTCAGACACTAAAAGTCATAATAAAAAATTCCAATTTGAAAATTCAGGCCACCAAGGATAAGAAAGAGAGTCTAAATGGAAGTGATCAGACATTTTTCCAAACATTACATTTTCCATACATTTACATTTTGTCATCTAAGAAAGAGAAGCTGAAAACCCTTGACATACTTGCATTTGTGAACCAGAAAAAAAATAATTTAGAAATTGCACAATTTGAAATGACCAATGGAAAAATGTCAGATGGGCCACACAAATTCAGACAGATGGTTTTCAAATAAAAAAAATAAAAAATAAATATATATATATATATATATATATATATATATTGCTGTCGATATAGTGGTTTTTGAGTTTCAACATGAGGTTTTCAGTAATATTCAGCTGCTGATGCTGCTTCCATACATTTTTCATTGGTTTCTGTTCATAGGAAACAGCACAACTTGGTATGCAATATATATTTTAGGTCTCTTACTGGAACCTTAACCACTTTACATAACACTGTTGTCCACCAAGAGGACTGTCAGTGTGCTGGAGCTTGTGCAGCATTAAATAAAGTCCTCCTGTTTGAGAGTCAAATCTTATTATTCTAATCTAAAGTGACAGATTTCAGACCACCTGACCTGAGCGACTGTTTCTGATTGGCTCAATCTGTGGAGGGGGGGGGGGTGAGTGAGTTGAGCACCCTTTCTCATCACTGCTGTGGGGCAGGCTGCACTGCACGTAGGAGCTGTGTATGTGTGTGTGTGTGTGTTTGCATGTGTATGTCTCTGTCTGTGTTTGTGTGATCGAGCAGGCGAGGACAGGGAGCCCTCCCAGACAAAACTGAGCCAACAGCCATCATCGTTCTTCAAAATAATCCTACTCTTCTCCATCAGTGTCATTAAACACATTGGCAGGGTTGGTAACGTGGGGGGGGGGTAAAGGACTTCCTCTCGGTTTTCCTCACAGGAGACTGACAATGCACTGATACAATGTGCTCCTGCTTCAACAACCTTAAGGACAATCTCACTCAGTCACATTGGCTCCGCTCAATCACTCGCTCTTCCTCTCGTCCACGTGCACACACACACGCACACACACACTCGCTCGGCCCTCGGGCCTCTCTGGGTGACGTCATGCTGGATCAGGATTCCTCCACACTTTAATGCATTTCTATTCTTTTCATCTGATGTCAGCACATCATGCTTTAGCGTCTGCTCATACATACAGTCCATGGCGTATGTATTCAGCGCAGCTCCGTACATACAGACATCAGTGTGTACATTACATGCATGAATGCATAAAGTCTACGTTCTTTTTGTTACGATGGGCATGTACAGTATGTGATTGCAAAAAAGGCAGAGAGAAAATAAAGAGTCTGCAATGCAGTCAATCTGTGCATTGTATTCGTCTGTTGGGATGAGATTGAGCAGGCAGGGGAGTTTCGGGATGCACATGGGGTGGGTGGAGGGTGGAGGGAGTTGGGCTTTGGTCTGGAGGCTTTTCCGATAGTCCTGGTTGTCTCAGGCCCTGAGCCTGAGTGCCACATACCCTTCTCTGGGTAAACATCCTCACTAGTGGTGAACCTCACCCCCTTCCCGCCGAACACTGGCCCACAGACGGGGCAGAAGGAGGTAGTAGACAGAGAAAGAAGAAACACGTAGAAATATGAGGTTTGCAGAGATTGAATTTAAGAATAACAGAGTAGAAAAACAGACCAACATTTATAAGTCTTGTCCGTAAAGATGGGAGAGATCCTGGTGGATACATTGTTATTTCAGTCAAATCAGCACTTTTTAATTCTTCAGATCTGCTGTGCAACCCTCCAACATGCAAAACGGTCTTAGGTATGCGCCAAAAACCGCATGGCATTTTGCTAATTAAATTTTAAACGATCATCCGCTCAAATGGCATTGCTACCAGCGGAGCTTGGGGACAGTGTGTCAGCATCAGCACTTCCACAAAGATGATGTTATGTAGCCATCTGACGGTACGATGGATGCTGAGCAGGAGAATCAAAGAGCGAGAGAAAAGAGGAGGCGGTATTTCTTTTTTCATTGCAAATAGCTGTCAGATCGTGTAAAGAATAGTCTCTGTGTTTCCCAAGGCTGGCTAGCAGGAGAGTCAGCGTTTCAGAGCAGAGAGAAAAATATTGTGCTGCTACAGCCTAGACTTCATGCTCTACAAAGCATGTGAGATATTTTCAGGATATAGAGCTCAGCAATTGGGAAAGCCTAATATCAGCACATATTAGAGACACACAGAGCACAAACAGGGCGACACTGACCTCAATCAGAGAATTACGTAACGTGAGACATTAACTTCACACTTGGAAAAAGAAGATACTGGAAATAAAGAGAATTAAAAGTCTCCCTAAGACAGAGAAAGGGAAGAGTGTCACAGAGAGGAAAGACCATAAGGTTACCTTGTGCGTTTTGTGACGAGACAAAGGTCTTAATTAGTTTGTCTGTCGCCTGTGTGTAGAGGGACAGGGCGTAGTGGAGAGACAGGAGGTCAGGACTCTTCTCCAGGAAAGTCTTCTTCAGACCCACACCACCAGCATGGAAATATTGCTAACATACACAAAGACAAAGTAGACTCTTGAAAAAGAGAAGGCACTTTCCTGGAGTACCTTTGTTCATACAAGAAAAAAAGATAAAAAATGTTTATACAATAATCCAAAGCTGCAACGATTGGTCGATTAATTAATTAGTTGATAATTCTATCAATCAATAGACAGGAAATTATCCAAAAACTATTCTGATAATAGATGAATCTTTATAATAGATGAACATTAGGGTGGCTCCTGACAGTAAAAGTCCTTTCACATATAGCAGTGAGTTCATACCTTAATGGTGTCCAGGGCCAGCTCTATCACAGCACACTGCTTAGGGGAAAGTGCTTTGGCCTCTTCTCGAACCATGTGCTCCTGAAGACAAAAACAATAGAAGCACAGACCAAAAATGATCCATCTGTCCATTCAGATTTTCTAGGCAATTAGAGTCTTGATCTGTCCTAGAGCGTAATGGTGTAAAAATATACCTTCAGCTTGGACAGCTGTCCCAGCTCCTTCGCAGCGTTAAAGATGAGCTGAGTGCCCTGGAAGAGACGGAAAGACAGATAGAAGAAAGGTAGACGAAAGGAGAGAGAGGAGTATTGTTATTACCACAACAATGCACGGCAGCAGTAAACGGCTTAGTGTCACACAGAGGACAGCAACATTTCTGACACACACATAAACAGTCACTCTGAGCCGCTTTACAGATGTCAAGGTACTTTTTCCTTGAAGTGCTGTTATCACACTTATCTGTGTTTTATTCATTCCAAAACATTACACTCCGCACACACGCACACGCACACGCACGCACACACACACACACACACACACACACACGTAGTTGCACCGTGCTGTACTCAGGTATTTACTGGATGTCCAGCCTAATGTAATACTTTGGTAGGAGAATATATCACTAAGTGCTGCTGACCGCACCTTCAATCCTATCCTTGGTTACAGCCTTTGGCATGAAATAAACTTTTTGTATGTACTGTATAAAACTAATCTTAAAAAGAACATCACAACAAAACATAACAGATTAATCATATAAGAAAAATGTAAATAGTGTGCGCTATTGAAAGTGTGATGTGTTAGTTTCAGATACTTTAGATTCAGTCTGCGATGCCTGGCAGGGTCATGTGAAAGTAATCCAGCTACCCTCCATTGCTACATTATGTTAAACTGACAGAAAATCTCACCCTACGAGCACACTTTTGCGGCTAAAATGCACCATATACCGCAGGTCAAAGTGCCAACCATCACTTACTTTGCCTCATGAGGCTCATGAAGCTCAGCCGCTTTGACTTGCAATGCAACTTGCAGCTGAACCACAATCTATTTTTCCTTCTACGTTGCATTTCAGAAATGAACAAAACAGTACATTGTTTTTGAAATCTGAGTGAAATTAAGTGACGATTGAACTCCTTGACTTATGGATTGTGGTGCGTTTGAGCTGCAAATGTGTGCGTGTGTATATTAAAGTGTATGACCTGCGGTGAGGCTGAGAGTGCAGGCAGCTACTGCTACAGCATTACTCACAGCATATAAACAGCACTATAGAGGAATGTCATGTAAAAACAAAAGCGAAAAAATCAATATTTCCACTGCTTTGTTTGACTGTCGAGCTGAGGGAGCGAGACGAAGACACGGAGAGAAGACATAGAGGAGAGAGACAAGACACATTGATCTGAAGGGGTTTAGTCCTTACATCACTGTGAGAAGCATTCTTCAGCCTCCCCTGCAAAGAGAGCATGTGGTTAATACTTCAAGCAGTGGCCAGTCTCTGCAGTCTGACTTCACTCTCATTGGCTTCATGAGAATATGCAATCAAAAGCGCATATTTTTTTGCAAAATGTAGAAAAAAATGTGAGGATACTCTTCACTGCTGGAGATGTCACCTCCTTTCAGTTAGCTAATTAGCGTTCCCTTCAAAGCAACAAGATCAAATTTAGTGCTTTTCATCAAAAACAAAGAAAAACAGAGTTGAACAAATTGCCAGATGGCAGAGCAGAGAAGTTTGCTTTTAGGCTGACAGGAGTAAATGGATGCTGGCAAAACTCGCTTAGAAATATGCAGGTGACATTTGCTTTCACTGTATAGTGTTCAAAATCTATTACTGTGCTATTTAATGGAAGGCTACAATTTCAGGACCACACTATGTGGTCTGATATTGGGGTCAGGTTTACTACTACTTAATTCATTTACATGCTATTCACTGCAATAACAGTTATGGGAAATTAAGAGAAAATTGTTGAGTAAAAATCCAAACGTAATCCTATTGTGAAAACACAAAATATAAATTATTTAATATAAATATAAATATTACCCCATTAACTACGGTAGTTAAACAGCTTAGCTTATCATACAGACTGGAATCAAGGGGAAACAGCTAGCTTGGCTTTATCCACTCCAATCTATGAGCTCCTCTAAAGCTCATTAATAAACACATTACGTCTTGTTTGTCTAATCTTTACACAAACACAATGTAGAAAGGACAGGTTGGGATTTTATGGGGAGTTATGTGCTACAACTCTTTCAAGACTCTAAGAAGGCACTGCGCCCTGTAACTCTCAGGAAATCCAAAATTGTCAATATATCATTTCCTTTTGTGTATGGATTAAACAAACAACATGTTCGTTTGTGAGCTTTGGAGGAGCTGGTAGGTGGATTTTTTTAACTGGAGTAAGCCTGGCTAGCGGTTACTGCCTGTTTCTAGTCTTTAAGCTAAGCTAATAAACTCCCGGCTTTGTTGCATATATTGCATAGATTTACTACCCAGCAGTATTTACAATAGTTAAAAAAAACATTTCTCTGCCGAATATGTACTTTTACTTTTGATACTTCAAGTACATTTTACTGGTAATATTTAAATACTTTTACTTGAGCGACATTTTCAGAGCAGGACATTTACTTGGAATGGATTATTTCCCAGTGCGACGTTGCATATTTTATTTAAGTAAAGGAACCAAATACTTCCTCCACCACTGGTTACACTTGATGATAAACAAAAAACAAGCGCTGAAGATCACATGGGCCGAGAAACAGACATCGATTCTGTTCATTTAAAAACACATCCCTTCCTGTGCGGCACTAAAAAAGAAAGTACCAAGTACACCATAGCATAAACAATTCTCCAAAGTCTTATTTTGAACTAGATACCTTGTTATATCCTGTAGGAGTCAGTAGGTAACAGTAGTCAGTAGTAGTAGTAGTAGAGCTTCAAGACATTAAGAGTATTTTCTTTTTTTTTTTTACCAACATCAGGTCAAACCAGTAACATCTGGTAAGAAAAGCGATTCCAGTGACATGATACCAGCATTACAATCATCATAGTAACAACAGAACATGAAATCAAACCAGGACAGACCGACATGACAGGTCTGCAGAGACATACAGTACAGTGTTGTACAGTATACTGAGGAAAGACTGCAGTGTTGAAATAGATCAGATGCAAGCAACGAACCCACAGTGGGCGGTGGAGGGGGACACAGTTCAAACAGGTGGGGACAGTGGGGGGAGGGCAGAGGTTTTAGAAGGAGGGAAAGGGGCTGAGGGTGGGGCAGGACACAAGATACCAAGCCACCGAGAGATCAGAGTCACCCCACCAGAGTCCCGGTAAAAGGACACAATGCATGAGAAGAAACAAGGCAACACCAGGCGCAAGAGAGGAGTACCACTTCCTGTTTGAGGAGAGTGTTCAGGAAGAGGAGACAACAGAAGAGGGGGGCACTGATTGGTGGAGATTATTGAAGGGAGTGTGGGACCTATCAGAACCAGTCAGGAATGCACCATGCTTCTGTCTACTCAAAAGAGAGACAGTGTTGGAAGAGGAAGAAGAGGAAGAAGAAGAGGAGGAAGAAGAAGAGGAGGAACAAGAAGAGGAGAGAAAGGAGTAGAAGAAGAAGAAGAAGAAGAATAAGAAGAAGAGGAGAGAAAGGAGTAGAAGAAGAAGAAGAAGAATAAGAAGAAGAGGAGAGAAAGGAGAAGGAGAAAGCAGAAGAAGAAGAAGAAAAAGAAGAGAGAAAGGAGAAGAACAAAGAAGAAGAAGAAGAGAGAAAGGAGAAGAACAAAGAAGAAGAAGGAGTAGACAAGAAAAGAGAAGAGAAGAGAAAGAAGAGGAAGAAAATGTAGAAGAAGAGAAGAGGAGAGAAGAGAAAGAGAAAGAAGACAAAGAAGAAGAAGAAGAAGAAGAAGAAGACAAGAAAAGAGAAGAGACG
>CALSCE010010686.1:16712559-16732465 GCA_943593645.1 Bovichtus variegatus | reverse complement strand
AGAAGAAGAAGGAGAATAGGAAGAAGGAAAAAAGGAGAAGAAGAAGACGAAAAAGAAGACGAAGAAGAAGACGAAGAAGAAGAAGAAGAAGAAGAGAAAAAGGGACAGATCTGTGAGAAGGGAGAGGGTGTGATGTGGGATAAAAAACAGGGGAAGATCGCAGCCACATATAGCAGAGAACCAACCACCGTGGACGGACAGACAGACACACACGCAGGAGTGCTGTACTTACAATCATCTGTGGAAGGAGAGCGGTGGGAGCGGGATGTAATAGTAATCACAACAACAACCAGAGAGAAGGGTCAGTCAAAGCTGCAAAGAGCCCCACATCAATAAAAAACACAAGTTTGGGCCTCAGGGCTGGAGGGACGTGGACCAATTGGTACCTGTCTAAAGCCTGGACTAAGTACAGGTAGAGAAGTGAGAGGGGCCAGAGAATAAATATTTATTACAACAAAATTTATTTGAATAGAGCAAATAAGAGTTTTAGCTTTTAACAGCAACTTAAAAAGAAACAATTTTCAAGTGATGATCTTGTGGCACTTACACTCGTTCAGAGTTCACTATCTTCTCCTGTTTTTGTTCCTCTCTCTTTTTCATAGATTCAATTGGACAGGGGCTGACTGCAGACGTACTGAGGCTAAACCAGTTGTGTTGATAACTGGCTAGCACCGTACATGGTAACCGTAGATTATCATCGCCTTATTAAATGTGATATGAGGCTCTTTAGTTAATAACCAAAACACAAATAAGAACACATATATCCAAAAACAAAAAGAAAACAAGAGGCTGCTTTCCAAAATGTTTGATTCTTTTTGGAAGTGGGCCAGATCCTTTGGGCAAACATTGTCTGCCACTCTGATATGAGTTACTCATAAATCAGAAATCTCTCCAGATAATTGTTGGCTGACATACTGGAGAGCAGCCATGAGCTGGTGTAAGAATGATATGGTGCACTCCTTTTGTCTATTTAATAAAAAAAAAAAAAAGAGGGTTTCATCTTGATTATTTGGATGAATGAAGGCACTGGGGGCGACGCTAAATATAGTGTGTGGATAGGATGCCATATAGCATCTTTTGTTTATAAAAGGGCCATCTTGAATCGCAACACACACAAAATGTCTGCCTTTGTATTCCCTTTCCTTATGCTCCACCTCCTCCTCCTTTTTGTTTTGATTCTGCCTTGGCAGTTGGAGGTGTGTGTTGGTAAAATGTATGTGAAGTTCGTATTTGTGCACGCGTGGGTGTATGTGTGTTACATGTTTTGTACATTTTTTTTTTTTTTTGCTGTCTACCTTATTGCACTGGTCATCATCGTATGACATATGTGTATCTCTTGGTAGCAACATCTTGGCTTACTAAATATAATCAGTAAGCTTTCTGAAAAACAGATTCCAGAGATGTGTACGTATGTGTGTGGGTGTGTACGTGCATATTTATCCACCCAAAAAAATGTTAACTCACTACTTGCATGTACAGCAGGCACAGTGAGCAATGAGTGCCAACATGTGTGGCTTAGCAGCATTATTGTGTGTATTTGTACGACTACAGTATGTGCCTCTGTATACGTCTTTGTGCGTCTGTGCACGCTCACCGTTTGGTCTGTGAGTGGCGGGAGGACGATGGTCTTCTCCATGGTGTTCATCACCAGCTTCCACAGCTCCTTCAACACACGTTTCAGCACAGTCTTCTCACAGATTTTAGCAAACAAAGTCAGGCTGGCAGGAGGGGGGGAGACAGAAGACAGGAAGGAGTGATGAGTAATAAGCAGCAGAAGGAGGCAAACACGGCTTTCCTGAAGAAAAAAACTGAGGATACAGATAACAGGAGATTAACCAGTGCTTGAAAACCATGATGGCCCCAAAAGACTGAGAAGCTCAGATGTTCTGGAAATGTCTTTTACTCACCTAGAGAAACACATTGACCTAAACTATGATAACGACACCATTCAACATACCTTCAAACCACATTCAGAGACAGAAACAGGCATCGTTGAGTTAGTCAAACCCCAAGTAAGAAGGTAAAAATAATAAAATGAACAAAGCTGAATTGTCCCTCTTAGACTCCACTAAAATGACAGACTGCCTCACTTGCTGTCCAGGAACTCCATGATAGGCTGCAGGACGTTGTCAGCATCCTGGGCCACGCTGCTGGCATTTCCCACATTTGAGGTTCCCTTCACCTGAGCCAAGATGTCTCCCATCTGCTTCACATTCTCCTCTATGTGAGGCTGGAAACTATAGTAAAGTAGAAGAAGCTTTTTTTTTTTACCAACGTCTGCAATGTCAGTCTGTCTAAATATACCTCCAATTAATTTCAGACAGGACGTATGAATGACATTGTGTGTCAGTGTGTTTCTACCTGACAGCGAAGACCCTGCTGAGATCATCCATGACATTGTTGAGCTTAACCTGCAGGTCTTTCAGAAAATCGCTGGCCTCCACACACAGCTAAATAACATATAAAGAAAGAAACACGCACGCACGCATGCACGCACGCACACACACACACACACACACACACACACACACACACACACACACACACACACACACACACACAGGTGGTTGGAGTGATTGGGGGGTTATGCATTGATAACTATGCCACTAATGGACATATTTGGATTAAGAAGACTGTCTGAATTAGGCAACTGTGACCAAATACTAACATACGCACACACAACTAAACTGGTGAATAACACCCGTGTGGAGGACAAAAAGAGAATTACTCACATCTTTTCCGCCCATGGCTTCAAACATCTTCTCCAGCTGAACCCTCAGCTGTTGGATGTTGTTGATAAGGATGCAGGGCTGAGGACAGAAAGACAAATGGATCTCGCTCTTGTTGGTTAAGGATTCAAAGAAACCAAAGAAACTAGAATTGCTGACTCCTCTGGGAAAAAACCCACACGGATTCATCAAGTCTAAGGCCACTCACCACTTTCTCCATGGTGACATAGTTGGCAAACAACTTGGATATGACATCAGCATAGGACAAAAGCACATTGCTGATAGTCTGAAAAGAGAAACAAGAAAGAGCAACAGGTCATCGATCATCCGGCTGCACTAAAAACTACTCTTAAAGGCACTTTGTTGTGCATTGATTTTGTAAGGTATGATTCGACCGCAAATTGAACTGAATCTACCTTAGCAAATCGCTTCATGTAGTGTCCTACAATCTGCGGATCCGGACACTCTAGCTTCCTGATGATCTCAAAGCTCTGGTTCAGCTGGGAAAACACGTCCACCACCGAACAGGAGAACAGAGCGTGTTCTGAAGTGACCTGGAACTGTAGGGCAGAAAGGGTGTGCAAGAAGCATAAGTGATAAGGGATGAGGCGCAGGTGAGAAGATGGGATTCGAGGGAGGCTAACAAGATGTGACCTCTGGGCACCTGACACAATATAGACAAACCATTAGACGCTATTTTAAACCTAACCTTTGAAATCTTTGACCACATGTACTGCGCCTCAGACCCCCAAGAGCCAACCAGCCATACAGTCAGTTAGACAGCCATGCGGTGACAGGTGGGAGCTCCTGTCTGTCTGTCTCCTTGTAATTGGCTGCTGGTTAGCGCCTGGTCCCTAATTGGCTAGAGGTGAGTGTGTAGGTGCTCCTCTGGGGAGTCTGGGTAATGAGGAGGAGACAGCTCTACTGCAGTCAAACTCTGGAATAAGGCCATTAATTCACAATATCCTGCTGTCACAAGGTTGTCCCGAACCTTAAGTGCATGCACGTCTAAAAACACCAAACTTCTAAAGAGTACTTTGACTTAAACATCCTCTTAGCTCAAACACACTTTCTGCTTTGAGTCCACATATGTGCTGCTGTGTACATGCTTCTATTGTTGCCTTTGAAGAATGCAGGAGAGGCACATGGAGGTGTGGGAGGCAGAGCGGGAGGGAGAACCAAACTTTGGCTGATTACTTTGAGCGTGACGGAGGAAGTACAAAGGAAGGATTACAGTAATTCTGCCCCGAACAACAACAACAACGACTCAGCTCTTCCAGAGGAGTGAAGGGGAGATAAGGAGAAGAAGAGCTGGAAACTTTTACCCCATCTTTTTTGTCTCTCTCCAAAGCACCGTGCTGAAAGTCCCGAGACACTTCCTCATTTTCGTCCAGCCACTGAATGACAAATGGCTCAAACCACCTATGGAGAGCAGAAAATACATAATGTATACAGTATATATACGTACCAAACAAACTAGGAAAGCCAAATTTGAAAATATGAAGATTTATATTGCTTTATTTTTATGTTTGGTAAAAGTCGACAAGTTGCTACTTACGCAGGATATTCAGGCACTCTGCTCTTGAAGAAGGGCAGGTCTTTGCAGTACTCGTTGAACAGCCACTTGACCTTGAAGTGCAGGTTCATGTAATCTGCACTCTTGCATAAGCGATTTTTTTCATGTTCTGTGAGAAAGAATAAAGCGGGCAAATGCATGTTGAATAAAAAGCTAATTTCTCTCCTAGCGTTTAAGCTACGTCTGCCTGCAATTTCCACAGATCTATTGTGCTTACAGAGGCATTGACCCCCGTCAAGCACACATCTTCACGTACTTGATAAATATAATGAACGATTTGATGAGACAATCATGTTTTGTGTACAGTAGTTGTCATAGTCAAGACCAAGATTACCAAGAGAGGACACCAATTGTATCAAAGAAATCAAATATTAATCAACCCTAAACATTCTGTGTGACCTTTCCTTAATTGATTTGGGAAAAAGTTTTTCAAAAGTATTTCATTTATAAAAGTCACACTTGGTATGTGGACAGGGACTTTTCAGATCCAGGAACCTTAAACTAAATCAGGTTTATCCATCTGACCATCTGTTGGCTGTTTGCTGGGGCTGACGCAACATCATACATCAGATCTGTGTATGATCAGCATGATGCTGCACGTGCTGTGCTTGTTCAATAGATGACAATTGACTGTTTCATCAGCTTTCGTCACTATAAACAGATAAGGAGCATCAGTGTGTGGACCCCAGAAAGACTAGTGACCACTTTGTGGAAGCTAATCCAGTAAAATAAAGTAAAGCAAACAATCTCCTATCCATTTGACAAATTGTGAATAATGCTTAATAATATAAGTCTTCCAATACTTTTAGCTCCTGCGGCTTACCATATATTAGGGTGTACAGTTACTTGTGATGCATCAGTCACTTTAAAATCCTCATTTGAAACATTCCTACCAAGTTTCATCCAAATTGATTAAAGTACAGATGAATGGCAATTTTAAACATCCTAGTTCTTCTACCATATTTACACATATTTAATGCAATGAAAATACCTCTTTATATATCATTAGGAGATACAGCTAAACCCCTTCATACTGTTTTGTGTGTCTGAATGTATTTGGTCATTAGTGCTTTGACGAGTCTCGGTCAGTTCAGAGACTCAGTATATCATCACTTCCACTCACCCTCCATTGCATACTTCATATCCTGAGCAAACAGGTTCCACATCACTTCAGCGCTGATTTTACCCACGTTGAGCTCCTGGGGAAATCTTGATGGAGGAGAGAAGGAGAAAGGCTGACTGTATATGCACTTAGAGAGAGAAGGTATATGAAACTGAGTGAGCAGATAAGAGCTTAAGAGAAACTAAAGAGGAGACAGAGCAGGAAATGAAATCAAATGTGAAAGGATCTGGGAGAAAAGAAGAGAATACATATAGGAGGAGTATAGAGACTTACTGGTTTAGGCAGGGAGTGTAGGAGTTCTTGTCCTCCTCGATAATGGAGACGATAAGTGTGATGAGTTTGGACCAAAAATCCAAATTCTTGATGCTTGGCCCCTGCTCCTCCGGAGGCACAGCTCCCTGTTTGGCCTGGAAAAGCAGTGACACAATTAAAGTCACAATACAATTAGACACAGACTTTTTGGGCCGAGTTTAGCCTGCTGGTCACTTTGTTCAGTAAACTATGTGGAGATCGGCACCTCCGGCAACAACTGTCAACCTGCAGAGTCTGCAGATAATTATATTCTGCTTAATCACTGGGTTTTGAAAGCCAACCCATGTCTGTTTTTTGAACTGTCATGAAATAAAATACTGCACATGAAAACATGGACTCACATGTTGGATAAGATAACCAATGGGCTGATCTTCCAAAAAGATGTGTTTTTAATTGTGAGACTTTAGTACTCTTAATGTGAATTTCACTGATGGTGTTTTTTATTGTCTGAGACAGAGAGACAGAGAGGGGGAAATCTCAAATGTGTTGTTAATTCAACAACAACACCTCATACATATTCAGCATTTGCTGCTCAAACGGCTCTAAACAGACCCAGAATGTCAACTGTCTGGACGACTTCTTTGAAATAGCTGAAGATGTGCTGGAAGAAAAAAAAAAAAAAGGAAAACTAAGCCGAGCACTGCAGGGTTTGAAGAGTGAAGAATGATCTTGCAGAGATCTCAACAATATATAGCAACGTCCCTCAGGATGAAATGTTTTATTCAAAGGGAAAAATGCTTATTTGAAAATCCCCAGGGAGTCTGAACGGAGTTGGCGCTTTAATGAGGACTCAAAGCAAGTTCTAGAAATCCCTGTTCAAATCGGACGCAGGAGTGATGGATGGGACAGCCTGGTCTACCCAGACTGAGAGGAGGATGGGGACTCACCGCACACAAGCGCGCGCAGTGTCACAGTGCATTTTAAATAACACAGAGGATAACACAGAAGTCAAGCAAAGGAGGCACAGTAATAATATTCAAAAAAAACTTTTTTTAGGAATATTTTTAGCCCAGCGATCTGATTAATAAAGGAAGCCTCTCATTGCATTTTAATGAAGTTAAGTACATTTAGTTGTAGTAGTTTGGTATATTATAGTGTTTTCTAACTTATTTCTTTATATTTTATATTGTGTATTCTACAGATACTCTAAAGATATATAACTTTTTATCGTTGACATGTATATGTTTACTCTCTAGTTTTTATTCCTGTGCAATACCTTGATAACCTGCTGCTGCAACACAAGAATTTCCCAATTTGGAATCAATAAAGTACATCTATCCATATATCCATATATCCATATATCCATATATCCATATATCATCCATCCATCCATCCATCCATCCATCCATCCATCCAGCCATCCATCCATCCATCCATCCATCCATCCATCCATCCATCCATCTTCACTATACTGTATGTAGAAGAGTTAGAACGATGTTGTCAAAATAAAACTCAAATATCAGAAATTGACCACAATTACATTTAGTATTTACAGTCTGAGGGAAAATTAAGCTGTGCTGAGCTCTTTCAGAGGTTTTTTTTTTACTTCTATATCATCTATTTTATTGTATCTTTTTAATTATTTATTTGCAACACTTTTTTTGTTCTTTTATTTTAGTGGACTATGTAGCAAGCCATTTGTTGACTTGGAACTATTTTACTTACTTGAGCTTTGGCAATACTGTACTGAATGACGGTCGTGCCAAAAAAGTGAAACTGAAATTTAACCATTTTCAGAGGGACAAAGAGAGAAAGACAGACATTCACACATACACCTATACTGATATTCAACAAATTGCTGCTTCTCACCGGGTCTGTCTGATACTCGCGGCTGTACAGCTCATGACAATTATTAAAGATGTACTCGTAGGTGGAGTTCAGACAGGCTTTGACACAATCCTTCACTACCTGACTGGCTCTGGGTGGAGACTGAAGCTCTTGAACCTGAAGACACACACACAAAAGACAAATTAATTCACCAAATTAACGGCATTTCAGAATTGTCTTCATGTTCGTCTCAACTGCAAAGACAAATAAAATATGACTCTTCCCAAAACTTAATTCTAGGTCCATTTCAAGATGAATATTTTTTAGACACCAAAAATATAGTATACAATATAATAATAGTAATGTGTAACACATTGAGCAATGGGTAGGTGGAGTGCATAAAATACAGAAGAAAATCGAAAAGGCTTTGACAGACGTACCTTCATTCTAAAGAAGGTGATACTGGTGAGGAGGTCCACTGTGGACTTAAGGTCCTGCAGCCTCTCAGGACTGCTGGCAGGGAAGTTGTTCTGCAGTCAGACGGAGAGAAAAGAATACAGTGAGGCACAGCACACGACATCCCATCCATCCTTGTCCACTGTGTGTTTGTGTGGCACGATCCAGTGCAGGCAACACTTATTACTGCGTGGGTGTGCAGTGTTTCCTGAATGTGTCTGTGCATGTTTCAGAGGAGCTGTCAGTCTAATTAACACATCCGCCTGCTTTGTTTTTAGGAGAAAGAAAGTACAGTAGAGGAAAAACAGGGGAGGTGGATTGAAGCAGCCTAAATATCCAGCCAATATTAATCGGCATCTATTCTAAACTTTTCAAAGATATTATATCAGTGCGAACGGAAAGACGGGGAGCAGTCTTACGCGGTACATGGACAGGTCAATCCTCAGGGAGTTGTGAAGCTGGTCCAGAAGCTTGACAAATCGCTCTTTCTGTGGGAATCGCAACACAGATTTTAACATTAACAAACATATAGCTGACACACCACACTGCTATACAAAGGCCCGGACACTCAGCATTTTTCTACAAGCATTATCATTGGATTTAATGAATAAAACTGTTGCGTTTACTGATATTGCTAAATGCTTCGGCAGTGATTCACCCCAAAGTTAGAAGCAGCAAAGCGGTCGGAGGCAGAGACGTTGTTCGTTGCCTGGGTGGTGTGAGCGTAGTAGGCATTGATGTTAGCCAGTAGGGTGCTCATCACCGCAGGCACACCTGGGCACATGTACTTAGATGACAGGCAGGCAAAGTGACTGCAAAAGAGGGAGAAACGTGTAAGCAAATACAGGATACCTCACAGAGAGCTCGATGCAACCAGCAACGCAAGCAAACACACAAGGCCTTTTTTTAAATAGTCACATTCTGAAGTCAGGCTTTCAGACAGTAACATACGTCATGGCTTGGTAGATGGACTCCACTCCATAACGCATGGCAAACTCATCTACAATCTCCTGGGGAGTCTCCTCAAAGTAGACCTTCCATGCGTCATCCCCTTTGGCGTCGGGGATCTTCACGACACCGTTGTTCTGGATATCTGTCACATAGTGGAAGAGGTTCTACACAGGGGGGGAAAAGATAAGAGTTAGAGGGAGATTTTGGAGGAGGTGTATAGAAAAAAGAAAGGAAAGGGAGTGAGAGAAAAAACAGAAAAGAAGGCAAAGAAAGAAACAGAAAGAACAATGACAAAAACAAAAACTGTAGGTTCCAAAGAGAGCAAAGTGTTAAACAGCCATAAAGAGCTTTGTCAGCATTCACACATCTGTCAGTCGTAATCAAAGTTATCATATGTGTCATTGTACAAAAACAAAGCAGATTACGACCTATAATCTGTTTATCTTTAAATGGCTGTGCTACATAAATAGCCATTACACTACATTATGAGGCCAACACAAGGTGCCATCTTGACTATTCGACCATGAAGCGCTTATGCTGCTGTAAAAGTCGGCTATGTGGTTTATGGCCACTTATGTGCAGCAATAACAGCGGTCATTTGTCTGTTAAGGTTCAGCTAATATGCTCTGTTGAGTAATGGGCTGAGTAATGACTCCGTACAAAGCTGTGATTGGTCTACAATCAATCAGCACAGAGCCAGACTATAAATGTGTCTGATGTCTTTGCTTTTAGAGATGGTTTTGATCTTATGAGAACAAAGCAAACTTATTGTAGTATTAACTCAAGTTTCATTTGGAATGGATCTAAACATCAGACGAGCAAATGAACCTGTTTGGCATGACTCATTAGGATGACTTTGCACAGAGATACTCACAGATGAACAGGCAAACACTATACTACTATAAACCTGCAGTAAAAGTAGCAATGCATTAATCAAAGATTCTCGGGCTGTACCGAAATTAATTTTTTTTTACTTTTGAAGATTCTGTTGAGGTTTTTGAATGAAGCTTTGAATGTCTGTCGTCATGTTCAATTTGAATAAAGTGATTCATTGGATTAAATGAGTTACTCTTTTTTATTAGTTTTCTTTAATGAATATAACTTCCTTTGAGTTCAGCAAGTGGGACAGCAAACAGTTTTTTGAGCGCAGTGAAAAGGCTGTTTTTGAATATGGATTGAAGCAGAATAATAAAAACATGTCGTGAATTTTGAAAAATTATTACATCTATATTTTTTTTTCAATACATTTTGACTTTGGGACTTTACAACGCTCTGGAGTTATTTGGAAATGTTTGGATCACACGAGTCGGAAACAATCCTACACAGCCACCACTGGACCCAAATTCTACAAATAGTTTAATAATAATAATATTAGTGTAGCCTAATCTTTATCTGCAACTCTGTCACAAATACCAGCTTTAAATACAATGAATGCAAAAAAAAAAAAAGAAAAGCTGCACAGCATTCGAATGTTGATTTAAAAATCAAATGTTGTTCATGTATGACGTTATTAGCAGATGCTCTTATCCAGAGTGACTTACAGTGAACTAACTACAGGGACAGTCTCCTGGAGCAACTCTGCATTAAGTGCCTTGCTCATGGTGGTAGCTTGGTATTGAACTCACGACCTTTCGGTGTTCTATTTGAAAGCCTGAGCACTAGACCACCACCCCATTATAAATGAAGCTTTGTAGCATCAAACTATTCGGTACAGCCCTAAAAGATTCCCAATATTATTTAACTGTGTACGCATCCATATCCAATACACACAGCAGAGACTCAAAGGCATGGTCTGCGTAATGTTGTGCATGTTGTTGTGCAGACCAACAATGAATGTAACACTGCACACTGACTGCCAATTGGACCTTTAAGTAAAAGCACAGGAATAAGTATCTGCATCTGTTTGTTTGGTAGTTTAAAGTTAGTGTAGCGAAGTGATAAAATGATAAAATTCCCAAATATGTAGTAGTAGTAGAGTAAAGCTATAAAGTCTCACAGACTGCACATACGTAACACCAGTATCTCAAAACAGTATTTACGTACAGCTCTTGAATGTATTTTATTACTTTCTGCCTGTTCAAACACACAGACACACAACACACTGAGCTTACTTCATGCAAACAGGTGTACTGAACGTGATAGGGGGCGACCGTCTCCTCTCCTTTGATCTCTACATTAATGTGCATGCGGATAGCTCCAGACACAGCTGATTTGTCTGTACGCTTGTCTGTGAAGAGCACAAGACATACGGTTACCGAGCTGAAAACATCTAAATCAGAGAAGTTATGTCACATAACTGCAAAGTGAGGCAAACTGTGGTATCAATACAGAATAAATTCAGCCGACACAATGTCCTTGAACTGACCCAGATTGTACCAGACGTCCATCTCTCCGCTCAGAGTCCGGACCTCGATGATAGTTTGCCCGAGGAAGTCGTCTGACTCCCGCTTGAACTTCTGCTTTACACGAGACTTAATGTCGTCGTCCTCATCCCAAACTCGCACCTTGATGCGATCTGAGGAGTTGTGACATTCACTAAAACAGACAGAGAGTCAGCCACAGCTACTAAATATAGCGGTTACATTGACAGTTGGCCAACAAGAGCAGATGGATGACTTTCATGAATCAAGACATAAATATCAAAAGCGTAAGCACTATAAACAAATACATTTAATTGAATCAACAGAAAGCAGATAGAAATGTTTAACTGCACGAGTGCGACAACTATAGCTGGAAGGTTTAGGTGATTAAAATGTATTTATTAATTAAAAATATTGATGTTCAAGTATTCCATCAAACTCCTTTATCAAGCTAAGATGCCAAACATTGGCTGGTAACAGCTTCTCAAATGTGGCAGATTGGCTAGTTTTCTCCGTTTTATTTCATTATAAATTGAACATCTCTGGGTTCCGAGAAACGGTTTACTAATATAGGACATTTAATTGGCTAAAAAATAAATTGGATACCTGGAAAGAAGAACGAACATTTGAACTGGTAATGAAAACAATCATTATTTGCAGCCCTAACTCAAATGTCACATGCGTCTTCACTCACAAATTAAACGTCTCCTCCCAGACAGGGTTGAGGTTGCCGTAGATGGTCTTGGTCCTCTTTTTGGTCTTTCCCACCTGCACAGTGACATAAGGATCACTGGAGCCAGTTTTGTCCTTGGCTTGTAGACCCTGGGCACACAACACTAGGAAGAAGAAGAAAGAAAAAAAAAATGCCAAGCTGGTCAGCCACGGTGTGTTTTTGTGTGCAAACAGATACCTGTTAAATCATCTGACCTTCTGGTCTACTGCTCCACAAACGCCACCTGTGCTCTCTTCATACAAACGTCAGCTTGTCTCTTTTTATAGACACAAGCGCCTGACACATGCCGTCCCCTCTGACTTTGATGTTGACAGTGTTGGCCAGCTCCGTTCAGAACTACTGTACTGTACTTATTTGACTGCACTCTCACCTGTGATGCAGATCTTGGCCGACCATTTAGAGGTGCCATCGAGCACGCTCTGCTTGATCTGCTTCATGTGCGTGACGTGCGTGGCCTTGGGGGCGGTGAACACCTCCTGAATGAGTTCGAAGATCTCAGGTTTGTTCCTCTCGCGGATCTTCATGCGGTCTTTAAGAACCATGATGATGTTCTGGGTTCGGTCCTCCGCGCCGTGTTTGGAGCTCTTCTCTGCGGCTCCTGGTTAGAGTGAAAATCAAGACGAGAAAGAAAAGGATTAGATGTGTAAAAGCAAATAGAAGTGGTCTCACATGAGTTGTTTTATATATGTTGGCCTATAGTGGCCATATAGTCATTAGTGGTAACAATAACAGAGCAGAAAATTGCACGGAGAATACATTTCTACAAGTTATAGGAACATTTGAAGAGATTTTAATAAAAAATAAACAAAATGCAGAGAAGAAGACTGTGTAGGTGATGAAAAACTTGGCTATATTTCATGAATGAGAGGCGGACACATCTGCAGAGCTATAAAATGCTGAGTAAAAGAGAGATGAAAAAGAGAGGCGGATGACAACAAAAGACAAATGGCTTTTAATATCCTCTCAAGAAAACAATGGAAAATAAGAAAGTAGGAGTGAGGGAAGGAGGAGGAGGACTCTGTGCTTGGCATTGACAACTGGAGATAAGAGGAAATAGATGGAGTAGATAGTTTACTATTATTCATTTAAAAACAGCAGCACTGACGCTGCAAAGTCTAAAACATACAGTCAGCAAATGGTTGTTCGGCTCCTGTAAATATTTCATGCTATATTTTAGAAACACCATGTGAATACAATGTGGAAACAAATATCTTATACATCCCAGAATATTATTGGCTATGAAAAGCCAATTTTAGACAAAGCTGTAAATATATAATTACATGTTTAAAGGAATAGTTAAGAAATGTTGGGAAATATTATTATTTTACTTACTTATTCTCTTTCTTGGCAATAGTGAGATGAGAAGATTGATGTCACTCTCAATATTAAGCTAGTCTGCTCTGTCAAGGTTAAAAATCTGCTTACCAGCAACACTAAAGCTCACTAACAAACACGTTATATCTCATTCTTCTAATCCGTACAAAACCCAAAGTCCTTTTTGATTTATTTTCTACTCATGGAAGCTGTTCTTCCTTGTTTCCAGTCTTTATGCTAAGCTAAGCTAACAGTCTCTTGAGAGCGGTATCCAGTGTGTGTTACTGACTTTAAATCACATCATCATATTTTTAATCAAGCCTCTCATCAATGTTTTAGGGGCTAAAATCTGGGAAATGTTTTGCTTACTTTGCAGACAATCAGCATTGAGTAGATCTTGGCACTTCTCGTGGCATTTGACTCCGCACTCGGTACAGCGCATGCCCTGGCGAGCAATACCCCACAGCAGTCCCTCACACTCGTAGCAGTAAGTGGGCGTGGTGGCTGTCCACACCTCAAAATTGTGTGGGGTGGTGCAGGAGATGGGATATATGAGAGCCTGGAGGGTCTTCTTGTAGACATGACTCTTCTACAAGGGTACAGGAGAGAGAAGTGCAGGGTCAGCAGAGTGTGCTAGAATGACTTTTGGCTTGATGTGAGATACTTTGAATTCATATTGTAAATGAGTACTGACCAGTTCTTCGTTATGCAGGGTGCTGGACGTCAGGGCCGAGGTGATGCCTGCCTTCCTTGAGTTCTGAACCAAGGACTGAGTGACGTAAGAGAGGAGGGGTCAGTTTCTCTCAGCTCCCACCTAAATATCTTTTCTTTTTTTTTTTTTTTTATCAAGACAAATCTCAGTGCAGCCTGTGAGCCAATGTTTTTTTCTTTTATTACTGTCTGTCTGGCAATGCTCCCCTGCACAGCAAACTAGAAGTGACAGCAGCAGCATGTAAAGTGCTTCCTCTGATAAGAGTGATCAATTTGCTGGTGAGATCAGAAAACTAGCATACCTTCATTCATAAGTGTTTTGAAAGCAAATGGTGTTGGTGTTACTCACCATAGCCTGTGGAAATGCATTGAAGGTGGGAGGAACAAGGGAGAGATTTTATATTAGAAAAAGGCAAGTAAGAGGGGAGTATTTCCAGAGAGAATTGAAAATGTTAATAAAGGATGCATTCATTGTCCATAAACTGTAGTTGTTATGATTAAACAAGAATGGACATCTACAATAAAAGCAAGGGGGGGATCAAACAAGGTGAGTCTAAAGCCAGATGTGGAGACTTAAGGACCAGGAAGTCCGACTGCAACCAGACTTGAGAATTTGATATGTTAATGAAGTAGCCTGCGATCACTTCTCATTAAGCCAGGACCCCACCCCGTCCGATCAATTACCTGAGACACTCTGACAAGCTGTGAGTGTGTGTGTGTGTGTGTGTGTGTGTGTGTGTGTGTGTGTGTGCCTGCGTACGTGAAAGCAAGAGATAGGAAGAGGAAGAGAAACATCGGTGCACCTGCCTGTGACAGTCTGTCAGTGCGTAGTCGCTGTTACTTTGTGACAGCGAGATGTATTAATGAAGGCTGCATCTGAGATAATTACTTGTGTATGGTAAGTCTTGGATCTGGTCCCCTAAGGAAAATGCCGCGCTGAGCGTTGCCTGGCAGGTAATATAAAGAGCCACATTTCTGTCCTATTTTCATGCTGCCTTCTGTTTTTCTAGCTTCCGCTACAGAAGCTACTTTTTGCATTAAAAGAAATAGTTAAATATTTAGAAAAAATACTGTATGCTCATCTGCCGAAAGTTAGAGAAGATTGAAATCACTCTTATCTGTCCGTTAAATATAAAGCTATAGCCTGCTGCCTCTTAGCTTAGCTTAGCACAAAGACTGGAAACCTCTGTAGCTCACTAATTAGTATGTTGTATTAATTGGTTTGATTTGCAAAAACACCAAAGTGTAAAAATTACAAGTTGTTTCCCCTGCTAGCAGACTTTCTATTTCTTTAAGGATTTCTTTTCTTTATTTCTGAAAACATGAAACATGAAAAAACTGTGTGTGTCCATATTCTGAGCATATTTATACTTGGTAGTAAAATTAGAGCCTTTTAATAAAGGCAGAACTGTGATAATGCTGTTCAGGCTGTGTAATAGTACAATATGCTCTAAGGAAAACAAGTGTATGAATTAGTTACAGTTTTCTCCAGAGGATTTATATTTCTCTCTGTCTTATCCCTAATAATGAGACAGTGTCAGGAGACGATGGCAGCATTTTGTAATGAAAGGTCTGTTATATGACAGCATCGAGCAAACATCAGTGTCTATCACAGGAAACCTCGAGCCTTGCCGGTGGCCCCTTAGTCCTGCAGCTCGCCCTGTCAGGCTGTAACAGGAGGGAAATGTATCGTCTGTTAGCAGAGTGCGTGTAGTGCGGTGGGCTTGAAGACAATGAGGAAAAGAAGTAAAAAAAAAAAAAAAAAAGAGAAATGAAGAAAAGACAAGAACAATGACGTAAAGAGAACAAGATGAAAAAGGCAACAGGAGAAGGTTTAGTAGATAAGAGCTGTCACAGCGTAGCTGAGTGATGGATGGACTGGGGAGATGTGAGATACTTAGTCAGGGGAATATAAAGAGATTAGTGCAGAAACTCACCAGATCTCGGACGAGAGGCACAGCTTTCCTCTTCCTGAGGTCTGGCATGCTGTCAATGCTATATAGAGCGCCACCCATCCTGGAGACAAGACATGCACAGAGCAGGATTCAACACCAGCTGTTTTTTTCAGCCGCAGTTGTTTACTACAACCTGGACACAACGATTTGATTAGACAATTAATACGTTCAGACATTAAAGCCATGTGCTTGCTTCTCGGTTGGTAGGTTATAGATTTTCAATTACCGTAGTGGTAACAGCTTCATGGTTACTTACCCTGCCGATAAAAGCAGAGAGGCGATGCCCACACTTTCTCCTCGGGCCTGAGGAGAAAGAGAAAGATGAGGAGGATGAGGAGGATGAGGAAGAGAGGCAAGCAGGGTGCCATTAGAGCTGTGGGCTGGAAAATGGGAAGCATACGATATTATAGTACTGTATATAGTGCTTTTATACTAAGAACAACTAAATCAGGAGATACTGTTTGGTGTTCCTTGGCAAAAAGCACATTTTCATGTTGAGTTTTACTAGCAGCTGTAGCCAATGAATGCAAGTGTTCCCAGAATTCACAAATGAATAATAAAACAGCGGTACAAGTGGGAGATAGAAAGAAAAAGGGGGCGATAAGAAGAGTGGTACAGCTGAGTTGTGTCTTTCTGAGCGAGTGTGGTAATTATTGACATCAGCAGTGGCTTCTCTGTGTTTGAGAATCATAGTAAAAGTAGATTACAGCCAGATGGCCATCCGTGTAATCACTCTTCTAATTCTATCTGCTCTATTATTGAAAGACATGTTCTTTGTCTGCCTGCCTGTTCAAAGAATGACACAGGGCATTGATACTCACGTCACACTGACGAACAGAGATAGTCGTGATTGATATAAATGCCAGGCATTGAAAATGACACTTAGCAGACTTACAGCAGCTTCCTATGTGTTGCTTGGCTCCCCATAAATATCTATGCGACACATACAATATAAATTAGATCAATTAACACACTACTGGCCGCACCCACCTGAGCGTCTGCTCCAGCCATAGGTAATCAGAATGGACTACATGCAAATCGCTACGAGGGTGGCAAACAACTGAAAAGAAAATAATGAAATGGCAAAACAGTACAAGGGGTAAACAGAAACTATCAATTAATCACAAGACAATGTAATCCACAGCAATAACCAAAAACGGGGAAAAAAATGGTAGACCGGTCAACAAAAGCTGGAAAAAAAACCCAGAGTTACAGTAACATGCAGGGACTGATGCAGCAAACTCATGAATTAAACCAGAGCAACAACAACAGAAAACATATTACCCACTCTAATGAGCACAGGCATTCACCTGGCATGAATGCACGTTGCACAAATGCCCTGCTATGTGCACAAAGGTACACTAAGAAACACACACACACACACACACACACACACGCACACACACACACACACACACACACGCAGGTTGTACCTCTTGCAGCTGTAGTCGTACTCGGCTGAAAAGTCGAAGCCAGTTGGCTTTGGCTCTGGCAGGACCAGGTTCCATGAGTTCCCTCTTTGGGAAGCTAAAAGAAGGATTGAAGTAGGAACATTTAAAACATTTAAATAAAACATTATTGCTATATGTGCTAGAACGTGCTCTATTAGCTAATGTTGTGAATGTACAGTAATTATTGAGATAACTATTATTGACTAATAGTAGTAGACCGCGTAGTAGATGACATGATGATTAAAGACGTAGGTAATCATTTAAAAACTTTTATTAGCTGTATTATTAGAAGGCACTAAATGTTTTCTTCTATTCCTACCATTTCTCCAGTGTCTGTTTCCTATGTTCCTCTTTTGGCTAATCAGAATATCATATGTGCTTATTGCTACTTCAACTGCCAGATTAACGTCTTTTTACCAAAGTGTAGTTGCCTTAGTGCTGACAGGAGTGAAAGCGCATTTTAATGTTTCCTCTATGAAGCTGACGGCGTATGAGCAGTGTTCACCTTGGAACTGGTGGCTCCTCTGTTCTCTCAGGAGCTGAAGGGACGCTCTCTGCTGGTGGAGGTTTCTCAGGAGGTGGAGGTTCCTCCAACGGCACCTCAGATTCGGGTTCAGGCTCCAGGGGCTCGATATCTGGAGCTGGAACCTGCGATGTAGGTGTGGGGGTGGATGTGATGGTGGTTGACAGAGCTGGCTTGGTGGGTACAAACGGAGGTTTGGTGGATTCTGCACTGAAAGGGGGCAACGTGTCGTCCTGTGTGACTGGAAGTAGACCAGGAGCTGCGCTGGCGGGCTGGAGCTGATCAAGGGCTGGCCGCTGCTGATGCAACGATGCCTGCTTCTCTAGAGGTGGCCTGGTGGAGGTCAGACCATCAGAGGGGGGTATAAGGGTGGGGACAGTGCTTGTGGGTGTGGGGGTGTAGGGCGGCTCCTGGTCTTCACTGAGTGTGCCGTCAAGTGGATACAAATCTTCATCTTCCTCAAAAGGCATCTCCTCCCCATCTTCGTAGGTGTACTCTCCTTCCTCCCCATACATCTCACCCTCCTCTTCGGCATACAGCGCCCCCTCTTCCCCTCCATCTTTGAGGTAGCCTCCTTCGTCGCTGTAGACGCCCTGGGGGTCCTCACCATCCCAGACAGGGGAATCCTCTTTGCCGTAGCTGACGGAGGAGTGGCAGGAGTGGTAGGAGTCGTTTTCATCGTAGAACTCCGAACCCCGCAAGCTTTCGCCGTCCTCAGCAACAAACTCCTCGCTGAGCTGTGAGCTGCCTCGACTCAACTCGCCTGACGAGGCGTAACGACTGTCTGTGGGACTGAGGGGAGGGGGAGATATAGACACAGTTACATAAACACACCCACGCAGGTTTAAAAGTAAACTAGGTGAGTTCCCACACTTGCACAATAAGGAGTTTGTCACAGAGACAATAATAACTTTTGTTGGGGCCAGGGAGGGAGACAGCTAACCAATAGGAGCAGAGGAAGGACTTTAAACCAACCAATAAGAAAACTCAGAGCAGCAGGGTTTGGTGCTAGTGATGCATCTATCGAATTACAAAGGGAATCATCTTTTTAGTAATTGGTAAGGTTACTATGGATACTAATTCACACACAAGTTAATACAGAAGCACACACTTTACAAAAGCACACGATTAGCAAAAATATAAGAACAGATTTTTCATAAAGCTAAGATATAAATAAACCAATTCAGTGAACCTGGAGAGGTTGAGGGTAATTAATTTGTCTGGCAGAACAAAAACAGTCTCTATTTTGCAGATAAATAAGTGAATAATATTTATTCACGATGATGAATGAAGCTATTAGACATTGAGACAGACCATGAGTCAGAGAGAGATTTGAGACCCATGCGAAAACACACACACACACACACGCGCACACACACACACACACACACACACACACACACACACACACACACACACACACACACAGGTTATTGTTTTTTGTCTCTATTGATTACAGTACTGTTGGTTCAATAATGCATGGTGCAGGAGCAGTAAAGGAGAGAACTATATTACGGCTTAAACATTAACACTCACACAATCACGACCCCCCTGTTCTTTTCTATTCATCACCTATCTCACAATCTCTCTCTCCCATCCAACACAAAGACAGACACAGACAGTGACAAATGCTTGCATAATGTTTCAGTCTAAATATATGTCTGCCCTCTTTCTTAGCAAAGAATTAAAAAACAAAAACATGATGACATGAAGATGAAAATGAATGTAATCCAGTGCCATGGCCTCTCTGCAGCCCCGTTATTGGGCTCTCCTGCTGTCTGACAAGTGGATATTAAACGCCTATAATTAACAAGTATGGGAAATCCAGAATAAGACAGGGCTCTTCTTAATGTCTCACATACAGGATGAGGCTGTAATAACAGGCTGCCTCGACAACAACACACACACACACACACACACACACACACACACACACACACACACA
>CALSCE010010686.1:16663223-16712549 GCA_943593645.1 Bovichtus variegatus | reverse complement strand
ACACACACACACACACACACACACACACACACACACACACACACACAAACTCCAACCGACAATTAACCTCTCTGTCTCCGACTGTTACTAAACGACACACACGTACACACACCTTGTCACTCACTCACTCTCCCACAAACACAAAACTGCGCAAAACTTAATGAGAGTTTAACAATGGCAAAGATGAGTATGGTAACTCATGAGATACTGATTTGTCATTCTTCACCAGGAACACAGTAAATATACAGTAGATGCAGGACCAATAGTTTTGTATAAAAAGTATAGAATATACATAAACAGAGATAGGGTAAGAGCGCATGCATGCAAGCACAGCGAGCGAGGAGGACGGGACAAGTCCACCACTGACGTCACAGCGAGACGGAGTCACAGGCCGGAGCAGAAGGAGGAAGAGGAGGAGGAGTTGGAGAGGAGGTACAGAGACCCACCTATCGGACAGTGAATGCCTACTGTCTAGAGAATACTGACGACTGGTGCGCCGGCTCGACCCTGAGCCTGAGTCGATATCGCTGCGCCCGTTGGTGGCCGAGTCTAAACTATCATTGCGTCTGGTAAGAGGAGTAAGGAGGGAGGTAGGGAAGAGGGGAGAGGTGGGAGAGGAGCATCAGTAGAGCTCAGTGCAAATCCTTCATAGAAAGCTCTAACCAAACCGAGCCTCTGCACTGCCCGGGTACAGGATGGGGTCACAGTTTTTTAAAGCCCGTCCGAAAAACAATTGTCAGGCGTTCATGTGAACATTGAGGGAGGTTTTGCTCGCTGTAGTTATTATTTCTGTTCATACTGGCTGTTTAAGATCCCTTGTGCTCACAATGTAAGCGGAAAATCCACAGTTCTGTGCAAAAATGTATTCTGAAGTTTATCTGAAGTTAATGCAAGGCTTCAGCAGGTGGAGATATTTAAATAAAGTGGGTATATCTTTCATCTATCTATTGTCTTTTAAGTGCAATATTATTTTTTTGTGTTACTGTCCCTCCCCTGCAGCTCAACAGGGAAACACTGAGACACACAAAAAGGGAATTTTGCACTAAAAGGACTAAATAAAGACTAAGAGACTGTAACTTTAGAACTAAAGCCACTTGTCCCCCATCACTAAAATTAAAAGCGCAAAGACGGGGATCTCTTAATGGCCACCATGTACAGCAGGAACAATTACAGGAAGCAAAACCTGTTTCAATGTTCATATATCCATCTGACTATCGTTCAAAGACACACTTGAACAATTATGAACTTATCCTTTAAGTTTCTGCTCAAAGACCTCTCACTGAGGTTGAGCACCTGAAGATGTGTTTTACCCATCTAAATCTATTCAAATGAAAATGTCAAACTTTCTGTTTCAGCTTTTCTGAGCAATGCATGACATTTAATCTTCTGCTGCCTTCAGAAATACTGTTATGTCCAGAAATTCATTTATTTTCTGAACAACAAGTTAGCACAGAGGAGACCACACGTGGGGTTTCTGATGCTCACACACTCAACATGCACACAAAGATGCAGGCACGCACGCACACGCACACACACACGCACACGCACACACACACACACACACACACAAAATATAACCACAAAGGCCCACTTCATACAGGACCTGTATACAAGAACTGTGCGCCCCAGCATGCTTGTATACACTGAGGCCAGGGTTATTCTCTAGAGGAGGAGAGCACAGTGGAACAACATATTACCATGTACAATACAGTGAAACAAAACAAGGCCGCAGGGGCTGAGCTGTCTCAGGGCTAAATGCTAGACTCCAAAAAGAAATATTTTCTTAAGATAGGGAGTGTATTTTACAACATCAACATTAAACAATTTTATCTTTTGGTGTTTTTCTCTTCCTGTCTCGCCAAAACTACAAAAGCATTCTCCCCGTTGCTGATACATTATGACAACCCGCCATGGTAATCTCGTGAAAAGGAAACCTCTCAGTTGTGGCTACGTAGTGCCTGTAGGGCGCTCGTTACCTCATGGCTCTGTGGTCGTAGTCCAGCTGATGGATTTCGTCGTTGTATGAGTGTCTGCACTGCTGGTTCCTCATGGGATACTGATGCATGGAAGCGTTGGGCTGGGAGGTGGTGTAGAAGGGAGGCGGGATGCTGTTACTGGTCTCACTGCGGTAGTCGCTGTCCCTGTCGTCCACGGCGCTGTCTGGGTCCTCGTCTGTTCACACAAACACAGCGGGAGGCAGGATAAAGTGACAAGAGACGAGGATGATGGGTCAGAAATGTATCAAACAGTATTTGTAGTGTGTAAAGGGGGAACAATAACAAGAAAAAACATTAAATTAATTGAGGAAATAAATGTTTTTTTTATGTTTTCCATAATAATGGATGTTCCAATGTTGTAATCCTACTTACATTATTTTTTTTGTTCCTTTTATACAGTAGATAACTTGATACTTTCAGATGGATAATTGTTGTATTTGCATCTTTACTACAATTAATTTTACAAAATAATGTCCAGTTTTAGTGCCTTCTTAGGCTTATCTGTAAATTAAAAATATGGATTACTGTATAATATACAGCTGTTATAGTAGTTAAGTAGTTTGCAGAACCTTTTTTAATCCTTAATAGCGTCTTTATAGTAGTATTCAGTTCATGCATACTGCCCCAACAACTTCTAGCCATGAGGTAAAATAGCCTGAATGTAGCCTGAGAGGCAAGATCCAGGGCATACACACTATACCATAATAACTGAAAGCGATCTTCTATCATCTGGACTTTGGTGGCAGGACAGTAAGAACAATGTTCTGAGAGATTAAAGTAATAAAATCAACCTGAAAGTTTCCACCCCCAGTGGAAATTACGCCCTTGGAAAAACTAATAAGTATCTCCACCAAACACCACCTTAATTCACTGTAACTTTACCGAATGTAATTCTACCCTACCAGCTTGAGTTAAAATCCATCAGCAAAATATGGATACGAGCTGAGAAGAAGTTCATAGAGGACGCGTAGAGAAAAAAAAAATATATTTTCATGGCAGCTAATGCTCTCTGAGGAAAACTACACAAGGAGAATAACTCCAAGTCATTAGCAGAAGCGTATGAAGAACCTTACTTTGCTGTTCTCCCCACAGACTCCAATTACCTACAAGGAGATAAACACAATTAGGTTTGGGCCCCAAATTAAACACATCAGCAGTCCACAAAGCCATGGTAAGCAAACATGTAGAGATGTATAGCACTGACAACATAATTATTTTAAGATGTAAATATGTGTGCACAAATATGGGTTCACAAGTATATGCACATGTGTGTGAGGAAAGGAAAGCACAAGGTCTTTAGAGAAGCGCGGCTCGGCATCAGCTTTGTTCAGATGCTGCTGGCCTTGGTGCTGCTAAGAAACTATAAGCATAACCTACACACATGCTGTTATCATCTCTGCACACACAAGAATCATGCCAACATCCAACCCCTCTCTCCACGGATTTATACGATACACACTTGCTCTCTGTGTCATCATCACTAGCCAGACAGACAGTCAGGCAGGGTGTTGTGCGTCTGACAACCCATTGTGTGTCAGTTCACATTCATCAGGCATCTAGCACCTATAAGTCATTCTACTCAGGCAGGCTTGCATGCATGATTCGTCACATCAGCTTCCCTCCCTCCCTCCCTCCCTCCCTCCCTCCCTCAGCCTCGTTTCTACCTGCCGGCCCGGCCCCTTCTCAGTACGTGGAGCAGAGGGGGCGAGGAGAGGAAAAAGAGGATGCATAAAAAGGACACCGCGGGGGACAGAACAGGAGGAGGTGGATTGTGACACTCACAGCACTGTGTGGTTGGTGCATGGAGAGGTCGCTCCTGTTCTTCTTGATAGGCATACTGAGAGAGAAAAACAACAAGATACATATTAGAAAATAAGATCCAGCACTTCTTCTGGGGCAAATTGCTGATAAAAAAAAAAAAAAGAAAAAAAGATTGACTCTTTCAATTCCGCTGTTCTTGGCAATCATTGGAGGGAGAGAGTAAAGGAAAGAGGCGCAAATGAAACTGAGTAGGAAAGGGATTATGAAAGGAAAATGCTATACAAGAGAGTGAATAAATAGATGAGGAAATATAGGTGACAGATGGTGCGGAGAGAGTGATGGGAATGTGGAAAATAGTTGAGTTCTCACATCTTGATCTCTCATGCCATTTAGTTGTTCAAGTTTCTTGGCCCAGTATCTGGCCTCTTCCTCGGGAATGTCTGCAGCACACAACCCACATTAACTTCTTTCAATGTCATGACAACAGTGTTAAATAGTTATAGATTTACAAGTAATAGCACTAGATGTAGTGTTAGTACTATAGTAGTAGTGGCAGTTTGTAATAACAGCACTAATACTAGCAACTGTAGAAATGGTATCTTCCTGTTTTTATTTTACAATTTATTAAAACATATCCATACATCTAAAAATCTAGCATTTATGGATGAAACAAATGACAGAATAAAGCTCAAGGTAAGGTGGGATAAATGCTACTCTGCTGAAAGGTCAAACCTAGTGGCAGTTCAAAGCGGGTGTCGAGCAGCAGCCTGTGAAAGGTCGGGTCTTTGGTTCCACAGATCTCATTCTCAGCCATGATCGCATTGGAGTCCAGGGTCAGCCACTGGCCTGGACCCTCCTGGAACAGATAGATGAAGAAAAATGACTGCAACTATACTGAATGCATGATAAATATGCTGTTTGGCATACAAAATGGTAATTCAATCTAACTATCGGGCTACGCCATTCTTTGAGTCAAGTGCAAATATCTAAATGGCCTCACAGTGGTGACAAGACTCATGGAAGTCACTTTGCATTCTTGCTAACCGAGAAATAATTACAGCACATAACGTCCCTAAAACCACAAACGTGTCACTTTTGCATTTCTGTTTGTAAATGGATTTAATAACCGAGATACAATTAGCGAGCTTTAGAGTTGCTGGTAGACATATTCTTGAACTTTTGAGCTAGCAGTTTCCCTCTGCTGTAGGCTATTTGTACTGAGATAATCACTTCCTGGCTGTTGCTTCATATTTGAGCCAGTAGCCAATACTTGTTTTTCCCTAAATGTTGATCTATCTCTTTAAATTGAAAAGACAGCATCCCACAATGGTCACATTTTTTTTTTTTTACCTCCAGCCAAAACAAATATTCACCTGCAGTTCCTGACAGAAATGTGACAAGAAGCGATTGTTCCATTTCTTATTGATTGTGCCAGTATATTTCACAAAGGCAACAGGAGGTGTGTTATATAATGCAGCAGGACTGCATTAATAATGAAAGAAGTATGCAGTTGGAAAACACAACAAATACTGAATCATTAAAAGAAAAACAATCCGGGAGCACTAGTTTACTTACTGGTAAACAATGTTGACCAATTTGTAAACCGACTTCGGTGCGTTGATAATCTTCAACAACTGAGAACTGGACCAACATGGACGCTACAACATGTGTTGATGCTCAGAGTGACTAAACAATACTTTGATAGCTGCTGCCAAATTGTTGTTTCTGACTTGAGGGGTCATTAACAGGAATTTTCCCGTCATGAACTAGTTTTTCCGATTATTCAGACGCCACATGATTGCAGCACAAATGTCCTATCTCGGAATGTTAATGAACGTGAACCATAATTCTAGATACGCCTGGTGATTCGGATATGCTCCAAATTTTCTGGGTTCTTCCTTCCACCCTTCCACCAAGTTTCAGGAAAATCGGGCTGCTAGTTTTTCCGTAATCCTTCTGACAGACAGACTAAAAACATAACCTCCTTGGAGGAGGTAGGGTATTAATGATAAACCTAAGATACAATATGTGGCTGATAGTAAACAGTAAATATATTTAAATATAATTCAAAAAAACTCAAAGCACTCTCCAATTCTCAGATAATGGCCTTAATTAAAGTGAAATTAAACATTACACGTTTTCATAACCCATATGTTGATAAAGTTATTTTAGTAATTGCATTCATTCGTCACTGAGACTGGAGTATTGTTCATGTACAGTAAGTGTAACTAATAAAACCTAATGCTGGGATCCAGAGAGAGAGAGTGTGCGTACCTCATTGGACTGCCGTATGTCGCTCAGGGGGATCCATAAGGTGCCCACCATGGTGTCCCAGATCAGCCCTTTATTCCACACCTCCACTGTCAGGCCCAGATCCAGGCGGTTTATTTCACTGCTCGGCAGGTAGAGGAAGAAACAGATTAAGAAAAAGAGAAACGAGTTAGGAAAAAGCAGAGGGAAGAGATTAAAAATAATACATAATGTTGTAAAAAAAAAAAAAAAGAAAAAGAAAAGCTGAGTGGAGAGAGGTTTGCATGCAGACACCTCGCTGCACAGAGGGCTTTCAACAGAAATACAGTCTATGCCATCAGGAGCTGCACTTAAAATCTGGTGATGGAGATGCACTATGATTCAATCTGCTGAGGTAAATGAGTCATTCAGCATGAAGATGGAAAGAGCAGGTGATTGTCAACTAGGCTGCTGGAGGATAGAAGAGAGAGCACAGATAGGAAAACAGCAGAGAGCATCTATATTTCTCTATGACAAACAACAGTGAACTCTGCCTCACGTTTTCCATCAAGCCACACTCGTATACAGCAGATGTAGCTAAGGTCTGGAAAAGATAGGATTTGTAAAGTGATTACAAATCTGACTGGCAGATTATCAGATCACTAAGCATCTCTCATTGTCAAGCAGTGTCTCTTCTCAAGCCCACTGGCTGTCTTAAGTGAAGACCTAATAATAACCACAGCTTTGATATGAAAACACATTTTTCTGGCAAATGGCTGAATGGTGTGTTGCTTCACAGAAGGGAAAAGGAGGTGAAGGGGAAAAGAGCAGGAGAAAGTGTGTGATCTAAAAAGAAGTGGAAGAAGAAATGTGCCGTTTTGTTTTTCTTTAAATATGGCTGTAGTAGATTAAACATAAAAGCAGTATTTTCGTGTTTGGCTGTTTTTCAACTTTCCGAAGTTGTGTGGCGTAATGAAGACTAGAGAAACCATACACTGGGTGTGTGAACTGGGCTGGAGCAGGTGTTATGTCATCCCCTCACTCTTCAAAGGAAGCGAGACAGAGAGGAAGCAAGAGGAAGAGGGCGAAAAGAACTCCTTTTAGGAAGTATAAATGTCACAGCTGACCCTGCTGCTCTGTGTTGCACAACATCTGTGTGCTGACTGGAGCCCCTGAGGTGACACATCTATTCATGTGAATTGAAAGTATTCATTCCTTATTTAATAACCTATATTGAAACTATTTATATATTAATATGGAATGCATCTGCAAACTTACATTGACTATGTCAAACAAAATTGAAATACTGTCATTTCTTGCATGAAAGTCAATGTACTGATAGTTTCACACTTTGAGAGGAAAAGGATATGTTCAAACTAAAAAGCCTTTTTTTAAATTCAGTATCGCACTTCTTTAACATTGTCACACGCACAGTGGACAGTTTAGAAACACGATCAAAAACAATGCAGCAGAACCAGAGATATCGTCTTTCTTATTTCATGCCTTCTTATTCCCTGTCCGAACAGAGTTCCTGCATTACTAACAATGCAAGTCGACCGCCGTGAGTTCAGTGGGTCATTTAGGGGTGTTGTGCTTGTAGCTAATGTAGCCTCGACCCGCTCGCCTCGAGCACGGATGAGGAGCGGGCTCAGTTTCATTTTCAAACTTTTTCTTTTTAGCCCCAACTGACGTTAACTTGAGTGACATCACGTGAGGCAATTTATCACAACTCACAGAAGTCCGTGTGGAGCTGTAAAAGCCTTCATACAACCTGTTTCACATATGCAGTAGTACCAAGACCTGTGTGTAGACTTTCATGTGTAAGTCAAAGCTCATGGCTCTAATGCCTCCTTTCTTGGTCCCATAAACTATAATAGTCTGTCTGTATGTATACAGTTGTTTGCCCAATGAGACATAATGCAATAGGAAGCAATGTTCTGCCAACCTGTGAAGAGAGAAGGCTCATTGCAGTGAGGGAAAAAACTGAGAGACGACGAAGACAAGTAGGTGTGAAGAGCAGGGAATGTAGTCGGAAATAGAGTCGGAATTGTGCAGCGATGCCTATCCCCTAATTAAGCAACATTGCACAGGCAGATTTACAGAAGAAAGGCTAAAAGAAGGAAAGTTTTCGTGAGATAAAACACTCACAACATGAAGTCCTGCTCCCAGCACGGCTGACTGCCGCGCACAGCGATGGTTGTGCTCTTAACATTCTGCACCTTCAGGGTCACGTATGTGTTAAATTTCTCTGTGAAAAAATGAAATACAAATACCATTGGTCATGCTACTGTGAGCGTTTGTATAAAACTTTTTCATTCAGCTAAAATAATTAACAAATGAATGATATCCACGGCTCACAACTCACCTTGGGGTCCATCGAGCTTGGCTTTCTTCACTGCAAACAAATTGAGAATAAAAACAAGAAATGAGTCTAAGCATGGAAAAAGTGAGCTTAAAATATCAAATTTCCAAACTTGCTAACGTGACACGTCCAAAGATTTCAAATTGTCATGCTTCAAATGTAACATCAGTGAATCCTCAAAGGATTCTTTCAGGCTTACAGCGTGATGTGACTTTACTCTACAGTCCAGGCAGGCCTCTGCATGTAGCTCATGTGCATGAAAGTTTGGTTGACTGGTAAATGACAGGAGTCTGGCATTATTAAAGTGTGTGTGTGTGTGTGTATGTGTGGGGGGGGTCTGCTCATCTCAGCCTGGGACTCCTCTATCCTCTTTGGTCAGAATGTCACGATCTCAATATGAAAGACTTCATCTGTTCAGCAGGAGATGTCAGGATCTCTGAGTCACAGGGCCAGAAGGACAGTTTGTGAGAATAAAACAAGTGAGAATAAAAGCTGATGCCAGGGAGGAGAGTGGCCACATGCCTTGTCCTCTCTGAATGATGTATGTGTATGTATTCCTGCATGGTTGACAACAGGGGGTGGTGGATAAAAGACGGAGCAGTGCTGCTTTTTGTCTAACACAACAGACGAGGCTCTGCTGAGATGCCACTGCCAGCTCCTCCACGCAGGGACCTCTGGACCAAACTGACTTTTAAAACCACAGTGACGTCAACAGCCTATTCATTATTTATTCAATCCGGCACCCTGCAGATGCCCAGCATCCCCATGTTGAGCAGTGAGGTATTAATATTCAAAGCTGTTTTTTTTTTTTTTTTTTCTTTTTTATCCCTGCTGATTGCCTCCTTTCACTGATGTTACATTGCAGGAAAGAAATAGAGGGAATAAGCATAATCAATCAAATTGGATCTCAACAGCAAGCCCTAAAGACAATTCTCTGAGCATTTGTTCTTGGCTGCAAGAAAAACTTCATAATGTATGACCCACAGTTCAACCCTCTAAAATAAAAATAATTAAATGAATGAGCGCAGCCTTTTATTCAATCAAGTAAAGCCTAAAAATTAGGGTCGCAGAAGTGATGCTGACAAATATCCATTCTGAGTCATTTTCTTAGTCAGCGGCAGCAGAACGAGCATGGTAATTATTGTGGACAAATTGGCTTCTAAAAATAGCGGCAAACCCTTGGGATAATGCTTATCACTTAAATATTGGTCTGATATTCATGAGGCAGGTGGCGCAAAGTGGTATGGTGGAGCATGTGCTTCGTAGCCAAAGTAAAATCCACATCCTGATACATATAAGTTGCTGACAAGGCAGTCACACGTAAGTGGGAAGGAAGGTTCTTTTCCATGGAAGCCCTGGATATAGGTCATTTGACAAAGAGGCGTTCAAATGAGTTATTTCTTTGCTTTAATTAGACAGTTAATGACAGATGCACCTTGCCAACACTCTCCCTCTCTCTCGTACACTGTCCTCTCCTGACCGTCAACCAGTCATCGGTCCTTTCTCTCCCTCTCACTCAATTACTCGCTCCTACAAGCCATGTGGCGAGTATGCACGTGTGCTCCCTTTCTATCTCTTTCTCTTGTGCTCCATTAATCTCTCTGTGCAGCCGGATGCGGGCAGAGCGAGCTGCATCCCCAAGACTAAAAATAACCACTTCAGTGTGACAGGGGTGGGGGGTGCCGGAAAGGGGAGGGGGGGTGTGTTTGTGTGTGGTTGGGGGGTGGGGGGGGTTAGAGCTCACAGGCTTAAGACTAAACCACCATTTCTGCGGTTAAAGCACAGGGGAACGAGGGAAGAGGAGTAGCTGAAAAGAAAAAAAGAGTGTTACATATTTTCTGCAAACCCTCAACAGGAAATGTTGAGTCCCATCCATCCACAGCAATTACAGATTCTCATGTTCTCTTTCTTTCCTGGGGAAAATGGCACAAATACATTCACTCGTGGCCTGGTGCAGACGACCTAAAGGGCCTTTTCTTATTTTCTGAGGTTTTCCAATCAAAAGCTCTCCAGGAGCCCAGAATTCAGAGCAATTCTACTGACACCAGGAACAACAATATAAACCGGAACACAGGGAAAGCAGTGAAGTATGCTATAAAAGTATGCAACGGTAGTTACTGATGACTGAATACTCCTCTCATTCAGACTAATTAAACATACAAAATGTATTATTCTGCCACTAGGGGTCTATGAATCAAAACATTACCAAAAGACTGATTTGTTTCTCTGATAGCTTAAGATCCCGGCGTGCAGGAGGATTTAACCGGCAGCCGAATTATCCTCAGAGGTGTCCTCGTCTCCAAAACAAACAGACTTGGTGACTAAATCCAGTGAAAACACGTAATAAAGTTAAAAAACAGTGTTTCCACAGTAGGAATAGGACGGAGGGGCTACGAGCTAAAGGCTAACTATAGATCAACTCATTTCTCTGATTACTTAAGATCCAGACGACAGATGGCTAAAAGTTCAAATATGTAGTTAAAAGCCACCACGAGCTAAAAAGTGTATGGTAAATATGTGGCTTAAAACCGGATATAAAGTCCATTTATGACGCTGAGCACCATTACAGCCGGCTAAATAAAACGTTGCCTTCATTAAAATTACAGATTTCTCTAAGTTTGAAAACATTTAGTGTAATATAAGTACCCAACTCAACAAAATATATAACAAAAATATATAACATATATAAATCTATCTTTTTTTTAGATATTTTAATGCGGAAATGTTACATATTATACCTTTGAAATCTGTGAGAAATATTAGAATCTGAAAATGTAGGTGCAAAATATAAAGACAGTGCAGACTTTAAGCAATCTGCCTGAAGACATTTCAGAGAATATATGCAGTTTATAAACAGTATGTGAAGCCTTTGAACCACAGAATCTAAGAGGATGGTTGCCAGATCTGAATACGCTTATTCAGCTTCTGTGGCACAGGCTATCAATTCAAAGTACACCTAACACCATGAGACGTGGAAGTAGAGTGTACACACATCTCTGACCAGGCAAAGCCTCATCGCTGCTACTGCTACTGTTACCGCCGCTGCTACTCGGGCCAACTCGTGTAACCGTCTCAAGGTAAACCGCCATGGTCATCAGCCTCTTTATTTATTCCTTCTTCTCACAGCCGCAATGAAAAAGTATATCAATATAAACCTGGCTGCAGGCCTATAACAATGTGTAGAAACTAATGAGAAAATGCCAACAGAGAACTAAAATACCATTGGGGTTGCTATGCCAACAAAGCTTCAGGACATAAAGGGACCACCAGCGGGCCTGGATCTTAATCCTGACATCTGTGCAATCAGCTCTAGCACTGGTGTCAACAATATAGCAGCCTCTTCATGCACACTTTGCACAAGTCGCTCCGACCTCTCCTTGAATCTAAAGAAGCTTGAAGGAATCACTTTTCTGTCTTTCCCTCACTGTTCCCCGATAAATCCGCCACCATGTTTATCAAAAGTCTCAGAGAAGGGAACTGATGATTTAGGAGAGCTGCAGAGCTGTTGAAAGCCGGATCATTTTTTCCTCTGCATCAAATTACTGTCTCTTCATAAGCCTGCCATGTATTGAAAGAATGCTGCAACAGCATGAATTCCTTGTCCTTGAAGAGAAAGAGAAAGTGTAAAAAAAACAAAAACATATACTAATTTCTCTAAAAGGCATTTTTAATCCTTGTGAAACTTTAACTTTAAGATTCTGGGATCTGGGGATGACCCGAGGTTTTTGAGAAGGTTACATGATAACTGCAGGATAAAGGTAGTTCACGCCCCAGACATTTGCACATTCTATCCATCCAGTAACTCTTGCACAGTAATGCTATTCAATTTAAATAATATCTGCCAGCTAAGGACACATATTAGGTTAATGAGAAGAAATAAAGTATTGAATACATTTTTGCTCCTATTTGGAGCTCATGGTCCAATAAATATCTAAGTAAACCCCAACTTCAGTAATCAAAACCAACATATTTTTACATTGTAGAATGAGCCATATATGCTCTACATGTAAATGTTCAATTATTACAGTGAATGACATTTAAGGGCTTATCACTGATTCACTAGGTCCTTATATGTAAAACAGATGAGATCCACTTTCTATTTGTTTTACTGGAGAAATACATCACAGATAATATCATAGATTTAATCGAAAAAATTAATTAGTTCACCATCAATGACTGAAGGAAGATATTTGACCAACAGTCTTAATACATTGCAATATGATGAGTCGCTTCCTGGTTATACAGTAGAAAACCAATGTGGACACCATTGGGTTACCGTGAACTATTAAAAGACAGAACAGGTTGCGTTTGTCATTTTAGAGCTCAATCAATAGGAGGAATATAATTAAAAGGATGCTGCAGCCAATCACGTGTCTTAAAGAAATAGCCTACCGTAAATAAACCCAGTAGGCTAATGAACACGCCTTTTTTTGGTCCGCGCAATTACGCATGGAAACTGAGATGAAATGTCTGCAATGTAAATGATTTTCAATCAAAACCTTTTCTTTTTTTTCCTTTTTTTCCATAAAACACCCCACGCTTCTGTTGCACCGGGGACAACTGAGAGTGGGTTTACGTTTAGTTTTACTATGTTTGACAGCGGCTACTAGAAAGCCTACACCTACTCCATAAATCGATCCGGTTGTAGCAATGGCAGGTTTTGCAAAAAAATAAAAAATAAATAAATTAACCCAGGCTGTCATCCTAGACAGTAGGAGTGAAATATTTCAGGGTAAATATTAGTCAAATAAAGAACATAGATTCGAAATGTGCAATATCTCCAAAAGGTGATGTAAAGTATTGGCCGTATTAAAGTGAATAGCGGGGAAAAAAACTGGCATTTAATAGCGTAGCAAATTTTAAAAACATTCCTGTGCATAATGGTTATTCCAAAAGATATTACTGGATTGATCGTAATCCTCAAAGGTGAATCCCCATAAGCAGTAAAGACTTGGAGTATTTAAGATGCTCACACCAGCAAGTCGAGGAAATGCACAGCAAGTCGTGCCAAGACATTGTTAGTTATTCTCTTACCTCCAACACACAGCAATGACATTTCTTAGATGTGCCTTTAGTGCAGGGTCCAGCTTCTTCACTAGCTTCCGTAATTGAGCTAATCTGTGCAATATACAGCCTGGGAATGAAGCGTTGGGCTGGAGATGGAGAAGCCAGCCGTCGCTGGCAGAGACGGTGCCTGGCAGCGTCTTCAGCTGACAAAAATAAAAACTCTTCACGATTCGAGAGTCAACGCCAGCGTCGTCCTTGGTGTCTTTATGTGGCGTGTCTGTCTAAATGTAAGACTTTTCTCCCCCCCCTTCTCTCTCAGCTGTCCGCTGCCCAACACACAGCCATCTTGTTCAGCTTCAGCACCGCCGTTGCGTGGACAGCTCCTGGCAGTGACGTCAGGGCGGTGGTGAGGGTGTGTGAAGGGGGGGGGGGGGGGGGGTGCTGAAACATCTGATTATTAGCCTCTCCCTCTTTTTTCCCCAACAGATTTCTCAAAAACATCTCAGGGAAACCTCAGTAAATATCACACTATCAACATGGAGGTATTCAGTGAAGAATATTGTGATATTTGATGTTGTCGATATTACCAAGGCCTACTTTAAATGCAACACTAGGACAGGAGATGAAAGCCACTGGGTAATAATTACTTGGCGGTAAATCAGTTAAAAGGACATTCATGTCAGTGTCTGTTATAGGGCAAAGTATGGAGTCCTATATACTGTGCCTCTTCAGCAGAATTTCACCTGGAAAGCATGTTTTGAAATGTTGGTGCCAAAGTTTACAGAATACAGAAGAAGCTAAATAGATCATTTGTCATAAACTGTTCATCTTTGTGCCTTGGTGGGACCGAGTATCCCATTGGCAAAATCAGTCATGTTTAACTGTGTTGCATAATAACCACAGGTCATCCCACCTGCATACTTACAGTTTTAAAAAAAAAAAAAAAAAAAAAAAAAAAGGAACTGACCAGACTGGTCCAGGATTTAAGACTTTTCTTTCCCTCAGTGTGGGCCAACAGCTCCCCCTGCTGGAACATGACATCCACTACATCTTTACAGACTCCTTTAAGGTCAGTTGATCAAAATCACAAAGACACATTTTGCCAGTTACCGCTCGTGGTATTCAGCCATGTACATTGAAGAAGGAAAAATTTTTTTTTTTTTGTGATTTGAATTTAACTTGGGATTGGGAATTTTAAATAATTAGACGCGTCTCACATCAATTTAAAAACCAAAAACGCACACATATTCACCTTTTGTTGGAAACATTTTCAGTATAGTTTAATGAACATTTCAGAAAATACAAATATACTTCACAAATATAGAATATTCAGACAACATGTGAAATTGCTTGTCCATTTAACAACCCACCATTATCAATTTAACTTCATACATGTAAACCCAAACATTTCATTTTCACCCTTTCCAGTTTTTGTTTTTCATGCATTCTAAATAACTCTACGTACACATTCCCCACCCAACATATGCAAAATGGCATTTATTGTAAACGGATAATCAGGCTTGTCTTATTGACCTGTAGGTAACTGCTGATATTACACAATAGGGTTAGGGTCAATCCAATTCAACTTAATTAAAGCAGTCAGAAGATATATTTCATTACATTTAATGAAATTCCTAAACTATAAAAGCCCTCAACACTGCCACACAAATTTACATTTACAAAAAACGCATGTGCATGTATACACATATTGATAAAGAAAAGGCATGTAGACATGGACTGTGTGTGTGGTGTTTTGAAGTGTTTGTGCCCTTGCCTTTACTATCCTTGAGATATTCACATGCTGTTGAATGCCACTGATTTGACCTAAAACCACCGAGCCAGTAACGTGTCCCTCTGATGCAGGAAGGAATGAAAGGTCTCCAGCTGGAGTCTCCTCATAACTTCTCACTGACGATGGATTAAAGCAGGCATTAGAAACATGGAAAACGTTCAGACATAAATAATAATAATAATAATAATAATAATAATAATAATAAATATATATATATGGGTTTTCGAGCCTTAAAAGTTGAGCATTGTAAATCATGTTCGACTAAGGTCAAATATGAATGTGGATAATAATGGACGCTTTCTAAAACTACACCAAAAATATTGTCTTGATACTTTTCACTCCAATTTGAGCAATGAAGAATAAAAAAAATCTTACATGGTTGCACCTTATTAGTGTGCACTGTTTACAGCAAAGAAAGCATAATGCTTAGGCAATCATTTTTTCCTAAGTGGCATGTTGGAAAAATTGTCACCAAATTTCACAACCTAGTACTTTAGAATTTTCTGTAAGCGTGGTCACGTCCCCATGGCCGCTTCTTGTTATACCTCTTTCCTTGAGAAAGACGTTTTTAGCATCTAACCTCATGTTTTAAACCATTCTCTCTTTAAGTCTATCAAAGTGGCAGCTGTACTATTAACATTTTCCCTAACTGTTTTGGGTCCTCTAATACTGCTACACTTACACTGCTAACTGATATGAAAAGGTGCCATTCATCATTCCCACTAACAATTTACAACAAGTTTGTGCAGTTAAGAGAGTTTAGTGAATCCAACTTGAGAAGATCTAAAATCTAAAATGAGAAGTTTAGGACAAGAATATGAAAATGTTCTTGCGTGAAGGCGAATATTTTAGCCACTACTCCCAAAGATGATGAATCATTCCAACCTAGTTTAGCATAAAGAATTATAAATGTCTGATTTACCCTTATGCTTTGATGGGAGGGGGATGACTTCACATCCAAATCCTATGATTAGGCAAGGTGAAGGATAGCGGATTCATTAGAAGAAGAAGCAGCGTGCATCAGCACACCGGATTATAGCTCCCAACCTTCTTTTTTTTAACGTTAACGTGGGAGATATTAGTTACCTGTCCAGATGAGAGAGGACTTCGCAGAGCTGGGTGAGCAGTGCACGATGCTTGTGAGGATTTCCCTCCAGCACTCCACTGAGGCGACTCAGGTACGAGTCCAAGTTACCATGAGACGCTGTCTCGCCTGTGTCTGTTCAGAAAAGTCACAAAAGAATTAAATCCACACATCCTCGCAAGGTGAAATGTCATGAAATTTAAGCACCGATATGGCAATCCAATTCTTAGGAGAAATAGTGTCCTGCGGAGTATTAATGAATACTGATTTGTCGTTTCACTGGTCATTTAACATTGCTAACATTATCAATGCAGTTATACTATGGGACTAACAAAATAAATCTAGCATGAAAGTATAATATAATAGCAAGAGATTTATCTAATATCCATCCATCTTCATTCTTGCATTTCTCCTCTGACTACATATAACCAACTGACTGCTGACCTGGCAGGGGGACTGATGACAGACTGTTGACCAATGTGTGTTTAATGGCCAGCAAGTGTTGGTGAAGAGACTGGGTACGCTTCTCGTCCAGCCCCAGTTCAGCCTCCAGGCGCTCTTTAGCATTGTACATGTCCTTAATGTGCCGCTGAAGAACTGCATTCTGCTCTTCAAACTCAATGTTGGCCTTACGAAGCCGTCGCAACTCAGCCTCTCGAGCTGAAACCACGAAGAGAGAGATTAAACGAGATTTGATGGGAATGTAAGGTTATGTCTTTCATGATATGTTGCATGGAACTTACTTTACAGTGTTAGGAGATTTGTCAACACATCCTATTAGCTAACAAATGAATCACACAATTTGTCTCAGCTTTAGTACCCAGCCATGTTAAATGGGTGTGGGACACATCAGAATGATAATTTCCTTTTTTCAGTTTCTCTCCGTTACCTTTGTTCTGATCGAGGAACTCCTCTGTGAAGATAGGAATGTCGAATCTGCTTGTGAGGTCAGAAGCCTAAAGGATGTCATCAGCAATTTAGCACAATGGACAATTAGCTGTTTGAAATGTATGTGAAAATGACATTGCAGAATACACAGTGACAAGATCTGGACGTCATGTACCTTTGATATAGATGACTCTGAACGAGTACTGATGATGACAGAAGGAGTGTCTTCTGAAAGAGAAAAACGCACATTACAGCTCACAGCACACGGAGTAATGAAACAACAAATATACAGTATCTTGCTATTTGTGATGTATAGTATGACGCTAGTAGAGCTCAGTTGTTGTCACCTTTCTTGATCCTCTTGTCTTGTATCTTGGCACTGGTGATCTGATAGGCCTCAGTCTGCTGATATTCCTTCAGTTCCTGGGCATACTGCATCTTCTCCCGTTCCGCCTCGTCCAGGTAGCGCTGTCATTACGCAAACAATGCTGGTATTTAGTAACATTTAAAAGTACATTTGCTCATAAAAAAATATTTCTAGCCTGCACATTTCACTACCATCAAGCAGAAAAACACAGCTGACGAGAAATATCTTTGAAAAACGTAAAATCAAAAACAGAATTTGTTGTCTGCAACATCTTTATGATAGTAAACAAGAAAGGTGATGATGTTCCTTGCGGAAAAACTTAAATACAGCAATAAAACCTTCAATTCTTGACTGTGATTTCTGTGTGCAATTGTGGATACCAACACAACTGGTCCAGTAATAAAGCATCATTAAATACCCAGTGCTCACAGTAATGAGTTGTACTGAATATACTGTGTGGAACAATACATGTAACATGTATACTTGCAAAACTTGAATTATTACCTGTTTGTCATTCAGGGCTAATCGTGTCCACTCTGCTCCAAGTCTCTTGGTGATTTCTGGGAAAGGTAAGTCAGGATATCTGGCCCGCATATGTTCTCGCCGTTCATTCAGGAAGCGGACATATCCTGTTACTGGGGCCTTGGGACCATTTGGTAGCACCTTCTTTCTTTTCTTTCCCTTTGGCCAGCCTCTCTTCTTTGGCTGCAGAGAGGGGGAACAACACTCCTATGAAGACAGGGGCTGCTCACTCATCTGTGCTGTACTACCGTAACTACAGGGTTGCAACTCACAATTATTTTCATTTTCACGTCAATTAATATGCTGATTATTTTCTCTACTAATCATGGTCAGAAAAATGTCAACAAATAGATGGCAATAGATGGCTTGTTTAGTCTGACCAAAAGTCCAAAACCCAAAGATAATCAATTTACCATCATAGAAGACTAAGAGGAGCAGCAAATACTAACATTTGAGAAGCTGCAACCAGAATTTTTCGGACATATTTGATTAAAAAATGACTCAAACTATAAATCCACAGTTAAAATAGTTTTCCATTATTGTTATGTTGATCCACTCATGGTTCCAACTCTACTGTATACACTCTGGTTCAACAGCCCTGTGATAAATCCCACCTCTTGAAGGTTATTCTGTTAGGGATTTGTACAAACTGTTTCAGAGGTCTTGTTTTTTACTTGTGAGTAGTACTGTTAAATTGTATTACATTAAAGTCAGAGGTATTTCTTATGTTTACGTTCAATGTTCTGTTTTATATACTGACAGTCTGTCCTTGTTATTTTCTTTCTACTATTCTGCTCAACTGTCAACAGGACATTGCCATAAGAGCATAGATGCTCAACCAACCTAAATAAATACAATAAATACATTTCTCATCATTTGTAATCCCTGTAGCATTATAACCTTTATGAAGGGCTGTATTGCAGGGTGGTTGTATTAGTGTTTAACTCCTTAAACCAATTGGCCAATCAAAGAGTTGGTTGCAAATCTTGACAGCCTTATTCCTCCAACTGAAGAGGTGCAATTAAAGTAATTAAAAAGCTTGTTGTTATTCCTCGTCAGATGTATTGATACTCACCTCATCCTGTGGTTGATCGGCTGAATGTGAAGGTTTGGACTGATGTGAAGCATCGCTCTGCTCTTGTTTGATCCCTCCCATGATCTCCGTTTAATGGACTATGTAATTGTGAAAATGGGTCTTTATCCGTTTGAGGTTATGCCGGGAGAAGAATTCTGTGCAGAATAACATGGGAGAAGCTGTAAACCAGATGCGAGCAACAGTACATTTCAGCGTTATTTCCCTCGCAGGGATGCCGCTTGTTAAGCTAACCTGACTGCTAGCAGTTCGTCAACGCAGCTAACTGTTCTCACACACACATACACACGAACACACAGACGGACAACATCCAGACAAAAAGAGAATCCAAACTGCTCACTCTTCACCTGGATTGAATCAATTAAATACTGGAAAATATGTTTTCGCGCTTACAATAATGTTTAGTCACCCCAGACACTGGCAGTTTTATTGAATTGTTTCTACTTTTGTTTTTAGATAAACGTCTTCTAACTCACCCGATAATGATTCCCTCGGCCAAACAGGAAGAGAACACTGCCTGCCATCTGATTGGTCGGTCGGTATGGAGAGCCGTGATTGGTCGGCTGGATATTCCTTTAACCCGGCCTAAAGCAGCAGGAGTGGAGGAAGTACTCAGACCCTTTACTGAAGGTACCAACACCAAGGATGTAAAAATACTGTTACAATTAATTCATGTGCAGTATCAAATATCACGTGCAATAATTTAAATTCAATGTTTAGTCTGTCCACTATATATATATATATGTATATATATTTTTTTTAATTATTTTCTTTTAACGGTTTACTTATTTATTATACTTTTGTACTTACTCTTATTGTTGTACTGTCTCTTTGCTGCTGTAATACTACACATATCCTTATTGTGGGACTAATAAAGGATTAGTTTATCTTAAAAGTCCTGCATTGAAAATGTTATTTCAGTAAAGTATGTCCTAAATTAAGTATATAAGTATATTTAGGAAAATGTACTTCAAGTATTCAAAGTAGAAAATGTCCCCTGTGAATGTTATTATATGTTGTTAGAATATTGTTACTCATGCAATAATGTAAAAGCCAGATTTGACTGTTAGACCTAATTTTGAACTATTAACTAATTCAGTTCCAGTTGGTGATGATATAAGGTGGGTGGGTTAACAAACTATAGGATTACCCATCAATAGTTTATGCTGCAGCAACAGCAGTATCACATATGAATACATAAATGTGACGTTTCTAATGAGTTTAATGATGATAAAGTGGCAACCAAACCTCTGACTTGTTTTTTCTAACCAATAGTCAAAACTACCAAATTACAATATTTAAAAGGAAAAGCAGTAAATCCTCACATTTAAGAAGCTGGAACCGTGATTTTTTAACATAATAAAATAAAAAAATGTAATATAAGAATTTAAATAATATATCAAAGAATTTAAATGACAATTTTTAAAAAGGTTGTCATGTTCTGTCAATCAAATAACTATCCTTGTTTTATCTGTATTTGTATATATTGTTGACTTATAACAAAGCATCATATTTTACAAGCTCATGTTTTAAATGTAAACAATCTTATTCTGTAAAGTAGCTAAAGCTTTCAGATACATGTAGTGGAGTAAAAAGAACAATTTTCCCTCTGAGATTTTAATGGAGGGAACTAAATGTAGTTGTCTTTATAAAACAGTATATCTGTATATGTCTACTGTTAGCATTACTTGTAATTCACCGTTTTATACTAGCTGCACTGCCTACTATGCAACACTCTTCATACTGTTTATCTTAGCATTGTCATTCGTTGTTAGTACTGCTCCTACTGTATACATCTAATGTATTCATGCTCCTTACTGTTTATTCCACTTTCTATTTATTTTATATTCAATTCTGTATATTCTGTACATTACTCAAACAGAACATATTATGAAATAACATTGATACTACAACTCAGCATGGCACATATCTGCTTTATAATAAACAGAGTATCCCAAAGACCCCCTTTGTAGAGTCGGGGGAACTGACTAAAGCCAGTGTTGCTGAGGTTCAGTGCTAACATGGTTCTTTCTGTTCTTTGGTGCCAAACAAATTGAATAACTTACCTTTACATAATGACTGGTAACCATTACAATTCCAGAAAAATGGTTTATTGCTCAACATTGACAAAACATTTTTCTTTTTGAGATGTTTGAGTTGTAGTGATTTTATTGACGGTAATCAGTGTTGGCTTTGTAGGTTATAGGTGGGGCTACAACCAATAATTGTTACCATTAATAAATTGGTCTAAAATAAATAAAGATGCCCATCTCAGTTTTCCAGAAGCTTTAGAAGACATCTTCAAACAGCTGAAACCTGCTGTCATTTTTGCCAAAAAAATAAAATCTAATAATTCTGCCTTTATACTAGTGACCTACTAATTTATAGTTGAAGTTCTCTGCAGCGACACCTGTACTCCTGCATATTAAACCACAACAGAAATAAATCTTTTATCCTTGACATGTTTCTTGTGCCATGTAATTTGATATTCTTGTTATGTTAGACATCTAAAGAATAAATACAAATGAAGAGTGGATTACACCACAAACCATAGCAGCGATGAAAATACATTATGGATATATATATATAAATAAATAAATAAAATGTTTACATAAACTATCATGAAAACTGGTTATGACACCATCATTGTAAACCATAAAATAAAAAAAGAGAAACTTTCAGCTATGACTATAAATGATGGGGCTCAATTAGGGACACCCAGTTATCTACAAGTAATGCACATCCTGTAGGCATAAAACGCACAATTATATAAATGTTTTGTCCTAGCTGACATTGGGAAAAAAGTCAATTTGCCTTAGTACAGTTGTAGCTTTTGCATTGAAGATCCAGACCATTGGATGTTCAGCGGTTTTAACCCTTGAGCTTCACCAGGGACATTAGTCTTTATAATTTTTTGATACTTTGTTTTTGCACATAGCATACATTTTGGTATTGCTGAGATTATGGAATTTTAACTTCACCTCCTATCATAAGCCTATAATTAAAGTATATTCAAAATACAAACACTCTCCCTTAAAAACAAAAATGTCCCTATTAAAACCACCATTTTGGATCCCACATTCAGCTTTCAATCTAGAGCCCTGGCTTCAAAATGAGTTTTACCATTTTCCACTATGAGCCAGTTTCACATTAACCATATAGAGCAAAAATATACCATTTTCCTGGTTTCCACTAGGAATATTGCTGCTGTATTATGGAGCACTGTAGCAAATGTTTGCACCTAAAATTATGTGTATGGGCTGATATGGATGTTGGAGAGGTTAGTGCACGCATTTACTTTACATTTTACTGAAGGTCACAATTCCATCCCTCTCCATCACACACAGACTATAATAGACCTCTTAGGTGCAGTACATTTCTGTGAGAGTTAAAGCATATTAGCTGTTGTTGTGGGGCGGTTCACCTTTGTAGAGTTGTACTTGTGTGCCTAAATGCAAGATTACATGACTTCTGAGCCAAACAATTTTGCTTTGTTGTTCAAAATGATCTTGGAGGATTAGATTGGTTTATGGCAAACAAAAGTAGGTAATAGGTTTTACTTATTTAATAAGGGTAAAACTCTGAAGGGTCATAGGAGTAATAAAAACAAGCTATAATTGACACTTTACATTGATTATACAGATAAGATTTTTTTTAATATGGAAAAAATAGAAATGCAACAAAATGAATGTTGCTCATCATTGACATATTCCAGACTGGGAGAAAATAAAAATTCCCCATAGCATTAAGTATACTAAAAAAGCTTAAATTATTTTTGGATTTTCATAAAAAACAGGCATTTATGAGATTAAAATCCTGAAAAATCATTTGACAGTTATGATCAGGACTGAAGTGGGTTAAAAGATTTAAACTGAAAGTAGAAAATGTATGTATATTGACGGACATTTGAGGCATTTGTCCTGATAGAACATTTAAGTGAGGCACAGGGGCACAAGTTAATCACAGGGTCAGTTTGTATTGAGGAGATCTCCAGATGAGTTGGCTGCTGGTAAAAAAAAATCTCCTGAATGTCTGGATCATAAATGATCAGAATAAAAACAAAATTACCTCCTTGTTTTTGTATGCCTCAGCCAACAGGTCCAGCTGCAATTTACATTCATAGCTTTTCAAAATGATCACTATCATCACTAAATTTGCCATAATTAGCATATACATTCTTTGATTTTGTTTTGTGGAGTCAGTGACATCAGACACTAAATTCAAATCAGTTCCTCCTCGAATACAAGGGAAGAAATTCCCTCAAGGCATACCAGAGATATCTTTGACCCGAGAAGATGTAGAGTGGGGACTCCTGCAGGTAAATAGCCTACTGGTAAAAACCTCCTAAATAATGAAGGCTCCCTTACTGGGAGAAGCTGACTGCAATAAGGGCAAAAGACGTGGAAACAACTCAAATGATCCCACATGCTGCTTCATTATGCCGCCAAACTGTCTTGTTTTGATTGAGACCCCTAGTGGCTGAAGATTACATGTTAGAAAAAGTCTAATAGCTTCCATAACCCCATAAAAAAAAATAAAGCCATTACCATTGGTTTTTATTTTTATTTTATTTATCGTTTACAATTTTTGTAGTTGTTTATTCATTATTTTCAATCCGTTTGGCAAACATTAGTGCTCACTGTGTTCTGTATAGTATAGTCCAGTCCCCCAATGTAGACTTAAATTTGTTGGGAAGGGAGGAATGAGGCAAGAGCCAAGTCAGGTCAAGGCGTTTACATTTTGTCCAGGTAGTTGTCCAATGCTGGGACACCTTCCTTGAGACCCTTACGTTTGCGTGTCTCCGTGACAACAATACCAGGCTTAGATAAAGGGTCCATTGGGTCTCCTGGAAGGATCTGCCAATGGTCGAACACGCACTGTGGGAAGGCCTGGCCACCAGTGTGGGAACGAAGGGCAGCTGTGAAACCTGGGAATGTAAACAGAGCAAAGTATGCTTTAATACTTTCCCTTTAAGTTTTTATTACATGATGGTTAAAAGGATTGCAAGGCAAGAGTGCAGCAGTCATGTGGGAGTCAACATTTGATATTCCCACTATAGCGATGCCACATTGAGGAACATTTCCCACCGCTTTATAAACACGCGTCAACACAAGGGTTACTGATAGGAAAAGATTTTCGTCAATGACGCTCAATATCTTCAGAGCGCTTACTTTGATCGTTAACGTTTGATGGCTGTGCTTCTTCTCACCGGTTATCAGGTTTCCCTTAGCATTGGGTTTAAATCTTAATTGACACCAATTATTCTGCCATGGTCAACTACTTACTCTCATTTTGTGCCAAGTAAAAATCTGACTGCTGCTACCATGTACAGAGATGACACTCAGTTTATAATTATAGAGTATGTCATCTATGTGTTGATAACATGCTTATGTACATTTGTTTTATTTTTAAGAATTTAAGTGGGTTTTATTCACCTTAAAAAAAAAAAAAAAAAGAAAAAAAAATATGCCAAAACTTTTTTTTGGTTATTAAATAATATTAATATGATTAGACCTTTAAATTTATAAAAAAAAAAAAAGAAAAAAAAAAAAAAAAAAAAAAAAGAGAAGATACCAGTCCACAATTAGCCCATTACTTTCATACTACTCCAGTGTAGTGAACTCATTTCACCCTTCTACAACTTCCACTCTTTAAATTTTAAGTATGAATCACTCACACCTCTGATCTACTCCATGTCAATACTTTGTTTTCCCAACTACCAGCAATAGAAGGTTAACATTGTTCCTGGTGGGAAAAACCCCACCATCTGCCAAAAGTATCTTTTTTTGTATTCTTTAGTTTAGGTAGCTAGGTACCCATTTCACAAAAAATGTTTAATAAAACTCATCTTGGGTTTGAGTAAAATTATTAATTTAATGTTCGCGATTGTTCCATGTAGGACTAAAACTTTTAATAACTTCCAGAATCCAACTGAAGATTGACACCACAAGCAAAAAGAATACAGGTCATGCGATTTCTGTTAAGAGCTTAAAAAGTCTGATACCAGATGCATTCACTTTACTACTAAAGACTAAAATAAAAATATACAAATCAAAAACCCGGTGCCAAAAATGAATGGCTGATCTGCTCAAAAGAGCTCCTAAAAAGACGACTTACCAAATGACTCCATGACAGGCAAGTAGGCCTTGGTAACACGCATGGGTGTTCCAATGACGGAGACCTCCTCAAACACGTGACCACGCCTCTTAGTTAACACACCGTAGATTCCACCCACTGCACTTTCAGGACACTGCAAAGAAGACAGGAGATAGTCACTCAGACAACTCTCATTTGTGAAATGAAAGTCAACTACAGAAAAACAATTTGTTAATACTTGCCAAACTTAGATATTGGGTAACTTGAAACCTCTCCAGTGACACTTACCTGGATCTCCACCAGATAGACTGGCTCCATCATTCTGGGCTCAGCGGTGAGCTCACATGCATACAAACATCTGCGAGCTGTGGGAATAATCTGACCACCACCACGATGAATAGCATCTGTATGCAGGGTCACATCATGGACGTTGAAGCGAATGGCACGCATGTTCTCTTCACAGAGGACACCCTAAAGACAACATTGAGACAACAATTGTAGGTAAAGCATATTGAGAAAAAGACTATCTGAACTTGACTTTTACCTAAGTGAAATGTACAAAGATTTATTTTTCTACTCTGGACCCCTTACCTCCTTGACTGCCCACTGGAAGCCAGCCACAACGCTATCCTTGATCTCATTCAGGTACTGCACTCCCTTGGTAACATCCACCAAAAGGTTGGGGCCAGTTCCATCAGGTCCGAAGCACCAGATCTTTCTGGCCTCACCGACATCCCAATCATGCTTATCAGCGAGGAAGCGGGCACGGGCCTTGAGCTCCTGGCGAGCGCTAACGTCACCTTTCTCAATGTTCTCTGCCAGGCCTTCATCGAAGGGGGCGGCCTTCATGAACAGACGGTTGTGCTTGTTGGGAGACTTTGACAGACACACTACACTTGATTCTGCACTGACAGTCTCCCTGTAGGACACCACTGGATCAGATTTCTAAAAAAGGAAAACAAAAAGTTTGAATGCAGAGATGTTCCCTCTAGGTAAAATATCATCTTTCACCATTAACTATTTGCTTTTAATTACCTTGAGTGGAACACAAGCGTGATCCTCTTCCAGATCCTTCAGACAGATCTCCAGATGCAGCTCCCCAGCTCCGGCAACAATGTGTTCTCCAGACTCTTCAATGATGCACTGCACCATAGGATCAGACTTTGACAGACGCTTCAAACCCTCCACCAGCTTGGGCAAGTCGGCAGGGTTTTTGACTTCCACAGCAACTCTCACCACAGGGCTGACGCTGAACTTCATCACTTTCATGTTGTGCGCATGTTCAAAGGTGGTGATTGTTCCAGTCTTGACAAGAAACTGGTCCACTCCAACCAGACCCACGATGTTACCACATGGCACATCTTCAATGGGCTCAACATAACGACCCATCATCAAAATGGTCCTACCAAAGAGCAATGTATGCAAGGGTTAGAATTCAGAAGAGATAAATATCTGATAAATTTAATTTACATAATTGATAACATATTCAAGTAACTGATCAAAAGACCCCGAAACTAACCTCTGAATCGGCTTCAAGTAGAGATCTTCCTTCTTTCCAGGGACAAAGTTTGGTCCCATAATGCGTACTTTCAGGCCAGTTGAGACACACCCAGAGAACACGCGACCAAATGCGTAGAAGCGACCTTTGTCATTGGTGGGGACCATCTTTGAGATGTACACCATCAAGGGAGCCTTGGGGTCACAGTTCTTGATGCCTGGTTAAAAAAATAAAAGTGACAATCAGTTCCAAGTCCAAGAACCACTACAGACTAAGTAACATCTGGCTTACTGCCCAGGTTTCACTCACGGCAATTACTAAAATTATGCACATACGGTGCATGGCAAAACCTTTTATTCTTGTACATGAGCTGAAAAAAAAAAAAACACACAACTTCATACCCATGGCAGCTTCATCATCTCCAGGTCCTTCATAGAGCATTTCACACCGGTACTTCTGGGCAGTGACAGGGGAAGGCAGGTGGATGGTGATCATTTGCAGAAGGGCTTCTCCGGCAGGCAGCCAGCGGCGCATCACAGCCTTCAGAAGAGGCTTACCCTCCTTGTCCTTATCCTCATTATCCAACTTGATATCCAGCTTCTCGATCAGTTTGGCAGTTTCTTCTTTGTTGAAGTTCATGATGGCATTAAACACCTAAAATGAAAGTTAATTTAAATTTAGAGAAGTGCAATTTAACACGAACATGCCAAGAATATTAAGGCAAATTAATGTTTGTGCCCTGCTCAGAGTGAAGGTTATCATCACTGGTTACTCAGGTCAAAGTGAAGAATGTTTCAAATCATCACTTGCAGGCACACAGTAACATTTTTGCTCAAAGTTTATAGAAAGAATTCTCCAATTACAAAATGTAGCCATTTGAACAACACTGCCTTGTTTTGTAACAGTACAGCTTTATCTAAAATAAAATCAGAGTCATGTTACCTTGAAGATGGGGTCGAGGATAAGAGCAACAAAGGTACGGGGGTACTTGACGCCATCAGCTCCATTAGCAGTCTTGAGGAACTTTCCAGAGGATGCATCAAAGTACCTAGAGTAATACAAATATTTACCAACTCAACCAAATTTGTGTAGTCAGTGAAATCTAGACTCTGGATTTAAACCATTCTAGTATTGGGAGCAGTGGACAGCTACTATACAGCTCTTGAAGAGCAGTGCCCAGGAGGGGAACCGGCACACATCGAGGTACCAGTCCAGACCCTGTACTTTAAGCTACTGCTGCCCACCGATAGACCAAATTATTCATTTTCAAACTAGTTACTTTATTGGTGCTGCAGTCCCTGAGTGGTGGGAGTTTTGTGTGATGGCCCCTTCAGCTACTTAGCTCTGTCCCCAATCGTATGCGCTTCATATGGTAATCAAGCTTCATTTAAGAGACTCACCTATCACCCCACAGCTTCTTCATCATGTCTTCCACCTTCTTGCAGTGCTCATCCGGTGTCATCTGGGCGTTGCCCTTGGCAGCAAACTTAGCTGCATACATCTCAGCAAACTGCTTCAGGGTAAAAGCCCAGCCATGGAGCCCAGAGCCAAAGCCAACCGTACCACTGATTGGGGCGATCTTGGAGTTGACAAACATTAGTACATTAGAGATTTTTTCCATTCATGTTTAACTGGATGATTTTTTTTATTACTTTGGATACAAGACTAGACAACACTTTCATTGCTACTCTGTTAAGGAGCTGAATCTTCAATTTCTCAGTCTACTGAAATGTACTGCTCCAGAACCAGCTGAACCACATGTGAAAATGTACTAATTGAACTAGGATCCATATTACCATCCATATTTTTTACTTGAGCCTTTAAATTTTGAAACGTCCCAAATCACAGGAATATAAGATTACATTTTTTAGATGACAGTTTCGGTTGTTTTCGAGTAGAGTAGTAGACAATGAGGACGTTTTCTTGCCCTTAGAAGTGGTACAGACAACCACTCACCTGGAGGTTGCCCATAGGTCCACTTTCTTCTTCTCCATAAGTGGAGATGATGACATTGACTGACTCGACAATACGCTGGAAAGTCTGGTAAAGGTCTTCAGGTTCCAGTTGCAACTCCAACAAGGCACGGTCCATCTTGTTCATCATCAGGACTGGCTTGATGCGCTCACCAATGGCCTGACGGAGTACTGTCTCAGTTTGGACACAAACACCTGGCAGGGAAACAAAATGAGGCAATTTGACCTCAAGAAAACAGTTGATGCAAGTTGTGCATAATTGCACACATGCCAGGTAGAAGTAAACCTAGTATGAAGGACACCACCAACTATTTACTCCTTAGATCAGCACTTTTCCTGTAGCAAATTTTAATGTAAGGAAACTTCTTGTGAGAAGAAAGTGTGCACTGGGACAATCAATTAGCAAGCTGACCATGGACCAAGATGAGGATTTTTTTTTGTCAGCTTAAGAGTATTTCTCACAACACTAAAACATACTAATCTACTTTTACATCAATTAATCAGATTTAACAGTCTTGTTTTCATTTTATATATTGGCAAATGACTAGCGTTGTAAATGTCATTTGCACTGGTGGCCCGTTAGGATCTTTGCTAGTGGGTCAAAAAATAATGCAAGTGAAAATTTGATACTACAGTTGGAGGGTGCACATAAACTACAGAGGACTGATCAGCATTGTCCTTACCAGACACACAATCCACAACAACCAGGGCTCCATCTGTGACACGGAGAGCAGCGGTGACTTCAGAAGAGAAGTCAACGTGTCCTGGTGAGTCAATCAGGTTGATCAAGAAGCCACAGCCATCCCTGCTCTGCTTAATGAAGGCCATGTCAGATTCGGCCAGCTCATAGTATAGGGAGATGGCGCTGCAAGTCAGGGAAATATACGTTAAGACGAAGCCAGCAGAATTTTTTGCAATAAGTTGAGTATTTCTCCAGAGTTCATATACATATCAGTGCAGGAATTAACAGCAGAGTAAAGATTATTTTAATTGCAAACAATAGTTTGTAAAAAAAAAAAAAAAAAAAAAAAAGTAAACCATGACTTGTAGAAAACAGACATCTAGTAGGCAACTGAAAAAGCAAGCATTTCTTTCAGTATAAATCACTATTTTTATTTAATTGTGTTTCAACTAGTTTAGGACTGTACCAGGCTGCCAATGAAGCGAAACCCTATTTTCAAAGTACAGAATAGGAAAGAGGCCATGCAAGATAAGTTAAAAATATAACAAGATGCTTACGTCGACTTGATGGTAATGCAACGTTCCTGTTCATCTTTACGCGTGTCGGTGAAACGGGTCTCTCCAGCACGAGATGAGGCAATGATGCCAGCCTTTGACACAAGTGAGTCTGTCAGAGTTGACTTGCCATGGTCAACGTGCGCAATCACAGACATGTTACGGATGTTGGCCTTCTTGTCCATGATGGCACGGATCTGGTCGATGGTAAAGTTCACCTATGGGACACATTCAGATTAGTGTTCAATAAAAAAAGAAAGAAAAAAAAAAAAAAACACAAAAGCGCATACATGACAAAAAAACATCTACACCATATCGAAAATTGCTGCTGACTCAACGTGCATTCGTCTGCACTTCAACTCAGGGCGTTATCCGCCCTCATCACAGCTATGACATAACAGTTATCGCCATTTGTCCGATTTATATTTACAAGCCCTTATCGATGTTAATCTATATTTCCGGTAAAAAAAACTGACACTGTATATACCAGCCTGAAAACTTAGTAAAAATAGATTCGACCAACGTGCAGCAGGCATAATGTCGGCACGAATAGGCCACGTGTACAGACTGACACTATGCTAAGTGCTAGTAGCTTCATAGCTATACTGGCCGGTTAGAGTAGATGGTGCGAAATGCCGGCAAACGCCCATTACAACGTCAAAACAGGGCGGTAAACCCAACACATACAGCATATTTAATATATTATACATATTTTTAATTACATGTCCGTATTCAGATACTTTCATTTATATCGATATTAGCCAAATGTTCCGGTGAACATCAGCTAACATCGGAAGAGAAGAGCCGCAGCTGTAAAAGTTAGCCAACGCAACACCGCAACGTCACCTAATTTTACATCCATTTCGACTTCTACAAAAGAGCCGGTTGGCACGTTATCACGCGAAAGTGCTTTAAATTCAGCAAATAATTTGGTAAAACAATTTATAAATAGTCTTTTCGAGTCTCAGCGGCTGTTTGCGGTTAGCGGTACCGATGACAGAATGGCTGCCATTTTGATCAAAGCACAATCCACAGGGTTGACATGCAAGTACGCATATCATCCGTAAAGAAGCCCATAATATTGTCAATATTAACATGGAGGGCACCTCGTGCTCACAATACATCAATAACTACACAGAGAAATTTGAACAACTCACCATTTTGACGGATGGTTTTGGATCCGCTTAGTGGCGCAAAGAGACAGGAGATTTTACGCTGCCCACCTCACTAGATCATAGGCAGGAAAGAGACCGCTGACGTCAGATAATATAGCTTTATACTACGTGCGTCAGGACTGTGCGTCTTTGCGTCCTGATATTACGCTCAACATGTGGCCCAGCCCCCAGGAAGTGCGCCAGGCTCTGAAGCAAATGTGCGTAGTGGCCAAACCGTGGAATTACAACTTCCGTGTCAGTCACGTGATGCCATGAGGCCCTAAAGACTTCATCTATTGATTTACATCAAGAGGAGACGTCTGTAAATCATAATGTAACGTCTTCTAATGACTTGGCATTCTGGGATGAACCATATGGAAGACATTTTACCTAGGTCCTGTTTTAAAACTTGCTCTGGTGAGTGACACGTGAGCAATACAATAAATCAAACATGTCAGGGATTAAGGAATCTTTTCTTTTGGACACTTACTGCACCTGCTCTGTAGTCAGTCCCTGTACTTTCTTTCTGCGAAAAAGTGCAGCAAAAATACAATTATTATCTAACTATGTACAATCTTGCATTATTATTAGCATAGAATAATGACTAAGTAATATTAAGGCAGAGTTATTAAAAGAAAACTCTGGCCCAAATCTGTCTTGTCATACAAGGATGTGGGCAGTGGAACAAAAACTAAAATGTGGTTGAACAGATTAATTAAATGTAAGAAAAAGTCATAAACCTATATATGATGATGATGATGATGATGATGATGAAAAAAATACCAAGAACAGCATATTTACAATTATCAAAAGATAGATTCTTAGTGTTGTGTTGGGCTAAACCAGTCTTTCTCAAAGAGTGGTCCGTGAGTGACCCCTAGTGGTCCCTAATTGGTAAAATGTCACATTTTAAATGAATATATTATAAGTTTCAAAGTGTTTCTCAAACTGTTTAAAAATGACTAGTATAGAGTGTAGCATAGATGTAGTGTAGCTACGTAGCTACGTGGGTTTGTTTCACGATCTTATGACATAAATGATCTGCGCGGTCAATTTGAGCGTCAACTGACAAGATGATGGCTCAAGACCGTCAGGTAAAAGAAAATTAAATGAAAAATGTCACGCGACAGTCAAGGTGCATCGTCCTGATGCAGTGGTTCAGCAGCTACAAGTGGTTCAGCAGCTACAAGTGGTTCAGCCGCAGCGACAACAAGTGATTTTGTGTTTTTGAGAACCCCTCATGTAACAAGATTAGCTGTAAAAAAAAACAAACTCAATTTTCCTGAAAAAACCTTGGATGTGAAAAAAACCTTAATTTTCATGAAAAAAGCTTGGATGTGAAAAAATACACATTTTTTTCATAAAAAAAGCTTTGAAGTGAAAGAAAACCTTAATTTTCATGGGAAAAAAATGTATTTAAAAAAAACGTAATTTTCCTGAAAAAAGCTTGGATGTCAAAAAAAATAATTTTCTTCAAAATAGCTTTGATGTGAAAAAAACTTAATTTTCATGAAAAAAAAAAAAAAAAAGAAAAAAAATTATTTTCATGAAAAAAGCTTTGATGTGAAAAAAAAGTAAATGTGTTCATGAAAAAAGCTTGGATGTGAAAAAAACCAGTAAGTAAGTGCAGTAAGTTGCGGCTCTGTTCGCTCGGACATAAATTCTGTAATAAATGTAGTCTACGCTTCATATGATGTTTAAAATCTATCAGCATTTACTGTTTAGATCGCACATGAGGGCTAGAAAGTTCTCTGTATTGTAGTCCATCTTTTTCACATCATATTGCCTAATTTTTCTCTCTCCAGCAGATGGCGCCCAAGCTTCACTTCCAGAAACTCCATCTTTCAGCACATCAGTCCCATGACACACAGGTTATACTCAACTGTGTTACCGTGATTATCATGTCAGCCTATACTGAAATAGGCAGTGATTATGTTGCACTCACAGAGATGCTCTATAGGACAAGGTTAACGTTACATTTGTTCACAGGCTCTGTCAGTGTGACAGAAAACCTTTGATGTCTTCTTTGATTATGCCGGAATTATTGCACCATTAGTCTCCAATCAAGTTTGATTGTTTTTTTTAGTTAGGTGCATTACTAAACCCTTACTAAAAGACACATTTGGTAGCCTAGATTCTTCTTCCGTTGATTTAATAAACCCTTAGCTGAAAGAGAGACGAGCAGGTACCCCCTACTAACTTCATATATAACATTGAGTTTTATTAAACTGGGCCTACAACAATGTGTAGGGCTGCCTAAAAATGCAATGTCCGTGTGTTTATTTATTTACGAATAGGCCAAATTTTCTTTGCTAATAACATGTTGGATTAATATTAATCAGTTTTTTCAGACATATTCAAATGTTAAAAAAAAAAAAAAGAAAACCTTTCCTCAACATTTTCAAATGATAATTATTTGGCAGCCCCCTTGCAGTAACTTTGAAGACCCCTGGGCTCACCGACCCCCTGTTGAAGACCTATTGAATAGTGCATATAATGTACAGGGTTTGTTTTGTGGGTTGTTGAATTTCACTAATGAATCTGTCACCATCTAAGACCACCTTGCAGATGTGTTACTTTTTACTAAAACAGCTTTAGATGCCTCAAATATGTTATCATACTTCACCTACGCCTTTCATTATTGATAAAAAGCAAATATCACTTTTTACCACAGAAAATCATATTTTGTGTGACATTTCACTCCATCTGTGTGGTGCAGTTTTCTATTAGAATTTTGAAAGTCAGCTCTGTCAACATGCTACATATGAAAAGATAAATGGATGAATAGACGAGATAGGTATATGTAAGTATAGCTATAGGTAGTCACCTCCATCCCCACTCTATGCTGAAATAGGTTTTCTTCTAGGTTTGCCTTGCTGCAGTGGGAATGATCTGTTTGATAACATCCTGAAGATTTATCCACCACTTTGTGATGAATTGTATGGACATACCAGTGTCACAAAAGCACTCTCTTAAAAAGCGTTAAATTGTTTCATGATTCATATTCTGGGAGGTGACAGTGGAACAGAATAAAAAAAACAAACAATTTGGCCTAAAATGAACACAGAAACACAGGCATGCTCAAAAACCACGGACATTCAACACTGAATACATTTGACAGTGTTAATTACCTGTTAAAACAGAAAGTAAAGTGTGTAAAATGTTCTCATTTAACGCCATCACACTTGATCTGCTTGTCCAGCTTTGTGCTGTAGCTCTTATGGTGCTGTCATATCTGAAAACACTGACACTGCATGATTGACAGGGAGAAATGACAGGCTGCTCAGCAAGAGTAATTGACTATGGATTGAAATGACAGCAAACTTTTAGAGGTGTATGATTTCTGATTTTAACCACAACGGCTATCCCTGGGAATGGCGTTTGTTAAAATTCAAAGCTGTTGTGGTTACTTTAAAAACAGTCTATGTTCTGCTGGTACTTTGTGTGGAAGGAAGAGACCAAAGTCTGACATACAGTAGCCACATATTTGCTTCAGTGTGATCCTCAAAAATGCACGCAAGCCTGAAAGCCTTTAACATCTGCGCATCATCCAGAGTCTTCCTCTCCATTTTGGTCTCTTATCTTAATCCATTCCCTTGTTTACTCCTCACACGAGAACCCATCACACACAGACATCAGTGGTCTTAACTATTATTGAGATGAAGTGTTTTTTTTAATATATGTCTATACAAAGTTAGTTTACAGTCAAAAATCTCCTGCAAGTAGTGACACTTATTTATTATGTTTACTTAATAATATGGTGAAGTTATGTGCTTAAGAGCCCCAAAATACTTTCAAACCACATTTGTAATATCTTGACTATAAATGTTGCCCCGAAAGAGAACACAAGCACCTCGTCCCCTGGAGCCTCCCCAAGGTATCATTATGGCAAACAGTGTGTGCTATAAATAATAAATGAAGCAAATGAACACACATTTTTCTCATCAAATAACAACGTGCAATGTGTCATCTGTCACTGTCATAAGTGCCATGTATGACTCCGGCATGGAAATGGAGGATTGGATCGAATCAATGTTTTATCTGCATTTAAACCCGTCCTAGTATCAAGTGCAATGTATGACTCCTTGTGACAGAAGCACTTTTGTACCAGGAAGGTATGGTTTATGTGTGTCTATAGTACATGGGGCACTACATCACCAGTTCTGTATAATGCTTAACGACATTGCGTTGTTGTTTCCCCACGAAACAACTTCAAATATCTTGTTAAATGTTTTCCTTCTCCCTCCTTGAAAAATCCACATTCAAAAGTTTAGATTACGAGACCTCCAGTGTGTTTTTCCTACGTGTCTGTAAGCTGCATGCTGCAATTGACTTTCAAACTACGTGGTTGTGCCGTCACACAATCATGCTTGCGGATAAACAAAGCAAAGCAAAGAGAAACTTCTCCCCCAGAAGGCTGTGTAAACGCCATTATACACACATACAATAAATCATTCCGCACAGTGAAGGTCAAGCTTCCAAGTGAATAAGAGTGAAAAGCACAATTTTAGAGTAGAAGGGGACTTTAAGCCGTTGCTCACTACAATACGTGCTCACAATTGTGAGATAACCATCAGATTTTATCCTAAAACCTATTAGCACAGTTTATGTAGATGAGATTCCTCCCAAGAGGAGCAACAGCATCAGTCAAGTGTTTACGGTTTAATTCCAACCCTGTTCCAGTCATGTGTAAAAAAAAAAAAAAGAGTATATGCAATAATACCGGGTGCTGATTGGTGAACAAAATGACAAAATCGGTAACCTAATTTATCAATTAATTCTAAAATGACCCCTATTAATACTTCGTTCCAGCACACGAGCTCTCCACTGTGGAACAATTATCCCCCATGACTGAAAGACCTGAACATGGACTATTGGTGGGAAATGAGACGCAAACTCTGGTCTCTCTGGTCTGTTTTCTTGGTGCGATTCCCGCGGTGTCTTTCTTAAACACGTCTTTAGGCACTACGCAGACTTCAGTCACGCCAAGAAGCTTTTATCTGGGACATAGGTGCGTTTTATCTGACAGCAGTCATCTGTCATCATGCTCCAGGATTGTTGCACTTGAATCTCAAATGGAGAAGGCAGCTCAGGTCTATATTTCTCTCTCTCTTTCTGTTTCTCTCACACTCACTGAATAAAGCGACTGTCAACTCTCTCTGTGGCTGATGCGTCTAAAAATGATCACTTCTAAATGGATTTCGGACCAAAAGGTTAACATGCCATGTGTATTTATTCGGCTGAAGGGGTCTTCTCAGCCTTTGAGTCAGGAGTCCTCGTGGGATTTGCTGTGCAGATGAGGCCAGCAGGTCTTGAAGACTACATCTATTTGATGTGTGTAAACAAGAAACCAAATTAAATTTCCAATTTTCAAGAGTGAACTTTTCAACTTCAACTTTTAAGCCGCCTTGCTGAGGTACACAGAAAAAAATGGAGATCTGAACATCTGCAATTCTAACTGGCCTGAGGAAATATTATGCGATTGAAAGCTCCAGTACAGCATCTCAGGGGAGACTTTGGGTTAAATAGTTTTTCCTTGATTAACGCATCAGTGTAAAATGATCAGTTTAAAGTTGAAGCTGCAAAGGTGGGGCTAATTTTAACTACTTTACATACTGCTGGGTTAATATATAGCAATTATGTTTTACTAATTATATTTTGGATTGCTAAACTGAATCTGCAACGTAACTAGTAACTTCATCTTTAAATAAATTCAGTGGAGTGTAAAGTACAACATCCCCCTCTAAAAAGTTGTGGATTAGAAGTATAAATGGAAATACTCAATTAAAGTAATTCATTAACTATACCTAATTAGCTATCCACCACCGACCACAAGGATCCAGTAGATGCTTCCACAATTTGTTGGAATGGACCGTTTTGTTTGTGAAAAAAACCCCAAAGACTTTTCAAACAAAACAACAACAGTACGGAAGAAATCAATACACACCCATCTATCTATAGTCATCCACTGGAGCCGCACATGGAGTTGGAAGTGGAGAACTGACTTTTACATCTACCCATGGTAATATAAGTGCCATCAATTGCTCCAGCAGAGCTTGAATTCTATCTGAGATAATTACCTTGAAAAGTGTTCGATAAATGAAGATTATTGTTTGTAAAGATTAACTTGCATGGCTGTTTATGCCTACCAATCTCTCTGCTCCGTTCAGAAACATAATTAACGGTGGTGTGAACCTTTGTCTGCTTATACTTAGAATTAAATGTTTGTACTCTGCTGCAGCAACGTTTTTAGTTAATAAACTGAATCATTTCTTTCTCAGAATGAGACATTTCTCAGAAGTGGTAGAATGTAATTTGATGTATTGGCTGTATTGAAGGCTGCAGAGAGGAAGGACCAGTCTGCTGCTGAACTGTGGCCCCGTAGTCACATATTTATCCATATCGGCACACAATGGCTATCCAAAGCCTGCTGAAACGTGATTTGTCAACACTACAAACGGAAACATAACACTTCCGATATCAAAATCTGTTAATAGAGATTACACATTCATACGCAGTTTGTTAAGTTGGTTAAAACTCTGTATTTTATATTTGAATACTGACTGAGCAGAATTGTATGACACTTCACCTGATAGTGGCGAGCAACATTGTCATTTTAAATGTCCATTAATCGTCGGTTATGAATCTGACTCATTTTAAATGTTGTACCGTTTATTCTTGTACAAAGCCCTAACATTCCCAACCACACAAAAGATGATTTTGGCATTCCTCCAAAAATCATGGCGGCCACCAGAAGATCAACAGGATTGACTATCACAGTACGTATTTTAATGCAATCTGGATCCACATCCAGACTTTCAAAACATTTCTTAGAATTAAAAACTAATTTAGAGGATTTTATAGCCTTGGTGGAAATATGCACAGTCTGTATTTTCTGCTTTCAGAGTCAGTGCATCATACTTTTTTACCAATTACATAACTGCATGGACAACACAGTGGCTCATACACACTCACAGAAAGAGTTTCAGCCCTGGTTCAACCTACGGACTCCTTTCTTTGTGGATTTGTCTGGGTTTCTTCTGGCAGCTTTAGTTTTATCCCACAGTCAAAACAGGTCAGAGACACGAAATACCTATTTTCATTCGGCTCCTTAATGCACAGAAACCAAACAGTGGGAGGACGTCGGATTTATTAAGTTTCTTGTACGAATGCAGATGTTATCATGATGAATGTTTTCATGGCAAATTGTGAAATCCTGCTGTGGGTTTGAAGGAAAATCTAATGAAAGAGAAAAGAGAAGGGTATAAAGACAGAGAGGACAGGGTCAGAGACAAGACAGAGGAACAGCAAGATAGATAAAGAGAGTAAGGGATGACAGAAAGAGAGCGTGAGAAAATATAACAGCAGCAAAGCTGGTATGCCATGGGTTGGCAGTAGTTCAGTTCGTAAGGACTTGGCTTGGGAACCGAAAGGTCGCCGAACGGAGCAAGTGCGGAGTGTGGACTGTCACCTGGAGAGGTGCCCTTGAGCAAGGCACTGGACCCCCGCACTGCTTCCCGGGGGCTGTATAGTAGCTCCCCACTGCTCTTAATACTAGGATGGGTTAAATGCAGAGTTTAAATTTCACAATAAAATGTTGCTACAATTCAAATCCTCCATTTCCATGCAGGAGATTTGTATTTAGTCTCATCTTTATTTATTAAAAAAAAATGTGTGGGCAATATGTGACTGAATGCAAGGAAGCTTAAAAAGCAATGACATTTTGAAAATGAGCCCAACAATTCAAAATGACTAATGACCCCGTTCTGGCGGCACCAGGCAAAAGTATTTTATTGAGTTGTGTTCACTTTTCCAGTATCTTGTTTCTTTATTCAGTTGACGCTATACAGCAATAGGTGACGTGTGTACAGAACAAACAACATGTTAAAATTACTTGTCTACAGAAAATGTGATGCGATCATATATAAAAAAGATGGATTCAGGGGGATGTCAATAAAGGCTTCCTGGTGTCAGGCAGGACCAGGGCAACAGGTGCAGCCACGATTCGTGATCCAGACGTAACCTTTAATAGTGGCAAACTGCCAGATGAGACACACAGAGACTCCGGGGATGATGCCCCGGATGGTGAGTTAGTAACATGCATTTAAGGGACATGAATGCATATAAATAGAGAGGGAGAGGAGGAGAGAAAGATAGGGAAAGGAGGAGAGGAGTGAGTCCCCCAACAGCATAACTAGGGGCTGGTCCAAGGCAAACCTGAGCCAGCCCTAAGTATAAGCTTTATCAAAGAGGAATCCTAGTATCCTAGTTCTTGTCAATACTCGTGCTGCAGCATTTTGAATCAACTGAAGAGTTTTCAGGGATTTTTTGGGGCAGCCCGATAATAAGGAGTTGCAGTAATCCAGCCTTGAAGTAACAAATGCATGGACTAGTTTTTCTGCATCTTTTTGAGACAAGATGTGCCTTATTTTTGCAATGTTACGCAGATGAAAAAAGGAAGTCCTTGAAATTTGTTTTATGTGGGAATTAAAAGACATATCATAATCAAAGATAACGCCGAGATTCCTTACGGTGGTGCTGGAGGTGCTAATCCAGCTTTAGATGACAAAGACCTGATGTTTAAGAGTCCACATTTAATTTTTCTATTTAGTTGCACTTGGTGATGTTGATTTTTATAAGGTTTTTATGTACAACTCCTTTGCTGTTTACTATTGATTTTATTGATTTAAGTAGTCGTGGGGCAGACACAGTCACTATGGGGATTTGAGTGGGTGACTGCCCGGATGGAAGCACAGAGAAGTGTGTAAGACTGCAACTCTGACTCCTGGCCTCAACTCCGGGTTGTCATGGATTAGGTCCACTAATAAATGTACTAATATTACTAGATATGAGATCCACTCCTTCCAAAGTAGGATGAATGCCGTCACTCCTAATCAGACCAGGAGTTCCGCAGAAAGACCGCCAATTGTCCGCGAAGCTCACATCATTATCTGGACACCACCATGACAGCCGGCAGGTTTCTAGAAATTTACATATATATAACTCATGGTTGATTACATTATTGGTTATCATTCTCAATTGTCTGAACACATCGGAAAAATTATTGAAGCTGTTTAACTCTGTATTTGTCGAAAGCCATCCACTTAAAAGCTCTTTTCGTAGTTTGTTCGGACGTATTAACCATTTACTCACAACGCTAGCAGAGGCCCGGAAAAAAACATTGGGGCTCTTCACACACAAGTGAGTTTTAGAGCGAGTCGGTTGCGTTAGCTCCGCCAACCCTCTCTGACGGACCAACCACTTCTGGGTGATGGAAAACGCCTCACTAACTGTGCGACGCTTGTGATTTTTACTGGGCAATGTCGGCGCAGGCACCCAGTTTGTGATACTGCAAATGCAAGGGCTTTCATCAACCATCCGTCCATATATAAGGACAGGCATTCTATCCTGTTTAAAACAGAGTAAACAGCTTCAAATATTAAGATAAGAGAACATAGTTTTTTTGTTTGTTAAGTAAATCTTTCAATGAATGTCTGTTGATCCTGAACTTTACAGGCTTTCAGAATAGCAGCAATTTGTCTGCAAATCACTGGGACTCCTGTGAAACTATCCTGTGCACTGGATTTTAATAGCAGATCACCTTTAGACTGTTTGAAACTACTCACTTGAAACGTCACATTTTTAAACTGTCATTCCCAAACGTCTGACAGCTTATTTCAAGACTACGCATTTTGCTTTAATGTTAAACGATCACCAAGGTAGAAATCCATTGTGCAAGCAGCGAAGATAACAACGTCTACTGTACATTAACAATAGTCTAAATAGACCATGGCAGGGAAAGTGGGCACAAAAACTAAGCGTACACAACAATATTTCACTGAAAAAAAATAACGAGATATTTTGTATGAAGTGCAGTGAAAGCTGGGATGCACTGAATGTTAGCTGATGATTTATAACTGTGAAGGAGGATGTAAACATTTTAATGCAACTTAAATAATGATGTTTTCCTGCATGGCTTAGACTACTAACATATCTTCTACCTTCAATAACCATCATCATTATGTAATAAACTGTATTTTATCATCTCCATGTTTGTATGCAGTGTGCTCTCTTTTAAAGCTTTCACACCGAAACGCTCTGCGACAAAAAACAGGTGCCATTCACCTCAATTCCATTTGACTTGACCTGTATACAATGTGAGTGAGAGAGTATCTGAGAGGTTTTCTCCCGTGTGGATGGTTTCATTCCAGTGATTTTTTTGGACCACATTCGAATGAATGGCTTGTGTCACTGGCACCTGTCTTGCATTTCTCATTTTGGTTTTGTGATGGACTGGTTATCAAAACATGCAGTATGCAGAAAGCTCAAGCCATCAGAAGCATCACTGATGTGCAGATAGGGAATGAAGGGGGGAGAAAAATGACCTTTCTGGTTCTTTTTACAAAACACTGGCATAGATGAATGATGTATCTCATAAGTGAGATGACAGATGAGGACAGCTGTTCAGACAAAACATCTTTCATTCTGACTTCTTCTAGTCAAAGCACTCAAATCCATGCTATAATAAAGAAAATATCATACATAAAATGGGTCAGCAGTTTCTCTGCCAGGATATGAGGTTATATCATATTAAAAGCTGAAGAAATGGCAATATAATAAGTGTTGCAGGGAAATTTAAGCCTTCTAGATCCGTATTGAGCTGAGTCATGGCAGCGTCCAAATCTCCTCTCTTAACTCAGTAAACAAACTGCAGGAGGAAGTTTTCCACAGTCCCCTCTACCAAATTTTTCATATTTTCTCCCCAAAAGAGAGGTATGAGCACTGAAGTGAGAGCACCTGTCTAAATACACAACAAAGATCAGCATTGAATAAACACATCTCAGGTACAGTCCAAATCCTGTTCAAAGCTGGTCTTTCTGAAAATCTAGGTTTTGAGATTATTTGTTCCTTTAAACAAAGGTATGACATTTTTAGAAAAACACTCACTTGCTTGCTTGCCGAGAGTTAGACGTGAAGGTCGGCACCACTCTCGTGTCTCGTCTGTAAAGATGTACAGTTATCTTAGCTTAGCATAAAGACTGGAAACGGGGAAATCCACCTACCAGCCCTTCTGAAGCTCACCTAAAGGGAGGTTATGTGCCAGGACCAGTTTCCAACGTACAGATGCTAAAACACTCTGAGGGGAGCCTCGGAATCGGGGAATAATTATCTGGGTTTGTCACAACGAGGAACCCTTTTCACATATCACATAGTAATTATTTCTATTACGAACACAAACACATTTATTATTGCAGATTTAAAGTCAAGATTGTCTTGTCAAGCTTGGCATTATATTGTCAATATCCTTGACAGGCTTAATAGTAATTCTGTAAGACACTTACCAAGCACTGTATGAATAGCAAATAACATCCAATACAAGGCTGTACATGCCAGGCACTCAGGGATATGAAATTGCTTGACCCAGATTGACATGCCAATGTTTTTTTCAGATAATAGAACTTGTTAGCACCAGGACAAATTACAGAGTGGAGGTTGTTGCTGGTCATCCTAGCTCTATCTTCTTCATTCCTTTCTGTAATGATTCCACGACACTCCTTTGCATTTATAAAAAAGAGTCATTCTTTAACCGCAGGAAATGAAGGGTTGTGAGAAATATTGTAATGTAGAGTGCCTGCTAGAGGTTGACTCACTGGAAATGTACAGCGCTGCTGTTGATAAATGATAATGTCCCTGGATACCATGACAGCTGTTGATTAAGGCTCCCCACTAATCAGTCAAGCCTGGCAGGACTCTGAGGTGACTTTAAGCAGGCTGTGATTACAATTTCTTTACTATTAGAATTGTAACAAAATTGTTTGCTTTAAAAAAAAAGAAATGTTCAGACAATTCTCTTTACTGACATGCAGCTCAGAACAGCAGTTAGTCTGACATAAAAAAATGCATCAAGTCAACCAAAACACTTCATACACACCTCAGGATCAACTCTTGAACACTGACACCAAGTGCCTCCCAACAGTTACGCTTTCCCCGTCATTACACTATGACCTTAAACTACACTAACAACACACAGCAGTATGTGCTACATTGTATCACTATTGACTTTGTAGTATCTTTTATTTATTTAGCATAAACCAAGATTTCATTATAAGAAAAAAGAAGGGCATGGATTATGCCACCTTCTGTCACAGAAATGAATCAGAAATTTCAATTTACCATTTTTGGATAGAGTAAATCCAAGTGCACGATATGAAACTGAAGTAATTACAGTAATCGGTAATAAAATGTCATGTAAAAGCGCTTTGAGTTGTTTGAAGACAAGGAAGGAGCTTTATAAATGCAAGTATATTTACCATTACCAATGCAAAACTAAACATATTCACTACATACTTGTATAGGATAGCTACAGATATATATGCTTATATAACATGCTAGTCTACGCCTTCTGCATTTGGCCTCAATTCCCATCCACATCACACCTTATGTCCTCTTCCGACAGTTGCCTGATATCAGACAGAATTGTAAACTTGTCACACTCCGTTTCCATCTTCAGTCAGTCAACTCGAGCTCGGTGGAGTGGGCAAATTTAAAGGTCTGGACCCATGCAACTCTTACAATATACCTGGGAAATATTCTTTCTGCATGCCTGATTCATCAGTGGCACCCTTCGAGATGTCCAGACATTCAGCATTCATTGAGTCCACTTGTATTATTTATCACTTTGAGTTTAATGTTTGTCATATAGAGCCTTATACAGTGCAATAACACTTTTTTAATAGATTGGATTAGATGCTTTATTGCTTTATTGTGTTTTTATCCTTAATTGTTGTTGTTTTTAAAAGAAGAATTCTTGGAAAAACAATGTGTTAAACAGCAAGAGAGAGGGAGAGAGCTCATCTTGCAGCTCTTTTTATTAATAATGCTGAACCAAGCAGCAACCTTGGTGCAAAAAAAATGAAGCCAATGCCAAATGCCAAAAACTGCAGTTCCTCGAATGGCCACTTGAAGCTGGCTCATGTTAAAATGCCAACTTTACAGTAGAAATTAACATGTTTACAGCCTGTTAAAAAAAAACAAAAAAAAACTGTAACTGTAAAAAACAGTTTTGGTCTCTATAGCTAATTTCCTTGTTCATGATAAGTGTACGGGTGTGAATTCTTATAAAACTCACCCGTTTAAATTATATTAGGCCTTAAAGTTATGCATCATTTAGGGGATGACCACTTTGAGTGTCTCTTCTGCTCTTTGCACATTTTTGGATGAGCCGGATGAGTCATCAGAAAGCTATGTGTGACTTCACAGAGACTACGTCCATGTTTTATACAATCTATGATCTTTACGCTAGTAAACAATAACAATTCTACCTGAGGTAAATATATTGAAAATTAATACAAATAAAATAAGTAAAGATAAACAATCTTCAAACAATGTTTTTAATGTTGCTGAAGAAAAAGATTCCGCACGTCTTCCATCTTCAGCTGTCGCTAACCATTTCCACATTTTGAACACAGCCCAACACAATAGATAAGATCATTGAATCTTGCCATTATTAACCTTACAAACCAAGAACAAAATTGCTTTCTGTTTGTTTGATGTTTTGTCGTGTGTAGCCTAAATCTTACTGACTCCCCTGATCAGTCATGCAGCTCTGCACTCTTGCTGCCTGCCTGCTGTCCCCCGCTGCGTCTCCTTTCTTTCTTTCATACAACTCTATATGCTGCGTTAATCTTATGAAACCTCATTTGCATGGGAAAGTAATTTCCCACATCTTCATAGTGCAGGTCAGGCAGAGGGTTAGGAGAAAGTGATTGATTTTTCTCTGATTTACAGAACATTGACTGCTATAATACGGAGATTATTGATATTCTGAATGTTTACGCTCTTAAATTTATTGACTGGATTCATTCAAAGCATTTTGCCATCTAGAGAGATTTAACAAAGATGAGAGCTTGTGTACTTGCTGTAATAGAATGTAAAACGGTTCTCATTAAGCTTTCTTGGACCTCTTTTGCTTTGATTATGTAATCATCATACAAAAGCAGCCCACTTAACCTTCAACTTTACAGATAATGTTGGATACAGTATAGTAGAGCTCAAACAATAAGTTGATCGACAGAAAATAAATAAGCAACTGTTTTCATAACTGGTTAATCAAATCATTTTAAAGCTAAAATGCCAAACATCTCAAATTTGCTGAAAATTTGCCGGTTTTCTAGGTCTTCCATGATATTAATCTTTATTCTTGCATTTTGGCCTCTTGGTCAGATAAAACAATGCACCCGAAAATGTTAATTTGGGGCATTTAAAATTTTTATGCACCAAATGATTGATTTGATTAAGCGAGAAAATAAAAAACAGTACGTTTAATTCTCTGAACAATTCTTTGGCACATGTGTACATAAGAGTAATACAATTGTCTACAATTTTGCATAATAACCACTTGCTGATCAAAACTGATTTTCTTTCTAACACCAAGAAAGGGGACACATCAGTCCAGGTCTGAGTCTTTACACTGGCTTCCTGTCTGTCAAATAATTCACTTCAAAAATATTACTGCTGGTTTATAAAGCACTGAATGGTTTCAGGGCCAAAATACATTTCTGATCTTCTGCTACATTACGAACCATGCAGAGCTCTCAGGGTCGTCTGTCCCCGGAGTCAAAACTAAACATGGAGAAGCAGCGTTCAATTTTTATGCTCCATATATCTGGAACAAACTCCCAGACAACTCTTCTATTCCATACATCAAGGCTGAAGACTGTTCTGTTATCGCTGCCTTTTATTAAATCAAATGATTATTCATATATTACACCGCACTGTCACTTTTATTCTTATTCTACTTTCGCTTGTTTTTATTTTTATTCCCTTGGATACTTAATGCCTGTTTTAAATTGTATTTAAATTGTATAATGTGTTGCTTTTGCACTAGGTCTTAATGCGTTTAATGTTTTTGTCAAGCACTTTGAATTGCCTTGCTGTTGAAATGTACTATATAAATAAACTTGCCTTGCCTTGCCTCAGTAAAATTGTCATACTCTTCATAACTTCTAAAAATGCTTTCATCGTTTGAACCATCAAATGCCAAATGCAATCCATTTGATTGTCCGAATCTGTCAGACATACATGTATATTCCATAAATATCTATATCACAGCTGACATCACAATCTATGTTTGTGTCACCCGTGTTGGCAAATTACCTGCTGAATGAAATAGGAATTTCAATTTGAAAGATCAAAGGTGATTCTTCTGTTTACAGTACTCAATGTAACACATTGCTATACAATCAAATGTGCTGCATTCATACACATGTGCACGTCCTTTTTCTGTGCATTACAGTATGACACAGCTTCGACTTTTCGAGATATGTAAGTAAAAAACATTTCCTGCTATGCTGGAAAAAAATCGAAAACATTTTGATCAGTACGGCTCACACACGATGACAAAACAACTTCTCATTCGTGTGGCATTGGCTTGTTTTGAAGCATGAATAAAATGTTTTGGGTGAGTTACTACCTTTCAGACACGCAATAGAGTTGTGATGTCCCATGAAACAGTTTACCATCCGGACTTTGCCACGATCTTCGTGAACCTATCATATTGTTGCTGTCAAACTTTTAAACCGTTCTCCTCTCTGCTGCTGTCAGTTATCATTTCAGTGCAAAATCGATGTGACCCTCCTCTAAACCTTTCCCCTGCTGTTCTCATCACATCCAGCGCCCAGGGTTCCCTCTATCATCAGAAGCCCCGCTCCACATCACATCCATCCAGACTCCTCAGGCATTTCCCTTTATCTCTTCACCACCACCAGTGTATAGACTCCATCAGGGGGACATTCCTATGCATGGTATTTGTACACCTAAAAGGTTGATGATGTTAGGGTGCAATCGCCAAAAACTCTTTACATTCGTGAACACTATTGTGCACTGTCAATACATTTATTTCACTCTTAAATTAGGTTTAAGCAAGTGTCGTGCTGGAGGATGATAAACATCAGTCAAGGGATTTAGAAGTAGTTAGACAGAGTTAAAAATGAATCCAGTCCCGCCTCTATAAAAGATTGAAATTGAAATAATTATATAGAAAGCAGAGTGCTCAATGAAACACTGCAAACAGAATCAGCCCCAAGTAAGAGTCAGCAATGTGAAACATCATACATTAACTGACATTTCTGTAAAGAACATCACCCCTGTCTTAAAGTAATCTCAGTCCACAAAAAAAGACATTTCTAGCCAGTGAGCTTGAGAACAAAGAGTTAACACAGAGAAATACATTGCACAGCATAGCTGGTTGATCTGGTTTCTCTCAGTGAATGAATATAAAACAGTACTGTCTCTGCCCTGTGAGGTTCTCTACAGAACATACCCACAACAAGGGGCAAACTGAGTTGACTCATGCATGCTCTCTGAAGCCCACTCGCTGTGTTTGTAATCCCCTGAAATGTTTCAGTGTGAGCGTGTGCAAGTTTTTAGTTTTTTTTTTCTTCCTCGTTTTAATTGCCTTGTTGTTTTCCCGTGGGGAATGATAATGTATGCAGATATGCTTTATATTTTTCTTTCGCCAAACAGAAAGGAACAGCAAGGTTTCTTTTTCTTTCTCTTTTGACACTAACATCTTTTTACCTGCTTCTTACTGAAATGTAGCCATGTGACAAATACGCTTGAATCCCTGAGGTGACTATAGCTGCAATATGAGCATGATTGTTAATATTCAGCTATACATACTGTTATATCATGAGACATATGTGTCCATTGCAGCCTGCACTTCACTGTCACAGAATATGATAGCTAGATAAGACAAATAAATAAAAACCCTTCAATTTTCAACAAAGTTTCTGTCACTTATCAGAATCAGAATCAGAAATCCGTTATTAGTCCCACAGCGGGGAAATTTACATGGTTACAGCAGAAAGGTAAAAAAGGATACAATAAAAACACACGTGAACACTACAACTAAGTGGATGGTTAAGTAGGTAAGTAAAGTGCGAAAGCAGTGGTACCGGCCTAAATACAACAATAGTAACAATGGATAGTAAGTGTAAAAAGATTGCACAGAGATATTGCACATAGCAGTGTCATTTCACAGTCTGAATTAGTGAGTGTGTGGTGGTCTACCAGGGGCCGTGGAGATTGTACAGTCTGACTGCTGCAGGAAGGAAGGACCTGCGGTATCTCTCCGTGTGACACCGCGGGTGAAGCAGCCTGTCACTGATGGAGCTGTTCAGCGCGCACAAAGTGTCCTGGAGGGGGTGGGACATGTTGTCCAACAGGGATGACAGCTTGGCCATCATTCTCCTGTCTCCCACCACCTCCACAGTGTCCAGAGGGCTCCCCAGGACAGAGCTGGCCTTCTTTACCAGTTTGTTAAGTCTCTACCTGTCAGCAGCAGAGATGCCGCTGCTACAGCAGACCACTCCATAAAAAATGGCTGAAGCCACCACAGAGTCAAAAAAGGTCCTCAGGAGTGCCTCCTGCACTCCAAACAACCTCAGTCTCCTCAGCAGATAGAGTCGGCTCTGTCCTTTCTTGTACAGAGCCGTTGAATTGTCTGACTAGTCCAGTTTATTGTTCAGGTGAACACCCAGATACTTGTAAGATTTTACAATCTCAATGTCCGTTCCCTGGATGTTCACTGGTGAGGGTGGAGAGTGTTTGCGCCTTCTGAAGTCCACCACCAGCTCCTTGGTCTTCCCTGAGTTGAGCTGGAGGTGGTTCTTCTGGCACCAGAGAGCAAAATCCTGAGTAAGTTCCCTGTACTCCTTGTCGTCCCCATCAGAGATGAGGCCAACAATAGCAGAGTCGTCGGAGAACTTCTGCAGGTGACATTTTGCCGTATTGTGGGTGAAGTCTGCAGTGTAGAGGGTGAAGAGAAACGGCAGCAGAACCGTTCCCTGGGGGGCCCTCGTGCTGCTGACAACTGTGTCTGACTGACACTCCCGGGTCCTCAAGTACTGTGGACGATTGGTGAGGTAGTCCAGGATCCAGGTGGTGAGGTGGTGGTCCACCCCCGAGCGCTGTAGCTTGTCTCCCAGAAGCAGGGGCTGGATGGTGTTGAAGGCACTGGAGAAATCAAAGGACATGATTCTCACAGTTCACCCCGCCCTCTCCAGGTGAGAGAGAGATCTCTTTATGGAGGTAGATGACAGCGTCATCCACCCCAGTGCCAGGCTGATAGGCGAACTGTAGCGGGTCCATTGATGGTCTCACAAGGGGCCGGAGATATCCAAGGACCAACATCTCCAGGGTCTTCATCAGCTAGAGATATATAGATAGATAGATAGATAGATAGATAGATAGATAGATAGATAGATA
>CALSCE010010686.1:16608598-16657277 GCA_943593645.1 Bovichtus variegatus | reverse complement strand
AGATAGATAGATAGATAGATAGATAGATAGATAGATAGATAGATAGATAGATAGATAGATAGATAGATAGATAGATAGATAGATAGATAGATAGATAGATAGATAGAGTCCAACTATTGAGTCCCATGAGGATATCTGAAATTTGGTTAAAATCTAGGAAATGCCTGACCTAGATTACAATGCTTTCAGTCTCTGCAGGGATCTGTCTTGTGAATTGTTCTGTTTTTGAGAAGCCCCATGGAAAAGGGTCCTGTCATCTTTCGAGGGGCTGAAAAACAAATTTGAGGGTGAAGCTAACAAGGCTTAATGACATCTGCGTCAGAATAAATTGAATAGCAGTAACCCTTTTGTCTTTTGATTTTAAAGATCAGAAGTCCACGAGTATGTCTCGTCTGGCAGGGCGGAGTGTGATAAGTGGAAAATACGCTAACTCTTTAAAAAAAACATTTATATCTATGATTCTGGGGCTTGTGATTATATTTTCTCAATGGCAACATTTACACATTACATTACAGCAAGGTCACTTAAAGGGCATATTCGTAGATTGGTTAATATTTGTTGAGTGAGAATAAACCCCACTGTTTAATGTATATCTGTGTGAGCGGGTGCGCTTACACAGGGAAACGACAGCGGAGGAAATGAAGAGAGGGAGCGTTCTTTTGGGAGCGCAAAACAGTTTATTGAAGGCGGCTCCGTCTCCGTCTCGTCTCGTCTCGTCCGGTCTGGTCCCGTCTCTCTCCGACATGAACCCAGCCTACTGCAAGCCAGAACCAGGTCATCGGCGTGCTTTTATTGTGCGACTGATTACCTGATTACCTGCCTGGCCTCCAGCTGAGCCACTCCCATCTCCTCCCCAGCCACCACACCCCACTGCCACAATCTGATACTGGTTTAGGGTTCTTGAAGTAGAGCCGAGCCCTGAGGAATGTTTCAGTGGCAGGGTACTTTAAAAAAAAGAAAAAGACCTGTTTTCAGGTCTTAAGTATCAGCACCAGCTCTCTAATTGCGGTTAGAGAAACGGCAGCTATCACTGCATCATTATATCTGTGAGAGGTAGCAGTGACCCGTCGTGCATGATGATGATTATGATGTCATCATTATTAACTGCAATGCCTTGGTAATTGTGGTTCTTTGTCCTCATTTTGAAGATATTTGAACCAAGTAATGATGATCGTCTTAATATAAAAAAATATCTTCTATTCTTAAAAGGCTACTCCATCTTTTTTAAATAACAAGACTAGGAGTCTGCAGCCATGCTAGCAGCTCTGTGAAGCTTTGCTTAAAGACACAGCAGCATTTCTAACTATATTCTAACGGCAGCATGCGAACTGGCTGGTGAGAATGTCATTAGTTTTGCAGGTCATGAACCAAAGTAGAAATACAAAGACAAACTGAAAATGTTACCTGATGATGGCGCCAGAGGAAAAGTCAAAGTATCACCAAAGTTATTAATCCGAAGGGTGACAGATTTCATGGCAATCCATCCAATAGTTGGAAACCAACCATCCGACAATGCCATCCATAGAGCCATGCTGCTATATTAATATAATTATCTTTCAGCATAATCGCTTTCATCAAACTGACAGGCGTCATAATTAACATCCGTGTTTCACACCTAATAATCATACCTCCATGCGTGAGGTTGATCTACACTCAATCCACCTGCCTTCTCAGCTTTGCCTGGTGTGTGTGATAATAATGGCCCAAGATATGGATGACAGGATCTGTCCCATTCTGGCCTGGCGTATCTAAAGCTTTCTTTGTCTTGACCTGGGTTTTATTACGTGGCGAGGGACAACAGATAAAGCTTGAAACACTGGCTGGTATTTTAGCTAATCAATTCCCTTAAGGCTGGGTGAGATCATCATCAGCAGGGAAAGGTCAGTTCATTCCCGGAGCTGTTGCTAGTAACCTGAAAATATTTTTTGTGAAATGAGCACAAGTCATTTGAATATTACAAAGAAACAGGTCTGATCAGCATCAATTAAAAAGCTTGAACTCTTTTTATCTCTATAGCCATGTTGATCTGTCTGTAGGCCACCACTTTGGCCCGCACTAAAGCATCTGTCAAAGTGAACTTTCACATGGATTGCCAATCCGCCTAGTTTGTAAATAATCTCAACATATCACCGTTTCGTAACACCACAAGGTTGGCATTTGTTTTTTAATTGAAATGTCCCAACAACTATTGAATGAATTGACATATCATTTGATATGGACGTTCATGTTCATCTCATGGATGAACTGTAATAACTTTGATGACCCCTTAACTTTTCATCTCACATAATCATCAGGCCAACATTTTGATTTGTCTGGTAGGCTAGTCTATGTTGGTTTATGACTAAATATCTGCAAAACTATTGACATTCCCATCAGCCTCAGCTGCACTTTGTGTTTAGTGCTAATAAGCACATTTTAAACTAAGATGACGATAATGCAAAGAATACACCTGAGTGTTAGCATTATATTGTGAGCATGTTAGCATCATGGAGATGGTTAGCCTCTGACGTTAGCATCAAGCTCAGAGCACCACTGCGTGTCTAAGTACAGATTCACAGAGCGCCGTGGCTGAACACTCGTAGTCTTGTTCTTGTTTTCCCACAACTCTAAATGTAACTCTCTGTTTCCACCTATATGAGCCACTGCACTATCATTACTTGTTTAGGCCAATACTGCAAGAGCCTGACCAAGACCTTTTCTGCCATAAACTTTCTCTGTTCCACTTTCAGCGGAACACAGTGACTGCTTTTTTTTTTTTTTTTAAGTATCATTGAGACCATGCATGATATACATATTTTTGGCTGACACATTTACTTTAAGACTTCCCGTGAATATAACCTCCATCTCAGCTGGGGGATTGTCTGATCTTATTTCAGGATGCTCACTGAGCAACATCATACGGCATCTTCCTTTTATAATCTGCAGGGATTTCAGGTTCACAGAGGAGTTGCTTGACATTGACTTGTCCCCCCTGGGGGGGCCAATAAAAGAAATCAGGAGTATTGAATCTTATCTCTGTGGTGTCTGCAGTATATGTGCATCATGTAGGGTTGACAATACACTGGAGTGAAAACCAGCAAAGAGTCAGACATGTGAAGAAACAAGAGAACAAGTATCAGAGGGATTAATGAAATCTGGAATCTATATGTAATTTGGTTTACTGCTCTGTTGAGATACATACAACAGTGTGTTTGTGCTCTCTCTCTCTCTCCTCTTAGCTCTGCTAAAGTCAGCCACAGAACAAGATTTAGTCTCAAACTCTCTGAATGTGACAGCAGCAAAATAAGTAACCAAAGTTTGCCAGATGAATATGGCATGTCATGTCTGTCTTAGATTACAGCCAGGCAGCACACACACTGGGCGAGGAACCCATCGAGTAGCTATACCCGTTTATCCTTGAAGGTCGCAAGGGTGCTGGAGCCAATCGCAGTTGACATCGGGAAAAGAAGGAAGCTGGGGAGGCAGCGAGAGAGCGGGAGAGAGTCGGTTTCTGACCAACTCTCAGCTCGGGGCTCATGAGACCTCTTAATAGTCAGAGAAATAAGCACATTCTGTTGCTTTGGGAGAGTAAATTAGCTTCCATGATGGACTTTTGAAGATATGGGTGTGACTGCGACTGAATATGACCAGAGAAAATGGGGCCACTCACAAAAGCGTTGATTGGAAATCTTCAAACTCTTCCCCGATGCCTACAAAATATATCTTGGAAATGAAACCACTTCAGAGAGTATAGGTTCCACTTTGAATGATTAAAGGAAGCTCAGCATAGGTTCAATCAGGAAGACTACCGTTATGCTTCATTCATTCTCAATTCTCTCCCTCACTCCTCCAGCTGCTTCGAATCAGCTGATTATGGGCATCCACTCTTTTAGTTGACCAAATAGATTGTTCCACGATCTCCAACAGCCAATCATGGTGCTGCTGTAAAACTTTAAATCTGTTGTCCTCTCTGCCTCCGTCAGCGGTCATGTCAGGTGATATAGTTGCGGCCCTCCTCCACCCCGTTCACCTCCAGCCATTATTTTCAGTGCCCTGGTTGAGCTCGTCAGAAGTCCACTCTTCATCAAATCCAGATCTTCAGCATTCTCTTCATCCCATCACCTTCACCACCAGGGTCTAGACCCCTTGGGGTCAATACATTTTCCTTCACTCACAAATAATTATCTCCTGATTGAATTAGTTATGGCCCAAGTAAATTGTGTCTTGGGGAGTTTGTGAAAAAAGAAGAAAGTGTATTTTCATTTGTCAGCAATAAGATTCTATTTAAGGGAGCTGTTTGAGATAAAATAAAAAGGGGTTCAATTGCAAGAGGTCTATAACTTCAAATGTATAGATAAGGGAAGTTGATAAGAATAATTCAGAGACATGGAGGCACACAGAAAAGGGAAAGGATTACAATCAAGTAACAATAGAAATAGAAGGAGAGAGACACAGTATAATAAAGCGAGGCTAATGTATAGTGGGTGTGGTCTAACTTGTTTTCAGGCATTTTCACCAACAGCCTCCTTGTGCTCTGATTTCTAATTGTTAACTAATGAGCACCTCACATCTCCTGCATACATATGACACCCACAGCTCTCAGATCCTTCACATAAAATCCTATTCATTTTATACTATCTTTATATTGCCTTGTGTTATCTTTTCTCAATGCCTTTCTATACTATATACAAATAAGCATGGTCTTCTCTACTGTACGCGAGGGGTTTTACATTTAGAGTTGATCAATTTAGCTGTGTGGGGTCTCTTTCACTTCAGGAGCTTTTGATGGAACCCATGTGACATTTACACGCTACGCATCTCAGCTTCTTCTAAAAAATTCCATCTTGTTTGAAAAAGTCAACCCTGTTTGTGCTTGTGTATCGCTAATGAGAGGCTATTAAATATTCTAGAGATCCAAGAGTCGTTAGGCTATCATTAGGCCATAGAGAAAGATCAGCGCCAAGGGTGTCGTGCAACCTTCTACTACTACTTCCTACCCTGAGTATTGATCAAACAGCCTGACATGAATGGCATAGTTTAGTGCATGTCTATTAGCTCACTGTTAAAAATCCTTGAACTCCTGTCCATTTCTATGTTTGAGATGTGTTTCTCATCAAAAACTTTGTCTCATAAGAGAGTGAGAAAAAGAATTATGACCCTTTTAGATTTACTACGAACTCAGATGTGAGTGCTTTCTGAGAGTGCAAGGAAATCACTCAGTTCTTTGAATTACGGCCAAAGCACGGTGTAATATAAAAGATAAACCTGACAGTACTGTAATAAAATAAGAGCTCAAAGTCTCTCTGTTGCCTCAGCTTCCCTGTGAGTTAACCAGTCCTCCATGTCCTGCCCTTCAGGTATCTTTCCCCGTTTACTCTTGGAAGGTTTGGCAGTATTTGCTTTATTTATTCTGCTTATTCTGGTGTTGACTTTATCAAAATATCTATTTACTTTAAATGGAAAGCTATTGTTTTCCCTGTTATAGTTGCTATAATATGCACATCAGTCTAAATCTATTCTCCTACATGCACGTATGCCGCCAACGTTTCTGAAAGAAAGATAAGGGAAGACTGAGCTGCTGTATTCTCTTTTCCATCTCTGGCTGCTGTCTATGGATAAGGGCAGCACATAAATGATAAACAGTTTTTCTCTACATGCCACTTGTTCATTGTCATTTTATGAGCTTTGCATGCTGAGTGTTCTTTGCGGGCCATTTGGCTGTTGGCCAAAGGGTCTGCCAGTTGTTACTGAAACAAGGCTAACCCTGAGACTAACCGTATTCTGTGGATTGCCCAACAGGGTTTACAGGATTCACATGCTGAAACCACAAGTCTCAGTTGTGAAGGTATGGGTAATTACAAGAGCAATCCTCCACAGATGAAAGTGAAACCAATTGACTAAGCGTATAAATATAAACCCCCTGTTTGATCATGGAGTGTCAGCAGTCATGTGAGACATACAGATTTGAAAATCTACTCATGCCTTACTCTGCTAGATGTGCTCTTTATACACTCTTTGCAATAGCAGAGTGTGGCATTGTTAGAGAGTTATTAAATAATAAATAACATGTCCAGTAAGCACTGTTCTTTCAGAATCCATGTCCTGCATAATATAGGCCCCTGGAATTCAGAGTGAATGGTGTTATGTCAATAAATAGAGTTGCCTCTCTTTGTGCAATGTGTACCAGGTTACCTTTAAGTGCAGCACACAACAGACAACCAATTGCATCTCGACATTAGTTATATTTTCCCTCGAGCCCCAAGAACCAGATATTCCATGATCATTTCTAACCAAATTAATATCACCCCAAGTATACTTTCACTCAGGAGCTTTGATTGGAAGTGAAAATCTAATTCTCAGAGGGGATTGAGAAGAAACTATTCTCTCTCTCTGACAGCAATTCTTGTTCTCAGCACCGTTTTTTCATAGATTATTTGTGCTGTGCAATTCTGATGTTTTTAGTGATTGAACACAGAATGAGAAAATGTAATCTTATTAATAAAAGAAACAGAGGAGCAGGTCTCTGTCTATTAATCATCATCATTCAATTCTTTTTTTAAAACTCTGCTGCCTAATTCATCTCCAAACGTAGGTGCTCTAAATTGTAATTTATCCAATTATGAGTGTAGGGCTATTAATTCAATCTTTTCTCAAATGTAATCAGATCAACAAATGTTTTACAAAAAAGGATCATGATTATGCTCACAGCCATGACAGAATGCAGAGACACATTCACAGACGATGACATTATCACGTCAGTTTTACTCACTTATGGGCTCCAATCATGTCATTTAATGGAGAAGGGAAGGCCTGTGTTAACATTAATGGACTGTCCGTGGAAAAATGCTTAATTTATATATTATAGCCTGATTTGACTATGCTGCAAAGATACACAAATCTGCATATTTAATGCAAGTTCTAAATGATTTATAATGTTGTCCAATCTGACTCATCTACAGCTAAGAGAAAACTGCACCCGCATATTTTGCATGTGTGTTTGTGAGACAATAGAGGGCATTAATATTTGTGTGTATACAATACAGTATATGTGCTCAGCTCCTGCGTGAGTAGTGGAAGATTTGTTGGAGTATAAATGTCATTTATACACCTCAACTCTTGATCCTCAGCTTTCCTCAAGGACAAGATTCATTTCACACTCGTTTCACTGAACCCCTTGACGTATTATGTCACATTGTCTTACCTTGAAAAACAACAGGAAATGTAATTTCAGTGCTTGACCTTGTCATTTCCATAAATACATATAACAAGCTCTTTTTTTGTCTTTTATGTAGTAAACACTACTTTTCACGATTAGACTACTCATTTTAAATGATTTGGTTAGGTTTAATTTTTTCCCCAGTTTGCTTACAGTGTGTGAAACAATGTACACAATTGCAAAATAGAACAAACACAGTGACTGGCCATTGCACAGGGAAATCCCCTCATTACTCATATTCTATTCATGTTTCTTTCTGGGGTTAATAATGGTTCAGGTTCATCTGGTCTAATTTGCTTCGCCATTGTTTCTAAAAAACAATGCCTGTGCGCACACGAGTAAACACACATACTGCACGTGCAGCAATATTCAAATATCACCAATGCAACAAATGTTTTAAAAAACTTTTTTATTGTGGGGTGCACATTTTGCTGATTGACATCTATACACATGACAAATTACCAGAGAGCAGCACACTTATTGTCAGACAGAGAGAGAGAGAGAGAGAGAGAGAGAGAAGGAGAGAGAGAGAGAGAAAGAGAGAGACAGATAGAGAGAGAGAGAGAGAGAGAGAGAGAGAGGGAGAGAGAAACAAGTAAAAATATTTTCTGAGAGAATCTTAAAACACAGTATAAGTGGGGCACATCCTATATAGGCATCTTTCACTTATTTACTTTGTGAGTTTGTCTTTAACTCCTGAAACTCCTCTGACACAGTAAGCCTTTCATCCAAGTCAGACATCCATTTGGACCAGCACCAGAACAGTCGGCGCCTCAGCTACTTTGGCCTTGCGACGCAGCAGATGAGTCAGGCTCCTGAAGGATGGCCTGGCGTGGAGGAGAAGTCCCTTGAGACCTGCCCGAAACTCTCTGCGAATCAAGCAGTAGAGCACAGGGTTGAGGCAGCTGTTGGTGTGTGCCAAACACACAGTCAGAGGGAAGGCGTAGGCCTGCGCATTGTAGAAGGCCTTGCTGAAGGGCACAAGGTCAAACTTTATGAGCACTCCCCACAGAGTCAGCGCCTGATTGGGAAGCCAGCACAGAAAGAAGGACAGAACCACGATGACAATGGATTTGGTCACTTTGGAGCGACGTCTTTGTCGGCCCTGCTCAACCTCTGGGTTCCCTGTACCTGCCATGCGTCGGCTGAGGATGAAGCGCACTAGCAGCAGGTAGCAGACAGTGATTATGATCAAAGGAATAAGGAAGCCCAGCAGGACCTTTTGCAGCTGGTAGAGACCCAAAAGAAGCTGTGGATCCCAGCTGCCTGAGTCTGGGAAGCGCACCAGGCAAAGCTCTTCATCTGACACCTGGAAGCTGGTGGAGTAGATGGCATGAGGCAAAGTGGCCAGCAGAGAGACTGTCCAGATGCCCAGGCTTGTCCACTTTGCTCTTGTGGCTGCCGCACGCCGGCTGTGCATCTTCATTGCGGAGGAAATAGAGTAATAACGTGCCACGCTCATAGCTGTGAGGAAGTACACACTGGCGTACATGTTCATGGTGGTGACAGAGCTGATGATTTTGCACATCACACGGCCAAATGGCCAGCGGAAATCCAGGGCTGTGTCCACTGCCCAGAAAGGTAAAGTCAGAACAAACTGCAGGTCTGTGATAGCCAGTCCCATCACAAAGCAGTTGATGGATGATTGCTTCTGCTTGTAACGGGAGTGCAGCAGGTACAGAGCCAGTGAGTTTCCTACCAGCCCGAGTGCACAGACTATGGAGTAAACACAAGCGATCATCATACGCACCACAAGGCTGGAGTTGTCCCCTTGAAATTCCATGATAGATTCCTTGGTGAGGAGCTGCAGCCAGCAGTGCAGCGACAGGTTCCCGGTGTAACCTCCGCTACAGTTTCCAGTGATGTCCTCCTGTAGTATCTGCGTCTCACATGGCTCCGGAGCCAGTGTTTGAACTCCAGTCTCATTCAGCTGCATGGCTGGACTCTCCGGCTCACATACCACTTTGAACATCAAAGTTACAGATGTGTTAGAAAAGAGAGATCCAAAAAGTTTGTGATGATGGCATTTTGAGCATTCTTGATGTAGCTGTGTCAGGTTATCTTCCACTGCGCTAAAAATGCTATCCTCTGTGACGATTATCCTCTTCTCCTCTTTCCAGACTACTCGCAGCTCTGCGCGCCACGTCCGTTTATAGGTTCCACGTGAACGCGCAGAGCTCAGTCTCGCGGTCGACGCTCATCTCCTCACCAGCCAGATTATTGGACCAGAGCAAATTTACACGCTGATTGAAGGCAGCCACATCAAAGTCTCCTACGCGTCCGCCCGGAGGGAATCTAAATGTGTTTTGACACGACACCGGGACCTTCTAGATAATCATGTTTGTGCGCTGCCGCTTTTTACGTAAAAGGGAGCTTTGGAGACGTGGACACAATGGTGGGCGTAAAATATGCAACGATATACAATAATTACGACTGTACTTAAACACTTACAGTCCTGTGTGTGATATTCTCACTCTACACATGTGATGAGGAGGTGCAGGAGAAGGTTTAAAGTTAGAACATAGCGCTGAAGTGAACCTTACTGGAGGCTTTTGGGAAAGAGCAACCGCATCCTGAGCCATGACTATGGATGACACGATAAAGCACATCCCTTGTATTATGTATGCACTTTTTTTTTTACCAAATCCCCCCGACTCTTGCATCTTTTCAAAGGAGCAACTTTTATTGTAATAAATAAACCTAACAAAAATAAATAAAGATGCTATTGCCAATACAACAACAACAACAACAACAACTACTACGACTACTATTACTATTACTATTAATAATAATAGTAATAATAATAATAACAATAATAGTAATAATATACAATCTTGCACTTTTTGAAACATTACAATAGATCCTAAACATATGTTAAAATGTTGCAATATTATAAGTTATTATTAACATAGGAGGAACATTCAATTAGGAATTATATTTGCTCTATCAATTTTTTTTAAAAGAATTTAGGAAAGTGAATAGAGTTTTGAAGAATTACTCAGCACAAATCCCTTTAATAATAATAATAATAATAATAATAATAATCACCCTAACATACTCATTATACAATGTTTTCTGTCTCAGAATTGATTTTCTCTGCATCATGCTTGCTAGAATAACTATCTGTGGTTTTTCTCTCTCTCTCCAAATTGTAATAATATCTTTCCTTTACCACATGATGTCCTGCAATATCAACGTTGTAATCAATTTAACTTGTCCTCATTTCCTGTTTGGCTTCCACCTGTTGAAGCTGATGTCATATTTCCTAAACAAGATGGTGGTGTTGTTCAAAGATCATAACAAATATTACCGGTGTACCTGTAATCGTTTTTTGGAGTCACTTCCCTTCTCTTTAAGTATGCCCTCTTAGTTATTAAGTTTTTGAGCAAATTGAAAAGGCATAACTGGATGATTTTTTTTTTTTAAATATGCACTGTTTTAATCCGCTCTGACCCAGTTCTTGACATTTTAACAACCCTTAAACCTCCACATGCACACACACTGACAGTATGTCTGGTTTAATATTCTAAACTAATCTGTGATGTGATGAATTCTGCTGAATAAATCTGCGCATGCTGCTTACTAAGCACCTGACATTTCCGGTTGCATACATACTGATGAGTAAAGTTTGTTCTTTGTAACCTTAGTTTATTACCCCCCAGGCGGAGTCCTTTATCAGGCTCTATACTTGGCTTTCCAAGTTACTTTGAAATATGAATAGACTGGTTTGGCCAATCAGAATGAAACCTCCATATCCCCCCGTTTACACAAACCTGGCACCCACAAAGTCAGAAACTTGAGTAACGCCACCAGCTGTGCCCGTTTGACTAGGGGTGTGACGTGAGGTGAAGCCTTATGGGATAGCAGGTGAGGCAATGGGAGAACTTTTAGTGTGAAACTTTATGCAAAGCATCGAAAAGATTCTACAGGAAGCTTTGCAGTGATTTGCTGAAAAACCGATAGAGAGTAATAAGGCTGTGGTGGGTCAGGAAGTTTAGTCAGGTGTGTATACATGTCTGTGGAGGAGAAGATCATTGTTGGAGTTTTTGGTTTCTGTCTTGCCTCAAAGATCCCATGAAAACAAAATGAAGTGCTGCTTGGCACAAAGGCACCTAAATTGCTGGAGAGAGTCATAGGTTTCCTATTTACAGTGGGCCTTTATGATATCTATAGACTTAAAGCCTCCCAAGGGTGCAGCAGGTCTCCGTGGGTGCACAGTCAACAATGGCGGAACATTTATTCTTAAAGGGAGGGAACAAGGGGATACAGCCTAAGTTCTCCTAAAATATGTCTGAAATAAGTGGACAAGGAAAAAGATTCAGAAATATCTAAGTAGAACAATATTATTAATTGTGTTTATTTATATGGCACTTTTTGGAAACAAACCAAGGATAAGCAGAAAGTGTCAAATTAAAGCAAAGGATGGGACACTTCGTAGACCATAATGCCACCGTACGGATATCTTCTAGCAAAGAGAGCTGTTGAAGCAACAAGTTGTCATTGCTGTCGTTGTCAGCGCTGACAAACATGAGGTAATTGAGGAGGCTAACAAATCCCCAGAAGCGTTCTCTACTCTGGACAGTCTGGTGGGTCCTGATAACTGGTGCGCTCAAGACAAGTCTATCGATGCATCAAGATTCTGTTGCTGCGGTTCGATCGGGGCAGGAGGGACAGAGTCACTTCTAAAGAGAAGACAAGGACCACAGTTAAATGTCTTAGTTGTTCTTCACTCTTTTATTCCCTGAAAGGAAGTGAATGTGAGGTTCGGGTATGACTATACATTAAGCATTAAAACATGAGAGAATGTATATGTTTTGATGTTTATTTGCCTGGAGTGCTGAATGTCTCTTTGAATGAATGATCATTGGGGGCTAGAGATAACTGCAGACTGCAAACTGACGCATTTTGATGGCATGAAAATCAAATGTTGGTGCGTATGGCTACTAGTTCGCAGAGCTGTTCACAGTCAGGATGATTAGTATTCCAGTGTGGAAAAAGAACAATCTCAGATTGTCATCTGTTATGCTAATATTGGATGCTGGGCTAACTCTGGGGATGCAATTCTGCTGTCAAACATTCATCTATAACCAGACACCATCTCATCAATTCAGAGTGGAAATTTCACTGTAAAATTGATGTGCATTTATGTTTTTTTTTTTCCACAAGTAAACTTCTTTGTTTCCGTCCTTCATTCAGAACATGTAAGGGTAAGAATACTTTTATTTGTTCTCTAAAATGTATAATTCCATTTAATAATTTAAGATAAATACATAAGAATCAGGTCACAATACCTTAAAGTCTTGTCTTTGAGCTCTCTGGTATGATTCTGCTGCTATTACATCTCTCTTGCAATAATATTTGTACTTTTAGCATTCGTAAACACTGACGTGAATAGTGTGTGACACAATCATTTATTGAGCTTTTTAGGTTCAGTTTTAATGCCAAGTAGAGCCACCAGTAGTGACACGGTTCATGAAACCTTCATTTGTTTGCACTGTGTGTGTTTGTGTGTTGTGTCACCCTCACCACCACCCCCCACTACAACTCCATCCAAGTGCACTTTTGTCAAGCTGCCTCGGCGCTGACCGGACTGAGGTGTATTCTGTTTTGTTTGTAATGATTCATTTGCCCACGGGGAAAGCTAAAGTCCTCTATCTGGGTGGTCTACTACTTAACAGATAATCGCTAAATGGGGATTAATTATCTAAAAGAAAAGCCCACAGAAATGTTTGTCTAGGACATATAAATTAACAAGTACCTTACGGAATCAGAATATTACAACTATAGCAAGAAGTAAAACAACAACAAAACTAAATGAGAAAGTTCTGCATGTATTTGCTTGTCATTAACCTCTCCAAATCCCAAAAGCAATGGGATCTGGTTGGTTTAAGTCGCAATAGACTTTATACACTTCGGACATCATGATGTGAGTCAAACTTTCAGAAACAAAGGTTTATTTAATTAAGTCTGGAGTGTACCAGTTTTACATAATGTCTAATTGCCAAACATCTTCATAAGGCTACTGGATCCAAAGCTGATTTAAAATGCTTCCTACTCGAGGTGTCTGCTCTGCTAACATTTGTATAGTACTCTTTACAGGCCCGCCTACACTTCTGATATACTCTGATTAGAGGCAGAGATTAGAAGTACTGTGACTGAAGAGACTTCCAGACATCTTCAGACGGTCTGCGCCTTCAGAATTCATTTAGATTTTCTCCATCCGAGCCAGTTACAGCAGCTTGTTTTTTTCTTTTTTTTTGTTGGCTGCAATCCATGCCGTGGTAAAAATATGCTGTCAGGTGTAATTTTTTCTTTTTCAATAAAACATTGGCAACCATACAGCTTCACCAATTGTTTGTGGAGAAATACAATTTTAATTAAAAGCTTAAGACATTTCTGGCACAATCGCTGTTCAGACAGTTGTGACTTTCTACATTTGTGTTTGGTATTGAATTGTATTTCGTTCATCCTTGGATGCTTGTCCTTACTGTTAGCTTATTTGTCAGCCAAGGTGGGTCTGTTAAGCGTACACCATTGGAGTCAATTAAACAGACAAGCAAGAGAGAAATTGGTACTGTACATTGGCTGTTTGTGTACCTTCTTAGTTTTCTTCCCATTGATTGTGGGTGAAGATCTCACTCATGCAGAAATGTTTAACTCACTTTTCAGGCTATTTATTTTAATAAGGCTGCAGAGATTCACTTGCGCATAAATCACCACAAATGAAGTTCAAATATTAATAAATGAAATCCAGAACCCCATCCTATTAATTTACTTGAATGGGCACAAAGCAATTAACTGGTGCACAGTGCTTTTGATTTAAATTACTGTTCAGCAGCCTTATGGTTTTCGATGAGTCAACAAATTGTCTGTCTGGAGTAGTTTCCCACTGGCTCAACCTGGCTCGTTGTGCCAGGTTACGAAAACAAAGTGGGAGACACACCATTTTCAAAAGTTAAATAACGTAAATGATTAAACAGATTTAGATTAATTAAATGCACAACAAAGGTACAAAAAGCTCAGTGTAAAATGTGGAGATAGTGTGTGAGTCTTATGCATGGAACTAAGGAACGGCTTTAGACTAGAAACCCCGGCCACGAATAGTAAAAAAGAAATGACGTCCTCTGTATTTTCCTAATCAATTTTCCTTGACCTCGATGGAAAACGTCATGAGGTCAAGGACAGATGTGACTTAGGAAAAGACAACTGTGGTGCTAAGAGAATCCGACAGTAAGAGTACTGATTTCTTATGGCATTTATATATTTTTTTATGGCAAATCTCCATGACTGTGAAGAGTAAATGCAACCTAAACTAATGTACATTTACAATAAGTGACTGATCTGCTTCAAAGCTTTGAAACTGCATTTACAGCCTCTTTAATACCACCATTTAATTTATACTTTAATAAAAATATTACAGTTCACACCATTAATTAATGCAAAAACATAATGTGCAAATATATTAAGTCACTACCCCAAACGAGTGATAACAAAGCACTCAAAAGACTAATTTCCTTTTCCATGAACAAATGTGTGCATATTTTATAACCTCGTGCAAGAACTCTGTCTGATTCACAAATGAGTCACTCATGTACATGTAATACGCCCTTACTATAAACTGTTGTAAACAGATTATGCTAACTACTTGCATGAATTAGAGATACACTTTCTAAGATGAATTAATTTCAGGGTAACAAGTAAATGTTATTCACGGAGACCTTCATTTTCAGATTTTCAGTTAATCTGTGCCGGGGCAATGTCACTGATCATCTCCTGTGCTGATGTGTGACTTGGATCGAGTGTCCACGGCTAATATTTGAACATCTTACAGCGTGTAGTAAAGATGGAAATAAGTGGCATTAAGAGATTTTAGAAAAATGGGTAGCTGTTAATACCAGCTCTAAAGTAATACTATAAACTATAAACTAATGTAAAAATACAATAGTTTCTTATCCTGCAGGTGTAATGACATCTCATACACTCCATTTATTGCTTGATAGAGATGAATTTTTGACTGTACGCTACAGATCTAGACAACCAGTGTACAAGCAAAAATCATTAATACATGGTACATTGAAAGTTTATTTAAATTGTAGTAATTAGTTATTTTAATGTTAATGAATAATGAGATAATAATGAATAATGTTTAATAATTATTAGTAATGATGTAGTTTATTTAATTTTGTGTCAAATCAAATGATTAGTTTATAAATGATATATTCTGTCATAGCGATAATTAGTGCTATTTATTTATATTAAAATAATAATAAGAAAAGAATCATTACCAAATTATTTGTAAACAATTAAGAAATCATCTATCATCTATGAACATTACATATTTAGACAAAAAACTAATATTATTACAAAGTATTAACTATCTAGCTAAATAATGTTTATAGATGGTTTTCAAAGTATCTAATAACAATTTAACAAGGTATTATAATAATCTGTTGCAACTTTATGATAGCCATCCAAGTAATGTTCACGGACAGCTTACAAACCTTTGGTAATAATTAACAAATACTTTTATCGTATACTATATCAAATGTTATAATGTGTGCAACGATAAACTGTTAAAATAACATACGTGTTTAGCAAACAGTATTAATTATAATTGCATTGTTTATTAACAGTAAAATAACTTATAACTGTTGCTACCCGAGTGTTTCCCAGATGGATGCTGTATGAAACAAGCATAAAAGTTGCCGAAAAATAAATAAGACAGGTATGTGGTGAGGTTTTTAATTCCCGTCCTTCTTCATTTGAAGTCGGAAAAACAGTTTTGCTAATAAGAACGTTTTGGAGGTGCTCAGAAATCTTAAACCAAACAAATAAAACCCTTAAGTTTAACAAGGTCAGCGTCACACCTTGAAAGTGAAAAGCCCATTTTGTGGATTAAAAAAAGAAGATGAGGACACTTCCCATTATTCCCTTATGGCTCTCAAACTCAGTGGGAGCCGATCTATATGGAGACGCCTCACGGCTCCGTATGGATTTGGTAAATCAAAGGGAGGTGCTGATTAGAGACACTGGTGGTCAAAAGACTTTCACCCTGATTGGAGAAGAAAAAACAAAAGAAAAACCAGAATCATGTAAAAAAAGAAGAGATAGAGAGAGAGAGAGAGACGATGAGTCAATAAGCTCACTCTGACACAGAGCATAGTGTGTATTTTTCGTACGTGAAATGCACTTATTGCTTTCATATAACATAACTAATGATGTTAATTTAATACTGTGATTTAAATGAATGAAGTTACCGTTTACTTTACATTGGTAGTTTTACAGAATACCCAATCATCTGCGGACAGTTCATACTTATTACTATGCAAATCAAAATCCTGACACCGAGCCCAGAGCATAGTCAGCCTTTAATAGACTGAATGGTGACAATTAGTTGCATTTAAAGTGATTGGAGGAAAGAAACCCTCTGGCCAACAGAGAATAATCCTTCATTAATCACACATAAAAACAAAAGAAATACAAGAATAAAGCTAAAGTATAAACATCTAAAACTCAAGAGTTGCTACTTATTTAAGTCTCCTTAAAGCCAAGGTGTGCATAAAACAAACGAGTTCATACATTCATACAGTTGCACTCATTTTGTACACAAGACAAAAAAAGGAAAAAGGGACTTCGAGAGAGAAGTTTGAAGTCTTAGCGTGTGTCCTGAATCCCTTCCTAATTCACTACTCTCTATACAATGATTAGTCAGGACTAGTAAGCACTAAATTGAGACGTCCAACACTTGGGAATGTTTGTCATTGTGCGTCTACACTGACAGGTGTAAAGTTGCACAGCTTACTTTTCTTTTGGCCCGATGTATCAGCTCCATAAAGAGTTACTGAAAAGCTAATAAGGTGTTGTGTGATTCCCTTTGATATAATGCCCTTCATGTACATGTTGATACATTACTAGACACAGATCTGTTCTTAAAAACGTTTCCATTATTTAAGTTTCCATTGTTTAAGGTGTTTAAAACAGCAGAATTTGAGATGTTCTGACTTTTTATTTCGCCAACGTCACAATAATACGTACGCTTTCTGTGCCTTCAAGGAATGGTGATAAAACAATGTGTCAGGGATGTGGCATTTTCTTTATAAAGTCTTCAAGTTTTAGGATGTTTTAATGTGTTTTATTCTTGTTTGGTTTAAAAAAAAAATAAGAAAAAAGATAATTCTGTTCAGTCAAAAAAGTTCCTACAGTGGCTCATTTAATCGCAGAATTGAATCTCCGTTCCTGCCTCGAGGTGAAGTCTGGCTGACCACAGAAAAATGTCAACCTGAGCATGTCAAACCTTTAGATGCAATCCTGGCCCAAGTGGCAGCGAGGATAAGAACACCTCACATCCCATCAATGAGTCGTCTGTCAAGCCAGACACGGAGAGGGCTGTGGACATAAGCCAAGTAAAGTAAATATATCAACATGTCGATTATTCCGTAAGAAGTCTGAGTCATGAGACTAAAGGGTCATCTGATCCACCTTTGGCCCAGTTATCCGCTGTCTCCTTCTGTCTCCGTTGACATCAAACCTACTGTACTCGCCCTTTTTGAGAGATGGCTTGTCTAGACATTGGATCATATCTTTTCATGCATTGGCAGGAGAAATAGAATCACTTTGTAATTATTACAGCTCTAAAAACTTCACGGAGAACAATTAATCCATAGTACTTTAAGACAATTAATCTCATTTTGACATGTTTTATTTGAGGGAGTTTTATCCTGGAATTAATCGAAACAGTTCCAATGAATTCTTCAATAAAACCCTTCGACATTTTACAAATGATCCATTGAGATCAAAACTTTACACAACATCCCAGCTCTATCAGTTTTTGACAAACACACTTATATTTATATTGGCATTTTATCAAAGCCGAAGGATACAAAGTTCATTTTGACAGGCTCTTTCATCGTAAGATTCAAATCCGTTTACTGATATAAAACTGTATCACAAATAACTAAAAGACATACAGACTGAATATATATATTAAAGACAGAACAGGAATGATTCAAAGCTAATTTCCCTGTCTGTGTAAACAGCAGCCCCAGATAATTCCATGCTCTACCATAATGAAGAGGATTTAGGGAATTCATGGAGGGATCATTTTTTAATTTCTTTTACATGTCATCAGCATGTGGTCGCAGCCGGGCAGAGCGATGGGGATCCAAGGTCAAAGTAGCGATGTGACCAGTAATTGGGTCTACATGGAAATGACCCATTCTTTCTTCCTGACTGCTGTTTAGAGACATGGGTTCCAAATTGGACTGGTCTTGGTTCACGTCCAGCTTTCCCATCATGGAAGCAATATCTTCCAAACCCCGGTCTCCTGTGGGATGCCAGTGCAGAGGCTCTGATTCATCCTCAGCAGAGAATGGAGATTCAATAACAGGCAGCACACGGGAAGCCTCGATGTTCTGCAGGGACCGTGACTGGACTGTGTAAGAATAAAAAAAAGAAAACAAGTTTAAGCCTCGAGACACGCAGCTCTGCCTTTTATTACCATGTTTACCTTGCTGGCTCCGTAGTAAGTGGTCAAGCCTTTGTGCCCCGTGAGTACTTCAAATTCAAAACCTAATGACATTAAAGACTCTAAAAACATATAACATAGCCTTTAGCATTTAGGGGAAAGTGCAGTATCAACTGCTTTGCCAAGCTGTCAAACTGCTTATGAAAACAAATGACACCTTGTTGCTCTGCAAATCCTGACCTTGCCACATAATTAAAAATCGACAATTCTTCTTTTTTTTTTGTGCCAATAAATCTAACAATAAAGTAATGATAAATGGCAATTCATCAGAAGCTGTTGGCAGAGCAATAGCTTAATAACTGTAATGATAATACATGGCCTTGGTGCATTGGCTCTAATCTTTAAAGTAGCTGTGACGCTCTGCAGGTGAGAACACTTCCAGCAGCGGGTGAGACTGCAGTTCTAACAAGATCCTCAGATGTGACGCAGCGATGCTGGATTAGTTGGCAGGCGGGCGAACAAAGCTATTTGGTGATGAGTGTTACTCACTTCTGACTGGACTGAAGTCTTCTTGGCTGACCTTGGTGTCAGAGAAGGGCTTCAGGTTGGGGAAGAGGATTAGCGAGAAGGACAGCAGAAGCACCTGAGAATGTGATAAAAAAAATGCAAGGGATGGGGAAAAAAGTTAGATACAGGATGACACCGAGAGAAAAGTTGTACTTTTTTTGTTTTACATTGGCTAGGGATTTGGATACTCCCTCTGTGAATATGCTTTTTATACAATGCTCAGAGGAAACAGTAATCATGTGCTCACAGCAAAGAATTCTGTGAGTGGGAACTGAGACTCATTCATATTTATAGATTCAAAGTCAAAATGATTCTCCTTTCATGTTGCCTCAGGTCTTGCACTTTATTCTATTGGAGTGATCAAATGCAATAAATGGCTTCTATTCAGATTGGGGGACAGGAAACTGTGCCTTTTTATGTCTTTTGTGCTGTGTTGTCTGTTGTGTACAAATCTAGATTGGTCTGATCAATCTGGCTATAACAGTTGTTGTTTGGCTCGCTATGACAGTAACTTTTTAAATTTTCTTTACCAATACACATGTCCCCGTCTGGGCCGGCTTGTTCGATGTATTCATGACCATAGCCTGCAGCCTGCGCAGCTGTTCCATCAGTGACCTGTAGAGAGGATTGCGAAAAGGAAACACAGAAAAAAAAAAAGGAAAATACAGACAACGATTATTGGATTAAGAAGGGTTTGCGGGAACAATTAGTGTTATGTAAAATGCTCAAGGCAGTTTCCGAGTGAAAGAAACGACATAATAAACATTGTCCGGAAATGGAAAGAGGAGTCCTTTTTTAAAATCTCTCACATGTTGCATTTCTGCAGCTGGGACACCTTCCTCTGCAGCTCCTGGTTGTGTGCATTACAGGCAGCCATCCTAGAGAGGATGATAGACGGGGCAGCGTGACATGGTCAAATCCATCACAGACAAAAATATAATTATTGCACTTTTTTTTGATACTGCAAAAAAACTACAACTCAAACTTTGTCAACATGCCATTAAGCAGTATACATTGTAAAGCCAAGCGAAGGCAACCTGTCCGGGAAGAGTTTTAAAACGGCCCCTCTTCCCATGCAGGAAGTGATTTAACTGAGCAGACAGGTGATTTCACACATTTTAGTCCAATATTTACAAATTTCATCCACTTTTGCATTACTGCCACATATTTTCCAACACATGTGATTCTTACCTGCTCTCCAGCCCATCGATATACTCCTTCTTCTTCTTCCTGCTCTCCTGAGCAGACTGCTTATTGCGAATCTTTCTGCGTATTTTCTTCAGTATCCTCTCTTCGTACTAGATTGGCAGAGGAATGAACATTTTAATTTTGAACCTCTATGAGATAAACTCTGGGAGCTGATTATTGTTTTCATTTGTCGCGGTATTGACAGAAGTTTACCTTTGTAAGAGGGAGTTGGTTGGGTAGAGTCACCCCCTCCTTTGCCAAAAGCTTCTTCTCATCTTCATTGAGAATCAACTCTTGAATGGACTGTTGGGATGGGTGTGGGGCCTGGTGGGCAGAGATAAATACTAATATTTAAAACATAATCATGACACTGTGAAAGGGTGTATCATTGGCCAAGAGAGAATTTACACAATTTTGGAGCAGATCTGCGTTATTTCTCACTTAAGGAAGCGGCCTTGGTGGAGGTTTGTGCTCTTCGAGTACACAGAAGTATTTTCTTTGTATATTTTTTATATGATAATAACATGGTTGGGACCAAAATTCTTTTATATGGGTCAAATCGGGGCAGCACAGTGGTGCAGTGGTTAGCACTGTCGCCTCACAGAAAAAAGGTTCTGAGTGAATAGATGTCGGAGCTGATGGATGATGCAGCATAATACTTTCTCCGAGCATAACGCAATTTAGTAATCTCTCCACACTTTAAAGGAAGTCATATATAAAAAAAAAAATAACAAAGGAACTCACAAAGCATGGAGAAGTTCAAGAAAAGTATCAACTTCAACAAAATACGAGCTAACTTTTTTTTCCTGCGTAATCCAGCATAAAGTATCAGCATAAAAACCTGTTGCCGAGAAAATGTTTCTTGCTCAGCAAACCATCCTATAAATAAACGTTTTAAAATAGGAATTTCATTTGCAATTCCAAAGGCCTCATCCCGTGGTGAATGCATATTTTCGGCGAGTGTAGTCACCCACATGCACACACACAAAACACACACACACACACACACACACACACACACACACACACTGGCTCAAAGGTAAACAACAGGTCCTGTTTATGAGTCAAGCAGCCAAAGCAAGATTCACAAACAGCAGTGAGACACTAACTCTCCCACCAACCACTACTGTCCCATCCCTACCGAGAAACTCCCACCACAACTAGGACACACTCTGTCACTTACTGGCTCTGGTGTGCCAGACAGTAGCAGATCCTTGACAGTTAGCGGGAAGCCAGAGGACAGCTGCGGCCTGTGTACATCAGAAGGATATTGTGTAATCCTCGTCCTGCCCGCTGGGAATCCAGGCTCGCAGCCATCTGCACCCACACAGACACAAGGATACACATAAAGCATTGTGTAAACAAAGATAAATAGGACATTATTTGGATTCTGTGATAAACAATAAAAAAAAATTGAAAATGACATTTGGAGCCTAAACGTTACACAAATACCAATTACTCTGTTTGGTTTCCTAAAATGTGTTCTTTTCATCACCAATAACGGTGATCGTTTCAATTCTGATAATGTAAGTGATCCTACATGATCGTCTGTGGTACAGGAGATCCAGGGATTCATGTGCAAAAGATGTCGCGACTGAAATTTCACATTTTCAATTGTTTTTTTCATTCTTTGCTCAAAACCAAAACTGGTAAGATTTTTTAATATAATGTAATCTGAATAAAATTATGATGTTATTAGTCGATTCACAGAAAATGAATTAGCAAAATAATAATATTTTCATGGAAACATTTGCAGGCTCTCAAATGTGAATATTTACAATGAATCTACTAAACAAGAAAATAACCTCTAGATCTGAGGCGGACCTCGCCAGGTGAAAAATATAAGTTAAATATAATTAGTTTTTATATTATGTATCAAAAGAAAATTGCCTAGTATAGCCTAAATGTGTGTTATTTGGTTAAAGAGATAGTTCAGAGATACAGTAGTTTCCGAGAAGTTTATAGTTTTTCCTACTTTTCCAGAGTCAGAAACTAATAAATGCCTGAGAACAGAACTTTTTTTAAATATATTTGACGGTGTCTGAAGTTATGTCAAGCACCAAAGAAGCTACCTTAGCTCAAGTGTTGAGTGTCTATAGGATCAAACAATATAGTCATGATCCCACAGGCATCCAGGAATTAAGTGAAACTAAGCAAGTAAAATGCAGGGGGTGAGGGGCCGCCTTTTTCCAAGCTTTGTCTCAGGGGAGGCCCACAGTCTCAGACTTTGAAAACCCCTGCTCTAGATTAATCGATAATGAACATAGTCACGAGTTGCAGCCATAGATGTTATAATCTGTCGCATTATAAGTGTCTTTCTGTTGGATATTTGAGACTCACTCAGGTCAATCGAGACATTGGCTTCGAGGTCTGCCTTGGTCTGTGGTCTCGTACCGAAATACTGAGCGTCCCCATGAGGGCTCTCAGGGCGCTGAGGGCTGTCCATCTGGTCTGACGGGGGGTCCTCACTGATCCCACTGTCGCTAGGAGAAGGGGACCAGAGAGGCGAGCCTGACACAGAATCACTTCCACTCAAGAGGGCATTGAGGAAGTCATCATCTGCCTGTTCAGCAGGCTGCAGCATCTGCTGGGTGAAAAGTGCTATCATTAGTCTATCAGCGTGAGATGACAACATGGCGAGAGATGGGAAAGTCTTCTTTTTAAAAAACAGACAAAGACCTGCAGAGCACGTCAAGGAGGGAGTATACAGTACACACAAAGCAAACAGCTATTTGTAGCATGCATGAGTGACATAAGCGATCCCACAGTCTCACACACATTCGGGTCCTGGACTGGCCAGGTGTGATGGTTGCCATGGCGTCCTGCTTCCTCATGCCGGAGAATTCCATCGTTTTGGTCAAACAGCCAATCGAGCAGTTCAATACCATCACAACCCTGAAACGAGATGAAGACATTTAATCACAACACAAAGGACTATGTCCTTCACGCTTTAATAAGCAAAGAGAACGACAATATAAAGGTTTCATATACTGCCACAGCTGGGGACTGAATCCAACCATTCACCATGACCAACCCTGAACACCCTGTACTGTATGATATGTTTTCCGAAGCTGCCTATACATCTGTCGGTCTCCGTGACAATTTAACTGTTAAATGAAGTTGTCCATTCTAAAGGCGACATTTCTCCGTAGATTAAAGATTTTGATGTACGCTACGAAATTTATTCTTAAGCCTGAACTTTGCTCTTAGGGCTTCCCCCAGTAACTCATAACTGGCAAACTACAATCCAATACAAAGGGTAATATTAAGTTCTTTACCTGATCCGGGTAGTGCTCCATAGTTTCCTTGCTTGGTTGAAACATCAAAGAAGCCTCCAATAAAACCGAGAGCTGGCCAAAATATCACATTTACTTTGTTTGCGGAGTAGTTTTGTCTCCGTTCCTAAAGAGCCTCAACTGTATCTCTCAGCTCTTCTTCTCTGGTCCAAAGTTTAAACTCCAACCCAACACACCCAGCCAACTAGCTTGCTGTGTCCCCATTGGCTACGAAGAGATATAATCTGATTGGAAACCAAGAGTACACAACTAAGGAAATTCACAAGTTGGTCTATCTGGAGACGGAGGACGTGAAGTCTCCACTAAGATGCAAAACACCACGTGGGTCAAAGTCTGTTGTTTCTTTTCCTCTTATTTTTTTGATAGCTTATTGACATAAGGATAGCTCTGACCTTTGGCATACAATCACAATAGACATACAATGGCCAGGGTTGAGAAACAAAAGTCACTCTGATTTTAAAAGTATTGTAGAATAAAAGCATATCTACCGATCTGCAACAGCACTGTTTATTAGATTGTTACATTATGAAAAAAATGTTAAATTGTTACTTTGCATATTAGAGTGTTATGGTAGTCCTTAAGGAAACTGTTAATGGGAATAATTTCTTTGTAGAATAAATGGGACTAATACAAAGTCACCTGAGGCCCCTTAAAGCGCTGATCTGCCTCTGAGGTGGCTTAAAAACATCCATGTACTGCAAACGATGAGAACATAAGTATCTATAATTATAGAATCTAATTATTTTTTTCACAAAAGCTTCAACACCCAGAGTGTACCTCAACAAGTATACGAATAAAACAATTAATCATAGAGGAAATCTGAAAGCACAAAAAACATCCAAACAAGCACAACAAAAGAGCAAAACAGACAAAAAAAAAGAACATGTGTTTTTCTGATCTTAGTTATGTAACTGAGCTTTTTTATTTTGCTATTTTTATTAGCTAATGCAATTTCACATACAAAATTCACCCTGTCCATCAACAGATTTATCACCACCTGTAATGTCTGTAGTCTGTGTGGAATTCACACAAAAATGTAGATGGATTGCAAAGGGATTCAGTTGTGGAGACTGTGCAACATTGTTCTACAGTTGACTTAAAAAGGAATTGTTTGATTTTTGGGAAATATGCTTTTTCTCTTTTCTTGCAGAGAGTTAGATGAGGAGATTGTTACCACTCTCATGTCCGTACGGTAAGCAGGAGGTAGGCTTAGCTTAACACAAAGACTTTAAACTGGAGAAAACAGCTAGCTGTTCAGAGGTAACAAAATCAGTCAAATGTAAAAGTATGAAGCTCTCTCCTCCTGCGTGAACCCCGCAAATCACTTGTTAGAAAAGCTGTTGGCATAAGAGTTTTAGTGTAAAAATCAATTCCTGCATGATCGTGCCTGTGCAGCACAAAGTACAATCACCGCTTCTTTCCGTTCCACCAAAATTTCACCCTCACATCCCCTCTGAACTCACTGCAATGTAGAAAGGTAGAATGAGGTCAACGCCTGTAACCATCATTCTATCACAGTTACTGATGTACTGCATTGCAGTTGGAGATGGCAACATGTTTATTTGACTTGGGCGGCATGGATCTGTTGTTGGGAAGGCTCCCTGCTGCAGCGGTACAGCATAACACATGATAAACAATGTGGTGGAGAGCATAGCAAACAATTGTCCAATACTTAATTTAGCAAAACAACCTCAGCAGGGAGGATCAAACAGAGCAGAGCCAGAGGAGGTGCACGCTGTGATGGGGGAGGCTTTTGAAAAGCAGCTGCAGCAGCAAAGCAGTGAATATGAGCGCTGAGATTTGATTGGTATGATAAGGTAGCTGTCAGCTGACGCAGCACAGAGTTGGAGCGTCTTGCTGGGATTAGTTTATTGGGTTTTCATAAAAGAAGCATTACGTAATCGTTATTGCTTCATTATCTGATGGAGGAAGGTTCCAAAGGGCAAAAGCTCTTTAATTACTCCACAGCTCTGTCAGAAGAAATGTTCAATACAAACATGGAGTGAGTTTCATGGTCCCAGCTTCATATTGGTTCATTAACAGCATTGTCAGATAGAGACAATTGTGTTTTATGTTGGACCCAGTGTGTCTAGTTCTTCCCACTTATCTCGCACTTTTGTTTGTGTGTGTTTGTCACTGACTCCCAGCGTCTTCACTCGAGGAATGTCACTCATCACTCAAAGGGAGTTCTTGCATTTATTTTAATTTACCTTTTCAGTTGGTGGGTTATTTCTGTTCCAAGTTTTGTAAATTGGAATTTTGAAAGGCAGCAGTAATTGCCCAATAGTTTGAGCGAAGACTAATATTATGTATCCTCTAAGGTGTGTATGAAATACTGGACTAAAAGTTGAAATAAGTGACGGTTTTTGCTATGCTAGTGACGTGACTCCGGGAATGTCGATTGGTTGGTCGGTCCACCTCTTTGGTCAGAGAGAAATATTTCAACAACTATTGGAAGAATTGCTATGACATTCATGCTTCCTCGAGGATGAATCCTACCTGACTTTTCCTCTAGCGCTGCCAGCAGGTTGAAATTTGAGATTTTCTGTGAAATGTCTCAACAATTATATGATGGATTGACATGAAATTAGCTACAGACATTCATTTTGCCCTCAGGACGAATTATTCAGGCTGTTCTCACACACTGTTTGTATTTATACCTATGAGAAGTAATGCACTAGAATTCACATATGTATAACCCACGTAATCAATTCTTATGTTACCCACATAATTGTGAGCCGGGACCCATGTGAACCAGAAAAAACAGAATGTTTACCCTTTTTTGTTATGTACATAACTTCCGTACTTAAGTAACGCCACTTCCGTAGTTATTTTAACCCAAGAGTTATATGTTAAGTTAGATAAAGTCATGTTAAATAAGAAGAGAAGTCAGAAGAAAATGTTCATTAGAGACAATCAAACCGTCTTTTGCAAGGTTATTGTACATAATATGGCATTAAAATTTAATTCCCATCTGCCCCAACACAGATATTACAAAAAACGACACAGGCAATACATGGGATCTTTGAAATAAAACATGCAAAAATATTTGCTTGCTGGAACTGTATGCTCCGGCTCAATCCAGCAATTTCTGTGGGGCACAAACATTGACAGGTGACCTTCCTCCAAAAGCCAATTTGATTATATTGAATACTTAGCTAACCAACAGAATAAACTCATATTTTGCTGCATAAATCTGTCGCACGTGGGTGTGAAGAGGTTGTTTGGCTGGGATGCATAAATACCGAGTGCATATTGTACTGCTATGAACATGTCTTCCCCTGTGCGTCAGGAGACACTGTCTTCAAACTATAAGGTCAGCAGTCTGACAGCACTGTGAAATATTCATTTGAAGGCGTCTGGATGGATCCAGTTGGGTTCTTGACTTACTGTTACTACACCTACTTTTTTGTATTAATCGACTACATGTCAGACAATTTCAATTCCGATTCCTGAAGGGCACTTTTTTTAAGTCATGGAGAGTTGCCATCCGTGTCCAGTGATGAGAGCCCTGCAGGGGAAATAAACGCTAAACTCGCATAACGAATGAATTCATGCATGTTGTTGATGAGTTGATATGACATTTGAACGCTATTAATTCCCCATTTAAACGCTACTCTCCAGTGTGTTTTATAGTCCAGAAATATAAAAATGAGGGTCAGATGAGAGAATATGGTAATGAGCCTCTGAAAACAACACCACACTGAGATATACAGATGCGGACGACCAAATGCCAATCGTTACAGTAAATGCCAGTCTGACAAGAGCTGTCACACTGCAAGACCCCACAAGTGGTACGCATAACTTAAAATAAGAATCCCACAAAACACTAATTCCTCACAGTAATTTACATTGGTATGTTTCAGTCATAGATTTCCATTGGTTTGATAAAGAGTGTGCTGTGATGCTACATCAATACTGCTCAGTTTACAACCAATGGAATAGTTAATCAGATAATTAATTCACACAATATATTACAACATGTTTTCAGACAGCTGAGCTCATCTGTCGTGAACTCTGAACTGTTCTAAAATGATTTTGATAAAGCATTTTGATTTTGCATATCACTGTATGCTTTTTTTTTTTAGTCTAATTTGTGAATCTTGAAGATTTGTTTGACTATGCAGTCAAATAAAGGAGAACATTTAAGTTGAACAACACACCACAGAGGCAGCTAATACTGCAGCGGCCAAGCGTACAGGGTACTATTTATGGTCCGGGTCTGAGAGGCCATTAGCATATCAGATCAACGATGTGACAATAGGCTCATTTGCATCAACTCCTTTAAGCTCTACATCAAGGCTGTATCTGAGATCTGTGTGATGTTTTTTTTAAGAGAGTCTATTGTCAGAGGCTTTATACACTCGAGGAAAGAAGAAGAAGAAAAGGGACATTTTTTTATAAAGCAAGGAATAAAAACAGCTGCAAGTATTACTGAAAATAAGACCTTAAGTTCAGCACTACTTGCCAGTAGCACTAAAAAAGATTTGTCAATTATTTGATCAACAGATAAACAAACACAGTTGTGACAATCGTTTATAGTAATTGTTAAAAAACACTTATCAAGTGAAGGTAGCAAAACTTTGCTGGTTAACTTTTTTTTTGCTTACTTGTCTTTGTTTAATATTATTAACATGTATATCAATTTCCTTTGCAGAGATGATCACTTTGGGATCTGGATATATCTGGATAAAGTCCAAAGCATTGCCACAAAAGCACGAAAAGTGACTTGAGAAATAAAAGCTAGTGAACCAGAATCTCAACCATGAAAATGCATCAGCTCTCACATCCTGGCAAAAAACGCAAAACAGCCTTTAATCAGACGGCCATTTCATGGGGAAATTCTACAAACATAGACGATGACTGTACATGTTAGGTGATAATAGTGTGTTAACAGAGTTGCGTTAACAACCCACGCGTAGCAGCACAAACAGCCTTCTTCAGCTGACCCTGAAGCCTTCTTGGTACTTCTTTGGTGATAGATGTGTGGTGATAGATGTGATGTTACCTGGGAAACATGGACAGCTCTGCCTCGCTAAGCGGCACAAACAGCCTTGAAGAAGGTTGTTTGTGCCGCTACGCTTGAGTGGTTAAACCAGCTTTATCTTCATGATGATTTGTCTATGTTTTTAGAATTTCACCATGAAATAGCCATCTGATTAAAGGCTTTTTAAAACTTTTTGCCAGAAGAGTGCATTAGACCTTTCTTCTTTGTTGAACTTTTGAAAAGCACAAAAGAGCACCTTCATTAAAGTAGTTTGAACTTCCAAGCACTCCGAACCTTTTCCTTATTCACTGTTACTCCTTGTCCTTGTCCGTTCTCTGTGTTGCCTGTCTGTTTGTGTGGGTGTGTCCTTGTCTCTGCTCTAGTTGAGCACACTTCGCCAGGGCTCCCGTAGTGTAGCCAAATTTTCTATTGACTTCAGGGTTATAGCAGCTGATTACGGCTGGAATGATGAGGCGCTCAGAGGGGTTTTTCTTTATGGGCTAAGTGAGTCAATAAAGGATGAGTTAGCCACTAGGGATGAGACCACCAGATTAGATGAGTTAATTTCTCTGGCCATCCGCCTAAATAATCGCCTTCGTGAGCGACGCAGGGAGAGAGATTGCCGTCCCATGTTCCCGGCACTTCCCCGTTCCTCACCTCCACTCCTTCCTCAAGCTGCTCATACCTCCTTCTCCTGTTCCGCGAGGTGTCGCGGAAGAGGAGCCAATGCAGTTGGGCCGTACACGCCTAACTTCCACGTAACGTGTTAGACGCATCCGGACGGGAGTTTGCCTGTACTGTGGACAGCCTGGCCATCGCCTGCCTGTGTGTCCTCTTCGGCCAAAAGATTAGGCTCATCAGTGACTGTGGGGGTCCTGTTGAGCCAGACGTCATTCCTCTTGCCTGCGGTCTGCACTAGCTCCAACAGGTGGAGCTGTGCACCTCCCGAACTCTGAACCCCCAGACCTGTCTTCTGTCCCTTCTGTGTACCATGATCTTGGCGAGGTTTTCAGCAAGCAACGGGCGCTTACTCTGCCTCCCCATCGCCCTTACGACTGCACCATTGACCTCCTTTCCTGGCGCTCCGCTTCCCTCTAGCTGCTTATACAACCTGTCCCGTCCTGAAAGGGAGGCCATGGAGGGATACATCTATGATTCCCTCTCTGCCGGACTCATTAGACCCTCCTCTTCGCCTGTCGGTGCTGGGTTCTTCTTTGTAACGAAGAAGGACAAGTCCCTTCGCCCCTGCATTGATTTCCGGGGACTGTGAGAATGATCAATATATAGGCTGTTACAATGTGCCTTATTGTGTCCTTATTTAGAAGTATTAAATGTGATATGAAAAATGTTATTGAATTAAGTGACTACGCATAGTATAGTGGCCAACCTACTATGAAATAAGATACAATATTTGTAAACTGTGAAGCAGAAGAGTACACCACCTAAAAGGGTGACAGAAGATCTGTCTGACTGACACTCCCGGGTCCTCACGTACTGTGGACGATTGGTGAGGTAGTCCAGGATCCAGGTGGTGAGGTGGTGGTCCACCCCCGAGCGCTGTAGCTTGTCTCTCAGAAGCAGGGGCTGGATGGTGTTGAAGGCACTGGAGAAATCAAAGAACATGATTCTCACAGTACACCCCGCCCTCTCCAGGTGAGAGAGAGATCTCTGTATGAGGTAGATGACAGCGTCATCCACCCCAGTTGATGGTCTCACAAGGGGCCGAAGATATCCAAGGACCAACATCTCCAGGGTCTTCATCACCTGCGATGTTAGCGCCACCGGCCTGTAGCTGTTGAAGTCCTTGGGACGAGGGCTCTTTGGCACAGGTACCACACAAGATGTTTTCCACAGCTGTGGTACCCTCCCTTGTTTCAGGCTCAGGTTGAAGAGTAGCTCCACTGTCCCGCACAGCTGGTCTGCACAGGATTTGAGGAACCTTGAGCTAATGCCATCTGGACCCGCAGCCTTTCTCACCTTACACCTCTTGAGCTCCCTCCTCGCTAGGTTCGTTGTGAGGGACAAAGTGCAGGTAGCAGGTGGGGGGGTGGGGGGTGTAGCAGGAGACAGGGTGGGTGAGTAGGGTGACTGGGAGCTATGGGTTGAGGTAGGAGGGTGGGTGGAGATGGCGATGGGGGAGGTAACAGGGTCGTATCCTGGCAATACAGACAGTGGGGGTTGCATCAGGTGGGAATGGGCCGGGGGAGGGGTGCCTGACTGATCAAATCTGTTGAAGAAAATGTTCAAGTCATTCACCCACTTTATGTCCCCCTTGGGCTGCTGGGAGTCTGGTTCCTTGAACCCAGAGATGTTTTTTAGGCCTCTCCAGACTCCGCTGACATCCCTCTGCTGCAGCTGCTCCTCCATCTTTTTCCTGTAGTTGTTCTTTCCCTCCCTGATCTTCCACCTCAGCTCCCTCTGTACAATCCTCAACTCGTCCTTATTGCCTGACCTAAAAGCCCTCTTTTTGTCTTTGAGCAGAGCCTTTATGTCAGGATTAATCCAGGGTTTGTTGTTGGCAAAACATCGTACGGTCCTGGAGGGTACGACGTTCTCCACACAGAAGTTTATATAGTCCGTAATACAGTCTGTGAGGCTGTTAATGTCCTCCCCATGAGAGTCTACAAGCACATCCCACGCAGTAGTCTCGAAACAGTCTTTTAGGGCCTCTTCAGTCTCCTCAGACCATCTCTTCACAGTGCGTGAGGTCACAGGCAGTAGATGTACAAGGTTGTGGTCGGATCTTCCCAGGGGAGGTAGAGGTGATGAGCTGTATGCCTCCTTGGTGTTGGCATACAGTAAATCCAGTGTTTTATTGTCTCTGGTGGAGCAGGTGACATACTGGGTGAATGTGGGCAGAGTGGCAGAGAGAGAGGCATGATTAAAGTCTCCAGAGATCAGAAGGAGGGCATTTGGGTGCTGTGTCTGTAGCCTGCTAATCGTGGAGTTAATGATGTCACAGGCTGCGTCGGCCATGTTTCTACCCATGTCTGCATTTCCTCTGGGTGCTCTTGTTTCCTCTCACAGTCAAAAGAGATGCAGGTCAGGTGAATGTGAAACATTTGTTAGCCCTGTGTGGGATAGAGTCTTACAGTATTACCTGTTAAGAAAATGATAGATAAATGGAGTAGAAGTTATCGTTTCTGTTATCTGTTTAAATCTTCAAGATTAACCCTGTCTGCAGGCATTTTAGTATAAAACTTGCTGCAAACAGCAAGTCCAAGCATTCAACATACACTCACTTGAGGTTTTCTCTTTTCTAGCCGCAAGCAGCACTGCAACCCAAAGCAGCTGATCTTCTCAATGAAAAGCTGAAAATTAAAATGAAGGCTAGTTTTTGCTGAGATTGTCAGTTGTGGTTTAAGCCGCTAAAATTTGCAGTTAGAAATCACACTTAATTCTTTCGAAGCCAAAGAACCTCCGTTTCTCAGAGCCTTAGCCTTGTTAGTAAACCTCTTTCAGCTCATTTATTGTGGTTCACTGGTCTCTTTGCACTCTGCTGAGGGAAAAATGGATTAGCTAGAGCTAAAGTAGGAAAGGGACTGGTGAGGAGAGTCATGTAGAAAGCTAAAACGCCCAAAGGAGAACCAAAGCTAAAAGGTGAGTAAATATTGGACATTATCAGGTATGAGCAACACTCCTCCAATGGGATGTTAATCTTGCTCTTTGTCCCCTGAATGTTAAGGCAATGTTTTTCTAATATGTTAGCCGTGAGAACACAAGGTTGGTTGTATCAGAGCTATAACTCACCTGACTAATGTATTTTTTCAAAGACATTTTGACCAATTTTGAACCAAAGGTGTTACAAATAACATGAATGAGTTTTCTTTATCTATGCTCTGTGCCATGTAAGTAAGCCTACATGCACAATAGTGAGGCCCTGGCAATACCACAATGACTCTGACTGAATGGAATCTAGCCATAAGTCAAAATATTGTGTTTTGCCAAAGGTGTGTCTCTATCTTTGCCCAAAGACATGCTGTTGATCACAGGTCTTTTCATGGATGCACCTCATCGTGGGTTGTTTTGTTCACCTCTCATGTGCATTCATGCTCTGTTGGCGTTCAAAATAAAGACACTGACTGTTGAGTGACTTTTCATGTTTTACCATAGTGAGGCTGCTTCACAGTATTTCCTGCTTCTAAAGGTTGTTAAAACTACCTCAGTGTCTTTGAGGGTTTTTACACCTGTTCATACACCATTGTTAGCCAGCCACTGTTGCCTAGCAACCTCAACCATGTGCAAGAGTTTGTGTATGATGACTAGAAATCATTTGCATTAATTACCGTAATTTCCGGACTATTCAGCGCATCTGAATGTAAGCCGCACCCACTGAATTTTTAAAAAATATGTATTTTGTACATAAATAAGCCGCACATGTCTTAAGCCGCAGGTGCCTACCGGTACATTGAAACAAATGAACTTTACACAGGCTTTAACGAAACACGGCTTGGAACAAAAATAAATAGGCCTTTAAACGCCTTCAACTTGAAAGCTGCATCATATGCCTTTCTCCGTGTCTTTGCCATGATGAGGGTGACAACATGACCGTAATCAGAATCGTGACCATTCATAATGTCCGCTGTTTAAAATGTCCGCTGTTCATAATGTCCGCTGTTCATAATGTCCGCTGCTGAAGACATTCCAAGAACTAATAATGCAATTGAAGGTTGGCATAATGTTTTTAGAGGTTCATTTGGTACACTGAATGAAACACCGAGAAATTTCGTAAAAAAGTTAATTACCGTAATGAATGGGAAGTTTGAGCGCGCTCGATTTACGTCACATTATGCGACGGTGCTCAGTTTTTTGGCGACATGAAGCTTGTGAAAGCGGGAAAAATCCATAAATTAGCCGCGTCATTGTATAAACCGCGAGGTTCAAAGTGTGGGAAAAAAGTAGCGGCTTATAGTCCGGAAATTACGGTATTCATTATTATCATGTGCAGATGAAATGAATATACATCCACCGGCTTTGTTCTTTCTTTTGTATTATATTTTTATTTTTATTTTTGTAACTTCAGATGATTTGAACAGCATGCTGAGCTGCTTCAGAAAAAACCTTTGACTGAAGATCAAGTTCTCCATAGCTTCAAACACGAAGCTATGGACCTGTAAGATGAGTCCCTGCTTAGGGCTGGTCCTCAAACATGACTTCTCCCACCTGAATATGAATACCTGGGAGCTTGAGTGGTCTCTGCTCAAAATTACGTCTGGGTTGCTTTGCTCTCTTGTCACAATGAGTGGCTTGTGGGCCAGTAAAACGTGTTTTGCATTTTCTTATTAAATGTCATATTAATATTGTTGTCGTCTTTCAATTTGTAGACTGTAGAATATTTAAATGTTAAGGCCTGGTAGTAGTGGAAGACAATAAATGGACAAAACCCCACTAAGTTACATTATCAAGTGCGCTGTATTTAGAGTTTTGTTGCAATCCTGTGTTACGCTACTTTCCTTTCCGATCTGCTTCGTGCTGTTGTGAGTTGTCTGAGCTACAAGGAAGTCCATTCCTCACTTGCAGAGTTGAAAGAAAAGCAAGGATGCACAAAGTTTCAAGCCTCAAACTTGCCACACTCATGTATGTCATATTCCTGCAGCTGTTTCATAGTAAATTCTCCGACCACATACTGGCCGGGCTCTTACTTAGATATTAGATATTTTGTCCTCCCCTTGTAAATTGCGATTAACATAATGTAGAAACACCTTTTCAAATGACACACTTAAATACAACACCACCACCACTAAAAACAGCCTCAAAAACACCATAGAAATGAATCATTACCTCTGAGAAATTGCACATAAATTCAAAAGGTACACATTATGCACACAAACAGTCAAATCTAAACTTTAATGCAATCTTACATGTCAAATATAAAATGAACTAAGAAAAAATTAACTATGAATTTAACCACTACTGGCCTAAAAATTATACGGCTTCAAAAAACTACAAATTACTGGCTACAAGCAAAGTAAAAAAACAAACTTTGGTAGTATGAGTTGAATAAAACACAGCACGGTGTAGCGATAACTAACATGGAGGGAACACTCTACCTTATGCTGTGGTAAATAGTCAAAAAGTAAATTAAAACAACATAACTGTGGAAATCACCAGAGATGGCTGCCAAGCAAAGTACATATCAGAACTTCAATGTATATCAAAAAAGAAGAAAGGTCCAAGGCACTCTTGTAAATAATTTTAAAAAAAGCTTTAATGAGAGGGCTATTTCAATGTATATGTTCATTTGTTTTTCAGTCAATAACCCCATCCGGTAATTGGAGGGAAAACAACGAGGGACATCAGAGTATTAATGTGAAATTGAACACTCTGGGTAGTGGCATGTTGTGCTTCCTGAGTGCTTTATTTTCTGTGTAATATTATGTTTTCTAGATCCTGACCTTTAATTGCTTTTTAAATGTATTTATTTATTTTGCTTTTTGACAAGTTTGTTTTTCGTCTGAAAAGTTACGTTTTGCACCTCAAGGCCACTGTAATCGTACGTTGTAGTCACACTAAAAGTAGTCATAAATACAATTTCCTGAATGACTCATAGATTTACACAGAAATAATGAAAGCCGAACAACATGCTGTCAGATTTGGGTGGGAGGAGTGTTAGGGGCACCTCCATGTCTCCTTGAGGGCAAAACAAATGCAAATACTAACACTTTTACACCACTACTATTATGATAGAGGCCTTCCTAACATGCACTTTGGGATTTTAAAGTTTCCCATTGATTTTATTAACATGCATACTCTGTGCCAATGCAGAGAGATAACAAGCCAACTGAGGAGGCCAAATATCTAAAGCTGTCTACTAAACCCTGCTTGTTTGGCTGGCAGTTTCTGAATGAGAATGATTTCTGTCGATATGGATTATTAACCACAAATGTGATATTTAAGACACAGCTTTAGGGGAACTGGCAATTATTTACAACAGTTTAGTCACTATTTAGACATGGGTGTATTTACATGAGTGGGAGAATTGGAGAGGAAATCGCAGTGACACAGCTTCCATCTGGTGGTTAGAAAATGCAAGTACAAATTAAACCTGTGATGAAGAGTCACTGGTATTTTCTTATATATTGACGTGCTGTAGTGGCGGGAACATAGCAGTGCAGGTCCCAGATGATCCAGATAATCAAGGAAACCCCTTTCTTTAAATCTGTATTTAGTCGGAATTCATATTTCATGACTACAGGACAACGCTACAACAGTCCAACAACACAACACCATTTTTAAAAAAAAAAATTTTTATGTTGTAGATTATAGTATATTTATTGTTGTTTGTATTGTGTGCTTTTTGTATTCACTTTTCAAAAAATGGAGAGAAATTAAAGCAGATTTTGCAGTAGGAACATTGCGGATCATCGTGTTGGATGTTTTCAACACCTGAACACATCATATCTCTATGCTGTATCTGCTGTTCAGCCATAAATCTGTGCATGATATGAAAGACAAATAATCCACTCTACAAAATGCACACGTTTGAGCCAGGGGTGCAGGGAGGGACACAGAAGTTTGAACAGCATGTAGTCTGTTGCTATCATGATGTTTTTTTCTGGAGATAATTGTATAAATACCAAAAACAGCAGCAGTCCAGACAATCGGGAAATTGAGGGTAGTCCTAGAGACAACTCAGATCACAGCGGTGACTGAGATTTGAAGAGAGAAAAGATTGCTCTGCAGCCTGACCATTTCTCTCTCTCGTACAACAGAGGAGGATCAAATTAATCTTCAATATGTCACAATTGGCTCATTATTTCCAATCATCCCTGCCCTTCTCTAATCCTGCAATTCATGTGCTGCACAGCAAGAGACCCAATACAGGAGAAAATTGTGTGCTGCACGGCCCTCCATGGACCGAGAACAAAGTGCTCAATAGGAGGAAGCCACATCCTGGATTTGAGCCAAGTCAGCACATTGGAAGAAGTACTCTTTTACTTAAGTAAAAGTCCTGCATTCAAAATGACTTACTTACATAAGTAAAAGACATAGATATTAACATCAAAATACACATAAAGCACCAAAGTACACATTATGCAGAATAACCCATTTCAGGTTTTATATATACAGTATATATATATATATATATATATATATATAATATTATTGGATTATAACGATTGATTGACTCATGATTAAGCATCACTTTTATGATGTACTTTATTTTACATACTGCTTGTTAGATTATGAATTTCCCCCTGGGGTTCAATACAGTTGTATGTTATCTTAACCTATAATAACACATCATAATTCATTTGTGGTTTATATTTTGTATCATTAATCTGAATCTGCTAAATAACTAGCAACTAAAGTTATCAAATAAATGTAGTGGAGTAAAAGGTACAATATGTAAGGGAGTAGAGACATAAAGTAGCATGAACTACAATTACTCAAGTAAATGTACTTAGTTTCTGTGCGCCATTGCAAATCAGCCATCTGCCATAAACCAACCAGCATCTAAAAATACCTAAAGTAAACTGGGATAACTGGGAATTTGAGAAATGTTCAAACAATTGAATCCGTAATACTGAGAGATTATTGGATCTGTTAGGCTATATTTAGGCAAATTTCAAGATAGCTGCAATTGTTTAATTCCTCTGGTGCAGTTCAAGTCCAAGATTTCCATCCAGCATGTTTTATTTAGTCAGCAGTTGAAGCTGAAGCAAGGTCAGTGTAATGCATGATTATTAAGACAGCTAGTTGCAGTGAGCCCAGATGCAAAGAACCAGTTATCTTCCCTTTCTCACCTAATGAATACATCCATGTTCTAATTGGAATAAAAAATGTAAGATTAGGGTGCTCAAATGCTTAAACAGTTTACATGCTTTTAAATTCACATCTGTCCGTTAATTATTTACACTCCACACGAGGGAATTAATACATATATCACACATATATTCTTGGTTGCAAAAGGAAAACACCAGGGAGGAAATGCTGAATGGAGTGTTCTTTAGTGGCAAAAGCTCTGATCGATAATGAAGAGCTCCACACTACTTTTAGACCGGGGACCTGAGGCCTGAAGAGAAAGCTGCGGCACAATTACTCCACAGTTCAGCCGACTCTTATCACATCTCATCAGCCTGTTAAGTCGGTGGTCCATAAAACTGTCTCCAGTGTGATATGCTATCGTCACATCACACCCGGATTTTCTTGAACAACACCTTACAGTTGAACAAGCATGCTTTGCAATGCATAACCACAGTGCAATGGTGAATTAGGCACCAGGGGACACCTCCAACTCTTATCGCTCATTAAACCTCAACTACACTTTCAGAACTTCAGCATGCCAGCCCAAGCAGAGAAGAAGCTTCCCCTTAACAGCAAAGCCTTGCACATATTGTTTTGTTGAGTTCCTCATTTACTGACTGACTTCAACTCCTAACTAGATGGCATATGGCAAGTTAAATTGTGTTTGCTCATATTCACTGTATGCTATTTCTGCCTCTGTGCATTGCTGTGTTTGCACAATATGCAAGTGAGTTACTGGATGTGGGGAATAATGTTGAATTTGGGTAATTAGGAGTGTGTGTGTGTGTGCGTGTGCATGTGCGTGTGTGTGTGTGTGTGTGAGAGCGTGTCTGCCTGCCTGTCTTGACTGTACGTCTACAAGTGCACACAGAATGCAAAATGACTCCCTGAGCTGCCTTTGCCTCCCTCTGGGCCTTCCAGACTTCCCAAGCTGAACAGATCAAGCCAGGCTGCCTCCCTCTCAGGGTTCAGACTGGTTAACAAGCAGCAGAATAAACGGCAGCCAGTTAAATTGTATGTAACTTTTTAGTTCGCACTAATAGTGGGACCTTTATTGATTTCTTGTCTCTGCCTTCAGCTTGGCGAAACTCTAATGGCATTGGTCAATAAAAAAACCATGAGGTGGAAGTTCTCAATACCCCTCGCCCTGTGTTGACCACGTCCCTAAAAATAGCCACTCAACCTCCCTCAGTGTCCGGTGAGCCAGTGCCATGACAGCTCAGTGCTCTTATTCAATAATATCTGCACTGCGTCCCTGTTTTATTCCTCTATACAGACTTAAGAGGGCTAACACGCTGAGCCATCCGCCAAACACATGTACTTTGACCCATTCAGATGGCCGGCCACATTCAGTGAGCACCCTGCCTATTTGAATCAATACATTTATAAGACGATGAGCAGAGCAAAAAGTTACACTGCGACTTGGGCGCGCAAATCGAAAACAAACAGCAGTTTCAGCAACTCTATCTCGCACAGCTCTCTGGGGTTTACAATAAAAATAAAAAAAATGCCCTGTGTGTCTACCACCCACTGTTTTATTGACTGGCAATGTCAATGTGTACCCTTGCCTGCTGATGTCTTTCCCTCTACTCTTGGCACTTATTGAGTTTTGCAGGAAGAAATATTATGAGCATGAGTTCAATAGAGCTGAAATTATCCCCACTTCCCTCGCAATGAAAACAACTATCTACTCCGAAAAGCCCATGTCTTTCTCCAGACTTCTCAACCCTGAACCTTGTTGACAATCTGTTTCTACTGCATACCGAGGCCTTTTGGATGTGAGCCTTTTGTTTGCTTTGCAAGTATACTGTTGAATGCAACGGGGGCAGCTAAAGGCGATTCTGTCACACAGTGATGCAGCCATTCGTAAGTCAAATTCTGGGAGGGGACCCCCGTGGTGCTGCTCCACCACAGTAAGAGAAGCAGCAGCAGCCAGCAGCTAGTATTGATTCACCTTGCAGCCTTTAGCCTGCTGTCACAGACAGTAAATATCACTTTATTTAATCCACTGTTAAATGGGCTTTAATTAGAATTCTGTACAGCGGATGTGTTTTAGTTAAAGGGTGGTTTGTGGCTAAGTTGCAAGTCAAACTATTCTGCCTGTTGTGTATCAGTTTGTCATTGTTGTTCCCCTTTCAGTAACAGTTAAATGATCATTTTATTTTAATGATGGATTTGGATCTGAGCGCTATTGAGTGCCTGTAAAGAGAGAGGGCAAATGAAACAAATAAACCCTCTCTGGGGGGATTAGTCTGCTTGCTATTTGAAAAGTACTTACAGTAAGTCCGCTAATTATGGTTAATATTTGCTGGTCCCTTGACTCAATCTAATGAAAGATAGCAATACCGTTCACTTAGAAATAGTGCACTTGTTACTTGTAGCAGCCATTACTGTACAGCATGCTTGATCACCTATACAGTAGAATATTTGAACTGCTGTATGTGCACTGTAAAAACCTTATGCAGCAATTAGTTCTTCAAGTCAGAGCATCTCACCCTGTTTAAGAGAGAACCCTTTGAAATGCATGACCACCTGTTCGACCAAATATTGGCAACAGAGCTAAAAAAAAACAAACAACTGTTGAATACCATAAGAGGGAGCAAAGAGACGACATAGATCATTGTCTTTTTCTAATTCAGTTACTTAGAGTAAATCCGATTGTGTGAACCCATAAAGCTACGTGTCAATTTTTTGGGTGATTTAAAAAAAAAAAAAACACACAAACGAGCATCCAACCTCAATTTATCTGTGTTGCTCGAAAGTGGCTGTTAAGCTTCTTGATAGACATGTAGTAGTTGAGCAGTTGCCTCATTTCTGTGAGACTAATCCTCTATATTTCATACATTTATTGTTGGATTTTGACATCTATATGCCAGTGTTTTTATGATTAAGACTTGGTGATGGATTAGGACTTGCAGACCTGCACAGTCGAGGTACATTTAACTTTGAGAGACTTTTTTCTCCATCACATTTCAGGACGGAAATATTGCGCTATTTTACTTCATTTATCTACAAAGTTTCAATTCAATTTTATCCAACCACTGCAATCACTTTGTAGAATTTTACTTTACAATACATCAGCATTTTACTTTACTTAACTACATTGTCAGACTCAGCAGACCCATACAACTCACATTGAAATACTGCCGTCACATTAACACATCAGTAATTTTGAAAGTGTGTAGTATCACTGATGTTCACGTGACTGCCAAAAATTTTAATAAATTAACAAAATAAATTAAATGAAGGGCTTTTACTTAGGCCTTTACACGGAATACATTTGACAATGCACAAGTGTAAATAATAAGCTTAATGATGGCTGCCATGACACCTAAATAGAAAGAAGCCATTGTTAATGTTATTAGAAACGTCTGTGCTTTCCCTGCTATGACAAGCCAAAACCGTCTGCTGTGGAATGGGCCTGACGAAAAAGTCCCATTGTGTTGCTACATTTTCTAAAGTACATTATTTGCAGTAGGCCTTCTTCTCTCTACTATGTACAAGGAAAGGGTTTTACAAACATGCTCAGTCATGTCCAAAAAACCTGGTCAACTTGCCTGCCTTTCCTGAGTTGTAGTACTCAATAACCGCCGCTGGGTGTCGCTCCAGAGCGTCTAATATCGCTCCTGCGCGCTTATTCCGCCACTATCAGCCCCTCTGCCTGCCTTGTACTGTGTGTGCGTGTGTGTTTTGTGTCGGATAGAAAGTCAGCCTGCTTTCCAGCTGAGTGCTTGCTCTCTCACAGTGTGTGTATGTGTGTGTGCGTGTGTGTGTGTTGTCATTATTATCCACTCTGCTCCCAGCTCAGAATGGCCAGATTCACTCAGACTGAAACAAGAAGGCAGCACCATCCACAGCAGCCCCAGCCCGCTCACTCCAGCCTGGTTTTCACCGGACCGGGGGCACCACCGACCCAACAACCACTACTACTTATCCCACATCAGCACCAGTACCCTCAGATCACATTTCCGAAACCCATGAACGGGACAGAACCCATTTCAATTCATCCGGAGAGCGGCAACATGAAAGACCAAGATGCCATTAAGCTGTTTATCGGGCAGATACCGCGGAACTTGGAAGAAAAAGACCTGAAACCCCTGTTTGAACAGTTTGGGAAAATCCACGAACTGACAGTTCTCAAGGACCGATACACCGGCATGCACAAAGGTAACGTGTCGCCCCTCAAATGGCTGCGAGGCCCGTATAAAGCTGTGTAATTGCTTATTATTTCCTGCACCTTCTGAACTCATTTGTGTTGAAACAATAATGCGAAAATACGGGAAAAAATGTGTCACTTTTTTCCTTTTTTCTTTTTTTTTTTTTTTTTTTTTTCATTTAGTCAGTCTCAATCTAGATATCAGTCTTACTGTTCTAAACAATTCTTCATGTGCATCATTGCTTACAGGTTTTCATCTCACATTCTTGAGGTTTGTTATTTTGTCCCAGATATGATTGTTTATAAAGTTCTTTTTTTTTTATCTAATATTTTTTGAGCATTTTCTATTTCCATTTAGATCATTCCACATTTTTGATTACGCGGACAAGCACAAATGGGAGATTTATAAATATTAGGAGCGCTTGCAGCGTCACAAATGACGGGGTGACAAACTGTGCTGCCCATGTTCTGAATTTCATTGAAATCTTCCTAACATGGTCTTAAGTGGGGCAGAGGCGCTTGGAAAGGATGCATTTTTAAAGAGCCTTCCCTTGCCAGTCCCGTCTTTTTGCGGAGGGGCGGCATCATTTATTCATCCCATACGCTTTCTCTAACATCTCTCCCCATGTGCGAATGGGGCTGGGTGCAAACCCAACACACAGCCAAATCAGTTCAATACCACGATGTCTCCAAAGGGCGCAAGAACTGTCGCAAGATGACGGACGTCGCCACGGAGAGTGGGCAGTGATGCTGCGCTGCTTCTGCTGAAATGGAAGGCTGAGGGAGGCGGAGGCTGTAAATCCGCTCAGCTCACTACACACAGTGACAACTTCCACCTTCCGTAATGAAGTTGGTATTAAAGATGTGCGTGTAGATCTCTTCCTGGGTGGGAAGAAGAAAAAAAAAAACATTTCACAATATGTGGTCCCCCCCTCACAGTCAATCCACGCAGTGTAGACGTCATCATCATCATCATCATCATCATCACTCATCATCGTCACCACTTTCAACCAACTTTTATTTTGTTCACGTTTTTTATTTGCACTCAGCCATGTTGGACACAAACCATAACCTCGTTATGCTTCGCTGGGAATAATGACTGTGATAGTTAATTATTATTTTTTTTTATTATAATCATAATTTGAACACATCGGTCTACAACACCATATTCATGATTCAAAGACTGAAATCCCTACACAGTCCAAACACGAGTTGTGACACGCTTTATTCTTTTGCATAACGTCGATGGGACATTATGTGCGTTCATCTCTGTGTTTCCAAAACTGCCCAATACATGTCACAGAGCAAAAGCATGACTATCATTTTGGCAGAGTATTAAAAAAAAGGGGGGGAGGGGGCGGGGGACTATTTTTCTAAATGTAATTCCCCTTCCTTTGGATTCCCCATCTTGCACTCCTGCAGAGCAGATGTTGATATGTGAGGGATGTTAGTACAGGAGATAAGCCTTTTATTGCAGTGACATTTAGAAAAGACAAATGACAATCTGTGACAGTAATGTAAATGCCATTTACAAACAATGTCTTCTATGATATATAGAATCAGCAACAAAATATATTACATTTGTTACCATTACAATGGTTGTCCACAACTGTCTCCAAGGCCTTGTATTGAGGCCGTAGCAAAAATAGACAGATAGATAGATATCTGTTTTTGTTGCCATATATATTTGTTAACATGTTGACACCCTGGAATGGATTGCACAGTTTTAGAAGACACAGTATTTCAACAATCAAAAAACTTTAAATGAGATTTTTAGATAAATTTTTTATTTTTCATGTTACAATTAGCAGCTGATCTGAAATATCGAGTCTGCAACATCTGTGTGATCATATTTGCATCAAAAAAAAAGTTATGTTTAGGTTTATGCAGGTTTTAAAGTGGATGCAGCATCAGATTGTACTATCGTAGCTTCCATTAGCAACATATTTCATGAAGCAACATGCTGGATGGCTAACGCTCCTCATTCTACAGTTGATATTCTCAGTGTGTAGAAGGGAAGACGTCTCTTCAGTGTAGCGCTCATTTGGCATTCATCGGTATGTGTATGCGCGTGCATGTGCGTGCGCACATATTCTAAAATGTCATTGCCCTGTGTTGCATAATGATTGCAGTATATAGCTCTTGAGTGATTGTCACCCAATCATGGTGTCAGGAAAAGACAAATTATTTTACAAATGTTAGCTCGTTTATTATGCAGTTGGATGAGGTCACCGCTCCGATCTGCGTAAACCATTATAACAACTTAATCCAAAATGTTCTTCCTAAAACAACAAATTAATTTGAATTTTAAACAAGTGCTGTTCAATCAAATTAAATGTCTTACAATGTAATGAATCCAGGCAACACAATTCGCAATACATAATCAAATCGCTGATATGTCAATGATCTCTGATGAAGTCATTTTATAGTTAATCATGAGAAGGATTATGAGTATGGACCCTGGTGGAAACACTGGAACAACACCCTCAAACAGCCACATTCAGACGGACAAATGATGGACTGTATGCTCACACACACACACACACACACATTTCATCATTCTAAGTGTTGTGCATTTATAGTCACTGCAATTATTCTGTCATTTTGATTTTAATTTCATCCACATTGTGCTTTGTGTGTTTATTATTTCTTCCCTTTCTTATGCAACTATTTTTTCTCCTTGGTAATCCATGAGGGAAAACATGGAATTAGTTTGTAAAGCGTGATAATAATGCTTGGCCATAATAACTTGACTCAAGAGGATTAGCAAATGTGCATTGTCTGAAGCAGCAGTCTCTTGGGTGATCAGCTGGTTGCTTCCCTAAACAGTGGCTGCCTCTGCCAATTAAAAATTCAGTCTAGTCTGCCTCTTCAAATGATTAATTCTGCCCACGCTGTCGATGGCCTGCCAATTATTGTCGCCCAATTGGTATTAATAGGTAGAGGATTTCCTGATGTTGAATTTATCACAGACTGTGAAAACTTCTCCCTTTGGCTCTAATTAGCTTCCACTTATAGCACATGCAAAACACACACTTGCACGCTTATGCACATGTGTATATGCAAAACCTAGTCTGTGGTCTTATTATCAGCTCCGCCAATGAGGTTATGTTTTCGGTTTTGTTTTGTTTGTTTGTCAGCAGGATTATGGAAAAACTGCTGTCCCAAATTTGATGAAACTTTGTGGAAGGCTTTTTTTTCCCTGGATTTTCTTTGTTCATTTTTGTGTTCGAATTGACAAAGTGGACGTATATGCGAAGCGCTTGGATCAATAGTTGATCTGTTTCATTGTAGATTTTTTTGTTGAATTGCCCTATTTGTCTGGACAGATTTTATACTATGAGTTTGGTTGAGATTTATTAATCTTCCATCGTACAGTAAAGTAACATGAGCTCGAACAAGAGGGAAAGAGAAGGAAGAACATTGTTGTTTTTCTGCAGGTGTGATTCAGTACAGCAAGACAGACAGACAGACAAAACAACCCCTACACTGCTTCAATCTGCCCGCCAACTCAGCCCGGGTATCAATATTAAACTAGTCTTGGGTGTCATTGTGTTAATGCATTTATAAATGGACCAAAGATATTGCCGTAGACCCCAGCCAAGCAGAAGCACATTAAATCACAGAATAATCTAATGAAATATTTATTCAAGTTTATGTTTTTTTTCTCCCTCTGAGCTAGTCTGATGGATAGCGTTCCTCTGTGGGTTGCCCTCCCAATAAAAAAGAGAAAATGAAGGAAACAGGAATAGTTGGAACATAGAATATGCATCAAACCAAACTGATATGGTATTACTATGAGACTGCAATTTTTCATATATGAAATGATGCCTGAAATGCAGAAGCAATAATGAAACTAAGCGCTGGTTTGTGAAAGCCTCTCCCTCATCTTTGACATGATGGAAGTGAGAGCGGATCTACACGTCTCCATATTGTGTGCGCCTTATGGAAAGTGTCAAAGATCACGGCACTGCTGTAGGACAGCGTCCCCCCTGGGGAAACAGATGGGATAAATTCACTTACAGACTATAAACAGAGCTGTAGAAGTGACATGGACGGTACATAGACAACACTCTGTGATGATATTACTGATTTACTGTAACAGACATCAGTGGTTTCAGAATGAGGAGCGCTGCCTCCCTCTCTCTCTCTCTCTGTTCCTCTTTTCTGTTGGTTTTCCAAGGAGATTGCCAATCTCAGATGCCGACAAGGCCGCACTCTGCCGGAGGTTAGTGTCCGCTCACCAAACTCACCTGGCTTTTGTTCTGTCTCCGCTTCTTTCTCCTTAATTCCTGCCCAAGAGAGCCTTTCAAATGCATTGATTTCCTGCACAAATGCAACATTCATTATGGCTTGCAGTATATCATGCTTCCAGTACGCGGGAAGTGCCGTTATTCCTTGACCTTTCTGGAATATGTTTGCTCTTAATAGGTGCCTGGAGCAGGGGACTGATATAGGAAGATGTTGCATGAGGTCTAAGGGAAAACGTGAACCATTTTCGTTACTAATACACACGTTTATGAAACTATACACTACATTTGCATTTTATTAAATGGACTAAATGAAGCTCTGTGGTGGTTTGTTTTAGACCGTGGACAGCGTCATGTTTGCAGGCATGATTATAATGGCATGGGTGTTAAGGGTTAAAGACACTTTAAAAGGTTTTTCATCCCTTGGCTACCTGGAAGTAAGTCCATTCGTTTTTCTGTCATGGCGTTTGCTTACGCTTCTTAGAGTTTGTTGATACAAATCTTTTCATGATATGATTGTTGCTGTGATATTATAAAGTCGTAAGTGATGTTTTAAAAGGATAAGCTTTCCATTATACATTTATTCAGGAAATATTACGGATTAATTTGATACAACAAGAAAGGTGGTACATTTGAATTTATTAAAATTGTTAGAAAATGTCCTACTGCCTTTCATGGCTATTCTAACCGACTAAGAGAGGATATTTTGTTGAATTATTTTTATCTTTTTTTTATCTTTTTTTTTTTTTTTTTTTTTTGTGTTGTAGGTCACATTTCTCTTCTAAGAGTCTTTAGAGGCATACAGCCTTCTTGTTCATGCACAAAGGTCACACCAGCTATTTTCTTAGTCTTAATAGAGGGATAGAAGCCTATCTATTTTGTATGGGTAGCTTAGCAGAGAGTGCCATTGCCTACAGAGCAGAGTGTACTCTTATGGGAGGGGGGGGGGGGGGGGCGGGGGTTATAAAGGCACAAGGGGGGAAAAGAGAGGGAGGTGGGGGTTGGCGGTTTCTGTTAGAATAGCATGAGCTCTTTAATGTTGTGTTTGAGCCTGGCTGGGCAGAGATTCATTTTAGATGGAAAATGAAATAACAAGGGAGAGGAGAGAGAGAGGAGATTTTAATGCAATGTTTTGTGATAATCCCTCTCCATTTTGGAATGGTTCAGGAGAACTCAAGCGATAAAGCCTTGTACAAGCCTGGAAAATAATAAGTTATTTGTCTTGCCTTATAGTACTGTGCCCTTGGAGGGCTCGCTAACCCCCATGTTTTGGCCAAAAAACAATCACAGATTAGTCAAGCTGTCCCATCTCTCTGAATGCCAAATGGTTGAGCCCTTGATGCTGGTGTAAATGAACAATGCATTAATGTTGTACATGTATCTGCCTGGGAGTGCATGCAAACACAAAGCTGTGTGGATATGACTTAGCGCTGTCACTCGACCGAATTGGACAGGGAGGATGGCACATGTATGCTGCGCGGCCCACAAGGCAAATGACAGACAGACACATGAGCAGAGAACAATGGATGAATGGACAGATAGATAAGTGGAGGGGAAAAGATGAAGTGTTTGTCAGAGATGCAGAAACAAATAGTTGCTTTCATCCCAAGGCAGTGGGAGAGTAGAGTGATGGCTCAGCTTGGGACATGGAGGATCCCTCTGACAGGTTGAGAGCCGCTTGGACACCGGAGGGCGGGGTGGTTGGAGGCTGGAGGTTGGAGGGTGGAGGAGGAGGGGCAGAGGCCAAGTTTGGCGGATGTATAAAATAATCACTTGAAAGCTGTTAACATGAGAAAATCCCTCTTGTAACATGAGTAATACTTATTCTAATATTACTTCTGCTGCTGCTAGTGCAAATATGACGACTTCTACAACTGGTCTTAGAGGCGATTTACTATTTTATGGCTATAAATGTTCTTAAATTACCAATGTAAGCAAAAATAAAAATGCTTATATTCGCTGTAACAACAATTAAAATGAACAACATACTGTACATAACACCTCCCTAAATGGTAATTATGACATGGTAAACAGCACTAACAGCATCGAGACCTTTTTCCTACAGCAATAAAGCAATCCCCAATTTGTGATGAAGACACATTTGAGATTGGAAAATGTCTATGACTGCTCAGGTCCGTGAGGGATGTGTGAAGATACACGCTGCTCAGCACAGTTATAAATAGAAATTCTGTGGTATTTCCGAAAATAGGTTAAGCTGCCATCGCTGCACTGCTGGCATGACATCACTGATTGCCTGCCAGCCTCCCCCAAAAGACTGCTCCCATACTGTGCTCACAAGGAGGGAGAGAACGAGGCAGAGACAGACGCTGCATCTGTGGGCGACTGTAGGGCCATGTCCCCATCATTTCCAGCGTTGGCCCCCCTACACTCCTCACACCCCATCCCTTACATCACGCAGCCATCTCTCCCCTCACTCCTTCCATCTATCCTTCCCGCTGAAGCAGCGACGCTGTAGCTAACAGTCTCTGTGCTTTATCGCCAGAGACACAAACCGGTCAGGAGCTTTGTACTGGAGATGTATCGCATCCACATTCTTGTTAGCGTGATACAAGCAAATGATTTGCCAAATAGTGCAGAAGACACAGATGAGAGATTGAATTTGTGTTTCTTTTTTGGTGATCAAATGCTGACGTGGTTGAATGAGCAGTGCATGCAGACTTTATATGGGTTCCAACATGGCACCCGTTCACTATTCAACGGTAGATCTGGCTTAATTAAAAAAGACTACTCAAATTAATTAATGGCTGATGGGCTCTCATATCTGTTTTGTCTGCTCTTCGGGTTCACTTCAGAGTTCTTTCTTTTGC
>CALSCE010010686.1:16575972-16603598 GCA_943593645.1 Bovichtus variegatus | reverse complement strand
GTGTGTGTGTGTGGTTTTTCTGCCCCTCACCTGTCTTTCTTCCTCATTCCTCTTTCAATCTCTCCATCTAAGCAAACTCTGGGCCTTTGAAGCGCTGTCTTTAAAGGTATCTTTCAATTTGTAAAATCAAAGTGACTGAGAACCTGATCCGTCTCTCAGTCCGCAGTCAGTCAGTTTGCAGCTGCCAGTCATCTGTGATTGTGGCTTAATCCTATGATCAATTGATCCGTCTCAAAGGTTTAAATGCCTTTCACTTTTCAAAAGAGGACAAGCATTGTTAGAAATATTGCATCAAATATGTCAATTAGGTACATTAAGTGGAAGCATATTGTGCACTGTAGCAGCAGGCAATGGGTGTGAGCCAAGTGAAAGTGATTTTATTATTTCCTCTTGCCTGGTCCTGTTTGTTTTTCCTAGAGTTTGTTATGGTACATGAAAAGAAGGGAATGCAGTTTTCTGACTTTGACTGGGGGGGGCTCAGAGAAACTTTTATTGATTTCTGTGTAAATCCCCTTGCCGGAGCAGACTCGGCTGGGGGAAGGAGGCAGAGACGACGGGTCGGAGCGACAGGACTTGGCAGGTAAACTCTTGTTGCCCTCCCAGAAGTAACACGGCAGGAGGCAGTAAGTGTGAACCTACACATTATTTACAGCTCTGTGAAACTCCATCCATTAACAGTGTCAATTAGCCAGCTCATCAGGGATGCAGGCCTCTAGATGTATTTATAGATCGTGCCCAGAAGAGGGATGAAGTACACAGATAGTCTACAAAAGCCAAGGCTTACTTTAAAGACCACAGTGCGGTGGAGGATGCCTAAGTGTCGTATCCTAAGTGTTATTCAGAACCACATATTGAAATAGTTCTGGCCAACTTGGGAATGGGTGGCCAGTTGCAATCTATCATGTCACCCCTTGGAACTGCACATACCACCAAAGAGCATTATCTCAGGAACTTTACAAGGAACTAGTTGGAACTGTATTACTGTTTGCACCCCTGCTAATGCTGCTACGCCTACACTATAAAGCCCTGTGTCAGCTTTTGATAGAAATACTTTACAGTTGGATTATATATGAAGAATCACTTGTGCCCAGAGAGAACTATTTAACCTCAGAGCCACACGATAGATTGTGAGTGTGAAAGTGTCTATCTCTCTTCATTGTTACGATGGCTTCTTTGTCCCAGTAATAATCCTGAAACATACACAGAGCCTTTCAGAAATAATTAATTGTCACACTCATTAGGCAATGCACGCCACACCATGAGAAGTGCATGTATATGTTTTGATAAAATTCACACTTTCACACACATGCACACAGGCAGTCCTTCAGGATGTGCTGCCTATGGATCTGTTTGACTGCAGTGTGGAGGCTTTAGTGTAGTCTATGTGAGCCAGTAGCAACAAATCAATTGCTGAGGTCTCCTACTCAGGGGTCAGAGAGGATACGAAGGAGGGTCCAGGGACTATTTCTTGCCCTCATGATGGACATCGATGCTCCTCTGCGCTCTGCGACGTTCATCCTCCCCCAGCCATTGCTCAAGGTGAAGGGAAGATGGGAGGGGTAGTGAAAGGAGAAATGGAAGAGTATTTGGAGCTGGATGTAGCAGAGATGGAGGGATGGAATGATTGATGTAGGAGTGATGGAAGAGTGTAGTCAGCTTCAGGATCATGAGATGGTGACTGAGCACAGGCGCTGGCTCCCTTTAAGGTGGCTGTCTGACTTAATTAAGGTTTACAGGTTACGCTAGGCTACTGCTTATATTACAGTGCTCATTACAAGCCCATTAGGCCTGAGCAGAGAAAATATTGTTGTCAGAACAATGAATGAGAGCATTTTGGAAAGTCCCTGCCAACTCTATGCTCCAGCTCTTCTTTATTATACCTCTCTGTCTGCCCCCCCTCAATCTGCCCTCCCTGAACATTGGCATGATGGTTTGAGTGTGTGAACAGATCGAGGATCTTTTTTTCAAAGGTGAGGGAGTGATTATATGAGTTAAAAGCTTCTCCGAGACCAGACTGATTACCCCCCTCATGGTCAATCTGGGCCACTGAGCCTCCTGCCTCCCTGGCTGGCAATGATTCAGGTCATAATCACATTGTATCAGTGCTGATGATGTGTGTTTCAGCTTCCGACCCCTCTGAAAGGCTATCAGTTCCCCCAGAGCCCCACATGGCAGTAAATGAAGTAAGCAAGTAATCTACCCACAGTGATAGCATTTTCCAAAGAGTGCAAATGATGTGTGAGGGAGCAGGCGAGACTGGTGCCAGAACTGGCTTGGTTTCTGCTACCTTCACACTTTCTGGCCAAGAAAATGCCACATTGAGGGCAAGTTCACACTTTTTCATATCACCGAGGCTGTTTAGCTCCTCTGGGGCAAGGAGATGGAGAAAAGGGAGCAAAGAGGCTGAGTAAAAAGAGAGACGTGGTTTAAACCAACTTAGTCCCTATGGAATTGCATTCCTATTTGACAGTTCTGCAGTACACGATTTATTCCCAATGCCAATGTAGAAGTAGGATTTTATATTGAGCTCCTCCCGTTCACGTCAAAGCTTGTAGCTGTAAGTTACTATAGTAACTATAGTGGCAGGCACAAATTAATGTCTTCATGGTCCTACCAGATATATCATTAAAGGGCCAGTGTGCAGAATCTAGTGGCATCTAGCGGTGAGGTTGACTCAATACCCCCCTCCCATCCTCCTACAAGTGTGTAGAAGAACATACGATGGTCTTGTGGTACATTTCTGCCAATAGATCCTCCTTAATCCTACATACTGAACCTTTAAATGCCAAGGTAGTTTGCTTTTTGTGAAATTTCATCAAAGAAAATTTGAACCCCCTGAAAAAAAAGCACAAATACAAGAAAGGACCATTGTTTGAAGTTAGGAGCCCACGGCTTTGCAGTAATTCTTTTAATATTCAATGACATTCAGATTAACTGTAAGGTTAACTGTCTTTGAGAGCCAGAACGTACATTTAAAGTGTATTTTTTATGTAATACGTTTTTTTTTCTTTCTTTCGTTCTGTCTTTATTGAACGTTGTGAACATAAAGACATTCAGCAGGTCATGGACATTTTAAAACAATTAAAGAAAAAGTAAATACATTTAAATAAAAATCTAAAAATAAGAGATACACAATAACATCAATAAAAACAATATATCCTAATCAGGGGCTACAAAAAATTATTCCTTAAAAAATATCCTTGTGCATGTTTCTGTTTTTAATGAGGGTTAATGAATCTATGTAGAAATTAATTTCAACCAGAAAAATATTAAGGTTTGGGAGGGACTAAAATAATCTTGCCTTATGTAGGCCTATGTGAAATTTACCAATTGTAAGTATAAGATCTGTTTTGTATCTCTAGTGTAGCTATGAAGGTAGCTGATGCAATGCACCTTTTGATCATGTAATGCAGCTGCTGTGTGTGTGCTATTGCTCAGGTAAGGTTAGCTGGTAAACATGTACATTTCTTCAGACATATTTGCCCTAGTATGCTGATTTAGAAAAGACAAAAGTTGAATACTGTTTATATTTCAATTGGGGACAGCATTAGGGTATGTAAAGTTTGTAGATTATAGTTTATTTTAAAAGCTAATTATATTAAAGGTTTTTGTATTGATATATTGTTTTTTTTTGTTTTTTTTTGTTGCTTATATTCTCATTGTCCTGTAAGGTAATTTATGAATGATAGTAAATTACTATCTTACTACTTACTATACAGTTATACACTGGGTTATTATTTATGGCATTGCATGAGGGACTGTAACGTATATACATTGGAGGGCAAAATGTCAGGAGTTTTAAAATTGCGCATTGTGCCAAAGGTGGATTACTGTCATGAGCCCATGATTCCCAATAACAGGAACAACATGGTAAAAGATGTCACTTACCTTGGTGACATTTGTCCAAAAAGCACTATTCCCCTTTGTCATTACCAGTACAAATATAAGTACAGTGGAGGAAAAGTAAGCGTGTGCATGTAAGTGTGAGTGTTGGCTGTATTTTACTGTAACTGTGATAATGATTTTTCTGTAAGAGCTGAGTTTCATTTTCATAGCCGTGACCATGTCCTAACAATATTTGCAGAGCATATTTGTAAGATTTTTGCAGAGTTGTCCAATATTGATCTGTTTGGCGAATAGGTTTCTTAAACAGAGGTGGTTGAGGCATGTATTTCGTCAGTGGTTGGGTCTTTGTGTGTGTGTGTGTGTGTGTGTGTGTGTGTGTGAGTGTGAGTGAAAGAAGGCGAGCGCAGTGCAACTTAATAGGTGGAGTAATATGTGTGTGTTCTTATTTGTTGTTGTATGAATGTACGTTTGTATGCGAAGGTCTCGTGTTTATTTGTATCTGGTCATGCGACAACTGCGTGGGTAGGCAAAAGCTTTGTCCCAATTCTAATCTTTATTAAATTGCAGTTTTTGATTATGAAGTGGATGACGAAATGTCAGTTTGCAGTTAAAATCCCCTTGAGTTCATGTTTATGAATGATATTGTCAGAGCTACAGAAAAAAACTCTTGCTTGATGGTAGAAACACCTCAGAAAATGTGGTTTTATAATCTTTGGTAAAACATATTACTCTCACCTTCTGAAATTTATATTGGCAGTGGCTAAGTCTTAGTACAAAACAGCATATAATGATTTGTTGTAAACTAACGACCCAAATACATACTGTCTAGTCTTAGTATGTAATATATATTTATGTAATAATTTAATAAGTGTGCCTGAAACAAGTGCTTACACAGAGTAAGAGGATCAGCTGTGTGTTTGAGTATGCATGGATTTTTATCAACAGGACCTGTAAACTTGATAAAACAATAATCAGAATATCCTACTGTGCTGCACACAGATGCAGTTTTGGTAACGGAGAACCCGGGCCACGATGAATTGTAAATGTCTGCGGTCGCCACAGCTATACCGTATCCTACTAACTCTCTCTTTCGCGTTGTTTCTTTGTCTCGCCCACTCACTCTCTCTCTTCCATGTAAGACTCTTTAATTACTTGGAATTCAACACCGTGGAGATGGAGAGACTCAGCCCTATTACCCAGTACACACCGCGCACACTGAAAAATATATCATGAAGAAATAGGATACCAGACAAGTGCAGTTGGCATTGACGAAGCAGAGGGAAAGGGAGCAAAGAGGAGGAATTTCTTCTCTTTGGAGCTGAAATCAATGTGTGAGATAAGGCTGTTTTAGGTTTGTATCAGATGATGCAAAGGATCATCGCCTCACAATGGGAAGGCTTCCCCATTGCTGTGTCAGCAGGCTCTGATTACAGTGGCTTTTTGTTGTGTTTCAAACTATTTCATCATGCTCCCCCCCTCACACTTTTGCACTTGGTATGCAATGCAGCACTGGCAATTTGTACGTGTTTGGATTCCAATTATGGAGTTGTTAAAGCTTTCTCGCCTGTGGCCTGCAAATTCTTATTAAGCCATACATTAAAGAGCACAGAGTCGCATTTAAATGGAGTTCATGTTTCTCTTTTGTTTGCCAGTCTTGTGGTTGTTATTAATTTATTCTCAATGCCCTATGCATTACACATTAACAAATAAATCGTGCTTGTGATTGTAATGCAAAACACTTGTTTCTTATTCAGAGATAGGGCCAGCATTTGTCAAGTAAACCAACAACAACAAGCCCAGAGAGAGCGAAAAAGAGAGAAAAACAACCACCAAAAATGGAGCCATTCCCTCCTATTACCCTCAACCATGTAAGAAACAAACAAACAAACAAACCTAAAACAACGATGACATTTTCCACAGAAGAGACAAAGGGAATTAGACAGCAGTGTGAGTGATTGAATGATTTGCTTGGTGGCCATTGGAAATCATTAGGATAGGGTAGCTGGGACAAGGGAGGCTATGGGGAGGGCTGTACCGTGAACAAGCGCTACAGTCAGCCACCTCAAAGGTCACGACCCTGGACAGACTCCATCACCGTCTGTCTTTCTCATACTGAAAGGCACGGCAGGGTGCAGGCTGACTGTCCCAAACAAAAGAAGGAGCTTTATGAAATGGAACAGAAAGAATTGAATGGGATTTAGATAAGAGTGGTCAAATGCTTTCTGGATAAAGGCAGGTGTGTGTGCAGGCACATACACACATGTGCTGACACCTTTAGGCTTAGAGCAGCAAGGCAAAACGGGTTACAGGTCGATCAATGGATCAATCACTGACATGGCATTTTAACCTCCTTCTGATGCAGTCCTGCAGAGGTTACAGTGGAGACATCACCAAAGAGCATGAGCACACCACAGAAATGGCCGGTGAATGTTTAGATGGGTGAAAGTGATCTCATATTATGCAACAAGACAACAGATTGGAATATTGTCCGTGTAAAGACGCTTAATACATCACCACCCACTGAATACATTTGGCTGTTGAAATGAGATCCAAAAATGCAGTGGCTGCTAATAAACCATCGTCAGAGTGGCAGAAATATGATGCATGGTAACCCATATGAACCTCATTAATAGAACACAAGCAAATCTATTTATTCAGACAGTCAGGGGGAAAATGATTGCCTCAATACTCCATCTGGTTTCTCTCCATCTCTCGTCCTCCCTGCCTTTTCTCTTTTCGTTTCTTTTCTCCTCTTCTCTTCTTTATGTATTCAGTGATTTTGACAGATGTTGTGTGTGTGTGCACGCATGGCAGCATTCACCCTGGAGAGTTTTAACACCACATCCTGTCCTCCCATCTTCTCTGTCAGTATCTCCCTCTTTCCTCCATCCCAACACTGATCCCATCCCTTCTTCTGTCCTCTTCTAACCCTCAATACTCTCCTGCAGTCCTGTTTCTTTTGTCTCCGCTGCTGTCACAACCATTCAGTGTGGGGACGCTGGCCAGGCTGCTAGGAGCTTTTGACAGGACATGGCACTAGGGATGGGAAGGCTGGACAGGCCTGGCAATTCTTCCGAAGAATTCTCAGCTCATCTCTTAACTTTTTTTTTTTATTGCGGTTTTGTTTTTTTCTCCTCTCCCTTTTGCCACCTGGGAAAAAGTGTACACATGTAGCCTGGTGTATTTCACGGTTGCCTGTTTTTATTAACTTGCTCTGTTTATTCCAAGAGGTGTTTGGAAGGAGTTTTGTGTTTTCACTGACTCATTAGACCCTCTACGCAGATCTGGTTTCTTAATTGTGTTAATTGCTCAGTATCCGGACATAAGAAGTCAATTATATTTAAACATGCCAAACATCTTTATTTCCTAATTTTCCAATTGCTTTGTAATTTCACCACTGCCCTAATATTCTTTGTTGATGTTTCTTTTAAACTGCTGCATCGTTTTAAAAATGTTTTTAACAATTGTTCTTAAATTGTGTGTAATTCTAATTACATTTACATGTGGTCTCCTCTGTTGCAGGTTGTGCATTCCTCACCTATTGCGCCCGAGAGTCTGCCATCAAAGCCCAGAACGCCCTCCATGAACAGAAAACACTGCCAGGGGTAAGTGTCTGTCTCTCTATCTTTTTCTCTCCCCTCCTTTTCTCACTCCCTCGCTTTTCTCTCTATGGTGGTCAACCATGCCATCTGCACTCGGCTGCACACCAGCCGGCATTCTCCTTGTATAGTCCCAGAGATGAAAAACACTTTGGAAAGCAATTCAATCAATAGCTCAGCCTTTTAAAGGCCCGGTTTCAACTTTTCCATGTGTCTATTCTCTAGGGGATATTGCCAGCATTGATCAGACCCACTCTGACTCACACTTTTGAAGCAACAGCATAGAATGACAGTTTTTGGGGGACAAAGGTGCTATCAACAGAAAGCAGTCCAGTGTTTCCCACAGAATTAGATTCTAGTTGTGGGTGGCGGTAGCCCACCTCGGGACGGAGATGGGGTTCTTGGGGCAACAACTGCCGGTTCTTGATGGGAATGAACCATGTGTGTGCCTAATGTGTCACTAGACGCCTGTCAGACAGGAATGACGCAGCTCGCAGCACCCAGTACGCTGCAGTGTGAACATCATATGTGGTGCTGCAGCATGTCAGGCCGTAGTCCCGCTGTTGGTCCAGCCCGGCAGCTAAAGGCAGCAGCGCCCGAAGCTGCGTCCTGCCGCGACTTCTTCATTGACTGCGTATGGCATCCTTCTTTCAGACGGATAATAAAAAATTCAATAAACAAAAAGCTAAAATAGGTCACCAAATATATTTGGGCGGCTGTTAATATACCTGGGCGGCCCGCCAAATAAAATCTACGTGTGGGAAACAAACAGAGCTTAGATTAATGATATTGAAATAATTAATTTGATAAACAGAAAATCACTCTCCTACATGTTCAATTGGGCTTATTGTATTTGTATTTACTTGCAATTATCTGTCATTGTTTTTGTGATTATGCATATGTGTGCGAGTGTGTATGCTGTGCATAGCGGTAATGTGTGAGATCCTCACACGTGTGGAAAGAATGTCAGCAAGAGACAGAAGGATGGAGGGGTGGGTAGATGGAGGGGTGGGTAGATGGAGGGGTGGGTAGAAGTGGCTCCCCACAGAGGCGGCAGGGAGAAACATCAGTAGATCCCTGCCCTTCCCACAAACAGCCCGTATGATAGGCCGACAAAGAGCCTGAGAAACCCAGCCAAAAGGCACATGTTTCAGGTAAACATTTAAATGCAACTACCACAAACTTTGAACATTATTTCTGGTGGCTTTCTTGATAAGCACGTTGTTTCGTTTATCCTGCAAATTAGCCAAGCGCGAGGCTGGAGGCCGTTATTCTCCTCCTTTTTTACGTCTGCATTTGAATAATACGTTTTTTTGTTTTCTCCACATAGTGCCAGAGGATGTGTTCATGAGAGGTTATAACTGTGTTCAGCAATGTGTTTTAAAAAAAAAAGAAAAAAGAAAAAGGATTCTCTGATTCTCATTGTTTTTTGTCCAGAGTCTGGCTTTCCTGTAAGTTTCTCGCTCACGTCTCAGTCATTAATAACAGCCCCCCTTGCCAGCTTGGCAGGGCGTCCGTAAGGGTTGACCTACCACTGGGAATAAATGGTTGATGTGGCTGAATGTATAAATGAGGGCCATGAGGGCACAGGCATAGACGCTAACAAGTCTGACGCTCTTGCCTGCACTCCCTTCTTTTCCTAGTGTGTTCTGAGAGAAGAGAAGATCTCCAAACCATCTGGGCTCTGACTGGAGTGCTGTAAACAACATTTCTATAAACAGCATCACTTAACGTCAACACAAATGAATTACATTTAATGATTGTACAGCCATGGTACATGCAAGTTGCATTCTCTACACACAAGTTCTGAAAGCTTTTCCCTTTGTGCACACACGCGCTCAGTGACTTTAGCTGTATCACTCATGAAAAATAAAACCCCTTTCTTGTACCTTTCAGTCGTACTTTAGCCCTCCTGTTGACTTCCCCTCTACCCCACCCAGTCCTGTCCACCTCACATCCTCCTGTCTCCCCTCTCTCCCATTGCTGATCTGCCGCTGCTCTTCCTGAGACAGAGCGTGTCATAGAAATGTAACAGGGAGACGTTGATGGGTGTCAGGCCTCACAGGCGAGGCTGCTCTGCTGTTCCCTTCCCTTCAGCTTCACTCACACACACAAACACCAGCGGTCCAAGGAAACAGTGTGTGTGCTGTAAAACTGCATCCACACATAGCTAAGGAGGCACACACCTGTATTAACAGCAATCTAACAGCACCGTAAATTACATTTATATAACCACAATGACAGAAAATCAATTTTAGATTTTTTTTTTTTTTTTTAGGGTGATGACGTCCTAAAATATGATGACGGACATTTGAAGCTTCCTTCGAAAACCTCAATAGAATCTTTGAATGTCCAAAAAATGACATTCGGTACAGCTCCATTACAACATAACAAGAAAATATCATACAGCACATTTTACAATGAATGCCATGCTGCATTGGGTTGTGTGTGTTTCTGTATGTGCATAAAAGATATGTGCGTTTGTGCATTTGACTGCCTCCCATCGCCTCACTTGTCCTCTTTTGAGCCTCCCTGTTCCTAAATCTTTTGCGATATGACCCCTGTTGCTTCACTGCTTGATGGTAAGTAGATATGCCAGTTGTTTGTTTGCAAAATCCTGCTTGATATGCAGTTTGCCAGGGGCCATGCTGTAATTAATGTAAACTAGGAATTCTCCAGAGATGAGTTATCTGTTATTATACATCTGCGTTTCGTCATTAACCCCTGAATTGCTGCTCTCTCGCAGGGGGACCGGTGTGGTTACCTAGTTATGTTATTTTAAACATTCTGAATTAATGTCAAATCACCATCCTGCTGGACGAATGCTAATGAGTGGAACCATGGATGAAAATTGTGAAATCTAACAAGATATTCTGAATCTCATGCAGGGCTCTTTACGTGAGCACCAAGCACAAACAAGCCCACCTGCGTACACACATACGAGCATACACGTGGACACCAGCATGCACGCGCTTTAGTTTCATGAGATGGAGTGTTAGAATTTTTGGCTAAGTCTTTAGCTGGACGGCCTGGGTTCACACCCCGTGGCTGCTGTAATGTCCTTGGGCAAAACATTAAATCCCTGGCTTCTGCAAGAGAAAATATTTCATATACTTAGTAATAGTATAGTGATAGTTATAACCCTCAAGATTTTGGTCATGGTTGATTTGACATGTATTCTGCATTACTTCTGGTACATACTTGGATTGTTTTCTTTGATGTGTGCATGTACTTTAGTCTACAGGAAAGGTGTACTGCTATATAGAGAGGCAATTACAGAATGCACAACGACACATGGGATTTATATTGTTGAAAAAAATGCAGGCTATAAATTGTACCAAAATTCTTTTTGATAATCAAAGTTTTATTACATTTTTAAATGATTAAATAAAAAAACTTTAAAGATTGTATTTTAAGTTATGAGTTAAGTATCAATTGATCGCGTTATACAATGCCGTCTGTTTGCGTACACTCGGATGCTAGCATTGAGGCACTAGTTGCAATATACACAAACACACACAACCCAGTGTCCTCTTGTTATCAGAAAGAGTGCTTGTGTTCTTGGATGTTATTATCCATGTTCCCCTGTTACACATTAGCTGCTGAAAGGAACAGTATGGCCTAATGGAAGTGTACTGGACTGGAATATAGATTCCTGCGGTGAAGTGTGATGGGAACCTTAGGGACACGAGTGCTTGACATAAGTTTGGCCACCGAATAGGAGAAGCTCTGACAGTTTACCAGGTGTGTGTTGCTCTATTAGCTGTGTATGTTTGTTCGTGTGTGGTAAGCTGGCTTTGCATTGCAGCCAGCCCTATGTAGATACAGATAGCAGTGTATAAAGGTGGGAAGAAAAACATGTGCACATGGCAGCTTGCCGTGATCACGCACCGCCCACGCCAGTGAGGCTCGAATATATAATTTGTGTGCTGTTTCGTGCTTGTTTTGCTGCTGGTGAAGATGCAATACTTTTTATATTATGTTATATTGCATAACCATACGAGTGCTTTTGTCTATGCGAATATGCTTGCATGTGTAACTGTAAAACCAAATCTGTTTTCTAGTTTATCAAGTAAACTCTAAGCACCCCCTGATGACCTGAACACTGATTATTCCTTTATGGCATAATGTGTTCTTTAAAAACATAGAAACGCACTGCCAGTTAAAGCCTAGTGGTTGTTTCTACAGCAGTTGGTGTGTGTGCTTGTGAGTGTCACAGCTACACAAGTCCGCAGGAGATTTACTCCACCCAGCTCAGCATCATGACAAAATCCTGCATCCTTCACACTATCCACCAACCTATCCCCCTCCCTCAATCCCCCTCCCTCAACCCCCCCCCACCCTCCTCAAACTCTGTCCTCACACACTGCCACTCCTCAAATCCAGCCGATCCAAGAAATAATCTCAGTCGCTGCAGCAAGTCTATTTGCTGTAGCGCAGAACAACATGCCACCCTCCCCTTTTTGTCATGCTAGCATTGTGTACGACAGTGATTGTCTTGGAGAAGCAATGGTGGGAATGTATTTGCTGCATGCATTTACTCAGAGTATTAGTACAGCTCGACCTGGGGAAAGTGTAAGAGGCTGGCAGTGATTCAGGAGGCAGGTTTATGGAAATAGCACTCGCATTAAAAACCCAATGAGAGCAGGGAGAAGATTATGCTTCGGCACACACATGTGGGCTCCTGCAATGTCAACACTCTAAGTAGATCCCCTCCCTCTCAATCGCCTCCGTCTCCCTCTGTCTCCATTTCTGTCTCTCCCGCTCTCTTACTCTTGCGCTGTGCTGCACACATACCTGTTAATCTGCTGTGTGAGTGCACGTCGTGGATTCTGTCCGTATACATGTGCGTGCATGAATTTACGCGTGTTTGTATGTGTTATTGTGTAAACGTGCCAGTGCTCACCTTAGCCATTACAGAATGTATGAGAAGCGAGGAGCGGAGCAGGGCTGCGTTGCGGAGAGTAGCCGACCATGTGCGGTGGAAATGAGGCTGCCGTGTGATGGAGCCGTTCCTCGACATGCTGCACACCTTCTAGCCTTCCACTGGGTTTTGCACGCATCACACAAACACAACATATACACCCAAACTTTTTCGTGCATGCTATCCACCTGTTTATAAACCACAGACAAGCTCACTTGTGCGCTGGCCTAGCTGCCGCAAAGGCTGAATAATTCAATGCTACACTCTGTGAAGGTTGCAGAATATGAGTGTAGAGTATTGTATGACTGTGTGTGTACTGTATGTGTCTGTGTAGAGTGGGCAGCGCTGGGGGTGGGAGCGGAGCTGACTGGTCAGCATGAAGCCAATCGGTGCTGGCAGGATTGGAGGCCTTGTATTCAGGGAGAGGGGACTCGTTAGAATTAAGCCTTTGGGTAACAGAAGCGTGTCTGAGTGTGTGTGCATGCATGCATGCATGTGTGTGTGTGCTCTCAGGAAGAAGATTATAGTAGAGTAGGAAGTGAAAACAGGCATGGTGTTGGTCTTTTATTTTCCAAGATATTCTTACAGCGATATGTGTTGTTTTAATTTAACATTAGAGTTTAATGCATCCTTACTGCCCAGCAGATGTTTTTCCTTTTTGTGTGTTAGCTAAGGGCATTTCTGACTGTGAACTTAAATGTTTCATTTGAGTTTCACTCTTGTACAATCTCTGTGCCTCTGTAATTAATAAACACATAAGCAGAGATCCAGATGTTTGTTAAAATATTTGAACGCCATCCGTTTTCTCATGAAGAAACTTACCACCAGCTGATCTCAGCACTATAATAAACTGGATGACTGCAGCTGATCTCAGAGGCTACAGGAGTCTGCTTTTATAACCTTTTATTGATGCATTGAGATGGAAATAAAGAGGGCTTCGTACATACTGATACTCCTAATGGTTTTACGTCTTTGACCTGGCTTGTCTCTGAACATATTACCCAAGTAGAAATACACTGAGGATTAGAAGGAGCAGGTGGTGTCATAAAAACTCTGAATGTCTGTTGTAGACTTTTATTTTGGATTTCTTTAACTGTAATGCATACTTATTATAGGTTGCACTGTGGTACACCCGCGTGCAACGATATTACTAGAGTGCCAGTAGCAGTATGTAAGCACAACAACTTGTTTTACGTGCGTGTGCGTATTTTAGTGTGCGTCTTCTGTAATAGCATATTGGTGTAATGTACGCACAGTAAAGAGCTGCTGTACCAGAGTGCTCCTAAGGGACTTGAATCCCTACACCCTTAGAACATGCACTTACACACACACACACACACACACACACACACACATGCATCCCTGAAGCAGAAGGGACTAAAACACACAGGGTAACTGTTGGAGTCATCACAATGTTGCTTGTCTTCCACCTTCTGTCTCGCAGTTCCTCCACTGATACCCCTTTAACACAGACACACACACACACACACACACACACACACACACACACGCCCACACACACGCCCTCCTTTGTTCGGCTCGTTTTTCTGTGTGGTAGATTAGCCACATATTTAGAGAAGCCTTCTTCTCCCCAGGGGATTGGCTTCCAAGGGTATTTGGAAAAAAGAGCAGGATCTGCACTCTGCACCTGCCTTTGGAGAATAAACAACACCCACTGAAAATGTGTTTCATCATGAAATTTCATTTCATACAGTATGTATTGTACTACACTCATATGCAATGGTCTCCTTTTAGTAGCTACACTGAGTGCTGTTGTAAAACTGGAACAATCAAATATTTGTTGCATTAAAAAAAATGATTTGTGTGAAAATAATGCAAAACAGTATTGAGATATATTGGTTGACTGAATGAACAAAACATTCCCCCCCCCCCCTTTTTTTTATATGAATTTATTACAGCCAAACATTACAGTATATAATAGTCATTGTCATCATATATGAGGAAAATCGTCCACCAAAATATTCAAGTACTTTATCCGAGTTACAGATGACCGTATTTTCACCCCATCTGTGACATTAGCGCTGGTGACATTACAATGCTGCTTCCCCTCCCACTGCTCAGGGCACATCTCGCTAACAGACTCGTGGGGGGGGGAGACGTTGCTTTAAAATACCAAAATAATCCACAGCACACCCTGCCCATTAAGCCACTTCACAGTGAGAAGTGTGCTATTTTTTCTGAAGCACAGGTTAGCAAAAAAGCTGAATTATTAATGTTTTTGATATTTTTAGTCTGTTTAACCTATTTCTGGTTGTGGCTGGAGACTTCTCGCCCGCCTGTCTGTGAGATTCAATCATGTGATACGGCTGTGATCTGGGTTATAGAGCTGTTTTCTGTGTGAGATGGGGAAAACTGTGTATGTGTCTAGGTAGGTTTGTTTTTTACTTTGAATGTCACTGCCTGTATACCATACTGACGTGCTGATCTGGCTCATGTTCAGACTGTGCATTTCAATTGATCTAATGTCAATTTTGGCACAGTGAAGCATCACCTGTACCAGCGGGGCCGTACCAGATGAGTCTGGTTGTATTTCAGGCCGGTGGGCATGGCAGTGCAGACCTGTGCAAGAGGCCCAGAAACTGACTGACAATCCATCTGTGGGTCCCTGTACAGGCTTGTACCGGTGTGCCACTGCCCGCAGACACAAAGGGAAAGAGTGGGAGTAAGCGGAGGGGTGTGCACTTGGATGATAAACTATGGCCCTGAATAGAGGTGTGTGTCTGTGTGTGTGTGTGTGTGTGTCTGTGTGTGTGTCTGTGTGTGTCTGTGTCTGTGTGTGTGTCGATACAGAGGCGAGAAAAGATTAGCTTACAAAAACTGTATATCCAAATAGACAAGATGACAGTTTAGGAGGCACAGGCTCGTGTAGCTCAGAACATTTCACTTAACTCAATAATGAAGGACACACTTAAACCGCATCACCCAATGTGGCTAATCAGAGTTGACATCTCACTGGCTGGACCTTGTGCCTTTGGGAGACATGGGGTGAGTAAGGAGTGTGTGAGAGATTAAAGGGAGAATAGTTGAAATATTGAGGAAAGAGAAGAGGAAGAACGAGGCACAGGGTCATTGTTGACAGATTGAAGTCACACCTTCAGTTCTTCATTCTCTTGTCTGTGTGAGTGTGTATGCATGTTTGGGTGTGTAGCCTACTGTCCATAGACGCACAGCATGTGCTGTATGTCTTAGGTCAATTGAAATGGCACACTTGTGTCGTGGAACCAGAGGGAGCTCATTTGTAAGGCAGATCTAGCCGTGCTTTGGTGTAGTGTCCATAGAGAGGGTAAGGGGGCTGCACAGCACGACAGCCCGCATTTGTCAGCAAAAATCAGGACTAATGAAATACAGTACACATGGCTGGAGGGCAAAGGGAGGAATGTGACTGACAGGAGGCATGAGTGGAAACAGCCCGTGGCAGCCCTCCTTCATGGCTACCAATGCATCGGCCTGCCCCAGTCCCCTTCCCATCCCAGATAAGGGTAGCAGCATGAGGCATAGGGTAGAGGAGAGGAGAGGAAGTGTGTGTGTGTGAGGGTCCCTGGGGCTAATGACATGGAATACAAGTGTATGGGGAATCATAGTGATGGGCCTGCTCATGTGGAAGTGGGTATTTGAATTGCAGAGGAGGGCTGTCAGTAGAGCACGCTAAGGGAGCCAGTGTCAGGGTGATCGCTCGCGGTGAAGGCTTCTGTCGTCTGCCCTGCAGAATACCAGGACACTGGATAGCCGAGCTAGCACCGGCACGACACGTAGACACGTTCAGCACGTGTTTTTGTAGCAGTTTTATTTTTTATCAAACTTAGATTTTACCTGACACTTCATTCAAGGAGTTATGTTTCGTCCATCATGGCAGCCTTAAAGCGTTTACGTAGAAAATAACAATAAGCTGGACTGCTGCGGTATAGCCAGGAATATAAATTATAAAGTTATATGCCAACAGCTATAGTCTGTGGCCTCTAAACTATTTCAGTCCCAGCTGCAATAAGAGGCAGCTTTTAATAATTCAGAGTAAAACAGTATACTGGATGTCTTCCAGGCAGCAAGCTCACATTTAGGTGAAACACTAAATTCCCCTCTACCCCTCACTCCCACCACAACCCCAAAACCATAGCGGGGCTGTATCCGATACCCGTGAAGGGCTTGTAGGGACACACACATCACTGAGTTGTGTTGTTGTTTGCAGAGTTTTGTTGGCACTGTGCAGAGTTTTGCATTTATGTGTGTATGAGTGTGCGCGACAGAAAGTGAGGCTGCAGAGCACAGATACTGCACGGTCTTTCACTCTTGTCGGCCCTCGTGGCTCCCTGCACAGCTGTGGCACACATACATACATACGGCACGTTTTGGAGGATGCAATTTAGAGTCACGTTAGGGTGTGCGTCCTTTTAGTGCGCTTTCTGCAGGTTCTCGGACAGGAGGTGGCTCTATGAAGTCAGCTCGTAGGTAGAAATGAGAACATGGAAGCGGGAGAAAAAGAATGAAGATATGTAGATTAGAGAGTGAGAGGGGAGCAGGAGTAGGGATGGGTCAAAAAGTAAGAGGAAAGATATTTGAAACACTGAGTTGTGACATGACATGGAGGGAGTGAGAGAGTGAAATGGAGAGTGGGAAATGTGAGTGGGAGGTATTAATGGAGGGGCTCACTTCCCGATCGGGACCGTTTTAACCTGGACTGAATGAATCGGGAGAAAAAGCAGCACAGTTATGGCCCTTCTGCTGCTGAATCCCATGATGTGCAAAGGTGTCCCGGTGGCAATCATTAGGCTGACAGTGTGGTGCTCACTAGCTGAATATTCTCTGCCTATCAGGTATTCATACTAGAATATATGGACTGGTTGAAAGGACAAAAGGGAAAATCAAAATGCAACAAAAGACTTAAGAACCAGAGCAATTATGCAGCTTTGATCCCTGCACATCCCCTGATAATCCATGTTTTTCATATGGAACCAGCGTCCATTGTTTGCGCCGTTTTGTCAATATATTAATATATGATATTGACGGGGCCCATAAAACCTCTTTCAGCAATTCTCTCGATAAAACACCGAGCCAAAGCATAGCAAATATTTCCTGCAACTGTTCTTTCCCCTTATGTTCTACATTTTGACAGTGTATTTACTCAGCAAATAACGGTTCACTTGGGTATCTGTCACTTGTATATAACATAGTATAACAGGTATATACTGTAGGCCATTTTATTGCTGGTATACTAAAGTATAATAGCTGTAGAGATAGTGTTATGTATTATATGTACACGTTCAGTTTTGACAGTGTATCTCATTCAGCTGCACTTACTGCTGACCAAGAGCAGTGTGTGATAACATGTTGATTGATTTGGATTCAGACAAAAGATTTGCAATTTTCAAACTTTTCGGTTTCCTCTACCTTTTGCAGTGCAGCACAGATGCAGCACAGATGGGTTGTACCGTGGTCCACAGCAGATTGATATCCACCCACTGAAAAATGAAAAATCGTGAGAAAAATATAGAAAGAAAAATATTTTTTTCCTCTTTGCACTTAATAAAAATACAGTCGTGTAGGAAAATAGATTTGAAATATGGGGAAACAGTTACTTCATTTCATGATTTATTTAGCTTTCAGTGGGAGTGCCAGGCTTGCTTTATTACTGGTAATAAGCGTTTGAACACCTTGAAGGTTGGAATGCAGGTGATGAATCTCTGTCTGAATTTCAAACGACAATACTACGGTGAATGATCTTTAACTTGCCTTGTCGTCATTTTATTTCAAACAAATGTTATGAAGAAAAAAAAAAGCAATAGCCGTCTTTGCTAGTGTTTGATGACATGCAGTACGTACATTGTCTTTCTAAATCTAGCTGTATATTTGAAAGATTATAGAACACGGCACATGAATATGAGTGCGTGGAATATGCTCACTGACAGACAAACATAAGGATGCACTCGTGTCTGTGAGTGTTGCTCTGAGGTCAGATAAAGCTGTCTCCCATCATCACTGCACTACACCAGTAATGGAGATCAGGTAAATGATTGCCATGGCAGCGTGGGACACCACACTGCTTAAATGAGTCTAAATGTATAGAAACACACTCGCACATATATAAAAACAGAAGCAAACATGTGCACAGGCACAATCCATTAAGCGCTGGGGCAGAGGACGAGACGGCACATTTATTGACAGAGTTTATTTTACCTGTTTTTCTTGATTCATTATTTACGAATCTATCAATCTGTATGACACTGCGGCAGCACATATAGCTTGGCCGGCTGCTTTCCTGCCCGTTTTTCCATCTGCCTGCTTCTATGCGTCTGCCTGCCTATCTGGCCTGACGAGGCCTCTTCTTTGTCTATCAAAATATGTCTGCTATGCAAACTCTCTCCCCCTTTTCCTCACTTTCTTTCTCTTTTTTTTCCTGCCTCTCATTGTACATCTTTGTCATCAGACTAGTTCCTTTTATTCTTTGATCTTTTATTCCGTCTCTAAAACATTTTAAATTATGATGATGACTTGCAAATTTATCTCAGATTAATTTGATGGGTTCAGCTTGTACCCACTCGCCTCATGGGTGTGCTTTTACTGCTGCGTTATTAATATATTCCTGAAAGACTTCTCTCCAGTGCCCCTCTTTCAAGAGTGGGAAAGGGCAGAGCATGTTGTCCAACCCACTTCTTATCTTCTCCTCTATCTCTGAATTCTCTCCCCCCCTGTTTCTCATTCCTAGTCTTTTCTCATCCCACCGGTTGACTGACCTAAAGGTATTTCTGGAGCTGGAGCTTTTGACCACTAGTGGCTCTGTAAAGCGAGGGTTCGACAGGCAGATTGTATCCGCATCATGTGCACAAGGACACACATCCATGCTACGCGTATTGGGGTGTCATTATACATATTTCTGCGGCCTCGGAGAGCGCTAAAAGTTGACGTCAGTAATGTCACATTAGTGTGCTGTACAAAAGAGGATAAGAAGAAAAGAGGGATACAAATATAAAAGGCTTTGCACATCTTTCATGCTGTAGAAAATGAATGTGGTTTTAGACCTTGAAACTGTTTTTTAGTGAAAAAAATGCTGAAAATATACAAAACCATGATTTTGAGCGCTAAAGCTGAAACTGTTAACTAACTTTCCACAGGATGAATGAGAAGTCGTCAGTAGGCCAGTGAAAGTCTGTCATGTCCTCTGACACATCTAAAAGCACTTAAGCTGTGCCTGTTGAATGACCAGGATCTGATAATGTCACATTTATTTTAGTGTCCGTTCGTAGTGAGAGCCCTGTGGGTGCAGGCTGGCCAGCTGTAGTTACACTGCATGACTTTATTTCAGGTTGTTGCAAAGAAGAGAAAATAAAAGCATTTTATGCTTTTTCTCTCTCTTTCTCTCACACTTTCCCTCTGTTGCACTTTCTTTCTCTGTCATCACTGCTATCTTTTGCAACCTAGCCCCCCTTATTGAAGATGCTTGATAGTGGTCTGGCTATAGCTTACAGAAATAGGACATAAAGTAATAAAAGCAGAAAAGGTGGCAGGTTATCTAGGATCAGCATGGAGCGCAGCTGAAGGAAAATAAGAAATTACAAATATCAAAAAATGTCGGTCCACCTCAGCCCTTCCCTATCAAAACACAGGATCACTGAGCTGTAAATCCAGGCTTATTTTTTTTGTTGTTGCTGCAAACCAAATAGGCAGAAAGAGCTATTCCCTCTTGCAATAAACGAGAACAATGACATATTGCCTGGGTTACGTGTGAATGGAGCTATGACGGCAAAGTGCGTATTTGATAGCTTGATGTGGGTCTGCCGGTCAGACGCAGTAATATCTTGCCATGTCAGATATGGCTCTATAGTTGCAGCGTATACCGACACCATTGGATTGAAATGAGTGACTTAAACAGCTGTTACAGAGATGGAGCCAAAAATCATCTCAAAATGGACTTCTGCAGAACAACACACCTAGTAACATGTTTTTTTTTTTTTTCCTCCAATTTTTTTTTTTTACAGAGTGGCAGCACACAGAGCTTGTAAGACAAATCCTTTCTAATAGGAAGCCTCTAGGGCTGCAGAAGAGCATGGTCGATACAGAGACACACAGAGGGCTTTGAAGATGGCCAATCTCTCTGCCTCCATCCAAATGAAAAGGCAAGAGAGAGGCCCACAGGGACACAGCCGGGCTAAGTTTCTATAAACACTATCTACATAACACCTAAGATGTCTCTGTGTTTGATGTGACAGCGTCCAGATTAACTCACATTAGGGAGAACAACAAAGCCCTGGGTGCAGCATCCTCTCTTATTTCCTCGAAGACAAGAATAGATGGAATGTTTTTCAGACCGACTCGAGGGCATTCAAAAACACCAATTCAAACATCTAAATAGAAACACATTTATAGTTTTCATGCTTTGCACATGTTGTCAACACGTGTTTGTAGTCACAGATGAAAAGTCCCTGAATATATATTTGTTGCTTTTATTTTCATTACATTTTTTACATTTTTTTTGTTGAAATAAATACTTCTTGATTAACACATGTTACATTGGGATGCAGTCTTAGTTGCAAAATCCCATCGTGAATGATGTACACAATAATCATCACCAAAGGCATAAACTGTTCCTGAAATCTAAAACAACACAAACATTTAAATATCCCCCTCGGGTGATTTCAAAATGTGCATTTTTCTACAACAGGCAGACATTACTCACCAGTCACCATTTGGAGCTATCACACTGTTGTGAAACAAATGATGTGCTACCTGTGTGTTTGACATTCTAAGTGTCAGTGTTTGGTTTGACTAATGGATTTCTTCTGACAGAGAGGTGGATGGGCTTTCTGAGTGTCACCATGTGAATTGCAAACACAATGAACAAAATGGATGTCCTTGTGCTTTTTAAGTGTGTGTGTTATTCTGTTGCTAGCATCAGTAATGGGTGGACAGAGGTTAATAGAAGGTTTTGTGTAATGTGTACATGTTGTGGTGACGTCTTGGTCATAAACATTTCAATTAAAGCTTCCCCTGAAATTTTAGTGATGACATTTTTGGTTCTATTAATGCAGACAATGACTGAAACATGTACAGTATAGTTTACATATTACACCTAACATACTGTATGGGTTGGAATTAATTATAAAAGCATCGCTGTGTGTTTTATATCTGATCATCTTAGGTAACGCAAATAAATTATTCCAATCAAATTGCAATTAAATTAACTACATTTGCAACACTTTTGTTTTACATTTGTAGCGTTTTTTTTGTCTCATGCATTGCATAATAATGATATACTGTATATCGATATTATTAAATAACATTCGTATCATAATATTGAGTCAAGCCACATCACTCGGCTCTGCAAGCTGCTAGAAACATGCATCCTTTGGAGGGTTCCTTCATTTGACATTGACTTGACATCGTGAATTGTTGGACCTGATTCTGGCACTCAAGGATGAAAGTATTCCTTTTAATGTGTCTCATATTGATTAGTCTGCTGATTATTTTCTTCATTAATCAATTCGTAGTTGAATCTATAAAATATCCAAAAATAGTAAAGAAAAAGAAAAAAAAAAGAGCTATTAGAATTTGTCAGAGTTGAACGAAACCTACTCAAAGTGTGTGTCCCGTGTCTCTGAACCTGGAGAGGTACACCTTAAGGCCTTTTGACTCGAGAATCATGAGGTCAAAGTTAATCAAATTAACATCACTGCCTCAAATGAAATGTCTTTGTTTGACTGTTGATCACAGCGGTCGGGTTATTGAGGATTGCCATGGGTTACAGGATGAAGGCATTTGGAAACTGTGGAAATGGCTTCTCCCCTTGAGCCAAAATGGGCTCTTATGCCTTGCCTCTTCCCTTTGATGTTGACTATAAATATAAATGGACTGGGGGCTGTGGTTATTATTGTATAGAAACCTTTTTTTGGAGATGTTTGTGAATGTTTACGGAGAGGAACACCGGCAGCAGGGGAACACGGAGTAACAAGAGATTTAAGTACATAGAATCAATGCACTCTGCTTTTACATAGCTACTAGAAAAATAATGAAAACATTTATGGCATGGGCTATTTCTTATTGCTCCCCTTTTTAAAATATTGTGAGCTCAATGGATCCTACCAAACTAGGCTACGTGTTGTGGGGAAGTGAGCATTGTTAAGGAAGGAGTAAGGAAGAAATTATGGCTGTCGCAATATTGTAGCGCTGTGTTGAAGTAAAGCATTGCATCTTGAGCTTTCACCAGCCCACACGCTCCCACGTCAAGCCCATATATTTAGCAGGGGGAAAAGCTTTTTTCTTCTCCATGCGCTGTGGTGCGAGAGGTGCACGGGGGTTCTGAAATGTTTGTCTTTGTTCTCCTGGCAGAGTTTTCTGTGTGTGGGCGTTCACAGTTTCTAGGAGCACCTCGGGAATGCATTTCAACAGATGGAGGTTTTAACTCGAGTGTTGGCTTCCAAAATCAGGGCTATATGCTTTTGTAGCTTGCTATTTTAATTTGTTTGTTTGCTTGTTTGTTTATTTGCTTATGTGTTTTTTTTTTTTTCCGTTTTTTTTCGGCAGGATAATCATAGGGTGTGCCGACGAATGTGGAGTTGCAATTACGTTGTCATGTAGCTATATGTTTAAGCTGCGAATCAAATATGTGTGACACATGTATCTAACACAGTATGTTGTGGTCTGTGCTGTTTTCATGTCACAACCTATTCGGGATTGTATATTTAATAGCTTAAACTAAAACACAGTAAACAGTGAATCTGATGTACCACAATGGTCTTCATTGCAAGATTCACTAAAAGAAAAAAGTAGTGATCTCTGCTGGCTGTGGTGCTGTCCATGGTGCTGAAATGGCCAGTAGCACAAGGACCATTTCTTCTTGATGGCCTTTTTCTCTTTAGTATGAATTATGAATATGTCCAATTCTCTATTATGAACTTAATTCTTTTTTCTTCTCCATCTGGTCTTTAGTCGTAGCAATAGAGCAAGAGACAATGAGTAGTATCTGTGGAGTGGTCCACAATTCAATACATGAACGTGTGATGCATTGTAAAAAATGCACAATAAAGAAATATATGTTTTACGAGGCAAAACAATTCCTACCACCTTAGGGCGAAATTGCAACATGTTATGACACCCATCGAGTAGACTGCTTTACGTCTTTTGTCTAAAACACATTTCTTATTCGATTTGACAACCTCAGAAAAGAGTAATTGCTTTTCTGACCTGTAATTTTAACTCAGCCTTTGAATAAACCAAAATGCATACCTTTTGATTTATGTCTTTTGTCATACCGCCGAACTCCTTTGAATTACCTGAACCCATGTGGGTCTGGCTGTAACAGTATTTTTTAGCTCTCCCTGAGCTGTTGACAGGTTAAACATTTTTGGTCCACATTGTGTTTTTTTTTTCGAGATAATGAGTGCTACGATGATGATGCATTTTACCACCCTTCTGAGTACCGTAAATCACACGGGATATGCGGTTGTCTATCCTTATGCTGTCTTTATGTTTAGCATGGAAATATTTTAAGGGTCTGTCTAAAAGCACGTTCTTGTTTTCTGTACATTATCCTTCTTCTCCGTCTCTCACTTTTCCCTCTAATTCTCTGTGCCTTCCTCTCTTCCTACCTCTTTTTCTATATATTTCCAACTCTGTGTCTCGCAGCCATTTTTCTTCTCTCAGCGGTGGTAGCACTCCTTGCGGGACTGTGGGTGCTAAAGCGCCGCAGGCTTCCCCGGAGCCAGAGCGTAGCCTACAAACACTCTGTCTAAGACCAGACAGAACTCCTTTATATTAGTGCTCCCTAAATAAAGGACAGTGATCCAATGTCTGGATTCTGTATCAATGGGCGGCAGACAAAGAATCTGTTTTCCAATATAGGCCAAGGTAGCAGTCTGTAGTATACCAATTTGTTAATACTGTTTTAAACCAGTTGATGTAAAAGCTTCCTCGAACTGACATGCACCTCCATAATGCATTGTCTAATTTAATCTCCAATGTTCAGCACATAGTATGTACTGTATAAAATGTGTAGCCCAGACAGTTTAGAAACCAAACAAATAGGTCACTGTTATAGTAATGCGCTATAAATAGGTGTGTGTGTGTGTGTGTGTGTGTGTGTGTGTGTGTGTGTGTGTGAGAGAAAGAGGGATGTTCTGTGTAATTTTAGGCTCTCGGGAGAAGAGAGCAGTGCGGAGATCATGAGAGTGAAGGAGGAGTGAGCCCCCGCTCCACAAGCTAATGGTTTAGTGTTTTTAATAACTTGCTTGGGAGGCATATCCCGCTGTAATATATCTCCTCACTAGCAGATAGCCCTTCCATACATTACCAGGGTGTGAGAGAATTATAAACAGCTGAATACAGCGTTGGCTTTCCAATAAACCGATATTATTAAAACGTCTATGTCTAATAAATAAAAAGGGATTTAATCTGCCCCACCTTCCTGTTTAGACCTTATTCCAAGCTGGAATGAAGGCATATAATCAGCAGGGTAAAGTAGTTCCTGACAAAAATGACTTCAGACAGGAAGGGTAATTTATTAATGCACTTTTCCTAACCTATTCTCCATCAGACTTGCTTGCTCTCTGTGCAAAAATTTTAACGGTGGCTCATTAAAATCTAGATCTGCATAAATAGAGCAGATAGAAAAAAGAAATAGATAAAAATGCATTCACTGGATTATGGGTATGAAATAGCCGTTTTGGTGTCCAATTAAGCTTATGCTTTATAATTAGCCAAAAGGGTTCCATCGTTTAATTTTAATCCAGCTTTTTTCCTCTTCTCATTCGCCCCCCTTGAACCCTTTTTTTTCATATTTTTACTTTTCAGTCCGCCACATTGCATGATAAATTAAATCACTTTGCACCAACTCATTCACATGGAAAGCCCCTTATTCTAGTGCATTTTGTTTTAATGTAGAGAGACAGCTCTGTCCTTTATAGTCGTGCCCTGTTCCTGACAAATAGACCCCGAGCTCTACACAGCCAGTTGCTACGTGCACAAGCTTTGTGGTCAAACATGTCCCTACCTTTTAGTATGTTCAGATTCTTTAAATGCTCTGTACTTTAATACCACAAAAAAAATTGACTCTGAGTGGATATTGAATCTGACTGAGAGGGGAATGCATATTGCTGACACTGGTGATATACTGTACGATGATTCAATGCGCAGTAACACAAAATCTAAGAATCCAATTGATTTTATTACTTATCTTATTAATATTCCGCATTGTCAGCATCACATACTGCTTTACTTGAGCGTTTTGATACTTGCTAAGCATTACTCTAAGCTTCATCATCTTATATTGTGTCAGTGCTCATTTATGCCACATTTCAACAGTGGATCCTGTACCTCATGTAAAGTAAAGCTGAGACTGTGAGCCGTCTCAAACGCTCTGCTCCCGCTGTAGAAAGCCATCCCTCTTATGACCCAGCAGAGACGAACAGCACACATAGTGGTCATTTTCTTTACTCTCCTTTGATATACCTGCTCAGTTTCCTTGAGAAGAAAGAGCAGATTGTTTGTTTTGCTGAGGCCTCTTCCATTTCGCATGGGAGAAAGAAACCATTAATATTGTCTTGCCATACATCTTATACCCTGATAATGCAGGCATTGCTTGAAGATGAAAAGATAAAGTGCATTACTATCGCCCTGGCAGGTGACACATGAAGCACTCACTGGGTACCTGCTTTGAATAGCCTTGATGCTATAAGGGTAGCAGAGGCATGGAAAAATGGAGGAAGAAATGTGGGAAGAGTGACGGCTATGTGGCAAGAGAGGAAGGGCAATGAAGGAAGGACAAGAAAAGAGTAACAAAAAGGAAACGACGTAGCACAAAACAAAGAAGGCCACAAAGGAGTTGCAGGATATCAAAATATTTCTTATATCCCGTAAAGATGATACAGAGACTGTGTGCCTGTCCACAGCCTCTCCTGCACAGAGTTAGTAAAACAAAAAAAAAAGTCAGTGCTGAAAGATTGTTTTTTGCTGCAGTCAGGAAGTCTTAAACCTGGGATGCTGGTTAAAAACACAGTGTTATAAATATGCTTCTCAAAAGTAAATGCAATATTTAACATTTAACCAAAACTAATTTGCAAACTTAGAGTTTCAAAAGGAGTATGAGTGCTTTCTATGAATGAAAGAAATTCAATTATGATCCAAATATTTGCAGTGATTAAGCATTGAATTACATCAGTTTGTATGTGCAACAGACTTCAGAAAGAGGTTTGACTCAAAAGGATAGCGCCTCCCAACCCTTCCACTTCATATACAAATCTTTCTAATGCACTCTTTAATTGAAAAAAAAATATCATATATTATTATAATGTTTATACAGTACATACATCTGGCTGAGTGTCAGAATTTACTGAATTTTAGGCTGTCATCTGCATCAGTGCTTCCTCTCTTTCCTCTCGTTGCATTCATACTTTATTAATCTGTAATGTTCCAATGCATAATTTATATCATTAAATAAAACATGGACAGAGAACAGTTAAAATGTATTCAAATTTCATCGCTTAATTTTTGTATAAAAATAAAATAATTTATATATGTAAGAACTTAAAATTGCAATACAAACATTATTTTAATTGTATTTACCTTCAATGTTTCTGTTTCTGTCCGTTCATAATATGCCTATATTAATATATTTGCTTTGTGTCTGTGAATAAAAAGATTCCTGGTGAAGTCATAATTTAGACTGTGATATTAAATCAAAAAAGTTTTTTTTATCATTAATATTTTAATGATGCGATGCACAGAACATAAAGAAGTAGCTTTGAGTGGAAAAACTGCAGTACATTAATGACTAGGTTGCCAGATAAAAATTCTGTTTGATATGTACCATACTGTATGTATGCTAATAAAAGAAAATAAAAAAACATTGTACCTCCAGTACCATCTTGATTAATACAGGCAAAAGGGTTGTAATGACAAATGTGTGGATAGCTGTGAACTATTTCATTGTGAAACAGAAATTCACACTTGTCTGTGCGTGGGTACTCTATGCTAGACCTGGAGTAACTATATTTCTGAAGTATGTAGTATGTAGGCATCACCATCACATTTTAAAATCAGTCTTAGGTTATCATCATCCATCATCCTTTTTTCTTCTCTCTCTCTCTCTCTCTCTCTCTCTCTCTCTTTCTCTCTCTCTCTCTCTCTCTCTCTCTCTCTCTCTCTGTCTGTCTGTCTCTCTCTCTCTGTCTCTCTCTCTCTCTCTCTCTCCCCCTCCCTCTCTCTCTCTCTCTCTCCCTCTCTCTCTGTCTCTCTCTCTCTCTTTCTCTCTCTCT
>CALSCE010010686.1:16550685-16575222 GCA_943593645.1 Bovichtus variegatus | reverse complement strand
CTCTACCATTTCACTTTCACCCTGCACCCTACACCCACAACACTCCCACACCCAAGCGTCATTCCCACTTTTGCCTCAGTGGCAAACCGAGGTTTATTTCCCTGGTGGAAATATTGGCCTGTCAGTCAGATCAATTGCCAGTGTCCAGGGCACTTCATGGTTCCTCTAATTATAATCCTGTGCAGCTGGCGCGGGCCCACGTAGCTGTGGGGCAGCCATTGTAATAGAGGCATCACTGGGCTATAGATGGATAGAGCGAAGCGTCGGCCAAAGCCTTGCAGTCATCGCTCGCGTCGGTGGAGAGGCTTTACTCCAGCAGTCAGAGCAGGGGCCAGGGTGTCTTATCTGACTCCTCCATGCGGCTCGCTGTATGCTGGGGGAGTGCATTACCAATTCTCTACCCCTCTCTCTCTTTCTCCTCTTTCTCCCCCTGCGCCGCTCCTCGCTCCTCACATCCTTATGAGAAGTCTAGGCACTTTGTCTCTACCTCTGGCAGAGGTGCCGTCTTCTCAGCAATACAGCACCCTGGATGGAACCAAATTATTGAAACTTTGGATTTCAGGAGTCAAACAAGTTTGTAAGTAACTCAAACTAAAATACTTTCATGAGTAACGATACACACAACTCACGCTTCAACTCGCGATACTGCGTTCATGATACGATATTGTCACGATTTTCTTTTTAACAGAAAAGATTCTTTTTAAAAGAAAAAAGAATCCTTTGTTTCTCAGGGAAAAATTTACGAAATATGTTTTTTTCTTTTCAAATTCAAGACGGCTTTTTGTGAGAGTGAAACTGTTTTTGCACTTTGCATAAACACTGATTTTTAACATGAAACTGCTTCATTCGGTGGTTTTACTGGTTTGTTTTGGAGAGGAGGAGACCTCTGTTGATAATTCGGCTCCAAGTAAAAACCTCCTGAACGAGGAACCTTGAAGGAATCTGAACTGAAAGAAGCTGAGTGCAATTGCACCATGATACAGCTAGTGACGCAATGTGACGTAGGACATCGAGCAAGATAGTATCTGTATTGAACAGATAGCGGCCTCTGCTCTTTATAAAAAGAATATCACAATTAATTTTTCATCGCATGGATTTCCATTGCCACATTATTGCATCACAAATGAACCGTCTCCTTATAAATATTCTCAAGTTGCCGGTGTTAAGTGTTTACACAGAGCAACTTTCAGTTGTACGTCTGTGATGAATACTTTCACATATTTTCTCCCTCCAAACATTGCAGCGCTCTCTCACGTCCTCACCAGAGGAAGTGTGAATACTATGTAGAAATGGCACTCCTCCGCACCCCGCTCCTCACTGGCATTGTGCGATTTCCATCTCAACATGCCGTAAGAGGTGTGACAGAGAAAAGCATGTGAGAGAGGGAGGGGTGAAAAGACAGAAAGGTAAGAAAAGGAGTGGAGCCAGAGTGGAGATGAACAAGAGAGAATGAAAATGAGTGCAGACAGCAAATGGATGGGGGCGGATAGTGAGGGAGCAAGGCTAGGAGATGTGGTGGAGAGAAAGAGATAATTGTAATACAAAAATACATTAAAATGAGAGAGGGTGCAAAGGAAGCAGGTGGAGAAGACTGTGGAGTGCATGGCCGGTAGGAACAACTACGACAGGGAGGTATGAGACAAACGACAACAAAGGAGAGACATGAGGGACACCAGGAGCAAACCATCTGAAATACACAAACAGTTATATAAGCAGATCTGCTGCAAGGGGACTGTGGGCTTCTGCTGGAGACAAGGAAGGCTCTCTGTCACCAGAAGGAGAATGGGGACAGATAGAGCGGAGACAGAGAAGAAATAAATACAAATAAAAAACACAGATGAGGAAAATATATGTTTGTTTTTATTTTTAAACATAAGAGGGTGAGCGTGGGAGGTGGTCTGAAGAAACGGACTAGAAGCTTCTGTATGGCAAAATAGCCAAGGTGAGAGAGAGAGTAGAGATGAGTGAAAGGGAGGGATGCATTGGAGAAAAGAAAAAACACAAAGGTTAAGAAGGGTGCATGGCTCGTCTGAAAAAAGTAAAGAGGACGTACAGTATACATGCAACCGAGAGTCCCAGAAAGCGAGTGGGTCGATGAGGGAATTAAATGGCTTAGAAGGAAGCGTGTGTGTGTGTGTGTGTGTGTGTGTGTGTGTGCGTGTGTGTGTGTGTTTTAAGTATAACCTCGTGTGAAAGCTTGTTCCAAACCACTCAGGACATGCTAAGCGTAACTCCTGTTTTATTAATAATTTAGACATCTTGTAATACTCTGAAGCATTAAATGTCCACGTCTGTAGTCGTTTATGTGCACATCTTGTGCACGCGCGTGTGTGTGTGTGTGTGTGTGTGTTTACATGCGTGACACTGTATCTACTCCGTGTGAGTGTGTTTGTCTATGTATGGGTGTTTTGGCCTCAAACATGAATTTGCAATGCTGTTGGTAAGGGGAGGAGGGAGGGAGGGTATTTAAGCTGCATGGTCTGGCAAACCAAATAGACCATGAAAGGGAAAAATAACAAAATCTGACCCCTCCTCCCTCCTCCCCCGCCCCTCCATTCCCCACTCCCCAATTCCCAGCGGATCACAGACTGCTGCTCCAGCTCACTCTTCACTCCATTCCTTTGTGTTTCAAACCCCTGGCTCCTTTTGCCTCCCTTTATCTTGTATTTTGTTTCATACATTTTTTGAGAGCTATGGTAATGTTTTTCCTCACTGCACTACCTTTCTGTCTTCTCTTCTGTCCTCCTCCCCTCTCTTCTTTCCTCTGTCCTTCCCTGTCCTCTCACCCTCTCCATCTTGACTCCTGGTCTGTCAGAGGTGTGACAGGTGTGTCACGGCTCTCTCCGTCACTCTCTCAACTTGTTGACCTTTGTCTTAGAGATTACTCCGCTCACAGCTCTGTCCTTGCCAGGTAGGATTGGCGAGATTGCCTGGCAACAAAAGCTCCGGGTGATGCGCTGTGACTATGCCACCCTGTCGGCTTCCAGTCCGCTGCCCCTATCTCTCAACCTACCACTGATTTGAGATTGGGCTTGTGTGGGCAAGTTCATATTTACGTGCGTTGACCTTTCAGACTTCTCCGTATTCATTGCATATCCCTAAGAATGTGAAAGAGAGGCAAGGAGGGGAAGGAATTGACAAAAACTGAAGAGGACCAAAGCAATAGAAATAGAGGCATCGTAAAAGAAAAATAACATAAGATGATAAAGCCAACTAGAAAGAGTGAGAAAAGAGAGGAGATGAGTGTGAAAGAGAGGGAGGGAGTGTGTGTCAGGAAAGATGCCTATAGAACTCTCAACCATTGTTTCTCCCAGTGTGAGCGGTGTATAATCACTCAGCCTTACCACAGTAATGACACCATCTGGGCCCAGGGAAGACGGCAGCTTCTCTCCAGCTGAAAAATGGATCGCATAGATCCAAGGCGATTAGAGCATCAGCTGTACACGACCTACCCTCAGAATGAATTCTAGCAACTAATAACTACGGTAGGTGTTGGTGGGCAGTCTCTACCTTCACGTACTAACAGAACTTAGGGTGCCAATATTTTTAAGTGAAAGTCTTGAAGGCGTTACATGTGAGAAATCTTTCGATTTTTTTTTTTTGAAATGAGCAATTGCTTTTAGTTGCGTAAACAGTGTATACGTGGTGGACGAGTTACGTTGAGGCTTTGTGTTAACATATGGTGTGGCCGCCCATGTCTGAGGCATGATTACTAGAATACAGAAAGCTGCAGGCAAGGCCTCTTTAGTCTGATTGGACATTGTTTACCCTAATCCATCCACCTTTTCATTTACAAACGGCAATCACACCTCAAGCCTGGACCCATTGTTACAAGAAGATGGCTTCACACACACTGAAATAAAGGTCTGCCATGTTACTTCAGGCCGCGGGGCTTGTGCATTCGTTGTATCTGTATTGTAGCATCCATTTTAGTTTTTTGAAACGACACCTCTCTCATTTATGTTTTTGTTTTTACATTATTTATTTTGAAGATGGTGCTGAAAAATAGAGGAAAACAAACATGACAATGATGGTTTTCAATGACCTGTTGCCATGGCAACACTTCTCTATTGATCTAGCCAGCCCTCATCTCCTTTTACATTCGCCTTCACTCTCACTTCGCTCTCACTTTTCCCCCATCTATCAGTCTGTCTTTAGGTAGTCTCTCCATCCCGGGCCTCGCTTGCTTTCCATCTGTCTGTCGTGTTCTGTCATGGAGATTGATGCCTTGTGGAGCTATGCTAACCCTCACCTGGTTCAAGCATACATTCTGCTCTTCTGTTCCAATCTGTCAGATTAGATCCACCGCTACCTGCCTCATCCATAAACACATTTCAGAATTTAAATCCTAACCCCAGGCGATGATTCAGTAAATACTTTGAAGTGCAACTGCATAACGTGATTGCATTATTAAATGTTCTTATGCCCAAATATAGACAAACTGCAGGCTAGGAACAAAAATGTACTTCATGCTCATTTCAGCTCATTTTAATTCATTCTGTAATCTATGATGCATTTGCCCCCTGACACTCTGTTGATAAAATGCCATGCACATTTGTTTCCCTTTTTTATTTGTAGAACAGCTCTTGCATCAACTTGCACACTATTTTCGGTCGGAAAATTATGAAATGAATGAGTTGTTTAAGGTTTCCAACTACCGTTCACAGCCTTCCAAGTAAGCAGCACCATGGCATATACAAGTGGCACTTTAAGGTAAAATAAGAGTAACTTTACAGCACATAACATTTGCATTTAAAGATAATGTTGTTTTTCTCCAACACGAGTTGTCTTCTGTACTATATTATGACATGATACACCTGTATATTAATCCCTCATGTTAAATTAATTCAGAAGGTGATAATATGATGCAGACAGAAATCAATTTATTTTGTAATTAAACCATGTACACACACACACCAACTTTTCATTTGCAATCAGCCAAACTCGGATCACGATGACGGGGGATTCACCCAAGACTGCTGAACATGTTCACTTATATTACTGCACATCTGAGAGCACACCGTTTTTTCAAGGCCAGTGTAATTGTGTTTTGTATTTATTTCGCACAAATTAACCTTAAAACTCAAACCTATCTCTATGCCCTGAGGGCTTCTCCCTAATTTGAGAATTTATCAATGTGTATTTATTTAATTTTCCTATTCAAAAGCCCCCCCCCCTTCTTTCACTCTCAAATGAATTATTCAACCGAACAATGAGAACAGAATTGCTTGATCTGTATGGCGAGTATAGTCGCAATCTGACACTTCGCATGCACGTGAAAATTTCACACACTTTGTGTATTTTAGTCATCACAAACATACACAGTCATGCAGCACATGCAGCATTTGCATTGCCGCCCTTTGCCGTTCCCTCGTCTCTTTCTTTCAGACAGGACCATGACTAACGCTAGTGAAATGGCAGGGAAATTTTGAGCATGGAGGAGACAATTTTTTATGATCCAAGGAAGAATACATTTTAAAATGGAAACTGCACAGGCAGCTTTCAGACCTCCTACACAATAGCACAGTTGTAAAGCATGTGTGTATGTGTGTGCACGTGTGTTGTGTGGGTGCATGAGTATGTGCTGCTCAAAGCCCCTAGTAGGTGGCTGATACATCATATTATGCCTGTTAATGGACAACAGGAATCATTGTGGATTAATGCAGCTGATCTTCTGACTCAAATAAAGATTACTGTACTATAATGTAAGACTTTAAGGGAAATTCTGGTTTCATACAACGAGGGGGACATTGGTAGTACCAGCATTTTTACTCTCCAAGTAATTTGCTGAGCACAGCGACATAAAAACACAAGCAATCGACTTTCTGGTTCAACTTTGACCCACCGTACTTGCCGTAATTATGTTTGCTGTAGGCGCATTCACAAATATAGATTAAATTCTTATGTCGGCCTTTATTAGGTTAGTGTATCATTCAATTTGTGAGTCATTCTTGACATGTTGCTGTTAGGAAGCTCTTGTTCAGAGAATATACCTGACATTATCCTGTCTATAATCCCCTGTCTTCGTTTTCTGCTGGCATCTCTCGTCCCCTTTCTGCACCATCTTTCTTTATTCCGTACCTGCATGACTCTCTGCTCCACTCGCACCCTGTCTGCCCCGTTTTCTCTCTCCCCTGCCCGCCTGCACTCCTACCTCACTCTGTGGCTGCCTTCACAGTATGACAGCCCACTAATGAAAGCAAGATAAGCATGCCAAGCTAACTGTTCATTTCAAATTAGAAAAAAAAATCCCTCACACATAAAAAAAAAAAAAAAAAAAAATACAAGCCCCCCTCCCTCCCCTCCCTCTCTCCTTATCATTGCTGTATTCCGCCCTCCTCTGCCTGTCCCTAGCTAGCCGGAGCAAATTTGATTGGGTCCGGATAGGAAGAGAATGGCAGCAGATAAGGCACCCGAAACTGTCGCCAAACGAGTCCTGATGCAGCCGAGGATAAGGGCCGAAACGCAATTATGCTGGCAGAATTCTTATATTAAACCCCAAACACCAGTATAACACTGCTGCCACCTCCATTGCCATTCCTCCACCTCTCATCCCTCTATCCTTCCATCCCTACCTTTCTGTGAATGATGAGTGTCTAATCTCTGTGGGTACATATCTCTCTCAGCTCTTAACATGGCTGTAATCACAACCCTCACCTCCTCACTCCCCCACCCTCTCCCTTTCCTTCCCAACCCTCCCCAGTCAGATGGACTGTGGCTGATAACAGCATCGCTGAAGAAACCCCCCCCCCCCCTCGGTGGAATAGGCCAGCTCCCAGGCTCCTGTCAGCTTAAAGATAGTTACAGCTGTTTTCCTCTTTTCTTCCTTAATGCGTTTCACACTTACTCTGAGCATCTTGAGGATGTAATGGGGGAATACATGTCACAGTTAACAGCGGCATGCATGGTTTTGAGTCTTCCATTTTCTCGCCCACCAACAGTCAAGAGTGTCGTGCCATATTCCATTTTCTTCTTTTCTTCTCCTTTATTCATCCTTTATTCAGAATATGATTCAGGATTACTATGGAAATACAGGGCAGTTGTTCCCTCTGCCACTTAGTCACAACCCTTTCAGGAGGCAGTTACTTGGGCTGGAACATTTTCTGCTAATGACAGAGGGACATTCCCCTTTCCCAAAGCTCTCTGTCAAGGAAAATGGACTCTAATTATAATAATGGCGACTAGCACTGACGGTCAAAAGAAAGGCCTGCCATTACCCCAAACATGGCAGTATCAATGTCTGCGAACAAATCAGTTTTGTTTAGTTTGCTTTGCATAATGTCAAGCACTTTTTCAAAGGTTCTTTTGAGAGCAAAGTCTGTGAAGTAAAGTCCCAATCCCAAATTGTTAATTAATAATACAGTAAAATGGAAACAGGCTAATGCTGTTAGCAAATTCAATGAAAGCTGGACTTGTCTTCAGATGACATTGATGACATTATTATGCAGGAAGAAGATGTCTTTAGTTGCAGAGATTGCATCGCACTGAATAGGGGTGATGATGGGGTATTTAGGGGAGTGGGTATTGAAGATATAAAGGTTGTAGTTGAAGAGGCGGTGGGTGGCAGTGGGGGCGGTTGGGCTGGCTAACATGCAGTATTCTGCTGTTTCCTGTTCTCCCGCTGTGAGGGCCGTGGCTGCCACAGCACTATTAGGGGGTCTGGGTCACCGCCTGCCGAGTGCTCCATTGTCAGCTGCCCGCTTAACAGACAGAGAGGGGAGAGAGAGGTCCAACCTCCATTGTGGCACCGTTGCAAAACAGCAGAGGAGACGAAAAAAAACATCTGATGACTGTATAATTACACAGTGAATGCAGTCCCTCCCCCACCAACATTTTCCCTTTTTTTTTCCTATTCATTCCCTTTCTTCCCCCACTGTCTCTTTCTTTTTTTCCGGTAGAGTGTCTGCTAATTAAGCGCTTCCATTAGGCAGCCTGTAATTGGTTTGAAAAGTAATGACAAGCAAGTTTATTTACAAGGTAATTAGAATAAAGGCAGGCTTTGTGCTGATAATAATCATTTACAACTGCAGTAAAGGAGAGAAATTTGACGGACAGGCAGTTCAGCACACTATGTGTCGTTAGTAATGTTTTATCCCATCAGTAAACACACTGCACTCTACACATGGGCAGCCCATTTTTTTTTCATCCTGCTGCTGTTTTGTTCAGTTTGCAAATACAGGCCTTTCTTTGATAAATGGATGAGATTGAGCTACATCAAAGAAGACATGCTGGGCAGTTTTCTTCATCTCTTCCCTCCCTGCCTTCATGCCATCATTATGCTAAATGCACAGAACTGGTCTGTCAGCTGAAAGCTGGAGCCTTTTCTTAGTTGGTGTGATGGCTTGAAGGCAAGAGTTAGACATTGTGTTATTACAATAATGTACAATTTTCCTCTCACAGTGGATTGGTAGGTGGATGCAACAGATATTGCTGGCTTCGAGAGAAAGGGTTGACAGAGAAAGAGTGAGAGAGAGATACATGTAGAGCAAGAGAGAGAGGTGTGTGTGTGTGTGCGTGTGTGTGTGTGTGTGTGGGGGTAATGCTCATGCACTTGGACATCTCTGCCCTTCACTTTCCAGGCAACAGATGGAAACAGTGTATTAAGGCACCCAGGGGCAACCCTGGGCACCCTGGCATAGCCAAGGCATGGCCAGGTTCAGGGGGAGCAGGTGGGCATCTGTTCCATGCCCTTAATCGCTTCCCGCACCCGCCATCCCTGTGGTGAGCTTGGCTTTTTGTGTAAATGTGTGTGTAGAGGGATGTATTTATATCTGTGTACAGTATGGGTATCTTGGTGTGTCACCTCTCTGCTGCCTTCAGTCAGGGGTAAGGGGGATTTACTCTCTGGTGGCAGGCAGGTTTCACAGACAGAGGCTTAGGAGCTACAGTACAGGAGCTTAGTCATTGGTTACCTGCTTTTGTTCACAGCAATGCAACTACATGTTGGTGGAAAACTCCACCCAAACCGGAGGAAGATGCAAGTCTTGTTGCTTTGTCAGGCGGAGTCTATAAAATCAGCAAGACTGCTTATAGTTAACTGTATCAATGAAGATATGCACACATATTTATTTTCACATGTGCGAACATTCTCATGGGGATGGGTAAGTCGATGTTCTTTAGGATCTTGCACTTCACTATTATACACAGAACAATGTTGTTGATGACGGTGCTGGTGTAAATGGCCTCAGTGGGAATAGGTCCAGACTATGGATCAAATTAAATCTGATGCAAACTTGTTGTTGGTACATTAGATAAGACATGACATTGCATGATAAGTGAAACAGCCTTGGACACGTCTGCAGACTTAATGTGGCCTTATATCTTGTTGCTATTCCTTCGAGTTTAATGACTGCAGACAGCCGCTGTTGTGTTAAAGCAGCAGTGAAGATTTTGTTCTTTCTGTTGTCGGCTTGGACAAGTTTCTCTGCCTAGCTTTTAAATATTGAGTCAGGCTCTATAGCAAACATAAACAGCCTTCAGTAAATACAATTGGCAGTCATGTTTCAAAGCCAGGCTAATTCCATTAAGCTATTGATCTCGCTCTGCCTCAGCTTTGGCTGTGTACTGGCTATGAATACCTGTTTACTTTGCCCTGGCCCTGGGCTCTAGCTCAGTTTCATGCTGCCCGTCCGTCTGCCCGTCTATCCCCCATTCTTACAGCAGGAGTATAACTTTGTCAGACATCTCTCAACATGGTGCTCCTAGTGCATAGTGGATAAACAAAGAGGAGCTGGTTGCTGCAAGAGGTAGCCGTATTTCTGATACAACTCCAACACATGGTCTTTTCTCCGAATGTGAATGAATGGTTGTTTATAAGCTATAGTATAGCGTACTAAATCAAATGTTCATATTTATAACGTTGTGCTAATGCTGTCTTAAAGTATTCCCCCTGTTGTCCATCTATATTTGTCTTTCTCTGTAGTTTGTGACTCATTCCTTGTCATCGTTTTGTACACTATATTCATCTTCTGCCTTCTGGCTATATCTCAGTCCAAAATGATCTGTATGAAAAAAAGTGTATTACTAGCTCTCCCTGCCTGAGCAGCACACTTTATTGCTGTCAAACCAAGCTTGAGATTTGGTGGGAATCGGGAGCAAAGGGGGGATGAGGGAGGGAGATGAGAGGTGAGGGGGGAGAGAGAGATGATGGCTCAGGCTCGACTGGAGAGTTAGCTGTTGTTCCACTTGAGTTTTACTTTACTGAGCAAATCATTTGGTTGACTGGCATGGTGTGCTTCTTCTTCCCTCTACCCTTCTCTTTCTCATCTCATGTCCCACTCTGCCCTCTGTCGCTCTCCTGCAGATTGGGGAGAAGGGAGTGTGTGTGTGTGTGTGTGGGTGTTAGTGGCTGCTTCCCCCATGTCCTGCTGGTCATGAGCAGGGGTATAAGCAATGATAACGCACCACAACTCCCAGATCACTGAGCTGTGTTGGTACAGATGGGGCAAATTTGTGGCCCCACTCCAGCAGCAGCATCATTGTGTGTGTGTTTGTGTCTGTGTGTGTGTGTGTGTGTGTGTGTGTGTGGAAATTGGCCTACTTTACAGTCAACGAGGAGCTTATTAAATTTTAAAGTTTAAAGTCCCAGTAAGTTTTCGTCTGATTTTTGCAAGCAGACCTCACACACGTGTGTAAGCCCGCACATCCACACACGAACGTATAAACGGTGCGCTATGACTTTACAGCAGAGTTTATTGTCTTTGGCCCCCTAGGTATGCTACTTCACAGCACTGCTTGACATATTATGGACTGAGGAATGAAGTGCTACTTAGGAAAGCAAGACCACATCCCGATCTCATATCTCCCCCGCACACATAGGCGCACTTAACCACACACGCTGACAAAAGACACACATACAAACACGGGAACACACACACACGCACAGTAGCTGAGCTCTGAGGAGTAACGAAGCAAACAATGAGTTTCCCCAGTGTATTGTGGCTCGGCTGCCCTGCTTTAAATGTGAGCCGAGTCATCAGCACTTAAACGCTTGATTGATGGCACAGAAGTGAGGATGATTGTGGGATATGCCAGCTCCAAATGACAAGCAATTACTCATTTTGTGTAATGAAAACCTTAACACCAATCATCGAAGCTTTACACCGTGCTAACGCGTTATGTAATATTATAGGTTCCCTTCATCCACCCCTACTCCCACCCCCGCTGCCATCCCTCGGGTGTCGCAGCAGACATTTACTAAATAACATAATTTGTAATGGCTGAAGTGATGGCACAACAAGCCTGCTAAGTGAGTGAGCAGAGGCAAGTGTTTTATGGCTGAGGGTTGTTTTTTTATTTATTATTAAAGCAGATCTATGGCGAAGAGCGGAGAGTCCTGGCAGGCCTACTTACAGCAGCCCAGCAGACATCAGTGCCATTAGGTCTTCTGATTACCATTCTAAATGTTTGTGCCGCTTTAGCCTAACACTATCATCCGTCCAGCAAGGTGTTGCTATGGCAACCGAGGCTTAATTATGGTTTTTATTTGTTATCTGTTTGTATGTGTGTGTGTGTGTGTGCGCATGGCCCTCAGCTTTAGCCATTTGTGTGTGTGTGTGTGTGTGTGTGTGTGTGTGTATGTTCGTCAACAGCTCTGTGGCGTGAGATAGTGAAAGTGCTGTCCTCCTTTCTCTCCTCTCTCTTTGCTCTGCCAAGACTACAATTACCCCTGCACTCCTCTCCTCCACAAAATCACTGTAATTATCTGTAGCCTGCATGGGCACACTGGCTGGCAACAGGTGCCATGTGAATGCTAATCACCTCCCCCTTGGCCACATGCTATTCTTCTGCCTGGCCCCTGACAAACCAACTGTCACTGGCAGAAGGAAAGACACTCCAAAGCTGCACACTCTTTCAAAGCCGCATGCGTGTGGACAATAATTAGGCTGCCCAGAGATGTTAAGTTGGGGGATGTCAAGTGTAGTTAAAATGTAAAGCTTTTGTTGAGCATGTACAGTGGTGTGTGTGTGTGTGTGTGTGTGTGTGTGTGTGTGTGTGTGTGTGTGTGTGTGGGGGGGGCATATGTGGGAATTATGGTATGGCATCCTTTCCTCCTTATGGTAGTGTCTGTTCATAAATTTAGTCTGCGGACACATTTTCACATACACGCACGCACGCACACACACACACACGGAGAGATTTGACATCAATCCATGGCATTAAATGAAGTGTGAAAAACAGGTCAGAGAGGACTTCCTGTCTTTATAAACAGCCTAAACGCTATCCAGATGTTCCATGCCTCTCCTGTCCCTACGAAATCTGCTCACGTAAGCGCTAAATGGCAAAATATAGCCCCTTTAAAGTGATATACACTAACTGAGGCAAGGACATCAGTACGTGCTACCTCGGCTGCTGCACTTTGTCTATGGTCTGAAGTAAAAATGTCAGCCCCTCTACCTGTATTTATAGTGCATTTCACCGTCTTCGCTTGAGTGCCATCACAATGAAAATGAGCAATATCTCTTTATTTCTGCTTTTGCCCGGCCGTCTGAACCGGAGATCAGCTGTTCTTTTTATAGACCTCACCTGACATAGCAGGGATACACTGGAGGATACACACTGGCCCACTCACTGTCATGTAAATATGGATTGAAGAAGGTGAGAACAAGGTAGTACTAGAGTTTGAGGAAAGAGTAGGCTTTCTCTAAACAGCAAGTACAGTATGCGTGCAGAACATGCCGCATTCAAAGAGCACATCGACAAGACGGTATAAGTACGCCGTGCAGTGTCAGGGTGGTGTAGTCTGAAGCGGTGGATCAGGCGTCCCTTGTTCCCATGTGGTTGAGTGTTTGAGCCATATTGTCCCGACTGGCTCCTCCCGTTGTACATGAAACTTCTGCAAATGCGTGAGAAGGGCCAGGACCTATTGATGAATGCTCAACATTTAGTTGGCTTTTATTTTGAATGCTGTGTGACAATAAAAGGAACAACACAACTAGTGGGGACAGACCAAATCAATAAATGAATAAATGATGATGGCTCTTACTTTTTAGGAACCCCCGAACAATCACACACACACACACACACACACACACACACTCTGGTCCACCACAATGATCCCTGGCCTCCTGTCTAATGGTCTTTAGGCACACTGCCTCGACCTTTCCATTCCTAGAAAGAAACAGAGATATGAAGGACGACTGATTGTCGTCTCTTTTCATTCCGCCCCCTCGTCCCTGTTAACTCACCCATTATTCTGGACACAACCCTTTTGACATGGGAGCCATGCTCAATGTTTAATGCTGTTTGTTTTATATTCCTGCCTCATTTCCTTATATAAAAATTTATGATGACATCCTCTACCTTCCATAAAATATTCATAAATGTCATTACTAATAACTTTCATAGATCATCTAAATTGATCCTTCTGCCTGCTTTTATCTATGCTGCCCAGCATTGATCCATTAGTTTGGAGAGAGAGAGACAAGCTTGTCGAGTATTAGGTTATGTATGGACAGGAAAGAAGAGATGTACTTGTCTGGTGTGTGTGTGTGTGTGTGTGTGTGTGTTTGAGAACATGTGTGTATGTTCGGCATGAATGCCACCACAGATGCATGAGTTAATCAGGGAGGTTTCATCGCCCAAGCATCAATCTCGTCATTTCGGCAGCATTTTGGCTCTGCTTTGTGTGTAAGACACTGATCACCGATATTTCCTTCACAGCACGGACAAATCTGTTCATTTCCTTCAAACAAGGCGAGGGACTGTCTTGGTCCAGGTGGGGTTTCCATTCCTGCGGCATTGAATTCACTATTTTTGAACGTGGCTCAGCAGGCGAAATTACTTGTTTGAACATTTTGTGAAATTAATGATAAGCATTTAAAGCTAATTCTCTGAAAATGAATGTGTACCTTGTGCGGTAATAGCTATAAATCCAGGCGTGAATCCTCATCTGGTCACCCCTGATCTTTAATATATAATAGATTCCTCTCTCTCGATGCCTTTTGGTCCCTATGAAGATGTCAAATGTCCCATTAATCATTCACAGGCTAATTTCACTTACATGATGTATGCATTACGTTACAAGCAAAACGTATATGTGACTCATTTTGCCAAAAGATAACAGAAGTCATGAAGTCCTCATTGTTTTCTTTACCTATCACCCTCCTCCTTTCCTTTCCTTTCCTTTCCTTTTCTTTCTTTTTGTCTTCACTCAATCATTTCACTGTGTCTTCCTCTCTTCCTTATTTTACTCTTTCTCATTAATATATGGAGCACTAGTGAATTTTTAAATTGCATTTTTTTAATTTTTTTTTATTGTCATCATCATACTCAAATTTTTAAATCGGAGGCTTTGACTTCATGGATCATAGCATGATTTCTTTTATTTTGTTTTTTCACTCAGGTTTTACACTGCTGATACTTATTGTATATGAAAAAAAAAAGGTATATAACTATTTTTGTATAAAGTCTACCCATGTAGACTGGCATGTTTGACTCTATACTACAATAATTCTATGTTGTTTATATTTATTATAAAATATTTGCTTGAATTCGTTATCATTGGCCATTCCGTGTAGTTCTTTATTTGTATTGCGATATTACATTTATATCAAGCTCTGTAGTTTTTAAATGTACTTTAGAAAATAACATTTCTTCCTTACTAGATAATAGCATTTTTTATAAAAAAAAAAGAAAAGAAAAAAAGCCTTTTATATTCACGTAGAAAAGAGGCAAAAGATTCAATTTTTTTTGCCATGAACGTTCACGCCAGGGTGGACTTGAGTGAGGATTATTGAAATGACAACAATTTGTTGTATTGTTCTCCTTGTCTGTTCCCCTGGATTTGCTGGTTGTCTGTTTTAATGATAGGCCTGAGCCTCAGAGTGTCCTTCTGTCTCCTGTCCGCCACCCTGACACAGAGATGAAAGATGAAATGGAGATTGTGACTGATGCAATTACGGTGCTGCTGATTGAAGGAGAGGCCAAATTATCACCGCCCTGATTGGGCTTTGTCTGGACTGAGAGCATGCCACGCTCTGATTAAAGTGTCACAGAAATGTGTGTCTGCGTGTGTCTGTGTGTCTATGCGTGAGTGTGCATGTGTGTTTTGGACAGTAGAAAGGCTTTGCATGGGAGAAAGGAAAAAAGACACTTTGTCATTTCTGACCTTCCCGCATGAGAGTCCTTCTTAACAAGAACCAAATCTATGCACAATCTCCTGAATCATATTTTATGTTTCATTCTTATCCCTTTTGAGCCTCTTTTGACGAAAGGTTTAGAATACTAATGCTTCTCTTTCAGGAGTCCTACCACACTGAAGCTTACCTATTTGTCGCAAAAAAAATTATTTCATAAAAAAAAAAAAAAAAAAAATATCAGTTCATATTGGCTGCATATTGAATTTCTGCTGCAACATCCACCCTGTACCACTGGAGGCCTCCTTTCTGTCTTTCTCCATCTATTTTCTTGTCTTGCACTATCACCTCATGCTGTTTCCATATATTTGTCTCACTGTGTCTGCGCATGTTTTTCTCATGGATCCTTCTTCTGTCTCTTCCCCCAACCCCCTTCCCCTCTTCCTCTTTTTGGCCTCTCTCTCATCTCCTGCTCCACTCTTGCATCAGTCTTTTTTCAAACAGCTTGTGTTCAGCTGAGCCCTAACTTCAAACATACATTTTAAAAGAACCGAAACTATCTCATGTAAGAAAAAAAAAAAAAAGAAGAAGCCCCTGAGTCTTATTTGCCCAGCACTGCCACACTCTCTCCCTCCCTCCCTCTCCTCTCCTCTCCATCCAGCCCTCCATCCGTCCCTCCCCATCCAAAATGTTGTTTGTTTATCATCATTGGAGCATTCTAGCTCCAGGTTGTTGCATCAGAATTAGCAGCCTGACTAGCACCAACATATATGTGCGCGTGCACGCGTGAGCAGTGGTGCTGTTGGTTCATTTCTGATTTCACAGGGAGTTAGTTCATCCCTGTGGCTGATCCCGGGAGCCAGCTGTTAGCTGTAGACTATTGCAACCTCACAGCATGGCAACATGGAGGTAACCCACATCATGTAACTCACCCCCACCCTTTTTTTGCATAGGGCCGACTTGGAAGGCTTTACTATCTCTCAGCGGGAGTCTGATCCCTCCCTCTATCCCTCCATCCAACCATCCTTTCTTCTATCTTTCCCTCCATCTCTATGATCACTGCTGTTGTAGACTGTAATACAAGGCCTTTAAATAATTACACACAGAAGTCCTCCAGAGCGGCCCGAATGGGAAGCTAGGGCTCAGGGAAATTTAACCCCCTCACCGCACATCACTTTATGCCTTCTTAAAGCAGGCTACTGATAGGCGAAGCTGTGATCATCTTGTGTGTGTGTGTGTGTGTGTCTCTGTGCCTGTTTGCCTGAGTGTTTAAAACCAAGGCTGATGTAATCTGTGGGAAAAACGTCTTTCTAGTGACACGGTATCTGGCTGGAGATCCTCAGGCTTTATCTGTAAAGGGAATCTGTCAGCTGAGAGAGCTCTGAGTGACAGGTTCTGGAAAAAAGAGGATGATCCTTACTTAAAAGTTTAGGCAGATCAGAGGTTGGGTGTCTCCATGGCTGGGCATTGCTTGAAAAATTGCGTAATTTCAAATTTTCCGCCTTTTTTTTTTTTTTTTGGTGAAGGGAAACTTTTCCCCACAGGTCTTCAACTACCTTCCTACACATTTACTAAAGCGCCTTTTTGGCTATCCGTCCATTGAGATTGACCATTACACTGGATCCAGTCATTTCAGTCAAAGATGTATTATGAGAATAGTTATGGAGCTTGTTCCGGCTTTGTGTGGCGCGAATACACCGCTGTGTACACAGTGTGAGGTGGAGCATGGTGAGAAACCGAACACAGGAACTGACAGAAACATATTTAAAACCACACATGATAAGTATTCTTCATATTTGTATATTGCCAACAAGCAGCAAAGTACACAAACATAACCAAACTCCACATTCTTCAAGCTACAGCTTTGTGTGGAGGTATTTAAAAGTAACACTCGCCCACTAAACACTCCAAACTAAATCATGTGGAACAGCTATATATGGCAGAGGGTTACTGTACCATCAATAGTCAAGCTGTGATTTTCACTATCTCACCTGCCAAGTGTAGGTTGCTTTGGAATCGGGATTTGCTTTGCTCAAGCTCCCACTGATGTATATACGTATGAAGGAGGTTGGTGGATGGAGCCTAGCTCACAGCTTGAGTCCTGTTAATGCAGATGGCTGCTTCTGCTGGCGTATGGGTTGTGGTTATGTGCAATGCCAATGAATATTTATGTGTTTAAAGCTCATTTGTGGTGGGAGGCTCCTGTGGATATGAGAACAAGACTTTGACTCAGAGCCTTAGTGAGTGTCAGGGGGCTGTAAGGGGCATTGGAGTGTGGCTTAGGGGGATGAGGATTCCTATTCAGCCTGCTTTATGGCTTTAAAATGCCGTTGTCTTTATCACTGGGAATGGATACATATTCTTTAAAAGTGGCTGTTTGATATCTTTAAAATATGTTTAATATTATTTAGAATGTAGTGAAGGAAGTGGAGGAAAAGGGAGTAAATATGAAATGAAATGCATACTGAATAATACACAATTAATTCACATTTAAAAGAATACACACACAGACACACACACACACACACGCACACACACGCACATACACGCACATACACGCACACACATAGCATAAGTAAATAATAATATTAACTATGCAACACATTGTGACATGTTAAAAATGATAATGAAGTTATTCAGTCATTCAGCCACAAAGTCATAGTTGCAACACTAAGACACACACAGCAACATGTAAATAAGCAAGTTGTTGTAATACCTAAACTACAAATCTGTTGTGTCTTTTGGGGTTATGACTCATGTTGTGGTGTTGCTCTTCACTAAGAGAGCGTGAAACAGTAAAATTCTCTTTAGGACCTTTTATATTAAAGTGTCTGATTGCACTCATGGCAGTTCTTTTTTTTTATCACTTAATGTGGCAAAACCACAGAGGAAATGTTGAATTGATTCTCGGAGTTTGCAGACTTTGATTGCAATAGTGTAATAATGGAGTATACCCGTACTTCCCTATTGAGCATGTACTGTATACCTTACAAGGCCACCACTAATCAAATTCTCTCTTTCTCTCCCCCATGCCAACGCCTCGGGTGCATCTCCAACATCAGGTAAGAAATTGTTCTATCATTCCACCAATCAATAGCAATATGGCCTGTAGCTAGCTACACACCGACACTTTCTACACTCAAAGATTTAGATGTGTGCAAATGGCAGCGGTGATATTTTACTCCCAACACCAACAATATTATCAGTGCGCAGGTGGAGCAGCACAGTAAATTCACCTTTCTTCCTTTGTTTGGATCTTTTATCAAGACTGATACTTCCCACGTAATGAAAGCAATTTGGCAAGAGCTGTCGCTGTGTGGTGTCCTGGGAGGCAGCTAAAGATGCTCTGGCTCCCAGTGAAAACAGCTCATTGCTGGGCTCAGGCAGCTGTACTGCTGCTGCTGCTGCCGTTGCTGCTGTGTGGTGCGTCTCCTCAGCCCGCCTGTGACAGCTCCCCCCAGTTTATGACAAATGGAGGGGCGCGGAGCGGGCTAACAAGGAGGTAATGCTCCTTGCTCTGGGGGTGATGGGCAGACATCCTGTACTCTTACATATGCACAAACAACGTGTATACATTTTTCACATCACTTTGGTATATCGTCCATTAATGTTTTGGTAACCCTTTTTTATAGATCATGTCACAAATATTTCCCAAATAAGCCCTGGTCTCTGACCCATTGACCTTGGCCTAAAGGACTGAAATGGAAGTGTCTCTGGTGATTAGCTGGCATTAGATCGTTGTACCCACCTTAAATGCCATCACTTTGAAATCAAAAATGTCTTTATTGGCAGTTGGGAACATCCTAACACACCTTATAGCTCATCCTTGCAATCAATAGGCAGGCTCAGCACGATTTCTCTGTACCTCCCTGTCCTTCATTTGCTCAGTTGCAGCCCCCCCCCCCCAGTCCAAAATCTTTCTTTTTATCTCTTAGTCAGTCACACTCTCTCTCTCTCTCTCTCTCTCTCTCTCTCTCCCTCCTAACTAAGGGCTCTCAGAGGGCCACAGCCCAAACTGCTGGCCCTGTCTGTCTATTAATAAATGGCATTAACCACCTGGCCCTTCAGGGACTATTCATTTTAAAGATGAACTACCTTAAAGTACAACACAATGCCGTCTCATTTTTACTGCTTCCTCATTACTGCTCAGGGCGGCTCAAGACTCATCACCGACCCTCCTCTTCCGCCCTCTTATCCCGCCATCCCTCTATCTTTTCATCCTGCCTCAACCGCTCCCTTCCCTCTCTGTCCTTTGGAGCAAAAAGCGACCAGAGCATTCGTAGCTAAATCAATAGCAGAACAAGAAAAATGATTATGATCACAATGGAAAGAATGTTGCCTTTTCTCCAGATGGATTTCTAATTTTGCTAAACTCCCATCAACTCAATGGTTTGGCCTTTGAATAGCCAGAGTCCCAATTCCCACATCTGTAAATGCACTTATAGCAATTGTGATGATAAATCTAGGCCGTCATGCTAAAGTGTTTTATACTTATATAATTACCATAATAATCAAGTTTATTGTGGAGTGGCATTCTATGCTGTACCATGGGTGTTTCATTCATAGCAATTACTGTTATAAACGTGCTACAGTGACTGTGTATCTGCACAACAAGCTGCCCAGGCCAATTTACTGTGATCCATGACAATGTGGTACACCGCTGGCCTGCTAAATCGTTTACAACATAACATATAGAGCCTGTTCTTGGCTTTAATTACTCTCACTCTAAATACGCTGCAGTATTATGCTTACTAATTCCAGAGTGGACAGCTAATATCAGGATCAAAGAGATCACTACAGTTAAAAAGGGGAACCACATCAGCATTTGATTGGGCTCTCTTTCTCATTTACTCTACAGTATGTTTAAAGGGTTTTTCCTCCCCTATTACTTTTTTCTGTTTTTGTAGAAGATGTATCAGAATGCTTCGAATCGTTGCACACGTCTTCCCTTGTGTCTGAATGTCAAAATATTTGTCGCAGGTTTGTTTTAGAACCCTGGCAAACGGGTAAAGGGAAGGTTTGAAGTTGTAGAGGAACAGCCTCATTATACTCACCAAGCCGCACAGTTATTCTGTATGAAGTGGAGATAAAAGCAAGAGAAAAGCTGAGAGCAAGAAGAAAATAAAGAACATGGGGGAGAAAAAAAAATATGGAAAAGAAAGATGAAGCTTGAAGGAAGAGAAATGTGGAAAGAAAAGGGGGCTGGATCAAAAGGATAAGGGGGAGGACGGAAGGAAGGAAAGCACCATGTGTTTCTAAAAAAAGAAGCAAAATACAAAGTGAAAGAGATCAAAATTATAGCCAGAGATAGTGACTCCACCGGTATTACTGGTTTATCAGCTGAGCTTAATGGTTTAACGTCTCTGTCTCTCACTGTTTCTCTCTGAAGTCCTAAAGACAATTTCAAATTACTCCATGCTGATATGGCTAATGTTAATTAAAAGCTGAATGCTTTAGCCCTTATTGTGTGCTTATGTTTGAAGCATCAGACCCTTTCCTTCTTTATTCTTTTATTTCTCATTTAATATGGCCCCTATGTGCATATATATATATATATATATATATATATATATATCTAAAGACTAAAGGAAAGAACATACAGATTTAGTTTTCTTTGTGTTTATGTGTTTGGAGATGGGATTTCAGTGCAGACAAAGTTTGTGTTGTGAATCGCAGCCTTTGGCCTGTGAGCAATGGGTTCAATTCTAGCTGTGACAGCAGTGTCCACACCAGATTCTGTGTAGCAGATATTTTAATCCATCATGCGTACGTGCCCCACTAACATCTGACTTTTGACTTTTGACTTTTTTTGACTTCCTTTTTTTTTTTTTTTAGAGAAAAGTGCATCTTGTAAACATTTCAATGCTGTGAAATCGTGCATCTATAGATCCTCTGAACACAATGCAAACGATGTCGCTGCACACTAAAGAACATGTTTTTCAAGGCAGTATTATTTGAATCGTATAATAAATTGTATGTATAGATGTCTTAATACCAGTGCAGCTGGCCTACTGAGCTCATACATGACATGACAATAAGACAACTTCACCAACTACTCAGTGGGAATGCATTCATTAAGATTTAACATGCATATGAATCACATGTTCTCATCTTAATTGGTTTACTTTATTGCTATTACTTTATTATTTTACTGTGTGTGTGTGTGTGTGTGTGTGTGTGTTGTTGGTAAAGGACCGCCATTCGCCCACCTCTGGGTTACAGTCATGGCCCAGTGTGCAGCACAATGAAAGCAGCTGCTAGGCGTGCCTTTGAAGACTAGTTCAGAGGCTGCAGCAGCGTACACATGCTTTTAGCTCACTAATGTAAATTCCTCCACCTGACACTACACAAACATTGTGCCAACACACACACTCACAGGAGTCAGGCAAAGCATGCATAAAGACAGCTTGTATACGGACACTAATTCACATGCTCTGATGCATGTGGACAAACACGCAAACACACACACACACACACACACACACAGAGAAACACACACATACAGGCTTTCCCCAGGTAGGTGGTTTCAATCTAGACACATTCCTGACATTCTTCAAAGACCAGGCTCCACTGCCTCTGTCTCATTCGTGTCTTGTATGTCTGTTCTAGGAGACAGATGTACTGTATAGTTCTGTTGAACTACTGAGTCGAAGAAATTCACTCTGTTTTTGTACTGAGATGCGTCAATCACAATCGCTCAATAAGCCATCTGGAATCTTCTTGGCAGTGGCTAGTATTCATGGATGTCATAATTATATTAAGATTGTATGACTGATTATTTGGCAAGAAGACAAGCACACTTATTATGTTTCACCTCCTGTGGTTTCCTACTTGTCTAAAGCCATTACAACAAGCCACAAAACCTGGAGTCAAGTAGGGAAATCAACGCAGTAAACACAGCGCCTTTAAGACAGCACAGAAATTGGTGTTATAATGTTGTGATAGTATGTTTTCACAAATGTGACCATGAACGTGTGGCCACATGAGAACTGTATGCAAGCCAAAGATAAGAAGGGATAATTAGACACCTCCAAAAGCTATTCCGACACACCAGGCTAACTGTAGCTACTATAGCTGGCCTGGCTTGACATTCTATCATGTTTGTATCCTCCCATAATGAATATGCAATCAAATCGCTCCCCTAGCAGATGAAATGGCATCCATGTGACTCTCATATCCTCCACATGCATGATGTGAAGGCTCCCTTATAGTGAGTGTGTACGTGTGATGAGGCGGTTGTACCAACCCCTGGGATCTGGTCTGTGATGAAACATTCAAGAGTAGTTGCCAGAGGAGTGTATTCAACGCCAGGCTGTAAAATGAAGCTCTGGAAAAGCAATCTCCACTTACAGAGACCTATTGCTTTCATTACCAGAGAAGCTTCGTGCATCAGAGGCTGTATTTTACTAAGACAAACGTTATGTCGAGATCCTTTAACGGTGGAAGGATCTAAATGGTCATTTGCATAGCTTATACAGGAATATTGCGAAGTGCAAAAAACATTACTGGAATCTTTTTATTTCATCCTAAACCGATGATACATTATAAAGCTTGTACAGTATGCTCGTCCCACACAAGAAATGAAGATAAATAGATTGCATTAATTGTACAGTGTCTGTTGCTAAAGCCGCCGATTAATGTTACTGTTTTCTGATTCAGACCCTGTGATGATTTATGAGCAATGCTAATTTTCAGCCCGCACATTGTTCCATTCTTAAGTGCTCCGTGTGGAAATATGAATGCGAGTGTACATGCGTGTGCAGAGTCGGCATACGCAGGCAGTGAGCAGAGGAAGTTCCCTGTGTGTTTGTAGAGGTGAGTAAGGGAGCAGTCAGCGTTTGTTTAGCTAATCAGGCAAATGAGTGTCATAAAGCAACCCAGAGGCAGGAGGGGATCAGAGTGCAGCACAGAGGAAAACCCACTGAGTCGCCCCACCCCACCCACATCCCACACATAACATTTCAGCAATTAAACATTGACTGATGCCCTGACTGATCAAGGTTACTGGGCCAAGGTGAGACCCAATGAACAGTGTCACATTGCTTTACGGTTCCTGTTCCATAGGTCTCCCTCTGCATGAACCCTACAGCGCACGGATGCACCGTGTAGCCTACATCGAAACTGTCCTCATCGGAAAAAAACAAAAAATCATCAACATTGGTTCTGCTTAAAGCTGCCTGTGCGTATATTTTTCTGACAGATCTTTGTAGAGGTAATGAGCAGAAACACTGTCCGCCTGTTTTGGAGAAGGTGTGTCTTTGTGTTCTGTCTTCTGCCAGGCACACAGACCAGATCCCAAAGGAGAGATGCAGGTTAATCAGACATGTTGCTCTGAATTAGAGCTTTACAACCTGTCGCCACCGCCACCCTCACCCATTTCCTCAGCCTGCCGTCCTCCATTCTGTGCCTGTTCGAGACCAAGTTGCTCAGCAGTAATGGAGATAACTGCCGTGTAATAGACTTTTTTTTGTCGTATTCGCTGGTGTCAAAGCAGCATGGGTTCCCTGTGACATGGCTATTGATTCCTGATTGGGCCTGCTTACTAGAGGGGTTAGAGAGATAGGCGCAGAGATGGAAGGCCAGCCCCAGGGCTAATGGGCCAAAGGGGTAAGGCTGAAGGGCCAGGCCCGGATAGAGCTCTTCAAGCTCTTCTCCCTTGGAGCTCCACTGTCCTTTAGGTAAATGACTCATTTCATTATGATGATTTACTGGAAACCCCTTCCTCTGTCTGCCTCTCATTGCATGACTTTTTTTTAGCAGTCTTGTGCTCTTCAATGCTGTTTTATTTTCTCTTCTTCTCCCTCCCACCCTTCTTTCATCCTCCTCTCCTCTATTCACCACTAGCCTATCAGAGAGAGGGTCATAACTCAGGTCATGTCTATAAAAGCGTCATGATGGCAGCATGCATGGACCTTGCATTATAGGGTCAGCCTGGACTTCATTACCACAATTAGACTGAGGTGCTGGTGGCCCGGCTTAATGGGTGATTGCTCAACCCATTTGCTACCGTGTATTTCTTTTACCACCGAATGGTATTGCAAACCGCAAAATGCTGCAAGCTTCCATTAGACAGCCTGTTCTAAAACACTCTGTTAGTGCCGCCATGTTCACTGCCAAAAACTAGCACCAAAGAATGATTGCAGTAGAGCACACGAGAGCCAAATTGATATGTAGCAGAATGTTGCGGCCGGAAAAGAGAAACAAGCTGTAAATTACAGTCGGCTCGTTTTTTTTTTTTGGGGAGAATTTGGGTTGGCAAAAGTTTCAGAGACAATAGCCTCGACTAAATAAATATATAAACAAAGCTAAGCCTAATCTAATATGTGAAAGCCTGTCAGAGGAATGGGGGGCTCAGGGGGAAATATTGTGCATGTGAAAGGCAATTGGAGGATTAGAGTGAAAGGCCAGACAGGGAGAGAGAGAGAGAGAGAGAGAGAGAGAGAGAGAGAGAGAGAGAGAG
>CALSCE010010686.1:16519366-16549366 GCA_943593645.1 Bovichtus variegatus | reverse complement strand
TCAACGAGGACGTTCGCGTCAAATGTAGTTATAGCAGTGGTGGCTTTGGTGAGCTGACTTTCAGTGAAGAAAGTTTTGAGGTTTGCAGGGGGCCCCCGATTGCCCTCTGTTGAAAATTCTATTGAAATATTTGTTTGCACGGCTCAGTGGCATTTAATCTCCTGTTGTTTATCAGTTTCCGCTTGATTTATTTCTTCACCTTCGCCTATTTATTGAATTTAATTACACCTCAAATCCCAACGCAAACCCGCTGCTGTTTAGGGCTGCGAGAGGTGGGGATGGAAGGAGGAAAGGGGAGGAAGACGGGGAGCGGTGTAGGGTATAAACCATGACTCAGACGAATGGCCTACGCATACAGTATGTGCCCTCTTTTATTTAAGCATGTAGACAAACACATGCACGCACACGTAGACACGCACAAATGAGCTGTGGAGGTCTGTAAATCAGCCTGAGAGCGGTCCAGTAAGACACACATTCTCTAAAATCCTGGCAAATTATCTGCAGTCTGTCTGCGGCCTCACTGACCACATAAAATATCGGCCAGTTAATTAGGCGGTAATTGCGCACTGTGCTCTCCCTTTTATGTGCCATGCATTGGGCAATAAAGAGGCCAGTGAGAGGATTGCTGGAAGAGAGGGACACTGAGGTGCATGCTAGAGCATCAACCCACTTCAGGTCTACAATATGGCCAGAGGTCACATATATTTCTTTTTTGAAGGGGAGTGGAAGAGGCCCAACCCCCTGCTGTATTTCTCTGAAAGAGGCAGTCACCTTAACTGGCTGGGTGCCTTTCACTCTCACGGCTGTATCAATATAATATAATAAGTCATATTTTACGGTGTTACATTGACAAATGTCCCGTTCAAGGTTCCTCATTCAAGGTTTGAACGCCCATGTCAGTAGAGAACCTCAAATTCACACTCAATTTTGAAGAGTTAGACTTTTAGATAAAGAAAAGAAAAGGCCTGCAGAGATACCAGTGTGGAGACAGAGTTGAAGATTGAGGCATCATGTCAAACAGGTCATGTTCACCTCTAAACCTTCACTCTGTTTGACTTTTTGCTTGTAGAAGCACAAAACTTCCAGACAAGATTCTTTGTACATATTTGCTGAATACAGCAGAGAGCTGCAGCCATACAGCAGAGACTACGGAGCAGGCAGCTGGATTAATTGTGCTCTCTCCACTAGTGATTGAATAAGTGTGGACAAGGTCATCAGGTTCACACATTAGAGAGGGGACATGCTTTATGCTTTCCATGGCAGGAATGTAAAGGGACTGTTTTGATGATGATTTGTGTGCTTGTCTGTGTGTGTCTGTGTGAATTCCTGTGTTGAGCTAAACCGAAGTTTCCATGGATGGAGCATGCACAATATATGTCCATATGACGTCTCCCTCTGCGTATTTATGTGCAAGTCTCCATGTGCCTATGTGTCCTGAGGTTAATTTATATGTTGTGTCGGTCCGTGTGTGTGCGCTCAGAGCCACAGGGCTATGTGTGTATGTGTGTGAGTCAGTCCTGTGCACTGCCGTGCTGCAGGGCCAGCAGTACACAGCAGCGAGGAGATGTGACAGTGATGGCTCCTTAGCCCCGGGCCACAGCTGGGAGGCCTGAGACACACCCACACGACTGACCTTCACTGTCACCACTGCACCAAACACACACGCACGTACACACAGATACACACACGCGCACACACACACCACAGAGCCGCAGACGACTCACATGGGTCCATGTTCGTGCAGCCGTAGCAGTGATTATATGTATGTGGCTGGTATGTGGTGGACACATGGGGGCGCACACACACACACAAACACACACGCACACACACATACGCACATGCACATTCTGCTCGTTTTTTCCACCTACACTCTCTACTTTTTCCTCCTCTGTTCTCCCCTCCTCTGAGTGAGTCAGAGCTTATCAGGCAGGGCGCAATGATTCACCACCAGTGTGAGTAAGCTGCTTTCTGCATCCAGCTCTGTCTCTCAGACCAGCTCCATATACTCATACTTCATTATCATCCCTACTCACCCCCCCCCCCCCTCACCCCCCTCACCCCAACCGTTTCATCTCACATCCCCACACTGTCTCGCTTTAAGTGTCGCTCTCTCCCCTCTCAATAGTATCCTGAGCCTCTGCTGTAGTCATCGCACTTTTGACAAGACTTTTATTTATCTTTTCATTCTTCTTTTTACGTTTAATACTATACAACATGACACCTGCAGCAGAAACTATTTTCCAAGATGATGAAGAGCAAGACTTCTGACTCAACGGTACTGTCCTCAGGTCTCCACAAGGTTGGAATGACTCTCCTTGGCATCCTGGCTTCTCTATAAATATTTATGTTTAGGGTAGTGAGCCTACAGGTCATCACGATATGTGCTTTGTTCCTCCGTCAAATCAGTTGTCAGACTGAAGCATGATGTGCATAAGTATGAATCAGGCAGATGGGCTAAATTATAAATTATATGGAGAGCTACAGCCATGCACTTCTGAACCCACCTTTTGTCATTATTGTTATTAATCTTCATATCTATACTGTATATTTATATATATACTGTATATATAGATACAGTATATATATACAGTATCTATATATAGATACAGTATATATAAATATATATATATATATATATAACATGTTTGAACCAACCCAGCTGGAACAGACCAGTGGAAATTTAATTCACTCTGTGAAACCATAACATGATCTCAGTTCATGTAAAATTGATCACATCCCGATTTACATATTCAAAAATCAGTCAGTATACTTAGTGCTTCATTAAACCACATCTCACTCAATAGTTAAGGTTTTCTGGGCACACTCCATAATCCACTTCAACATCCTGCACACACCCTTGTACTGGCTGCATATAGGAGTTCTAGTACATAGTGCCAACACGCTGTGAGCCCATCCTCCACAGCAGTGAATCCCTTGTTGCCTCACTCTCAAACGTTGTTGTTGGTGTATTGTAGTAGTAGTGTCACAGTATACTAAGAAGCATGCTAACAAGTGTTTGTTTTTTTTATGGTTAGTTAGTCTATTACGCACTTTAGGGAAATATCTTTGATGGTACACAGAAGAACACAGGAGGATCGGTGGTAATAGGGCACAGGAGAGGGGAACAGGTTTTAATGGAGCAGAAAAGAAGAGATATATTTATATTTATGTATCTTAACCACAAAAGTGCCAGCAGTGACTCCTGCGCTTTCCTTGACGCGCCGTAACTAAACTAAAGACGCAAACATGGAAGAATATGTTTTTCCTCTTTTTTTTTTTATACCCACGTGCGCTTGCAGATGCTTGGTTGTGTGCATACGTATGGGACATAAACATCTATTTTAATAAGACAATCATTTCAGTCCTCTGCTATTCATTACATCTTATTCTACTTGAATAAGTAAAAATGGTGTGAAATAACTGTAAATTTTGAATGAACTCGTATCCAGGATATTTTTTTGAATGAAATGCTTTTCTTGATTGCACTGACCTTCCCTTTTACATGTTATTGCTAAGTATCTCAAGAAGATCCTTCATACAGGTGAAACTGCAGTGAACATACAAATTAATTACCTCAGTTTAGTGGAGGATTTGTCTCGTTCTATGGAAAATAAGCTGTAAAGGATTACTGGCAGACTTGAGATAAATAACTTTGCAATGTATCCGCGTTTCTGCAAAAAAACAGATGGAGTGAAGTAAAGCTGCAGAAATGACTATTTCAGCTGAACATATTTCATATTTAGGAAAAGGAGATTATTCACAAATGCTGTAATGGATGACTGTATGTTTCAACCTGTGTCTGTGTGTGTTCAGAGCTTCAGTAAGTTCAGCTCAGTAAATGGGGCATACAGCTGTTGTACTGCTGAGCAAGGCAACCGCTAAGGTTCACGTTATGTACTGCATTGGCGTATACATGGTTGTGCTTGTGTGTAAATGCATGTGTGTGTCTGCCTGCGTATGTCGGTGTGTACTGTGTGCGCACAGTACATGCAACTGTCAGCACACTACAGCGCTGTATATCAGGTCCATGCAGCACTATTAGATCTTTCTATGACATCTGATTTACACTGGCTGTCAGGAAGCCCTGTGAGGTTCTCTTCTCTTCCTGGAATAACCTACACCTCTTCTGCAAAAAGCATTGAAACAAAGACTTAAGGGTGGAGATGCTTTATGTGTGTGTGTGAGTGAGTGAGTGTGTGTGCGTGTGTGCGCGTGTGTGTGTGTGTGTGTGTGTGTGTGTGTGTGTGTGTTTGCATGGCGGAGGTAGAGCCTGGGGCAGACACTTCCTGCAACACACATGATTTACACACTTACCAAGCCGATGCAGAAGGAAGGAATTAGATAATTAGCTACTGAAAATATCTGTGTGTGCGTGCTAGAAAGAGCTATGTAGTGTTTGCTTATGTTCGTGCGTGTGTGTGTGTGTGTGTGTGTGTACGTGCAGTGGGGGGGGGGGGGGGGGGGGCGTGGTGTACACAAGACTTAAGATTGAGTTGCATGTGTATTGTACCACTCTAGTGGTGGCAGTGAGCTGAAAAGGTGAGCCCTCTGCCTTACTCCAGTTTTTACTCTGGTGGATTGGGGGCATGCTGTGTTTGGCGTAAAGCTTCAGCCATTCACAGAGCGCTGAGCAGTGAGCTTTTTGTTTGTGTATCCTTGCTGTAAGGATAATGATGAGATGAATGGAGAGAGGGAGAGAGTGGGAGAAAGAGAGAGAGATTTCAAGGCTAATGCCTGGGGGGATGTCAGAAAAAACCTGTGTATGTGTAATAACCACAGAGGTTAAAATGCTACACTGGCACTAGAGATGGCTGCCAAATATTTTGACATCCACTCTACCTCCTCCACACAGCTGCTGCTGAGGTTGAGGAAGAGAGGGATGATTTACAGCGGAGAGAGAGAAATTGATTAATGTGAGTGAGAGGAGGGAGAGACTAGAATGTGAACGAGTGTGGGCAACAGAGGTGTTGATGTACAGTCAGTAAGAGAGATAGAGAGAGAAAGAAAGAGAAAGCTGCCTGTTTGCCTGCCTGCAATGCCCGCCTGTCTGTCTCCCTTGATTTCTTTCTCCCAGCGCTCTGTGCCCGAGGATGCGTCCATAGTGCTATTTGTTTCAAGGTTGTTCTAAATGTGACTGATGTCTACAGCCAACGTGCTGTTTGCTTTGCTTTCCTTCGCCACAGCTGCATGCAAAAAGACTGTCATACCATATTAAATGTGGCAGGAAAACACGCAGCACAAATGATGCAGAGGGACTTTTCAAACAGGGTAAGCCCAACCTCATACGAGGGCGAGTGTTTAATGGCGTATTTAGATTTCCTCATCCTTGTAAGCTCTTTAATGCTGCTGCAAAACTCAGTGATGGGCTGCGAGATAGGTCACTTGATGCACAGTGTTTATTACAAATTGAAATTGGGGGGAAATTACTTTGCAGCAGATAGGATGCTTTGTTTGTTTGTGTATGTATCTGTGTGTGCCTATATGTGTGCGATGCGTCCATAACCCCCCAGGAGCTGTATATATAGATTGTGTCTCTCATCTTCTTTTTATTCCGGTGTGTATGGATAAATAACTCTTGTTCCTTTTAGATTAGCCGTGACCTTTCCACCCCCTCTATATGCACCTAGCAGGCCCTTACAACCCCTATCCCATGATTGCATTGTGAATCCTTCACAGTAACAAATGTCAACTTCATTGATTGGCCATCTTCGCCCCAAAATAACAGACATCTAAAATGAGGGGGGCTGGCGTGCTGTGGCCGCAGGGTCCCCGGGCTGTGCTGAAAACGTATGTCGTGAGAGATTGCAGAGAAAATAGAAAACCTTACTCATTAACTTCAAGTCCACAGCCCCAAGATTTCATGGATTAATCAATGCTAACCTACTTTATCAAAGACACTTATCTTCCACATACAGAAATCTATGCATGTCCCTGGCCAAGAGGTCGATAGCAGGAAATATTTCACATTGCCCACCCTTTTTCCATTACTAATTCTCCTTCTCTCTCCTTCTCTCTCTCTGTCTTCCTCAGTCGCTGCATCTGTGTCTCTTCTTTTGCCTAAATGTCCTTGGGATTGGAGTGTGCGTGGAGAGGGGAGACCCATAGCAGATAACTTATTGGTTCATTTTGCCCATCTCTTTCCAATAATGTGTAACATTACCAGTGTTATTAGATAGGAGATTAATGGTGCTTGGCCCCGCTCCTCCTCTTCAGGATGGGACATAGAGGAGAACAGATAAAAGAGAGAGAGAGAGAGAGGGCGGGGGGAGAGGGAGAGAGACGGAGAGAGACAGAGAGAGAGAGAGAAAAGAGGGAGGATGTGAGGTGAACAGGGAGAGAGAGACAGGGAGAATGAGAATGAGTGAATCCTCTTTGACTCTGGAGGCCTTAATGTCTGACTTAGCCCTGTAGTTAGAGGGTCATTTTGTGGAGCTGACTGACAGACAGCAGGGCCCTGAACTTCTCTATCTGTTTCCCCTTTACCCCTCCTTCGCCTCCTCTCTCCTCCCTCCCTCTCGATCTCTCCATCTTCCTGAGTACTACTGTTCAGCAGCCTTTGATCCTCCCGCTTCACATCAATCAATGCAGACAGCAGAGAGAAGTTAGAGTAGAAGGATGACTTGTCTTCCAATGCTTCAGGTGCTGTCTCTGCCATGTCAGGCAGAGTTCTGATGCTCTGTTTATTTATGCACTTATTTATGTATTTATTAGGCAGCGCTGCTCCCCTTCTGTGCTCCCGTTTTCCCCTCCGCTCCCTCCGAGGCCCAAATAAGCAGTAGGCAGTGGCCTGTCAAGTTATTTGATTTTACCAGGGTCATAATGCCGTAAACACGGCTGATGTTAACAACCAAACTAAATAGGGATGCCTTCTTATCTCTACTGCTTTTAAATCTAAGTGGATTTTCGGTCTCTGTCTGTTTTTCAGCTGTCTTTATATTTTCTCACTTCATCCCTTTATTCTTTCATCCCTCCTCCCTGCTACTCTCATTTCCCCCTGCTCCCCTCTCTACACCCTCTCTCTGTTGTATGGAGTAATAACTTGCTCATTATTGGATGTAAGAAATATCTACTAAGAGATTATGCCAGATATAAAAAGCTCACAGGTGATGGGAGTCAGAACCTCTCTGCATCCCTAATGAGGCCTGGGGATTGCAAAGCACGCTCCGCAGAGCCTGAGCATCCTCCACTAGCCCTGCACTGAGGCCTAACTCAGCTTAGGGAAAGACAACTCGGCCCAGCTCAACTCAGCTCGGCTCGGCTCAGTTCAGCTCTGCTTGGCCTTGGTTTGTGTAATTAATGTATTTACTGCAAGCTCATCTGCTGTTGGTCTGTCAGTCAGTAGGGCTTGGGAGTTTTGTTGCGCAGCTGCGTTGCTGTTTGCCCCCTGGTCTCCCCTCATCTGCTTAGTTTTGGGGAATGAGCTACTTACCTCTCTGGAGCTCTGTCAACTGTACGCAGTACATTTCTCCTCTCATTTTTAGTCCACCATCGTGCCTGCCAAGAACTGAGAAAAGACTGGCAATTATATCCAAATACATCTCTCTCTTTTCCAGGCTTTGGGTTCAAGATGTGGGTTATTATAATTATGCAATGGTCTTGCTTTATTTGTTAGTGTCCTGTCAGTATTCGCTAAAGTTGTATCGCCAAATTGATATTGTATCAAGCATTTAATAGGCTGTTGGCTGTCTGGGGCCTTGCCTGTAGGTACTTCTTTTCCACCCAACATTTGTTTTGGTTGTCATTGGGATTTTAATGATTCCACTTCCGCTTATCGATTCCAGTTCTTAGAGAGTCCTGATTGAGAACACTTCACATGCCTATGTATTTATTAAATTTTTTTACACAATTCATGTATCACTTTGCGCTGTGTCGACCATTGCAGAAAGCCAATGTGTAGTTTTTTAGGAACGTAGGATAATTTTTTTCATGGGTGCCTTGTACTTGGCATTTTGGATTCGCTTCTAATTTGGAACCAGCCAGTGTGCCGCTTCTACGAGAAAGTGTGTTCCACAGAGTGTGAGCAGGAGAGGAGACATGGAAAATCTTTGCCCACCACAGGAACAGCGAAGGGCAAATGTTTGAATCATTTAAAACTCCAGAGACGGGGATCTGTTACAGTGGCCAATGGCAACAGGGTCTGTCTGTTGGAGACGCATGGCACGCCTTGGGCCATCACTCTTCTTTTCCATCCCTCCATCTCTCAACCTCTCCACTGCTTACACTTAATTGCCATGGAGGAAAAAGAGGACAGGTAGTATTAAAGAAGTATTGGGGTCCACAAAAGAAAAAAAAAAGTGAATAGTAAAAGAGAAAGGAAAAAAAAAAAAAAACAAAAAAAAAAAACGAGAAAGGATTTATGTGGCGAGGAAAGGGATGGAGTGAAAGTGGAATTTCAAATTATTATCTGAATGGTGGTCAATTTGTGTGTTAAAAAAAGCACACAAATATAGTACACACTGATTCACTCAACTACACCGAGTCAGAATTGTCTTATTTTTTTAAGGCAATCTTTCAGCCTTCATTTGGTGTTTGTCACCTTATTTGACCTGTGGGGACTAGTCAATGTCACTCCCTTTTAAGTGAAGAGAAAAGAAAACCCCACCCAACTTCAGAACACCGTTTAAGGTCAGGCATCGCCGTGGTGACAACTAGCGCTATCGACAAACACACACAAACACACACTCTGCAGAAAAAGACAAACATGCAGGTATAAAGTAACTAACATTTCGCTGTCCCGCCTCTACAGTGTACATCTATTTTTCTTCTTTTTTTTCTGTAGATTTCTTCTATTTTCTCTCATGTGAGGTTGGCTGAAGGTTTGCCGATAGGTTGCTGTGTTTTTTCTTAAAGGTGTCACTTGGGATATCCCATATAGATTGTGATGTTTTTATTAAGGAACGTGTTATGTGAGACAGAAGCAGCTCTTGAACAGGAGGCTTTCTCAGGACACACCGTCACATCCACTCTCGCTCCCAGGCTGATGAAAATTAATGCACTCTGTCTAATATTCAATGAGCGTGTGTACCTGTGTGTGTGTGTGTGTGTGTGTGTGTGTGTGTGTCTCTGTGTCTGTGGGTGGGTGTGTGTTTTTATATGTGGCAACTGTGTGTGTACAGTATATGTTTCCTATATTTGTGTGTGTGCGGTAGAACACCTACTTTTCAGTCACAGCACAGCAATTTATTCGAATTTGTTTGCCTGGCCCTGAAGTCTTCATTAGGCAGTCGCGGAAGCACACAGAGACGAGGCTGCAAGGTCGCCATCCGGCAGGCCAAATGAAGATGCGGCCCTCAATTTAGCAACTCCTGGGGGAACACCACTTTCACATATCCACACACCAATACATGCATGGACATATAGACAGATATTGTTCTGCTTACCTCCTAATCGCCATCAGCTCTCAGTTTCCACGTGTAGATAGAATGGCTGTGAAATTCGAAGTGACGCTTACATCTTTCGTCAACTGCGTTTTACAATGTATAAATGATGAAAAATGAGTTTTTCCAGTTGACCTGCCTGTCTCTGGACGCTGCTCCAGTGGCAGAAATGATGCTTCAATTTGGTGAAAATGAGTCTGATTTCGTATTCATCCTTGCTCATCATTATAACTCTTAATGCTAAGGATACCATAGCAGAGTGTGTTTGATCACTTCACTACAAACAGTCCTCCCAGACAGCTTTGTTGTGTCTTTGCCCATTAAGCTGTTCATTAAAGAACGGCCGTGTATTGGTGTGTGTGTGTGTGGGTACAGTATGTGTGTGTGTGTGTGTGTGGGGGGTGCTTGCAAGTAAATGTTTGTGCGTAGAAGTGGAAATGTGTACATTGGTATGCGTGTGTGCAAGGCCTTGTGCAGATGCATGAGGGAGTGTGAGCATGTACTGTATGTTTGCATACTCGCCCCATTATCCACGCTTTGTGGCACTGTGAGTGGGGATGCAGATTTGTTTCTGTCAAGGTTAATAAATGAAGAACTCAAGGTGAGTGTGTCTCAATCCAGACACAAAGACACCGGGAGGGGGGATCAGACACCCAGCTGCTACCCCTGAAATTTTAATTAGGCCCTCTCTTTATTTCCCCTCCACAGCCAGACATTGTGGTTGAGTGTTCAGGCAATCAGTGGAACTCTTTTCTCCCTGAATATTACCTTAGCCAGTGATGGGATACTGGGGAGCAGTGGGTTTGAGTTTAAAGACAGTCCAGCACCACACACACACACACACACACACACACACACACACACACACACACATACATGACCACACACACACACCTTCTTTCCTCTCATCTCCCCCTCACTCAGTCCCTATCCTCTTTGAAGAACTCATTGTTTATCGTGTTTAATAGTTCCTCTGTGGGGTGTCAGTGTGGAGCATGTGGAGTGCGCAGAGTACACAACCGTGTACTGTATTCAGTTTTATGGAAACATGCGCGTTCATACACAGAAGCGTGCATTCATCTGCGTGTAGGTTCCTGTAAAGCAATAAACCAGCTAAAGTAAAAGATAATCGCTGGAAACAATCTCAGCATCACCTTGTAAGTGAAACGTTACAATAGGTGATGCTGATGTGAAATATTAATATGGTAATGAACCCTGTACGAGTTCCACACGTTACGTGATGATATGTTAAACACTTCAGCCGCCTTCTGGCTTCATGAGAATTTTCCCACATTAATTTATCCTTGAACTGGGGAATATAAGATGACTTAAAAACAAACATCCTCCCATTTAACCCCTGCGTCGGTGGGTGTAGGATGCACTGATTCATACATGTATTTTTAACCATTTGATCTTAACTCAACACTACAGTTTCAAATGTCCATTCCTTTGAAAAATGATTTAATGTCACTTCGCTTGATAAGAGTGGCACTTAAAATAAGAAGGTCAATCTCAGATTGTGGAGTGCAAAATTAAAATTTTTTTTAAATGTAATTAAGCTGCCTGCCTTTCAAGAACATCATTAGCATATAGGTGTATGTTTATCAGCTTTAGTTAATAATAATAATAATAATAATAATAATAATAATAATATCACCATGGACCACGGCAGTATGCATTTCGTTCATGTGAAAATGGGCACAAAACTGCACATTTTAGATGAAAACAAGTTGTTTATGAATATATATATGTGTGTGTGTGTGTGTGTGTGTGTATGTGTGTGTGTGTGTGTGTGTGTGTGTGTGTGTGTGTGTGTGTGTTTGTGTGTCCAAACAAATCATATTTATTAGCCACTGTTCCAGTGTGATGTGATTTTATTGCCTTGGCAGTTGGGAAGGAATTGGAGAGCAGAGTGAATATAATAGAAGTGTGTGTGTGTGTGTGTGTGTGTGTGTGTGTGTGTGTGTGTTTGTGTGTGTGTTTATGTAAGTGTGTGAGTGTGTGTGTGTGTGTGTGTGTGTGTCTGTGTCTGTGTGTGTGTGTGTGTAATGCTCTCTGAGGTATTTTCACGAGCTGCAGAATGGTACTTTATGTGTTGGCTCACTACTGTGCAAAAAATGGTACGTCCTCCCAATAGTAACTCTACAAACTATTTTAGTCCTTATTGATCACTTCACATAGACACACACACACACACACACACACACACACACACACACACACGGGCTTACAACCTAGATCTGGCACAGATAGATAGGGTTTCTGAAAGCCCTCTTTGAATCATCTTCTTTGGGATTATCATCACACTTTGAACAGATCTTGGGCCAGACTGTGGGACACGTTAAGATCTCTCTCTCAAAAAGGAAAAGGAAACGGAAGAAACAAGTTCATTAAAAGGTATTTCATTTTCACAACAGAGACGACTCTCCTCTGTATCTTTGCCATGCTCCATATATATATATATAGCAGATGGAACTATTTCAACACATTAATTATTTACTCAACTTTAATCCAAAACAGTTCAGCTCAGAGATCCAAATTAGATCTTCCCACATATTTCAGCTTCCAAGAGTAGACATAGATAAAAGACACACTCTTGATGAAAGATAACTTAAAGATTTTGATAATGAAATCAATGCATCATCAAAGGCATCTTATCCATGAATTAGTTATGGCAAATAAACATGACTCACGAGCTTTGCAAAATATAAAAGCGGTGCAGCAATATACATAAAAGTTCACTTTAACGTGTCCAGGACTGTCGATTAGAGAGCTAATGAGTAATCCTTGATGTTTGTGTAGGGGGGGGGGATCACTATGTATGATGAGATACTCTTAAAGGAAACTCTGCTCCTGTTTTTACATTTAGGCAAAAATAGCAATGGTGCCAGCCCTTTCTGTCAGATGAAAAAAAAAAGTTATGTCCCATTCAAAACATACTGCGTCATTGCATCATAGTATAGAAATGACTGTCGGCAGCTAAATGGGTACGTCTCTGTATTTGGAAATAGATTTCCCTCCGTCAATGCAAAGAAGTGAGCCTGGAAGAATCCTTTGTGCTTTTATTCTGAGGGACTGACACCAAAACCTGCAGATACCCATTGATGTTTTAGATATCTTCTCTCCCATTGAACATCATTGTAGCTGCACTGAAGGAAATCTCAGCATGATGTTACACTGTCAACATTTGGCCAATTATCCTTAAGAATAAGAAGAAAAATCCACCACCAAACAATGAAATGGAGAATAGTCTCTTGAATTTCGAGAAATCACAACTTTTAACTGATCAAACTGATTTAAGTAAATTCCTAACTTTGCCTTTGGGTTTTAGATGCTTCAACTTAACCCTAACATTATTGCTTACTTTGTTTACGTGGTTATTAACCGTTTTAATGTGAGAAACGGGTGCAAATTGCGTGTCCTCCTGGCGGTATTATCCCTTTTGTGGTAGAGGTGATTGCATTGAAATGGCCTCAGGAGTAGATAATACACTGCCAGTAGCTGTTCATAGCATTGTTAATTTAGGGTGGAGCATAGCTTTAACTTTAAGAAAAAAAAGATTTAAGAATGACCTGCCAAGTGTTTTCAGCTGCTCCCTGTATATTAATCTCATTAGGAGAGTTCTGTAGGAAGTGGGCAAGGCACACTCCATTATTTATGGAAGTGTAATTATCTATGGTGTCACAAGCAGGCAGGAATTTACAGGACCCCGGTTCTGCATCAGCACAATGGCTAGCTAGGTAATGAAGCGAACACACCTCCAGGCCCTACAATACACTATCTGATCTGCTCCACTGTTTTCACCGTTTGCTTTTTTGCTACACTACACTTCCGCAGTATTTCTCAGGAAAAGCATGCCAACCACAAATACCACGGTCAATAGTATTCAATTATAATAATGCGCATAATGTAAATGTAATATGTTAAAAATGCTGATTAGAAGAAAAAGATATAACACGTACCAATAAAATTCTATTAAGATTTTGGCTTTCTTAGAGCTACCAAACGATTAGTTGATTAATCAGTCAGCTGATTGACATACAATGAATCACCAACGGCTTTGATAATGGAATAATTGTTTAGCTGTGAAGCAAAAATGTAAATCAATCACTTCTTCCACTTTCTCAGACGTGAGGATGTGCCTCATTTCTCCGTCTGTATTATAAATATAATATCTTTGGGTTTTGGGTGATGTCCCCTTGGGCTCTGGTAAATGACATTTTACACAAAAAAAAAAAAACGATTTATCGATAATAAAATTATTATTAATACATACATTTTAGCCAATGCCCCACACTTCTTGCGCTGACAGCAGAAGAGACAATTTACGAATGACATTTCTGTTCATATTGACAGAGTATTACCGCCCCGTAAAACGCACGAGATGTTGGAAAAGTTGGTTTTCCTTGACTTTCGCATTTTTATGCCATTTAAAAACTCCACACAGTAAAAATGACTTTTCCCGTGATCAAATGTTTTTGAGCATGTGCTTGTAACATTTCTTCATTTTTCTAAAACAGTTGTCACCTGACCATTACTGTTGGATAGACAAACGGTATGAAACATTTCCCTTAAAATGTGTGCTCTCACTGCATCTTGGTATGGACTGCATACCAAGTGAAAAGTTAATTAACATTGAGAAAGACGAATGTTTGTGAGGTAGTAATGTGTAGATTGTTGTGATATTGTAATATACAGAGAGGCAGGGAAAGAAAGAGACTAACAAAGATTGAGAGGGAGGGAAAAGGCAACACAGAAAAGGAAGGCAGAAGCAGAGACAGGAGTCAGCCAGGCTGGTTGTCTTTCTCTCTCAGGCCCAGCATTTCAGTGTGTGTACAGACTTAGCAGCTTCCACAGCAGCTGCTGCAGCAGCAACGATGGGGTCATTTACATATAAATGAAAGTTGCCGATCACACGCTGCTGACCCCATTTATTTCAGCGGACAGACAGACAGGCAGGCAAGGCAAGCGCCAGCGAGTTGCCGAATTACTCCAAATTACCGCATTTCCATCTCCACATCAGGCCTGTCAGGCCTGCAACCATCGTCCCAGCAGTTTTTTCACTTCCCCCTCCTCCACCACGCACCCACCACCAGGTCTGGAGTGACTCTAATTGGCAGTGGTGAATTTAAAGGACCTGTCAGTGGCTGAGGCTGTCACCACCAAGGAAAGCACAGCAAAGAAACAACATAGCCAGCTTATCACAGCGCAGCACAGCATCGCGCAGCACAGCACAGCATAGCACAGAAACAACACAGTCAGGTTAGCATAGCACACAAACAGCATAGTAAACTTTGCACATCCCAGTGCGGGAATAACACAGCGGAGTATGGACACATTTATGTTGGATGCAACATGCTGTGCATGTTTCACCACAGTATCTACTTTTCTTTTTGGTTTTTTTAATGTTCTATTCTATTATCTTATTTAAACCACTGTTTCCAATCATACTTCCATCCTCTCACATTTTCATCGTCTTCCCATGCTACATCCTCACGCTATGGGTTGTCGTGAGCATCTGGATTCGAATCCTGAGCCATATGCCCTACTAGCATCTTCATATCACTCTTTCCTTAGACATGCAATCACAGACATGTACACACACACACACACACACACACACACACACACTATAGCCCTAAGTATCACAGTACTTTAGGTCTCAAGGTTTTACAAGACAGATTAATGCTACAGGCCAGCATGATCTTAATGTGACAGCTGTGTCCTTTTCCAGGCGACAACACACACACACACACACACACACACACACTGGGTATCTTCACACAAAAGACAGTATTATTTTCTTCTATTCTAAGAAAGAGAGCGATGAACCCTCACAGAGAAAGGCAGCAGAGCTGGTGCTTGTGGAGGCTTTATGTAGCTGGTAAAGCAGCCTCTCTTCCTACTTATTTGTCTCTTTCCTGTCTCATTCTTGGTTAGCCAAGCACGCACCCTTATTAGTTCATTAAAAGGAGTCTGCTGCTGCTGCCTTACTTTGGTACAAGCAGGGGAAAGGGGGAAAGAAAAGAGGAAAAGAAAGTCAAAACACCACTCTCTAATTACTCAAGATTGATGCATCCAGTGAACATCCTGGTAATCAGTGTTGTTTTTATTTGTTTAATGGTAGGACAGGGATCGCAGGCAGGCTGACCCTCTGTGATCATTAACAGAATGAATGCAGGCAGAAGCACACACACATCTCCTCTCTGCTTGCCTAGTCTGGAAGTGTCAGTGTGTTGGTTTGCGAACGCATAATGTCTTTGTGTGCGCGCACACACACACATGTTGGTTAGCTAAATTTGTTAACTGTCCATCATTGGGGACTTAAAATGAACCAACTGTCCATACACATCTGGATTTGATTGTGGTGCTGCCTATATTTGTGCTGGTTAGTGATACAAAAGTATTAATTATTTCCATTGTACAAGTTGACACAGCTAAATGTGCCTACAGGTAATCATGAGACACTAACAAAGTCATTGACTCACAGTATGAGGTAACGAGGAGGACCCGAACGCAGATAACCGAAGGCGAGTTTAACAAAAAGAGCTTTATTAAAGCTTACAAACAAAGCAAACACTACAGACAGGCAAAAACTGAAAACACAAACCCTGAAAGGAACAAGGGAACATGAGGAAAAACGTGTGGGGGGGCACACAGGGATCAAAAACATGGGAGTTTGACGTAGCGGCAAACCGGGTAGGGATCAGGCAAAGACGGAGTCAGGACACGGAAACAGGGTCGAGGAAGCAGGAGAATCAGGAACTCAGGAACTAAGGAACTAAGGAACTGAGGAAACGGGAAAGCGGGACTGGACCTCTCAACATGAATGAACAAAGACAAACTAGCAACAAGGGACAAACAACACACAGACTATATACACCAGGAAGTGGGAGGGGATAACGAGACACAGGTGGAGACACTAATGAACAGAGTGGAGACAGCTGGGGACAGGAACTAGAAACAACAGACACAAGAGGGAACATACAATTAACACAATAAAACAGGAAGTACAAACACAGCACAAAACGTGACACATTGTAAGTGTCATTTTACTTTGTGAGGTGGGGAAAGTGTGTACCAATAACTTTGTCAGATATTATTAGTTGATTTTAGGTAGTGGCAAATTTATTTGACTTAGTTTTTTTCTAATTTCAAGTTCAATATACGTTTTATGCCTTTTACATTTAGTGTTGTATCTGTATGTGTCTTTATTGCCAATGGGTCGATATTTGGGGCCAATAACAAAAATCAAATTGAAAAGCTTTAAAAATCTGCTAACAATATCTCGGTGTGTATTCATTGCTGTACATAACATTAGGAAACGTCCTCCACAGGGATCCCTTAAAGTAGTGTTTTTTTTAAGAATTCGGGACACATCACGGTTGAGAAATACATTTTGCACTCTGATGGCCGTCATCACCTCGAACATATCTTTAGCATTTCTCAACTTGCAGATAGTCCCCCGAATATTGTTAAATATGTATGAAGCCAACGTTAAGCCTGTCAATCAATACTGGCCCCGCAAAATTATCGGGGCTCTGGTGTCTGGTGCTGTTTTATTTTTCTCAAGTATTGGTATCGAGTATCGCTGTATCATGTACCACTCTGGTATATACATATATATATATAGTTTCCTGCTTAGCTATGTCCATGTGCATCTGCTGAAATGTCTTTGTTGTCCATCTGGATACGAGGATACTGTAAGAGGCATATGGGTTTGGGTGAAGTCATGGAAAGAAAATGGAGGGCAGAGTGTAATGAAGGCAGCCACTCGAAAGGATGGTACTCTAATTTCATAGTAATTAGTTAATGTACAGTAGCTGTTTGTCGGGGAACACCACGCTGCCCCCGGGCGCTGACATGCTATGTAGTAACTGACAAATGTCATGACTCCCACTGACAGGAAGAAGGAGGGTGGGCTTAGATGGGTCAACGGGTAATTAAAGTTGATGGAGAAAATGGACTGGAGTGTTAACTGTTAACTGGGCCAAGACCCAAAATGTTTCTTCAGATGACGGCACACGTGAGACTGAGCTTCAGGCCCAGCACAAAGTTTCTGAAACTTGTGTCTCCACCTGCAAAACTTTAGCGTGGGTGTTGAAGAGAACATGCAGTAAAGGAAGTGCAGCAGAAAAGTATGCCGGGTATATGTGACACACACAGTAGCGCACCGGGAGAGTAAAAGTGGGAGTAAAATATGCAAAGGTCTAAATCCTCTCTTCATCTTCATCAGGAGCTCTTAAGACTCTCCGAGACATCTTTCCTCTGGTGACCAAGATTTCCTCTGCACTCATCGCTCACTCATATATCTGTGTGTATTTGCGTGTGTATACAGTAGGTGTTTATAGTGGCTTAACAGCCTCTGCAGCCGGTATTCAAGTGGAACATATGAAATGATTTGTGCTATAACTCATGGGTTTCACTGCTCTACACTGCAGCAAGATGTCTGGGGTGTTAATGAATGCCTAAAATTGCCACTGTATCTTTGAACTGAGAGGAAGAAGAAGACAATTCAAAAAAATGTGAAAGTAGTGAAGGCATGAGCCTGGATTTAGTTTAAGAGAGATGCAGGGACTGCAACGGGCCGAAGAGTTTGAAGGGGGGGAAAGTAAGCTGAGGAAAGTGCTTTACGTTTCACGCAGCATCATATTTTTGTACTTTGGAACTTAAATGCGACTACTACTATACCACACACTATACTTTTATACTTTGGAACAAAATCCTCAACCTTTTCACCACATTTTTCTTCTCTCTGTCTATTTTTAGTAGTATTTCTGTATGTATCCTGCACACTCTTGCACACACACTTTCATACACATACATGGCAAAGGAATGTTGAACATGGAGAAGGCATTTTAAAGCGTGGCTGTCCTACCGTCCTACCTCAGGCTAACCTCCAGCAGCCCTGGCGATGTAGTGTCAGCAATGACATTGGGATTCTATTAGCAGGTTGCGCGAGGCTCTGGCCCCCTGCCCTGTGGTGAGACCTACCATTGATCTGTCATGGGAGATGGCTGCTCCCTGCTCCTCGCTCCCATAGGGCTCAATTTGAACCTTTCCAAAAACCAGGACCGAACCCTCTGCTTGAAATCTACCTGGGGAGCAGAGAGAGAGAGAAGAGCGCAGAACTCAAGGTCAGGCGTGACACCGGTGAGCAGATAAAGACGACAGGGTATGGTCGACAGACCATAATGGCCAGTGAAAAGTGAGGTTATTTGTTATCGATTCCCAATGAGGGAAATCACCGGGTCTATATAGTGCTGTTTATGGCTGGGGAAGGGCTGTGTGTGTGTGTGTGTGTGTGTGTGTGTACCAGAGGGTCAATGTGAGGCAGGGAGAATCCTCTGAAGGACAGAGAAGAAATTAAATGAAAGTCTTTCTCTCGGTCCCTGGCTCTCTCGCCTTCTATTTTGAATGAGTGCATAGTGATCTGTTTTCCCAGCCAGCCTCATTTGTATTTTTACTGAATTACCCCGGATGCGCAACCTGAACCCACTTAAGCATGTCACTTAGCGTTTGTTGAAGTTAGCAGAGACAGGGCCCTCATCAGGTTTCAATGAGGGAGGCTATGGCTAAGTGGCCACTTGTCATGCTTATTTATTTCATTTTTTCCTGATTCCCACATGATGCCTATGTTGGCTGTCCAAGTTGTTTAGAAAGAAACACCAGAGGGAAAGACGAGGGCTTATGACGGATACATAAGAGCTATACATCGTCTACTGGCTGTTGTATTTCCTGAACTTGTGAGTGTTTTAACTTTTCTAATTTGAGATGGCTGTTATTTTTAGGGTGTTAGAACAAAGCATGTTCATGAACAAGGTTAAATATACGCGAAGACCGTCTTCTCTCGTTGGGGAATTATTTGAATAATCTTGAATAAAATGTGTTTACATATAGTCATGGAGTCTTTTAATCCTTTTTGACTTACACTGTGTGAAGCAATGCTAAGGAACACAGGGGTGTATGTGAATTAACAGTATGGAAGTACAAACAGAACAGAATATTGAAACAGCCCCCACGGGCGATTCTCGTCTGTGCGGTGGCAGCGAGACACTTCCTGGTGCTGCTCCATTTTATATGTATGAAAATCTCTCACGGATCCATGATATACATTATAGATGAGGGCTCCCGTTCTGTACTCCAGTCACTGGAGCAGAATTTTTCCATGATATGCACCCCCAACACCTCCCCCACCCCCACTGCTGCCCACTCCTCTCTTTCTCTCATCCCTCTCTCCATTCATTTCTCCTTCCATATGCCCTCCCATTCGAACGTTGTTTCATCCCTCACCAGCTCCCTTTTATCCCTCTCCAGCCCTTTGGTCTCCTATCATTTCATCCTTCCATAAGTCAAACCTTACATCTTTTCTTCCACCCGTCCGCCCTTCCTTCTTTCACTTATTTTTGCCCTTCCCCCATACCATGTATGCGAGCGAGCGAGGAACATGTGACCAGCGAGGTGGGAGCCTGCTGGGTCTCCCCCTGCAGTGCCACCATACGTTGATTTGTCTCCTCCGGTTCCATATTGATTTTGTTTTAAACAAGGGAAAAATACAAGAACAATGAGGTGCCGGAGGTGACGTGAGAAAAAAAAAAAAAAAAAAAGGTGGAAAGGGAGTGATGGGGGAGGAAAAAAGAAAAGAGGAAAAGTGCTTCTATGTATCAAATGTGAGTTGGGTCCTGGGTGGTTCAGGGTATTATCAGGAGGTTACTGCTGTACAGAGGGTGAACTCAAAACGAAGGGGTCAGAAGGGATAGAAGAGAGATGGAGCGGAGATGAAGAGAGAGAGAGTATGTGATATCTTTTATTTAAAAATCTCTCTTTTTTTTTTTTTTTTATTCCCACCCTTTACTTTGTGCTTGCTAAATGAGTTCTGGGGTTGGCTATGTGGCAAATGCATCTCATTCTATGTCATGGTACAGTTCCTGCCTTAAAATGATTCTCTGCTTAGTTCAATTTAAGTTGTGTGCAGAATAATCGATCCCCCCATTAATTCTACTTAGCTGAGCTTCACAGTACAAGCCTGGGCTTGACTGGTCCACCAAGGCCAGCGCTGCTGAATGGCTGACCTTTACACGGCTCGGACTGCCATTGATTTTCAGCAGGACTTATTTCATGAACTGGGGTTTGGGACAGGGCACCCAGATGAAGATGAACTATGAGGCAAAATCTGTTTCTTTAGGCCTTTTTATTTTCTCTGCACTCGTCTCTCTTTTTTTCTCTCTCTCTCTCTCTCTCTCTGTCTCTCTCTCTCTCTCTCCTCTTTACTTTGGAATCAGTACTGTACACTGTATCGGCTGAGCTCCGTGGGTGGCATAGTCTGAGAGCAAATAAAGCGTCCCCTGCGCGACCCCCCCTCGAGCTAAGAGCCCCCCATGTCCTGTCAGTGGAGTGTTGGAGTGTGTGTGCTTTATGCTCATGCTTTAGTGTGTCCGTATGCGTGTTTCTGTCCACGCTTGAGTGTATGTAGGTTACATTGTTAAGTGCTTTAGGATGGCTCTCTCTGTGACATGGCCCCTTGGTATTTGCAGTTAGAAAATAATGCAAAGCAGAAAGTGTGAACAAGCCATTAGAGCTCTCAGGACTGCCCTCACACAATTGAGGAAAACAATCCTGACCTCATGAAACGACAGACACAACATCTACCTCATGCCTGAAGAGGAGCGAAAAGAAGAGAGAGAATCCATTTCAAATCCCAAATGTAATTTCAGTAGGATTTAAGGTCCTATATTGCACGATGTTAAACCTTTAAGTCCTAATTGTTAGACGAATGTGCTAAGATGAACATCATTAAAATGCATAAATTAATAAATAATAAAAGCTAAGACAAGGAGGGGAGGAAGTGTAGGAGGCTTCTGAGCGTGATTCAGCTTGAGTTCATACAGAGTGCACAGTGTCTCCCTTTCTCCCTCCCTGTCTCCGTCTCTGTCTCTCTCTTCTTCGCCTGCGGTAGCTGTGCATTAGTGAATGTTGACTGTAAAAAGAAATCTTTAAATTGAATACCCACACATGAATACATGCGTGCATACAAATGTCTGGGGATGGTAGGAAGTGTGAGGGGCAGGTGAGGTGACGGGCTGTGCTGCTCTTAAATGCAGAAGGATATTGTATGAGGATAGTGGCGAGGATGACGGGGCTGACAGGTGTGTAGCATTTCAAGTGCACATCAAGTTGGGGCATCATAATTTGATGATGTGGCCTATCTCTCACTCGAGGTCTTGACAGGTCCCAACCTGGGACCCTGAATATAATATACAGAATATATAGTGTTCCTCTTGTCCTGTAAGACACTCATCCTTCCCATACCGTCCCAAACTATAGAGCTCAGCATCTAAATTTCCACGTCTTGACGCCACTTCTTTTATTCCCTCCACGCTCAAAATTTCAAATTTCAAGATGAACACACGCAAACATACACACATACAAAACGCTGCCCCAAACCACATCCGCTCACCCACTCCAAAACCCCACCAATGAAATAAGCCACCCCAAGGCCATGGGAGGTAGTGAGGAGTGGGAGTTGTCAGAGACACTTCCAATGTGTTTTCCGCTCCAATGCTTCTTGTTCTCACTTCGTCAGAGTGTGTTTGCTGCAGATTGGGAGAAATGGCGAGAGGTCAGGCCGGTGTGCGTCTTGACTGGCCCCTCAGGTTCTGTGCAGTTCAAGGTTGAATTAGACACAGTGAGAGGGATCTTTTTTTTGTGTTTATTTAGCAAACCAGTTCACTGTGTTGCAGCGTCAGACTTGAGTGGAGGAGGAGGAGGAGGAGACGAGAGACGGGGCTAGAAGACAGGCATGCCCCTTTTGTTTGGTACCGAATGCGCTTATAGACAAGCAGGGATTTTCTCTAAGTGTCAGGATGAAACATAAGCATGCTTTACAGCCAAGGGCTGGAGTGGTGGGAGAGTGATGGAAGCAGCAGAAGTTGCAGGTGACAGAGTGTGTGTGTGTGTGTGTGTGTCTGTGTGTCTGTGTCTGTGTCTGTGTGTGTGTGTGTGTGTGCGCGTGCGTGTGAGAGGCGTGGGGTATTGATATGCTGGGAATGAAGCTCCGAGCAGATGGACAGAGCAGGCTGGCCCTGTGTCGATCCTGTGAGCTCTGGCTCCTTCTTGCAATCCCCCTTTGATGGACACAGACACACACACACACACACACACACGCAAACATGTACCAAGCATCGAGTCCAGATTTCACCAACTTGATAATGGTCCTATAGGATAACAAATGGTCGAACCTCCTATCATTAATAACAACTATGTCATACTGATTTGTAGCTATGGCAGATGTGGCTGCTTAATGAGACCGAATGGACAAGTCCTCCAGTGGCGTGTCAGAGTAGACAGCAGGATTATGGGAAGAGAGTGTGTTGACTAAAAAGCATACAGTAAAAGGGAGAGTGAAAGCAGACACCCCCATTATAATTGCTTAAATAATGCAATTAATTGAAGCAAGTATTGTTTTACTATCTACTATTTCTAACATAAGTTTTTGTCTCTTCCTGTTTCCATTTTTGTCTCTCTCTCACTGGCACCCTTCAGACTTCTCTCCAATTCAAAGCCAACATGCTTGGCTGCACTGCTATCTCTCCCTCCTTCCATCTATCTCTATCCTCCTCTGGCTTCTTCTTTTGGTCCTCTCTCCTCCTAGGAGGGGTGGCATAGGGAGTGGAGGGGGAAAAAGTGCAAGTGTTGGTGAATTGCTAATAGGCAATCATAATGCTCAGGACAAGGATGCCTACTGGAGGTCTAGGGACCATTAAAGAAACGTCAACTCGGCATAGGTATGCCAAGAATTATGAGTCAGTGGGCAGGCAACAATTCTTGGCTCCTATTGGTCAGGGCAGCAGGCCGTAATCTGTCACAATCCTGGAGTTGCTGTGACAGCAGCAGGAGCATTCTGGGCTCAACACGGAGGGTAAAGGAAGCGTGCAGCTACGGTTGTGTGTGTTTGTGTGTTTCCACGTATAAGCCTGTATGAGTGTGGTTGAGTGCATGTATGGCTGCGCAATAAGCGGAAAATGGGAAGAAAACTGACTTCATAACCGTAACGCTCCCAACTTAATTTAATCATGTTGGTATTTGCGGTAAATTGATTCTGTAAGTCAATTGTCGTGTACCCCTTTAATGCACCTGGAAGTACAACAATGCATTACATCTAATCCTAAATACAAACAACTAATCACTGTGCTTGCGTCGTTTCTTGGGGTTTAATCCATACTGGGGAAGTGAAGACGGCATTGTTCCACCAGTTTTAGGCAATTTTAAAAAGATTTTTAACCATGTGTGACGAGTTGAACCGGGGTGACTGAAGCTGAACAAAAAAAAAAAAAGATGCCACATGATTTGTGTGGGCACACTTTGGCTTCAGTAGACACCATGAAGAACAAAACAAGGCTCAATGTGAGCACTGTCGGAAAATAGTTGTGGCTTTGAGAGGAAACATGAGCAACTTGTCTCATCACCTGAACCACAACCAGGTCACACAATATGCTGCTGTGCATGTGCAAAGTTCAGTAATGTCACTCCATCACCAAAACTGTCCCAAAGATTGAATTTCGTTAACAAAGATAATAAATATTTCATTCATATGCATTTCTGACTACATATGAATTTTACACTGCTTCTGTGCTGGCAAACAAAGGTTTACCAGGTTCTGAAACTACATAATTTAAAGCAGTCATAATTCATGGATGTCTGTTCATTGTTTAGTCGACATATTGTAAATGCACATGCAACGGTATGCTTGGATGGGCGCATGCTGTACATGATGGTGTACATCATTACCGCAGTTGTAACTCTCTGACGGTCAGCCAGGACATAATCTTCAAAGCAAATATCAAGGGAGTAGCCAGATAGGGAACATGGTGTCAGTGCATAAGGGCACCTTTAAGCATTAAAGCCTCACACAAGTCTAGATCTGTAATTCTGTCACGGAACATATCCTCTGCCATCTCGCTACTTCCTGCTCACTCCGGACCCTCACTGTGGCGCACGCCAGGATTGGCGTGATGTTGTCCTTCTGAAGCCGCTGGGTTGGGTCTGTCGTCATGATCTTATCTTTCTAAGGACAGTTCCTCAAAATGAACTGAAGAGCGTAAACCACATCAAACAGCGAAGAGAGAGAGAGAGAGGTAGAGAGAGCGAGAGAGAGAATGTGTGTGTGTGTGTGTGTGTGTGTGTGTGTGGGAGAGTTGTGAGCCCACCAAAAGCTTAAGCCTCCAGTGTGCTGTGCAGATAAGATTCATTAGATAGGTCGGTAAATGCAAGAGAGAGGCAAAGCGAGGCAGACACGGACAGAGAGAGAGAGAGAGAGAGAGATTGAGCTTGCTGCTGCTCCAGCATTTGTTGACACAGATTTACAATGAGTCTCCCACTGCTTCACGCATTACAGTAACACGCCATGTCAATAGCTCTCTGGGCTTGAAAAGCAGCCGTGCCAAAGATGTCTGGGAGTGATGCCCTTCCCCTGATAACCAAAGTGTGGCTCATAAGTCTGGAAGTGGAGGAGAAGGAGGGGCAGGGGAGTGGGAGAAAAAAAAAAAACGAAATATTGTTTTCTTTTTGTTTTTCTTTTCTCTTATTAATAAATCCCCACCCACTCTTCTCTTCCAATCTCTACATCTTCTCAAGCATATTTTCATTAGTTTTGCTGTTTCTGTCAGTTCTCTGTGATCCTTTTCATCCCCCTTTCTCCAGCTCTCTCAGTCTCTTACCACTCTCTCCCTCTGTTTCTCTTTATCTCTTGGACGCCCCGCTACAGGCTCAGTAGGACAGGATTTAGGCATTAGCTCAATCCCCCTATCTACTCCCCCTCATGATTGCACACTGTTTCTGTCACCCACATACCCTAGTCCACTGCACAAGTCTTGTAGGACTCAGAATCTCTTATACAAGTAGTGGTGGAGAGCTTATACTCCACAAGACATAATCAAGTAGACAGACAAGTCATGGCGTGAGAGCGATTGACTGTGTGTGTGTGTGTGTGTGTGTGTGTGAAGGGTTGGGACCGTGATAAGAAAACTCAGAGGTGGAGGGTGAGGCTTTTATACGGTATTTTGAGTAAATCCAACTCTATACAGAAGTGATAACGATTTTAATGAAAACCAACATCCGACCGTGCCATGCAGCTACGTCTGCTGAGTCATGGGGTGCCAAAACTGAGGAGGTTTTGATGTGCAACATTCACCTTCATGAAATCTTGATGAGAGCTGAGTTCTGCTGTCTGTGTAATGAGGGCTGTAGCAGTCAGACAGCTGGCCAACCACTTCAGCTAGTAAAGCAATGATAATAGAGGGGGTTGGAAAGCCTTTTGGAAAGCATTCGGTAGATGAACTTCAGGCTGTTCCTGGGAGGCAGTTAGTGTTTTGGGGGAAGAGATAAACAGGAACTTGGATGGCATCCGACAACAGAAGGTCTAATGGTCTTAATCAGAGATGTAGTAGTGGTGCTAGTAGTAATGGTACTACAGATAGCACATGTTTGTGAGTTAGCGGTGGCCTCATTGCTAATTTGCGTATTTAAAGGAACAATTCAATGTAACAGATGGATATCAACAGTTTCGTCCCAAAAGGAGCCATTCAGCCTTTGAGAAAGTAACACTAACTCGTACAAAGTAACTACAAAGCAAAAAGAAATTGCACTTTCTAAACAGTAGTGTGCAATTTTCTGTCTTTGAATGACAAAACGTGCCTTTAGAGAATGCAAGTTCATGTTTTTTTTTTCTGTTCAAAATGGATATAGCGTTATGGAGGAGAACTACAAATGTGATGCCGACTAGCTGAGGTCAGCATATGTCTGTCAGTCCATGTCAGCGCCTCCAGCTGTAAATCCTGTTGGCCCTGATAGGAATCCCAAAGCTTATAGTGGCCGCCATCTCCTTAGCACTGACTGATGCTTCTTATCAGAACCACCACACCGCTGCCGGCAGCACATTTTCACATATGGGTAAATTATAACTCCCTTGCACAAACATTTCCCCACATGCCTTGAAGAACATATATGAACATGCTCAAACAGGTTCAGTACATTCACACAGGGCAGTGCAGCTACAGCATGAGCACGTCAACGGTCACACTGCAGTCTGACATGGACATACCCACTCGCTCACACTTACATAAACATGCCATGCGTATTTCAGCACATGCATTTAACCAGATCTTAGATTTCAGAAAAAGTCACATTTGAATGGACTCCACTTCAGATAGTGTACGCACAAAACACACAGCAGGGAATTTTGTCTTCGATTGAAGGTACCGTGTTTCTTGCAACTTATCTTTGGTAATAAGGAATAAAGCCTCCAAAAAAAAAAAAAAATGCAATGATATTAAAATTAATTGTTAAAAGGTCAAACATTTAGGGATTTGCTTCCTTTCTCAGTTTTAAATATGGTAAAAAAATAAATACCTTTTTAGGTTTCGCAATCAATTTAAAAACATCTGGAAATTTGTGATTGTAAAATGATATGCAAAGATTGTACATTTCTACCGCGCAGGGGAACTAGTGACGTGTAAATTATGTTGAGCGCAGTTGACTCCGTATTGATGAATAAAGAACCTGAAGTTAACCCAGAGTACTCGTTTATTACAAAGACTCTTAACATTGTCAGCGTTTTATGAGCTCAGTGAAAATGCGCATTGTTTTGTTGGAAAAATCATCAATCACTCACTGCAAAACTACACTATAATGCCGTCACATTTTCATGTCACAGTGCTGAGATGTCTTTACGTATCCAGTTAATTTACAATATTAAGAAATAGTTCATTACCCGGCTCGACTAAGCCTATTAAATTTGATCTTCATTTGTAATTTGTGAATTTTTTATTGTTAATGAACAATTATTGTGATTGCAATGAAGCACTTCATAACTATAAATCATTACACCACACCTCTCTCTCTCTACACTGCTCTCCCTGTCTCTCTATATATACCTGTATACAGTACAGATTTATTAGCTGCAGCTGGGGCCCCCGGACAGCCACCACTCAGCACTCTTTTAGATCAATAATTGGAAATATTAATTATATCAGCAGAGACGGCCCAGTCAGAAGCGGGCTGTTTATGCTCCTGTTACTAAGCAGTGCAGCAACATGAGCTTTGATGGCCCACTAATACGTATTAATGATCCCAGGACAAACATTACTTTATATTAAACCTGAGTGAAAGCCAGAAGACATCACACGTATTGTTTGGCTATTAGAGTTATTTTATTGCAAGCACTATAAGTAAGTGCTGTTCCATAACTGCTGTAAAAAACACTTTTGCTACTGAGAGATGAGCTTCTGCAAAACTAGGACAAGATTTGCTGCAATTTCATTTCTGTTCACTACATTCTCCTGTTTTGGAGGTTCCTCATTTAGGATAATAGAAAAGTTGAAAACTAGCAAAGTTTTTGGGGCTTGGAATTGCACCAGGTCTTTGAAACTCTTTCCAAAGCAGTATTATTGTCTTGCTACTGGCCCTCTCTGTGGTTTCGGCAGTGTGAAGTCTGGGACTCTGTATTGCTCTATCCAGCTAAACTCTCCTAGTCATGAACTCATTACTGTCGTAGATAGTGCCAACAGTAGACTCTCAACCCTCCACACTACTAACAGGCCGAGTCCTGACTACAGTTCCCTGACTTGCTCTGTGTAATTTGAAATCAGACAGTGGAATGTCTTTTGTGGCCGGAGCCCAAGGCCTTGGTCCTTTTTTTGTGGCTAATAATAGTTTCAGTAAAAAAAAAGAAGACGTTTGATGCCCAGCCAGGCCAACCTTTGCAAGAATACTAATGTATGATAAAGTCGTAGAAAGCTTGGATCTGTGTTTAGATCATACGTTGATCTAAGACTGGCCACATGTAGGCGTATCTCTCTGTAGCTAGTTTCAGTTAACTAACTAAGAAAAACAAACAGTCATGTATGTGTATATTCCAGGCCCGTTGCACACTACATTATGTACTTTAGGCCTGGGGGTTTCTGTCTCACCCTCTATATAAAACAGCATACTAGCGCTAAGAGCTACAGACTACAGGCTTAACTTGGCAAATGAGACGGCTTAATAAAAGCATATGGAACTATAGATTTGTCAAAGCCCTTAGAGCAGCACAGCTTGTGAAGTGAGAAAGACCAGGGCTTGTAAAAAGAAAACAAAAGCTGCATTTTCTACTAGCGGAGGAAGATGAAGAACAGTGACTACTTTAAAGTTTGTGTAGCCACGAAGTTGTTGTGAGTTATCAGAGGAGCTTGTTTAGTCAGATGAGTCAAAAACGTTCAGCTCACATTCACTTTAACTTGGCCTTTGAGATACAAAAAGAACTGTATTTGTGAAAATGTCACTTATGCCCTCAGAAAGGTGCCCCCTGTGTCCATGTTTGTTGTTCCTTCTACACAGTATATACATCATTTAAGGCCTTTCACCAACACGTAAATGCACCATAAGTCTGCACAGACTTGTCAAATGAGTCTTTCGACTATATGACCTCACATTGTTCTCTGTATTTAACTTTAATATCCCTTTTTTTTTTTTTTTTTCATTCTTTCTTTTAGGCTTGCAGATCTCACGTGTCTGCCCGGTTGTTTTCCGACATTGCTGAACTAAATAGATAAATGAAAGACACACACAAATAAAACACATTTGACAACATACTAGCATTTGGAATCTTGACGTGCAAAACTTTTTCAGGAGACTGCAGCTATGTTTTACTCATGGGTCGTCAAATGCACGTAGTTCTGAACAAATTTTGAAAGAACAAATATTTGTAGGAGACAAATTATTTGTGCTTCGCTGAATATCCCATCTGGATTGAGAACATATTCAGAACGTTTTTTTATTGCGTGCCTAGTTTGAATAAATCAACTTAAGATACATAAGTCACATAAACATCCTCAGGTAGATAAGCCTGGCAACGGAATATAATATCAGGACAGCTAAATTAAAGTTTTTCACATTTTTATCATTTTGCCATTCGGTCAATTTATAATTGAAACAGTACATTTTTATCAAGGGTGTCTATAGGGGGAGAGGTGATTGATTTGTTAAAGCTGGGGTGGGTAAGATTGAAGAAAGCAGCAAGAGTAAACTACATTTTGACTCAGCCTAATGTTGCCGACTCTTTTCCAATGAAAGGAGCTGGAAGCACTCGCTCCAAAAGTCGCAAAATCTAGCGAGAAAGTTGTCAAGTTTGCAACACCCTTCAGGCCTCCCTCCAAAGCCGCTCCCCCAAAATGATCATTCTGAATGTAAACAACGAATATGACTATTGTTAGTACTCACAGCTGGCAAGCTGGCAAGCTAGCCGCTTGTGGAAGACTCCAGGGACGTGCAATGAGTGCACGGGCAGAGCGCACGCAGGCAGGTAGACAGGCAGGTAGACAGGCAGGCGATTAGGTAGACGGGTAGGTAGCGAGGCAGGTAGTTTGACAGGCAGGTCGGCCGTCCAATCATTTCATCTGGGCAGAATGAACTGAGTGGACCGACTTGTTACAGTCCTACGACACCCACAGATACCGGATTTTTTATTCTTTTTAAAAAAAGTTTTACCCTAGCTTTAACATACAGTATTCACATTGTGCAGTTGTGCTGCTCTTTTCTCTCTCTGTGTGTGTGTGTGTGTGTGTGTGTGTGTGTGTGTGTGTGTGTGTGT
>CALSCE010010686.1:16502381-16519356 GCA_943593645.1 Bovichtus variegatus | reverse complement strand
TGTGTGTGTGTGTGTGTGTGTGTGTGTGTGTGTGTGTGTGTGTGTGTAAGGCAGGAGGGTGAGCAGTAGAATCGCTCAAAAACAAAGCAATCTTATCTAAGAGTTGCAGGCAGCTTTCTTTCTCTCTCTGTATGAACTCTATCTCTCTGTCCCTTCTCTCCATCTCTTGTTGTCTTTTTCCACAATCTCTCTCCTTCTCTTATTCTGGTTCTTTTGTGTTATTCCTCCTCCCTCACATCACCACTCCCACACCACTAAGTCAATGAATGAAAAGTGTTAGAGTCAAAACGTGCAGTTTTTTTGTTCACTCCGTTCACTGTGGGTGTGTCGAGAAGCTCCTAGCTCCAGCCCACAAGCGGCAAAGTGAAAACATGACCCACAGTATCTGGAGCTAATGAATGGTCTCCTTGGCAACAGCAGCACTCAATACATTTTACTTATAGTTACCACGTCGGTGCAGTGTGTGAGCGTGCATATAGTACAAGTGGGCTTTGCAACATGCACTTCATTTCGGCTGGAATTACACAATTTTCTTCATATGTGTTCATTGGGGAATGGAACAAACTGAGAGGCATCAGCAGTGACTGTTCAAGACCATAATGCATTGCTCTCGGGCAAATAAATAGACCATTAAGCTGGCATGTTGGAGGCTGAGCAGTAACTAGCTTTAGAGAGAGCTGCCTCCCACACACAGGCACCCTGTAGAGACGGCTGAGATCATAGCATGGTAGAAGAGTCACAGCCGCGGATTTAGCCTCCTCCATCATGCATTTGAACAGAAATCAACTGGCAGGATGGAAGCAGCTTTTGTCCGTTTGACATGTCAAAGGCAAATTCAAAGATTTCCTGTGTTGTAAAGTTATCTGTGAATTTGTCTTGCGGATGTTTCTTTCCCCAATTCGGAGGTGTTTCTGTCTCAGAGGTTGCTTTGAACACGTGAACGATAGTGTTGCGGTTGATTCTGTAATCTATCCGTACATGCTGTGGAGCAGTGCGCCCTGTGGCTTGGCATTAGCATACTGTAGGGTTACTTCGCTCGTGTTGTACAAGGAAAAGAAAGCATCTGTAGGTGGGGAGGGAGGAGGACGGGGTGCGAGCCAAGAAACAAGGAGCTAAAGCATCAACCTTCACAAGCATAGCATCCTCCCTGTTTTTCTACACAGACCTAGCCACTGCTAGTTATTATTTACGATGGGTAAATTTATGGAATAATTTCAACAAGGGAAGGTTACTCAGTTCCTCAAGGTGAAAATGGATACGTTTAGCACTTAATGAATCGGGCCTGGGCCTCTCCCCCATATATCAGCATGTTATTAAGACATTTTAAAATCCCATTATGGTGTTTCTCCTTGAGCTTGTCATGCTTTTATTGGACTGCCCTGTCTTTAAATCTGACCTTTTTAGTCCGGCCCTGGTATCGAACTGAAAAAAAGATACATGACAGGTCGATAGAACAAAATATATACATATGTAGGTATAAAAACCAGCGCGTGATGGGTTTCAGTGATCTGAATGGGATGGCCGGTAATGGCAAATAGTGTCCAGCAATAAAAATAGGCTTAAATAGCAGCTACAAATTGCTTAATGTAAATGTGTGGTAAGAGGTTGCTTTTATGTTGCAGTAAACTTTTGGCCCCACTTTTATTAGGAGATGTGTTCTTTTAAATTGTGAAATTTATTTGTTTAGGACTGAAACATAGGAGGAGCACTGGCATCACACCGGTGCACATAAATCACATGAATTATATTGCTTTATGCTCTGCTACAGTACCTACATAGTACATAATATACGTGCGTGTGTGTATGTGGTTGGGTGTACATACAGTATGCGCGCTAAATACGTGACTAGGAGGCATGTGTTCAATTAAAAACAAACGGCGCCGTAACAAACATATTGTAAATCACAGCTCGATCTTTCAAACTTTTTTTTCCTGTCTGGTGAAATTGTTCAGCTTGAACAACAATAATGAAAAAAAGAAGGCGGTAAAATTGGGGAAGGAGGAGAGCGTGACACAAAGACTGTGATGACAGAGGCATCTAATCCAGGCAATGCCATTCTTATCAGGGTCCAGTGGATTAGACTGAGCCTCCTAACCAGAGAATCCTTCCCAGCCAGACACTCTCCACAGCCCAGGGGCCTGGATCAATAGGCCTGCATTGATCTCTCTCCTCCTGTGGCTGGATTCACTTTTAGTAGGACTGCCTCGGCCTCTATCGCTTAGACACACATCTGCAGCCTTTCTACTTGAAATACCACAAATACGAATGGACATGCGCACACACGCTTCTTATTTTATGTGTGAAAGAGAGTTGTTTTGTTTACACTGAATAACCGGTAGCAGAAACACTAGAGTGTCAAGTCAACTTACCTGCATGATGGTGCTTGGGTTTCCTCTCCAGCCAAGGCACTTTGATCGGTCTCGCAGAACGGCTATTAGTATGGGAGAGAGGGCCTTGACACCTCTGTTTTGTGGCCTCTTGTTGTAGCAACGACAGCCCGAGTCGCCCGAGCTAACCTCTCTCTTCTCTCTCCTCCAGATGACTCGCCCCATCCAGGTGAAACCGGCTGACAGCGAGAGCCGTGGAGGTAGTTGTCTTCTTTTCTCCATCATTTATTCATGTCCCCTTTTCATGTGCCTTATCTGGGCTAATTCTTTCACTCTTTCCCTCTGATCTCATCTGTCACACCGCTCTCATTGCAATGTACCAAGTCTTCCAAATAGTTTAAACCACACTGTGTCTGAATGTATATCAAACACGTTTATGTGACAACAAACACGAGGGATTTTATGTAATCTTGGATTTGACTGCATGTCTCTCAGCTTGTGGCAGTTTGTAGAAATGTCTGTAATCTCACCTCATACATATTGTAGCGTTTTCTTTTATTTGTTTCTGGTTCAAATCCTTTGGGTTTGTGGATTAATCTCACACAGTCTCATCCTGCGAGTGCCCTTGTACTGGATGTAATTGAATTAAGAGTCTGTGTTATTTAAGTATGTAAGTCTGTGATGGGCTTCCCTGCTGCCCATCTCTCTTTTCTTGTTCCCTATGCCAAGTAGACATTATCATTGCACTGTAAATTAGATAGTGATTGGGGTCAATACTGGAACCGTAGCCACGCAAAGGCCCCGTTAAAACCCACACTGCTTGATCTGTGTTCATTTGAAACACAAGAGTAAATGGTATGGAGGGAGGGGAAAATGGAGCAGGAGCACATACAGATTGCCAAACAATCAATAAATTTGCAGGGTTCTTGCCAAGATCCTCATTACTTGGCCTTAATTCTGTCGTCTTTGATCTCTCCCGTTTTTGGAGGCTTTCATTTACTCTCTGCCTATCTGCATATATGTTAATGGGATGAGGAGGCATCCTTTAAGTCAATGTCAGAAACAATGAACCTTGCTGTTATTTTTTTGGTGTGCATCTAATGTGTCACCCCTTAACGAAGCAATTCCCTTTTCGCTGTTGAAAGGCTGGCCACTGTTTTCAGTCTTTCTCATCCTCGTGGAAGACGAGAGAATTTGGAAGTGAAAAACAGGCGGGGAGAGAAAATGCAAGCATGATGCCAACTGCATACAGCTGCCGTGCTGCACTTCTGAGGCTTTACCTAAAAACCTCTGCCTGTTTTTGGGTGAATTGGGATGGCTGGCCACTTGGCTGCCTGTCAAATGCACACAATCTTCAAAGGACAGCATAACCCCTTGAGATGGATGGAGGAAAGGCCAATAAAGATCACTGTCAGTCCTCCATGTTCTTTCTTTCTTTCTTTCCCTCTCTCTTTCTTTCTTTCCCCCCCTCATCTTCCCTCCTTCTCTCTCAACCATTCATTCAGAGCTTTAGAGGAGTGGTGAGACAAGCAAAAGGGTCTTGTGCTGTTAAGATTGATGTCCCCTATAGCTCCATTGATTTTGCCATTGTGGTGCTGTGTGTCCACATTAACAATGACACTCAGCTGTCTCTTTACTTGGTTGTGAGTGGCCGGGTTTAAAGCTCCCAGGGCACTTTGGTCAGTATGGGGTCCTCTTACTGGCCAGCCGTGGGGACCCCACCGAGGAACAAATGAGTGCTGGAACAGACCTGAGAGTTGCACATCATCTTAAATGAACAGGTCAGAGTGGCGCCGCAGGGGCAATCAAACACAAGTGTGACTTTAACGGGTTAGAAGGTAGAAACGAAAGGGGGAGACAGGGAATGTACGAAGGGGAACGGATCTGATTTTCATTTTCAGCTTGTATTCTCACCCTTCTTCTCATTTCTGGCTTGAATTCCTCCTGTGATTATCCTCGGGAAAAGATCATTTTGGTTTTCTCCACGTCTGGTTCCGTCTTTAGCTGCTGTTGCTACTGTTAGCTGATGGACTGTGCTGCTGACGCGCCTCCGTGGCCTACTTTCACAAGCCTTAGCTTCTTACTGTAAAAGATTAAAAAGAATTTCATCGGGCTGTCTGAAATTTCAGGGTCCTGTTATTATTGCTCACATTGTGAAAATGGCCAAGATTACATTTTTGTAATTTTGATCGTTCTTTGCCTGCTGTCGCCAGAACCCAGATCAATATCTTCAGGAATAAAAGCTCAGCGTGGTGTACAGGAGCTGTGAGAGGGGATGCAGAAAATATTAATTAGCCTCTCACAGCAGTCGAGGGAGGGACACCAGGTACGGACCCAGTCTGGCCTGCTCTCTCAAGGGCCACACGGCTACTCCGATAGGGGGCATATATTCCTCAGTGCACACAGTCACACTAAAGCACACAGTCATACTAATTAATCCCTTAATCTCATTATGAGGAGGACTGTTCAGATCACCTCGCTAGGTTGGCCGTCCATTAGGGACAGACCTGTTACTGTGGTTTTATGCCTGCTGGACCTGTACTCCTCCAGGAGCAACTCTCTGCTGTTATTAAAGCCAGACAGGCCCAGACCAGAACAGTGTACTTTCCCTGGTTACTGTTTCAGTACAGATTCAAAATGCCAGCCTATAGTCATCGGACAGGAAGACAGACTCTTTACCTTATCGGATGGAACAAACCAGTAAGAATTACAGCACATCGGGCCACTAGGTAGCTTCACTAAAGATATATGAGTAAACCACCTTGCCTATAGAAATTAAAGGGAAATATACGGTAGAGTAAATCCATCCAAACACTCTGTCATCCCCTGCTGCCGCCTAACAAAGACACACTGTGAAATGAATATTAATGGCCAATCACCTACCTAATCTAGCAGAACAGCAGCCGTTACACATTGAGCCACAAGCACCGCAAATGTCTCCGTCACTGATGACGCAGACCATTCTGGGATGTTTCTGTTGGGGAGACGTTTAAAGAGGTGCAGCGAGGAGGCAGCAGGGACCTGTCTCTCTCGTTTTCCCCTCACAGGTCTCTGATATGAAATAGATTGATTTTCCATCACACATGGCACTGATGACTGGCACTGACTGCTGCTGATATTTCATTTTTGAAGGGCTGTTCAGTGCCTCCTTAGAGGGCTTGGCGTCCTTACACGGGATAAATAAGCTTTAACCACTTTGATTTCATCCTAAAGCCTTTACCAACGGCACCCCCCTTGGCGTTCCACCATTACTATCTGCCCCTTCTTGTTTGCTTTTTTTTTTTTTTTTGCGGGCTGACATTTCACGTGATTTTTCTTTTATATTCATGTTTTGTCATTTAGATCTTCTTAAAAGAGTGAGTTGTCCTGTTCTCTTTTCTGTACTGCATGTGTTGTGGCTCTTCACATTTCCCAGCTTAACCCATTGTTAAAGTTTTGAGCTCAGAGATTGTCCAGAAAAAGCAAAGAGAGGAGCAGGCTAGCTGTCAGCTGGGACTCTGTTGGTGTTGCAGCAGGCCTGCCTGGCACAGCTAGATCTACAGCCCACTGAGGAGGCCTGGATTAGAAATAGGCTCTGGCATTATCAAGGCAGGCCTGCAGCCCACGCACACACCCACACAGAGAGGACAAACAGGCAAACACACACATAGCCATATGACTCTGACACACACTCGCACACGCTCTCTCTCTCTCTCTCTCTCACTCTCATGCAAACACACACATGCATGCAGTGGGAAGTTAGATGTACATGATAATAGGAGCGTGTGTGCTCACACAGGGGCATGTCCAGTGTATGTTACATATTTACAGAGAGGCATATACACAGTGTACACATATGCTGCATGGAATAGGTCAATTTTCTTTTCATGAGGTGTGTTTCAGGTTGCGGGCCGAGCAGCAGCATTGCTTTGTGTTTGTGTGTTTACGCCAACTGAAGGACAATGAAAAGGTTTGCTCCAGTTCACTGAGATGTGACGGAACAAAGAGAGAGAGAGAGAGAGAGAGAGAGAGAGAGAGAGAGAGAGAGAGAGAGAACCGGAGCGAGAGGCAATAAGTTAAATGGAGAGTGAGGACAAAAAGAAAAAAAAAAAAAAAAAAAAGATTGGGAATTGAGATTGAGAGAATAGGTTTACATGCTTTGTTGCTGTTCTGCACTCAGTTTTTGATGATGAATTTATCTGGCGTGAAAGACAACAGAGTGGGCCATGTATTAAACATCAGTGGTGTTCTCCTTTCCTTACTCGAGAGACGAGCTCACCATGTCAGAGCAGCTCCGTAATGAACCAAGCAGGAAGGCCTCTAAGCTCCGCTGATCCCCTTTAGAAAAGAGAGGAGGAGTGAAGGAGAGAGGGGTAGTTAGAGGGAGACGAATGAGGGGTGAAAAGACGGATGGTGAGAGTGGAGTGGTGAAGGAAGGGAATTTGTACTGAGAGACTGAAAGTGGGTGAGAGAGAAAGAGGGGGAAAGAGTGCAAAATAAACAGAGAAAAGTGTGGCTAAACCAGGCGAGAGGGAGGGGCAGCAGGGGCAAAGCAAAAAGTGGAACAGCATATCTTCTCCCTTTAGGAGAGACGCAAACTAAAGCTTACTGGTCACATTGTGCTTGGCTGGGCATAAATGGAGAGATCTTGAAATAGTAGGGAGCATGTTCAGAGGTCGTGGGGGTCAGGGTGAGCTAATCCAATGGTAAGGCCAGCTGTGGGTCACACATTCAGAGCTCACACTGCTTGTCCAAATCCCCTCTGGTGTTCGTACACAAACAATACTGATACACAGGCCTCGATAGCCCAGAGTTTAGTCTGCTAACTCCACCAAGCTGGCCTGGGATGTTCAGGTCTCTCTGTCTGTAAGCTCTTAAATTTAGCCTCACATCAGCACAAACTGTTTTGTTTTCAAGGGGCAGCGGGGGGTTGGGGTGAATTAGGTTTATGGAAGACAGACGACGGGAGAGAAAGCGTCAGAAAGAAAACAGACAAACCGAGCGAGAGAAAGAGATGATGAAATCATTTCTTTAGGGATGCGCTTTGCTCCTGAGGATCAGATTGTGCTGAGGCTGTAGGAGTAATGCAGAGTCAGTCAGTCGAAGGGTTAGATCACAACAATTCGCTAATACACTGGGTAGGTGGAGATCAATTAGCCTTATCTAACAAACTACTAATGATAATACCAATGCAAAACTTGCTGACACGGCAAAGCACAGCAGAGTGATGATGTAATGAATTTAGCAAGTTGAAAGATGCAGTACATCTGCAAACACAGTGTCTCGTACACAGTAGACTCTTACTGCCACTTCTGTGGTACACTCCGTCAGCACATACGCGGATGTAAGCAGCAGCTACTCGCAGCGTGTAGACTGAATAACAGAAGCACCGTATAATGTTGCATATACAAGAGCTGACGACTACATTTGGACAGTGTGAGCTTCACAAAGGTTTATTGCAGAGCTGTCGTATTGAATTGCATGATATCGTACAAGTGCGGTGGTTATATTTGCACTCTTACCACCAGCACTCGCCTTTGAATATGCATGCATGCATACGTACATTCAGGTAGACACACATTGATCCTCACTTGCCTTTTTTTAAAAAACACACGCATCCCCTTCCACTCCATCCCTTGTTCTTTGCGATGGTCTCGTACCGTAGGCGGATCAGCAAAGGTTACTGTTGAACACAGAAAGGAAAGGTCAGAAATCATGTTTAGTTTTCCTGGGGCGGGGAGGTAATTCCAGCCAGCAGATTGTGTTCAGACGAGCAAGCAGGCAGGGCAGGCCAGTGGTGGAGATGCTCATGCAGAAGGAAGCGAGGCGGGGATGGGGACAAGGTTATCCAGTCAGCCACTGCCTCTCAGCCCCTCCGCTGTCACCCTTAATAACACCCTCTCCCTTATCACCGCAACAATCACCTTGAGAAACAAACTTGTCTTCTTTCAGAGAGGGATGGAGATGGGGAAGAGACGGCCTCCGTATGCATCTGGTCTGCCGTTCTCATTACAGCATCTCAACGTCTTTGGGGACAGACAGACTGCAGATCAATTTAGTGCTCAATTCTCTACACTTTATAATTCATTCTCCCTCTCTTTCTCTCTTTGTCCCCCACTTCTTCTCTGTACCCTGTGAATTAGGGCTGGGCGATACATTTACATGATAATTTATCGTCTTGCAATGGAATCATATTGGGATGAAATCATATATAGTGATACTCACGCCTGTTAAGTTGATAATAACGAGCACATACTGACTCCAGTTTTTTCAGATCTGGCGAATGATGTGCATGTGAAATATTTTGAGGGAATATCGTTTGAAGATTGCGATTTTGTTTTCACATCACACTTTACATTAGCATTCAGTGAAATGCCATAGTTTTTTCCAAACAGCAGTATGTATGGATTTTAATAATTTATTAATTAATTCAGCTTTATTGTTCTACTCCTTCACACTCACACCCACAGACTCTGCTTTTGGGAATACCCCACTGTAGTTTAATTTAAATATGAAATATTTGATTTATTTTTTTCTTTAGAATTTCACTTGAAACTGTTATGTTCATTTTGCACTAAAGTTCTTCATTAAGTAAGAAAATACTACGTCGTTTTCATTTGTCTTTAAGCATTTAATTCACACAGGAGTATACCAAAATAGATTTTACCAGGCGGCTATTTCAAGATTATTTATTTATTAAACTATCAGAAAACATGCCTTATTGTGATATAGATCTTTGTGGAGGATTCCTGCAGATTTTGAATTAAGCGGAAGAAGTGTTGACACAGAAATTCAACAGGTAATTAATTATGCACTTAATCCTAAAATGTGTGCAATACATTTTAATTGAGACAAATATTTACGCCGCATTAGAAGTTGACTGTAATATGCTGATGTCAAATCTTCTGGTCTATATACCCACAGTTCATGGCAATGACAAGCCCATAACTGAAGCTGATAAACTAGTGTGCGTGTGCGCGTGTGTATGTGTCTGCCCTCTGTTGACTTGGTGCTCTGTGATTGCAGTGGAGCTGGAGGAGGCCAATCGAGGGTTCTGATTGGAGGACAGAGTCTGTGCAACCTCTGCCAAATCACTGCAATCACCCGTTTGCTCCTTCTCTCTGCTTTAATGACACCACTTCATAAGGAACCAGGCTCATCAAGCAGCCCACACACACACTCACACACACACACACACACACACAGAAACACACATGCACAGTGAGGTCAGGCTCGGCAGATTGGGTGGGGCACGGCAGGCCTCAGAACAGGGAGAGGAGGTCCACCAGCAGATGGAAGAAGATTAAAGCAGACTGGAGACACACACACACACACACACACACACACACACACACTCTCTCACGCATACATATATAAATATAACACTCATACATCAGAGATACGAGCTCCACTCTCCACTTCGGGTTGAGTTAGACTGAGTTGGACAACTGTCATGATGCGCAGTATTGGATTTCTGAAGTCTGCATTTACAGCATACATGTTAAGGTAAAGATTAATCATTTATACAGGTACTTGAAGGTTATTGAGATATATTTCAGGCGGTTTTGACCATTTTTCACGGCAACACGAGATTTTAGCTTTTTTTCCCCTTCTCGTTACTGCCCGGCTCAGCTCAGCGCTGAATTCTCTGCCCTAACTGTGTGAGACCTTTGCTCCCTACACCTCATGTGGAAACAAAAATGTTCTGTTTGTTCATCGAGAAAGGCCAAAAACTATTTGGGGATTTTGTGTGTACAAAAACAGGCGAGACAGAGACAGAGAGAGAGAGAGAGTGAAAGTCGAGTGTAGCTCATGCACAAACACTGGCTCATTTGAATACACACAAACACTAAGAAATCCATACTGCTGTTTATGGTTGAAAGCTAATAAGGGATTGTGACTCTGATTAAAAGCTTTATTGTATTTATGAGGAGTGACAGTGTTCATATTGTCTGTCAGCATGTTTAATATTTTTGTAGATTGTTGTCAAAGACTGATTGTTCTCATTGTTGACCATTATATGAACATGATCTTGGATCTCTCATGACTGGGTACATGAAACGAGCGTGAGTGACATAGAAAAATGAGAGACAGAGCAAACACAAGAGAAAGAATGGCAGGGCAAATAAGTGCTGACAAAGAAAGAGACAGGAGAGAGAAAAAAACAAGCGCTTTCTCAACCTCAGGGTATGGACAGAAAGAAAATGCCTTTTCAATCAGAGTAAAAAAAGAAGCAATGCATTTTTTATTTTTGTCTACAAAACACACTAATTTCACTCTCAAAATGTTTTTGGAGCACTTTAAAAATGGAATATATAATTCAATTTCTACGTAAAAAAAAAAATCAAATATTGAATATGTCACCTCAAGATAAATGAAAATTCAAACTCATACCGTATATTAGATTAAAAAAATGTTTTAAAAGATATGAAATCAAAATTTTACACATTAGGTGCATGCATGAGGACAATATCAGGTTTTGGAGTGCATTTAAACCAGTTACAGCAGGAGAATGTTATAGACACAAGAAACAAAGTTATAGAGAAAACAATCGGCTGTAAAATTAGATCTGCATTCAGATTCAGTGCCTGTAACTCGGCTAGCTCTTCATGTCTGTCCTTCCAATCTAACCTCTTCTTTCCTCTATCTCTCCATCTCAGTATATTAACTCCATTAGCCTCTCATATCACCCTCTGTCTCTCTCACTGTCAGTCCACTAAATCACGGCATCATTCTACCATTGGACTGGAAAGGACACCTGCTTCAACCAAATGATTCGAGCAGCAGTGGATTAAACAGAGATTTGTACTTTTACAGGCCACAGAAATGTAGTATTCAGTGGACTATTTCATCCGTATGAAATCCGGCTATGTATAGTTATACCTATATTTTCTGTGACTTAGGCCGTGGCAGCTATTAAAGCGATGACAAGGACATGTGGCATAGGGATGGCGAGGACTAGCATGGGATGACGTGCCCGTGATGCGCCATTAGGGAATGCCAACGTTGGTTCAGTGGGCACCGTAAAGAGGCTTTTAAATAAGGCCCGGCCACGTCTCACCTGCCTTTCCCATCTCATCTGCTGAGACGACAAATAGTGCTGCAAGCACGCACTGGGACACACAGTCCCATGATTGCCCCCCCCCCCCCTCCACCCCGACCCACTCTCCATCCACCTTCTTTCCACCCATCTGCCAGTCAAACGAGTGCAGAGGTAATGGAGAGAGAAGCAGTCATTCTGGGGCTGTAAAACTGCGGCAGCCAAAAAGATGATTGGGGTAACCTTTGCTTTGGTGCATGAAGGAAGAAGGAGTGTTTTAACATTATTCATAAGTATTCGTGTGTATGTGTGTATTCCTGACTGAGTCATTATTGCAGCACCGCTGCCTGAAGTACAATTGTTGATGCGGTCATGCTCTGACTGCCCTGGCCTTGCCATGGTTCACGGTAACTCGTAATGTGAGTTTGTATTTTTTCTTTTTCTTTTTCTTTCTTTTTTTTTTTCTTTTTTTTTTTAAAGCTTACCTAATATTCCTTTCCTCTCACTAAAGCCCTTAGATCTAACACTAATACGTCCACCATTTTTACCCTAATGTTTGCTTTGTTTGCCTTTTTAATTTCTTTATTATTTTTTCCCGTTTTTTTATTGTTATTATAATCCTTTTTTTTCTTTCCCCCCTTGGCCCCTTCTCATCGGTGAGTCTATAAGGCGAACTGGCATAGTCAAGGATGATTGGCAATTGGGTCTCACTGCAAAGAAATTAATAAGTGCATCCCCAGACACTTCAGTTCTTTGGGGCCAGGTCCAAATACAGGACATCTTGATTGCTTCTTTGCAATAAACATGAAGAGGGCCTCTGCTAAAGAATACAAAGACAGCCAAGCTTCCATTGGGGAATAACTAGAAAGAAGAATGAGGCTTCAAATGACTGCTGTACCTTTGGCTGCAGGAACTCTAACCTGACACTTTCTATAAACCAATTTTATAGAAGGTGAACTTCAAAGAGCACTTTGATAGTGGAGGGAGTCATTGGGTGAGATCTGAGGGGCCGAACTGTCTTTTCATTCTAGATTAGCTACTGAGCCGGACTTAGACTAATGACAGAGGTGGAGCAGTGTCTTGATAAGGAAGAGATCCCCATCTGGAACAGATGTTATTTGCTGTAGAATGACAACAGCTGATATAGATCCACAGACAATGTCTTTTTTTTTTCATTATTGTATTGCAAATCTTTCTCCTCAGCATCCCCCTACAGCAATAAACTTGTCACAAAACCCAAAACATGACACATGATCGCTTGAAATATAAATAAGCCCATTCATTACCTATTGATTTTCCTACCATTAGGGAAGCGAATGGCTCAGTTGTAGTTGATGTGGAAGATATTGCGGGTCAATATTATGTTGCTCTTAAAAGCCACGCGAGATTTTCAGGAAATTCGGCAGGGCCGAAGAAAAGAGGCCAGTCTGCAACTCTAATATTAAGAAAATGTCTGGACTAGTTCAGGGACATCTGCCTGGCATTAATGTTATCAGGGAATCGGGGAGCAGTGCAGGCACAATGTGCTTTAGGGAATGGTACAGCCCTCAACAGCTGCCTGCCTGGACTGCTGGCACACATCAACCTAATACGCTGGATTGGAAGCAGGGATTGATTCCTGAATGTTAAAGTGAAACCTTGAAGCACTGCTGAGACCATCTTACTCCGACTGTTGGAGAGAGGGGTGCTTTTGCAAGGAGATTTGGCATCCTAATCTGATCGGGTCTCTTAATCTATGGCAGCTCAGTTCAACAAAACCAATCTGACAGCAGGGGCAGCAGCCAGTGACAGGAGGAACATGTTAAATCTGGGCGCATCAGCCGTACGACAGCAGGACGCCGTCTTTTGGCCGCACTGTGGGTGTAAAGATAGCTGGTACAGCAATGGTTTCAAGAGAAGCTACCTATCCCAAGAATGGAGGTTGAGATGCTGAGGAATCACAAAGGCCCCGGCTAGCTGGCTGTCAGCCCCCTGCAATAGTTGTCGTCCTGTTCCCCCACCCTTCCTTCATTCCTCCGTTCCTCCATCCTCCTGTTATTTTAGGAATCTATTCTTGGCCTCTCAGCATGTACAATCTGAATTATTCATCTGGAGAAATGGGATCCCTGCACGACAGTGAAACAGGATTTTATTTGTACCACTTCATTCAATTAAAAATAAACAAAGTGCAGACCCTGCCAAGATCATTTTTGCCACACCCCCACCAAGGGCTGGGCGCTAATGCACGATCATCATTTATTTAGTTTCATCTGAATCATATCTTGATTTAGATTTTTTAAATAATTTTTTGTTGTGTTTTTTTGTTTATTCAGAGAAAGCTACAGTGAAAACAAAACATAGTTATTGAAGTTTTTAAAAGAACATAGTTAACTGCTCGGGAAATAATGTTATTTATTTTTATTTGAAATTTTGCAGAAGTGATGGTAGTTAATATCGTGATAATTAGATCGACCATATGTCCCAGCCCTAGCATCCTCTTTTCCATTCCTCCGGTCGCTTACCCTCCTTGTAGTCACCTCACATATTACTGTGTGTGTGTGTGTGTGAGGAAAGGATCCTCCACTAGAATCCACTAATAATGTCCTTTCTGTCTTTATTGCACATGATGAGGGCAAAGTGCCTATTTCTGTTCTTATCACATGAGCCCACAAACGGAACATACAAAGCTGAAAACCTTCTACGGAAAGCTTCGTCTCAGCACGAAATTAATGTGACCTACAACCGCAGAGAAGTCCTGTGCAGCAACAGCACAGAGGGAACGGGGTCGTGTCAAAATCCTGTGCTATCTCACCACTGTGTCCTTTCTGCTCTCACGTGTGTGCATGTCAAGCTGCCTCGCTTTATATCTGGATAAGAAATAATGAAAGGTGAAAGAGGAAACAATCAAAGATCACAATATTCTGCGCTTGATACAGACGCATGTTCGTACGCTGCGGGCAGCCGAGATCTTCTCGCCGCCCACCTCAGCTCTGATCTGACATTAGGATTCAATGCTACATTTCTCTCTCCAGATCACTCGTCTCGCTTTCCCTCAGTGCCCCCGCACTCCCCCCACCTACCTCTGTCCACTCAGCCTGCTCTCCTGACTGCAGCTAAAGGGTAAATGTAGCTCAGGGGAAGTATGCTACCTCCACCACAAGGTCCTGAGGTCCACCATGTGACCTGAACCTCCCAACAACTTGCAGCTCTTATCCTCCTCCTCCTCCTCCTCCTCCTCTTTGCCTTTTCTCCACAACACATGTCTTTACCTCCATCCACCTGACAGCACTCATGTGGAGTGACTGATGGAACGATCCTCTAAGAGCAAACGGCTGGCAAATAGAATGAAAAAATAACTATAACTAATTGCTTTTTGTTTTCCATGAGAATTAGAACAAAAAAAAAAAAAAAAAAAAAAAGGAAATGAAAATGAAAATGTCCCAGTATGGTTTATATATAAACGTTTACGGCTCAACTGAACAGGTCAGTTTGCTGTGTGTGGACAGCAGAAGGTGTTCCTTTTGAATATTTCTCTGTTAGGGCTTTTGTGTGTGTGTGTGTGTGTGTGTGTGTGTGCATGTTTGTGTGCATGTTTGTGTCTGCTAGTATGCGAGTCCATGTGTGTCCATGTGTGTCTAGCTGTGTGAGGCTGAATGGCACCTTTCAGAGTTGGGGTGAGACCATGTGGTCTGCACTGACTGCTTTGGAGGGAGGCAGAGGGCCCAGCTGGTTCAGGGAGAAGAGCTCTCTGACTAGCCAAGACAGCCTGCCAACCAACCTGACACACACACACACACACACACACACACACACACACACGCACACGCACACGCAATCACATAGTTGCATGGTTAGAGGAAGATTGTACACAGAAAATGCCGAGAATTGCACACTACTCTTGCGCGCAATTAAAAAGATTTATTTTTACCACCAATGTGGGTTGGCTATGACTTCTGCAAGGTGCAGTTTGTCAGTGTGTCTCAGCTGAGCCTGTGCATGGATATAAACATAACACGCAAAGAAGTGTGAAGAACACATCCAGGCCTCCTGTTTACATGGGGACAGTGCTGTGTGCACCCACAGAGCTTACAGAGATCCAATCATTTCGGCTGACCTGCAGCCAGGATTTGGTGAAAATAGCCGCCTACCTCCAACAAAATTGTCCAATATCCTTGAATGCAGCGCACAGGAAAAAAAAAAAAAATCTTTATTTGTTGGCAGCCAGGTGCTGGCCCTGCAAATTATACATGACCACGGGTCCTATTGATTCCTTCTTGTTTTTCTCTGTCTCATAACACATTGTTAGAGGAAAGTTGGTTCAGTGGACTCTCACAAATTGTTTTGTAAACACAGAGGGAAAAAGAACAGTCCAGAAGCTGTCACATGTAACAAAATGAATTTCTCAGCCTGTAATTCCATGTTTCTCTTTGATTCAATATGTTGGGATCTGTTTTTTTTAAAAAAACATTTTTTTTAATGCCATACAAAAGCTGAGGTATTTCTTTAACATTAAATGAAAGGAGCTCATTAGATGTACATTACTTTCATGATTTTGTGGCACAGCAAATCCATTCACATTTTACTGTATTTACCCACAGCTGCTACAATTCATTTGCAATAACAGTAATGCTGATTGCCACGTCAACAGCTTTGACAGAGAACAGTGGTTGCTGAAACAATACATATTTTAAATATATTTCTCCTGGGTTGTAGCAGCTCTATTTATTCTGACCTCCGTCCCGCCATACTGGTTCTCTAGTGAAATCTGAAGTGTATCTCTAAATGGTGTGCAAGTGTTGCAAGACTTGCACACATTAGCTGTGTTAAAGTATATGTATGCCATCGATGGAGGGAAGGCTCACTGGAGGCACTGTGCTGCTTATCTGAACAGTAGGAACGTGGACAGAATGATTAGGTAGTCTAACCATAGGCCCAAACCCCTCTAGCCTGGCCATTTTCTCTACTTTTCTATACAACAGTTTCTCTCTCTCTGAAAATAGTCTAAAGGGTAAGCCTAACCAGGGGCTATGTGTGAGTGGATGGAAGACGGAGAGAAACAAGAGCTCTAAAAGGAATTTGTCATTTTAAACAAATTGGTTTGGAGAAAATCAAATCGAGCTTTTCCCACCATTTAGTCCTTACTGTCAGAATGGACCGGAAAAAAAAAAAGTGGGAGTGTTACTGCTTACCTGTAAAACCTGTAAACCTGTGAGAAGACCTAACAGCGTGTGGTCCCCAGTTTCTCCATTAGAGAGCCAGCTTGGCATTGGGAGGGAGTAATTGGCTGGATAGGGTTTCAGCAGGCTTAGCCACCCTGCTGGCACAACAAGCCTGTCTGTTCCCATCCTTGAGTTGCTGCTCTGCTAGGCAGGCTTGTAGCCAGCTCAACTGCTGCCACGTCCCCTTCAAAGCCTGCGAAGAAGCTAGGGATGGCAGCAGCTGTTGTCCCAGGGGAGCCGGAGGAATTCAGGACCCCTGGTCATTAGTGGGAACCAGTGTGCTGGGACGAGCCCGGGTCTTAGACAGCTGGGGGACCTCTATCACCCCTCATCCCTTCATTCCTCCGTCTATCCACCCCCCCATCCCTGCCAAGGCTTCTGTGTTCCCAACCTCTTTGCCTCTCACGCGAGACTAAGAAAGACTCAGTCCC
>CALSCE010010686.1:16473925-16502281 GCA_943593645.1 Bovichtus variegatus | reverse complement strand
TGTTTTTTTTTTTTTTTTTTTTTTTTTTTTTTTTGGGATATGTTTGTAGGACACTGTAGAAGAGAGGATCCATAGTTTTCACCTAATTAATAATGAAATAAATCAAAGTGCGTTGTCCGACTTGTTGCATGATGAGGGACATTTAAAAGATTTACGAACAAATTGTCTAAAAATATGTTGTTTCAGAGGGACATTACAGCTTATTTCCATAGCTATAGCCTATTACAAAGTTTTGATATTACAAACAATGGCGCACTGTCTGTATTAATGACTAAGTCAATAGGACAGACATTCAGAAATATGGGTCGACAATTATCAAAGGGCAAATGTTTACAAGGGCAATGATGTGGAAAGGAAATGGTGACATTTTTCCACATAACAGTTCCACCGGTATTTATGTTTGTTTCCAGTTGCAGAGGGTTGCCCTTGGGAAAGCAGGCTAGTGAAGACTTTGCCAAAGTTCCGCTAGCAAACCTATCCACCCTGTGGATTACGATGTGTCGCTCCATTTTTCTTTCTTTTGTACATATGAATCTGATAGAATTTATTTTCAGAGCGAGTATGACCTTGGTGCAGGCAAAGTCAAAATCATACAAATATCTCGTACGTGGCATAATTCATGTATTTTCAGCTAGACTATTTGGCTGAATGGATTATTTGTAAGAGAACAAATATTGGTAGGAAAAGAATTCATATCTTGGGTGCAGGAAAAATTGACAGAGGCTTGTGAAAATTGCATATGTCTTATTGTAAATAGGATAGAAATGCTATGCATATGTGAACATAGAGCCTGATGTTTGCTTTATTCTTGCAGTTTCTCTGGTGACACGGTTTAGGGCCGTGTATGTGTGTGCGCGCACAATTCTGAGCCTGTTGTGATACCATCTGACCTAAGAGTCACTGACATTTGGTTTGTGCTGAGAGTCATAAGTCTCTGCTGAGTGGAGTGGGGAGAGCATGCCCCGTGTCTGTATGATACAGTATGTGAACATCTGGAGGGGCCCAGGCGCCGCGCAGGTCTGGACCACTCATCATGATATCTTGTCCCTGCTTTTTATTACATCTCTATGTCTATCTGGGAAACGCATGCATAATACATATTCGTCATTGTTTATGGATTAGGTGGAGGTGAGGCTGGATGGGGAATACTCAGCTGTTGTAAGTGGGTGAAATAAGTATCAAGGGCATTGAATTTAAGATAGCTAAATCACACTTCAAAAGGCAGCTACATGGCAAAAAGCAGTATATTTATATATATATATATATATATATATATATATATTTATTTTTTTACATAAGCTAGGTGATAAGCAAATAAGACACATATTCTAAGGAGGACAAATAGTCTCAAAAGTTTCAAAATGAAAGTGACAAAGGGAAGAATGACAAATCCTGAGATTCATGTAGCGTAGGTAACTTTCTGCTCCTCTACAAACAACAGTGGCCGAGGTCAGCTCTGCTTCATGTCAGACACATATTTTGTTTCCCACTGTGAGTCATTACATCCTATTTTACATCAGCCTTTGCACTGGCCCAGACTAACCCTGTTTTTTTTTTTTTTGTTTTTTTTGTTTTGTTTTTTCTCAAACATTGTTCCATCACGGTGTTCCTAAAATGAAAATGTCTCTACACGCTCTGTTTTTGTCAACAGCTGACTCCAGGATTAAGGGTCGTGGTGCTGTCTAAAGGAATCAAGGAACAACACTGATATTTATGGCTGATGTTTAATGTATGTCATTTAACAGACAGGACATTAGTGTAATGTTCCTGCTGCAGTCACTTCACCTTATGTGATCAACTGCTCCAGGCAACTCTGCGCACATGCCCAAGAGAGAACATTTACTTTTTCTTTTTCTCTCCCTGCATTTTCCTCTGTTGGCTTTGCATACATTGTTAAATGGGACTGATGGAAGCACCCTGGCCATTACTCACTGCATTGCCTGGCTAATTTCTGTGCTCTTACAAGTACAAAGATGTCAAGCAGGAGCAGCAGGCTTACCTTGGCTTCCCCTGAGACCATTAATCCTTTGGCTGGTGTCGTCCCTTCTTGCACTAGCTCACCTGGTTCGGAGCGCTGCCAGCAAAATGCTGCTCCCAGCCCTTTTCCCGTTCTATCTATTTGTTTTGGTTCCGAGTCAGCTCCCATCACCAACAAAATCTGATTGCACTGGAAGGGCTGAATATCTATGTAGGCATATAGACTCCCTTCTTAGAGGGAGAATTGCAGAATCTGTTGTTTATGTGCGTACGTGTTTCAGAGACAGAGGAAAGTTTTGGAGGTGGAAAGATAAAAGCTGGTAAACTAGTGAAGGCAAACGAGAATGAAAATCTTCCAGAGTTTTGTCACTATGACCATACAGCAGTTTTGTTTTTTTAAATGACGTGCAAACCTTAAAAAAAAAAAAAAAACTGCTTCTACAGCAGCACTGAAGCTCTTTGCCCTAACTTCATTACCACATACTGGTTTGAGAAAATGCATGTTTTTTCCCCCTTTTTTTTTTCTTCCACCTCATAACAGATTCCAATTATATTATGCATGTGATCTCGGACAAATTGTTAACTGTAATAAGGGCAAATGTCTCCCACAGCCAGATTTCAAAGAAACCAAAGAATTAAGTCTTTGATCAAGAATCAGTCATGACTCACTCAGTGGATATTGATAGTGTACACCCACATTTTATTAATACATCAATTGGGAGGCTAGTTTGCAACAAAAGCAATGCCCCTCATTAGTCTTCCAGTACCTCAGTGTGCACAGACTTTCAGTCAAAAGGTTCACATTTGGTGAAAAGCATCACACAAGTAGTTTTACATGTGGGCTTTGGGCACGTGCAAAAAGTTTAACTGTTGTCTATTTTATTTACACATTCAATAGATGGGAAGACTGAGAGACCGAAACAAATCAATTCCAGGTAACTTGGAAAGAAATCAAATCAGCTCCCTGAATGCACAAGTATCTACTTAGAAGGTTGTTGTTTTCGATTTTCATTCTTAGCACGCCAAAAACATTTTACCAATACATGTGGTATTTTCAGCTTTCTGTAAATGCTGAGCTTACTGTGGATAATATTCTGCGTATGTACCTGCATTATCACATCTTTGAGGTTGAGGTTTATCATATGCATGGGCTTGATTTATCAAGGCTATACAGTAGGACCTGTATATGAATGATGTCATTCAAGAACAATAGCAGAAAACATGCAGTCAGTAGCTGTACTTAACATCTTGTACTGGAGCCCACGAAGTCTGTGCCTGTAGTGTGCTGTTGTTTCAGCTTTAAAGGAAATTGACAAAAGTGTTTCTTAATGGTTCTCTACGGAATTCAGAGCATAACTATGATTGACGTGTTGTAAAACGCTTTGAGTGGTCGCAAAGATTGGAAAAGCGCTATATAAATGCAGACCATTTTACCATTTACCTCCACACGGCTCTCAACATGGTGATGGCTGAGCTGGCGGCTAGCAGCTAGCGGTGCAAACAACAGACAGAACAGTGTTAATCTGAAGGGGAACAGAACAGAGGTCGGGACGGCGTTATCAGCGGTAACCACCGTATGAGCGCAGTGCAGAGCCAGTGGCGCACACACACAGGGACTAGCATGCACTAACTTGCATGTGCGGCCGGACCCTCTACGTGAATAAAGCACAGAGAAGCTCCACTTCCAGTGTTTTCTGACCAGCTCTCAGAGTTTCAGCAGTTTGGTCGATTTTTGGTATTCTTGCCCTGCTGACTGACTGACAGGCATTACACAGGAGTACATGCAATACAAAGAATCAATTGAAATGCAATTGATATGCCAAACTACGACAACTAAAGTACAAACATTAGAGACTGTATGGACCCAGTTTAGAGGTGAAATACTGCCCCCTATTTCTTAGGAGCAGGTGGCTCGGAGTTACACATTGAACCTTTAAATGTTACAAATGCCACTTTGTACATACACTAATTGTACTACATTTTATAAATCAAAGTAAATTCATGCAAATGACCCAACATTCAGATCGATGGGTCGATTGTTAAAGGCCATGACCATCAATTTAGCAGCTGCATTAAATTCAAATTGTAAAATTCTTCTTTCCCAGCTGTCACTTGGAATCCAAAACAATCAAACAACTTCTGAAAAGTATCAAATAACTTTTTTTTGTCTCAGGGACATTAGGTCATTTTCAGCACCCAGAGCAGCTGATCATCAATTGATCTTCCTGAGCACCAACTGCACAACCACTCACATTATAGTTTTTGGCCTTTCCAAAATGAAACAGCTTTCTGAGCAGGAAAGCTCCTTTTTAAAAACGATGATAAACTATGATGAGAATGTTTCAGACTAATATGTCAGAGTGGCATGCAAACAGGTTTAATGACCCACACTGGTATAGTGTTTAACTTTTAACAGAAGGAGATGATACTGAGCATGTTAACTATAAACTTCAAGAGATACGGGAAGAAGAATTCATTTCAGAGTCATTGCTCGGTTGATTTCATATCTTGCAGAAGTTATAGAAAAAAAACATTTCAAGTACAAATCTGACATTCAATTTAAGATTTACTCAGCTGCGGGGCTTTACTCTAGTGTTTCAAATACTTTGCTATCCTTCCACTTTCTCTGCATTGTCTCCACTTCCTTAACTCGCCCGCATCTTTTTCTCAACAATTTCTCCTACTATGCTGGGATGGAAGAACACATCTTCATCCAGCAGCGATTCGAGGGAAGTGAGGGGGGTGGAGGTGTTAGGGGTGGAAGGGGAACGAGGGAGGTGGACTTTAGATTACCTTTGCAATTTCAAGAGAGAATGCATCTTATAATGATCCGGGATGTTCCCGGGAAAGGTCAGCTGAAATTGCAACAAGCGTAATTAGTAGCTTATCAATAATGCATCCAAGGGTTCAGTGGGTGTGCAGCTTCAGTCTGCATGTGTGTATGTGTGTATGTGAGATAGCATGCACGCATGGGTGGGCAGTTGTGCGAGTGTGTGGACCTGCAGGGATGACCAACGAGATCTCTTCTCCTGACATTCATTAACATAAAAACACCTGTGTGCTACTCAGGGGAGCTGCTATAAGCATTAGCATGCAGACCCCCCCCCCCACCCCATCACCCCATAGTGTGGACACAACTGATGGCAGTACAGGCTGACGGGAAACTTCCAAGAGACACATCGATCACTAAGTCAATTACTATTGATCACAGTGTCAAAATTAGGGGCCATAAGATGGGAAAAATATGAGATAAGGGTATATTTTGCATGAAGCATGCAGAAAATATTGGAGTATTATGCAGAGTTGGTATCAGCTCTCACGCAATCACCGGCTAATTATCTAGTAGTGGAATACATTCCCTCAAGCACAGTCTAGGTCCAGACACATTCTGTATCATTGGCTACTGCTGAATGTCAAGTCGTCTCTTACAGGAACTACATTACACTTTTTCATACCTATACAACTTCTAAGAGATGTATATAAGGCATCTCTGGTACTTATAGCTGAAGAGGAGACCTGATATGACCAGTTGCTATGTGAAAAAATATGCGACTTACCCTAAGGTTGTACTTACATTTCTTATAGTTTTGTTGTTTGTTTTTATTTTTATTTCACAAGTCCTATCGTTGGACGTCGTCATCAATGCCCCTATGGCGCAAGATGACACAAGTCTAGGTCATAGTAAAGCTCACTCAGCAACCATCTTCTCTGATTTCATTTCGTGGGATTGCATCAGAGACGTGATCAAAAAGATGCCCTTGTTTAACTTCTTTCACGACTCGCACGATTTCCATTTTCTTCCGTCGTGTTGCACATCCACACAAGGGCTGACAAAGTAGCAACGAACTTTCTCGCGGCACATCTTTGAACGATTTCAGTCAGAGCATAGAACTGAAATATTAAACTTGAAAAAGGAAACCTAAGTATCTTGCATAAATCATCAGGAATGTACTCAGTCAGACCATGGCTCGCTGATAAGGAGATCAAGATTTAGGTAGACATTACCTCGCCTACAAAACCCTTTTTTTTACCTCCTCCTCCAGCAGGTGAAGGATGTGATCTCTCAAGAGCAACGCTGTGTTTGAAGGAAGAGAGAAACCTGAGGTGCATGTTAGCGGTGTGGAGCGTAGGGGGGAGATTGCGGGGGTCGAGTGGACCCCAGGGAATGTGTTTGTGCACACGTGTGTGTGTGTGTGTGTTTGCAGAATGGCTGGTGTGTGTGATGTAATGATCCCAGGTTCTTTGGCCCCTGCCTGTTGATAAGTTGCTGCAGAACACATGAACAGGGGAAACGGGAAGCAAGCGAGATGAATGTGATTGGATTGCCGGCCGAGTGCAGCCTCTCCCATCTGTCTCAGAGTCTGCCATCCCATCTCACAGGCGGCAGGAGGTAATTGGGTTCATTGTTCTCACCACAGGATCCCCCGGATTGAAAGCTTCATTATCTGGATAACCATGAATGTAAATGAACCACACGTATGCAGTGGGGTAATGGGAAAAAAATAGATCATTGCTTGCCACAACCACAACACACAGCACATCCCTAAACACATTCAGTGTTCGGGCATTTTTTTTTTTTTTTGTGCAACCACATGCAAAAAATGCCTACACATGGGCAAAAGCATTTTTTTTTATTCCCCGTCTCTTTCCGATACATGCGCACACACGCATATTTTTTTTTCAGTAAGAACATAATTTGGCATTAGATATGCAGTTTTAGGTCAGCTTGCTAAAAGCCTTGTTGTGTTCCTCTGTGTGTGTGTGTGTGTGTGTGTGTGTGTGTGTATCTGCGAAAAAAGAGTCGTCTCGGTCTTCAGACAGAGCGAGAGAACTGTGCTGACTGCTGACGTATTCGGCCTCTGCGGGCGGGTAACCATGATGTAAACTTTCATGGCTGCAGCTAACAGAACTGTATGTGACAATGCTGTGATGAGCTGCTAACCACACTTTCTCTGTAAGCATATTTGCATGAGTGGATGGCAGGCACCTCTATACTCACTGGAGCTTCTCCCGTGAATGGCAAGAGAGGGCCTGAAGAACAACAGTAAGCATTATGTGCTTTGAATTATTCATGCAAAACAAATGTATAACACAAACCCAGGCACATCTTTCTTTATAATTAGGCAGAGTTTGTGGGTGAATGGTAGGCAAAGCACAGTTATCTTGCAGTTGATGACATTATGCTGCAGGCTCCAAGATTCACTGGCCTCGAGTTGCTGGCAGCAGCCAGAAAAGGGTTAAAGCATCTGCCTTCTGAAAATAAACAGGAGCTCACAGTGGAGCCCAACCACTCTCGGATCCTCTGGCAAATCCATCAATTAGCTGCAGATGTGATCTGCATTCGAGATTACTGCAATTTAAGCATGTCGGGAAAACAGCCTAATCTGGTCTCTGATGGACGCGCCAGTTTTCAATTTGCTTTCCAGGAGGGACCTGGGATCTGGTAGGACCTGGGATGGAAGTCTACAGAGAACACTGCACTAATACCCTTATATGAATGATCACCCCATCCCTCTGGATTCATGTATGCCATTTTATTCATTCTTTTTCTCAGTGAAGTGCGAGTGTGACTATGAACATTAACTAATATCTACACAGCAGTGAAGCAAAAATAATCAAACTAAAGAACTAAAGAGTCCATATTCAAGAGACCTGATGTGTTGTGCTTCACCTGTACAGATTGGAGGCTAGGAAGGGAAGAAGGGAAGCAGGAGAGGAAAGCAGAGTGGAGCAAAGTGCCGTCCTTACCGACTGTGCCATGCTGTGCCTTTGCGTCTGTTGTAAGGCCCTGTCAGATTGTGTTTACTTTCCTGAAGGACGTTTCACCTCTGGAAGCCCGGGAATGAATGGAGAACTCATTTCTCCAACAGAGACTAGTCAATCACTCCACGTTTATTCTCCTCCCTCGCAGTGACCTCTCCCTGGCCAGGCGAACAATGGCACCCTAGTAAACTGCAGATGAGTTTGACTCAAAGCAAGGCCTTATATACTGGGGACGTCAATACTGCAACAAAAGCTCAGTGAAATCAAAGAAAAACATTACATTCGGCAGAGGCCTGGGTGGGAGATTGCATTTTTCTTCGTATATAGTATACAATATGATAATTTAAACCATGTTCTACAGTGTGCTGCATAGCCAAAGTGTATGTTTATGGTATTGAAAGTATTCAGCGCTTGTGCCATACTGTGGCTTTCTGTGAGGCATGCATTTGTTGTTGCACCAGCACTTGACACAAAGTGGACCTGGGCTGCTTCATCTAAAAGAGGTTTGAAGCTTAGCATGGCTGCATAGTTAATGTCATGACTAGGTCCTGGCAGATGGCAGAAACAGTTAGGGATCTCATTAGATCAACCAAGCGTCTATGCATGTTGCAAAACCTTTTATCAAAGTTCCATTGCAGGAATACTGTCTCACAATATTGGTCAATGTCAAGAGAGGGTAGAGCGAAGTGTTCAAATTCTACATCTGTGTAATGCTGAGAGATTAAAACGACGCATGTGTCTAATCAGGAGAGATACAAAACGGTGTGCATGTGTGCGGTGCACAGAAATGTGTGTGAGCGTTAACTGCAGTCTTTATATCTATGTGTTTCCATTTATCTGTGCGTGCTAGTGTTTGTGTGGGTGTGATGAGTGATGCATCCTTGCTGAGCATAGCAAACAGGATTGTAATGGTCACGGAGCACATTTTGTATCATTTGCCTTGTAATTAACTAGAATTTGTTCAGCACAAATGCACTGCAAGCGTGGGAAACTAAAAAAATCTTCTAGTGCAAATTATCGACAGTTGGTGAGGGGAGGCTGGCATTTTTTTTTTTTTTCTGGGGAAGGATTCAAAGTGCCTTCATGTTAACACTCATTTTATTTGTATTATCTTTAATGACACAGAGGCTAAATGGACCATAGAGGGAACTGATTAGCAGCCCCCTACAGCTTGGCAGCCTCAAGTCAATATGGATGTTTTATGGGTTTTTAAAGGACATTTAAAATGAATTTTCATATATGGCTTAAGGCATTGGGCTAATCACAGCAAGCAGTCTGCTTATGAATGATGCTCTGCACTCCGAGGCATCAGAATTGCTGGCTGGCAGCAGTCATTAGAAAAGAGAAGGGCATCACTATAGAAAGGATGATTTTAGACAAAGCAATAGACACAGCAGACTGAAACGACTTTAAAACGACCCTTTAAAGGCACATTTCCACTACCAAGTGAAGGTGCCATTATTTGTAATGTTGATTGATGCTATTTGAAAGAGATACGGTTACGAGAGATTCTGACATTCAAATTTAAGGCCTATTTTTTTTCAATGATTGTGCTCAAGTGAAGTCAGTTGCTGAGTCGAATCTCACAGATTTTTTTTTTCACCAGGATTCAATCTACATTGTAACCAGAGAGGGACATTGAGTAAAGTCACGTCAAACATCACAATTCTACCTTTTCTTCAATATATATATATAGCAATTGAGTGAAATTAAAGAGTTTGCAAATACCCATTGATTGGCCAGAGTTTGTGTTGAATAGAGCTGCGACTAATCGATAAGTCGGTTGCCAGACATAATCGGCAATTTTTTTGATTAGCGATTAATATTTAGCACCATTTTTTTGTGCCAAAATGGCAGAAAATGCTCTGATCTCTCTATTTTGTATTGTATTGAACTGATTATCTGTGGGTATTGGACTGGCTGACCAAACGCGACATATAAAGACATCCCCTTGGACTTTGAGAAACTGGGATGGACATTTTTCTCTATTTTCTGACATTTTGTAGACCCAACGACTTAACGGAGGAAATAATCTGCAGATTAATAATGAAATTAAAATCGTTATTTGCAGCCCACGTATTAAATGACTAAGCCATGTACCCATAAAAAAGCTAAACAATAGCAATTCCCGTAGACATTCAAACGATAAACACTAAAACACAATAAAGTGAATAAAATAATTAGCGTAATAGTTAGTAATAAAAAAATGTGGTAAGTGACAACAGTATCACTGCATGCATTGGTAAAATATTGTTGTTATGTTATATGTATGGTTGATGGTAATAATAATAATAATATAAACAATATTGTCGCACAGTGTGTCACTGTTAATGTCCTCACAAGTTGAACATTGGATGAAAGACACTCCGAAACTTCTCGCACATCACAGGGTGGCACCATCAAACGCGAGACGAGAAGTTTGATCTTTCAAAGGCGAGAAGCAGAACATACCCTGGATGCCTTCGCCCTCGCAGGCTTGGATTGAGTTTAGTTGTTGTGAGCATTACTGATCAACACCTTAGGAAAGCAATCGGCAGAACTATTATGCACAGTGATTTTTCCCCGTTACATCTGGTGATAGGAGGCCACGGAGGCCCATGCCCCCAGCTCTCTGGTAGATGGTTCTTTGCTGGGATCTGTGCAACAGAAAACCAAGCTATTTACAGGGAACACAGCAGCCTCAGAAGTAGCTACTAGCCTCAGGGTGCAAAATACTTGAAAATAAGCTCCTGGTCTCTTTGATGTGTGTGTGCACCAAATCTAAAGGCATTTCAAGTAGTGCTGCCTTTGAGCCAAGGACGAGTCTAAATTGTCTCTTAGAGCTGAAGATGGGTGAGGTGAGGATGAGGGTTAAGTAAAAATCAAGAAATATAATATTTTTTCTGATGGTTGCATTACCATAATGTACTCTTCACACGGCTGCTGACAGGAGTAATCCCAGTGGTGTTTTTTAAGACGCCTATCAAAGTATATCTGGAGCACCAGAGGTTTATTGTTCATCCACTGATGAGTGATGACAATAGTCTTAGGAGGCTCCTCTGATGAGAATATGAGTTTTAATATAAGGGAGACATGACATCTCTTTGCAACTCTCAGCCCTGTTTAACAGCTCTAATATGATGGAAGAAAACTGTTCTGGAGCAAATTAAGTGACTGGTTTAGAGCAGCTGCCTCTTCACAGCTATTCCATTTTGTATTGCTGCTGCATTAAAGGCCATGTTCTGCATGGCAATCTGCTGTTGTTGTTGTTGCTGCTCAACATTTGTCACAGTAGATAAGGCATGTAGCAGCCCAAACAGTGATTGCATGTCTCAGAGCTTGGAAATGACCGACCAAAGCAACATAACGTATCCAACTACAGAATTGAGGAACGGTGGGAAAATGCATGCAAGAGATAAAATTGTCATACATGGAGGAATAATGTTGAATATCAATGCCCAGCTAAAGTTATGTATCTGGAAAATATGATGAAAGAGTAAGAGGAGGATGGAGCATGCGAGCAGAACTAGATAGCCACTCTGCATGGCGCCGGGTAAGCTATGGCTGGTGTAGAAGGGAAATGACGTATTGTTAACAAAAAAAAAAAAAAAAAAAGCTTTCCACAATTTCATCCAGGCCGTAGACATGGCAGGACTGCAAAGAATCCCGGGAGGTCTGAATGGCTCACAACATCTGAAAAGACCTCAATTTTGAAAATAGGATGGTTACTAAACTGCTATAACCGTGGCTTTGCAGGTTTCCTTGTGCCTCCAAAAAAAGGAGATGAAAAATAACATTTCCCAATCTCTCGACTTGAAAGCTTTCTTTTGCTTCAAGAGGAAAAAGGAGAAGAAATGTTTCAGACTTTCGCGCTTCAACAGTTATTTGTCCTCTTTTTTTTTTTTTTTTTCTCTTCTGTGGCCGGTGAGTCACCTTTCTCCATTTTCTCTCAGACACACTTTTTGAAGCAAAGGTCCCTCTGTCTGTTGTGAAGACAAGTGTAAGTTGAAAGGCTCGTTTGAAGATAAGTTTAGAGGAACTATACTTTATATTTCGACAAGAATGTAAGAGCCCTCCGGCACAAACACCTTGATAGATTCCCACGGTCAGGTCAGAGTTCACGCATAACGGTGCAGAGGGCCATTTTCTCTCATCTTGAAATCCTGCAACAGATTCTGCAGCTATATTTTTCTCTCTTTTGCTCCAGGGTGTTTTGACACTCCAAACTATTCATTATGCATGGGCTGCGGCCTTCATTGTGGCTGTGGTCAATTGAAATTTGTGTCAAACACAATGTATAGACACTGCTTCGGTTTGTTGCTGCAAAGTCAGCCACTAAACGTTGCTACGCTCACTGCTGCTCCTGCTTATATTTGCTCCGTAAAGCTATGTGTGTTTACTTTGATGTTCAACCACTTCCCATGTTGATTGTACACTCGTATCTTAATTAAATCCTACTTGTAACTCCGTCATGTTAAATGGGTCCTCCAATGGCTTAGTATAGTACTTCCATAACTTTGGGAGCGACAGATAGAATAAAGATTAGGACAAGGAATCCTGACTATTAGTCCTTATGGGTCAAAGCTTTTACCATAATGCAACTTAATGGCTTCTTCCATTACATCTCATGGATGATGATGACTTCATCAGGGTTATTCTTTTTTCAAATTTTGGAAAACTCCCTCAGGAGCCACAGACATGCTGAGTAGAACTAAAGTAAACAAAAAAAAAAAAAGTAGTTTTAAGGCTACACAAGCTGATCATTTGTCTGTTGCTTAGTAGTTATAAGTCATCCATCAGTCCAACTGACCATTTACATGAGTGTGAGCAGACTTCTTGTTTATTAATGTGCTTGCATGGGCGTACTGTAAAACTATAAAAAAAAAAAAAAGGCATTTTGTGAAACTAAAATGTAAAATGGATAAATTAACCACACTCACTGAATACATTAATATCTGTCACATTCATTTACAAGACAGCACGCTGAATAAACCGATGCTTCGTGAGCAATTTAGTTAGTTCTCTGCATTATATTTATTTTCGTCGTTTTACACTTTTATCCTCCAGAAGCTAGAAAGCAGTGTTGCTGAAGCTCTCTCGGTGAGGAGAGCAGATGTGATGCTCTAATGGTCTCAGAGGGCAGGGCCTCCATCACCGGCTGCCATGGAGACAGTACTTATTCTCTCCCTCTCGTTTCCCTATTATCCCTACATCTTTGGAGTCTATAGAGAGAAGTTGTGGCTATAATTCTGGGCTGGATTTCTCGTCTAAGCCTCTTGTGTTCAGTAGAAGCACCTGCATTAATCCCAGGTAACACCTTTGATCAAGGATTTAATTTGGACCTGGAAAGGGTGTTCACGCCACGATTCTACAGGCCAGCTTGTTGTGTTGACAACACCGGGGACGGATGTGTTTTGCTGGAGGCAGAAAGAAAGGCAGAGATCTCTCACTTTGCTCCTTTTTACGGGTACAACAGTACAAACACGAGATGTGACAGGGAATCACAGCCTGTTTTCTTTATTGACATTTGTGCTAATTTCCTCTGTTACACCAGGCTTCCACTGGTTTCACATGTGCACCACGCTAAACACAATGCACAAGTGGAGGGTAAAAGCTTTGAAATACTAATGCCATGTCTCTACGGCAAACTTTGAGGAGAGTGTATATTTCTGGGTTCCTGCCTACTTCTGCAGACTGCAAAAGTGGCAGTGTTTTACTCCTGAGTGATTTATTTTTTTACTGAGTGATCTTCCAAAACAAAGACGGTCTTTCGTTGTGCTGGGGAAAAAAGGAGGCTATTGCCATCCCTCAATTCAGAATGTTTTACTCCCGGCAGCATTGATTTCTCTTGTTACTGCAGGTCAGCAAGAGGAAATTGAATTGGAAATTGTAGAAACACTCTATTATTTCATTTTCTGGCATTTGTATTTTTGTTCTCACCTCCTTCTGTATTTTCAGAAGACAGCACGGAAACTAATGGGGAAGAGCAGTTACTGTCAGGACAGTTAAATGACTGCTCTGACTTTGGCTTCTCTAATAACACCGTCCTCCAATGAAAAGGTTACATTCGCCCCTGTGGTTTTAGAGCACATTGGTTTTGCATTTATGGAAGCCCTTTTTCCTCTTTCTTTACCGTCTGCCCTCGCTCCTTGCACATGGGGTTTGCGCTGCTTTTACATGGAGAACATTGGGTCAAATTTTGTTGGATTGCTTCGGTGAGTGTAGGTAGTTTTGGGGCGTCTGGCAGACACAGGTCGACGTGACACACTATATTCAATGTTCTGTTAATTCCACACAAGACTTGACTTCTACCTGTGCTTTAGCGCTCATCTTTGTGTATCTTTGCACTGAAACGTTGCATATCTGTGTCAGCGGCGACCCCTCTCCTCTCCAAACTATCTTCAGCCACAGTGAAAGCGACATAATGTGGATTGCCCTACGATGCGATCCATTTCCTTTAAATGGCCCCATGGAAAGTGCCTGCATTGAAGTGACTGGGAAAACTCACGTAACACTCTCTGAAAATCACAGTCCGATTTGTATTGAAATACAAAAAAAAGAAAACAACATTAGTAGGGAAATATCTCAGGAGGAAATTTGACTTCTTGTAGATTGTTGGTGATTTTAAAAATGAGCTCTTTATTGCAAAGATATTCAGGCCTGAAGCCCCGGTATGAGATGTCTGAGGTGTTGAGGTGCATTGCTTACTACCAACTAGGGGGTCTTTAGGGGGAAGAAAACAGACAAAGCGTTAGTAAATGAGGAGTAGGAATGCCATAGACCCAGTAGGATTAAATTGTTAGCTTTTTTATTCTTAACACCTTATCAGGGACTGGTTTCCACCTGGGGTGAAAGGTGGACGTAATTAACTTTATGGAAGGATACGGTACGAGCCAATAGGGTTGTAAACTAGCAGTGATATGGGTCCCTAGGAACAGGACTAACAACCACTGTTGAATGCAATATCAGTGGTGACAAAACATGCGCTGTAGCATGTTTCTATATTGGAAAGCAGGGGTGGGAAAATGCAAATGTGTACCAAAAGACTGTACAAAGCAGCTTTTGCAGCGTGACCATGAACATTCCTCCATGAACATTTTTCAGATGATTGATTTTTTGATCAAGCCTTGCGTCTCCTAAACATTTTTGAACGTATTCATATCAGAATATTTGTCCTACAATGTATCCTTGGATGTTATTGGCACTTTGCCTCTAACACTTCCCCGTAGGTCGCTGGATTAAGCAGAAAAGCACTTTAAGATTTAATTATGGGAACAGAAATGCTTGTTCAGTGCTGAATAAACAAAACAAAAAAAATTAGCAATTTTTTTTTTTTTTTTTTTTTTTGGGCTGGGTTATTTACCTCGTGCTAAAGTTGGGGAACATGTCATAATGTTCCCTGGTGAATTAGTATTATAATATATTGTTGTTTATAAATCAATCAAGAAAAGTCCCTTTTAGTCCTAAATTGTATTCAACATTTATAAAAACAACTGTAAATGTTGAATCCTAACAATGAGCTTCTGCTGCAGAAGGAGCTTGACTTCTAACAAGTGATGCTCTGTGCTTATTCACTGGCTCTGTCACTGTCTGGTTTTCTATTTGGCCATGTATAGCATGGTGAGCTGGATCCAGTATCGTAGCAACGGTAACTATGGGAATAGAAACCTGTGGAGAGGTCAACGTGATGGCCTCCACTTGGCCTCTTTGTTTAAAGGTTCGCTCACTGATTTTTCAAATTCACAACATCACTATAAGCTCCTGCGCCACACAACACCCGACTCCTGCACATGAACAGGATCATATTTAATGCCCTCATTTTATTTTATTTCTTACCGTTTCTTACTAATTGTAGCTGGACAAAAGCATTTATTTCACACAGATTTTGAATATGAAACATGTTAGGTCTATCCTGGATGTAGGTCCTTCTGTATTTTCTTTTCTTCGCCACAGACACCTCTCCGTTACTACTCGTCTGTCTCCCTTTCTTTTCCTCCGTATGTGCTTTTGATGTCGGCTTCAGTCCCCGTGGGACAGATTCTCCTGGGTCCCTTAATTGACAAGTGTGTACAATAACTAATCAGCGGCAAAGCAACTGACCTTTAAGATGATGAATTAACTAAACTAATTTCAGATAATCCTTCACCATACTGGGCCACGCTGACAGCGCCAATTGATATTTGAAATGCAGACACCCCTCCTCTCTGACTTCTGCCAGTCATTTCACTACACAGCCAACCCCCCCACAGTAAAGGTGGTGTGGTTGATAAACTGCTGATGGAGCTCCGAGAAGATTAAAATAATTTCTTAGCTCGATGTGACAATCACACGCCGTCATACCCACATACAGATATGCACACACACATGCAGCTATTATCATGCATATATGCAAAAGCCATTAATGAATTCATTTGAAGGGGCAGGGTTAAGTCTAGTGGTCATTTGCTCATAAAAGTTGATGCCTTATAAGAAGTTTACCAATTTAAATTCTATTTCTGTGTTGATGCATAACCTCTCCCCCCCCTAAAGCTCCGTAATGTGTTCTGTCACCGTGCTCCTCTCCCGCAGATTAACATTGTCAGACAGTTGTAGAGTGAAAAGCATGACATGCTGTTTTCATAGCAATAGAAAGAACCCCTGACAGATTGACCTGACATCCGGCATCAGTGTGTGCAGTAAAAACAAGCCCAAAATATCTGGAGTAGAAAAAGAAGGACATGCGTCGTCGTGTATCTGCACGTTCTCATGTGAGGGAAATGTGGAGCATGATTGTAGCGGGCAAGAAGGTTTAGGTTCTTAAAATTGATTGAGTTGTTCTGCAGGTGTCTAATTGCCAGCGTTTCTCTCTCATTACATCACTTCTATCATGTGATTAGGGAGTCTTGTGAAGGTTGCCGGAGAAAATGGTGCAGAATACTGGTTCTTTGATGATAACTATCACCGGACTGGGAATTGACAGCTGGATGTCAAAATACTTAATTTTTTTTCAGGAAAAAAGCTTGGATGTGAAAAAAACTTACATTTTCCTGAAAAAAAGCTTAGATGTCAAAATACTTAATTTTCACGGAAAAAGCCTTAAGTAAAAAAAAAAAAAAAAAACTTAATTTTCATGAAAAGAGCTTGGATGTGAAAAATAACGTAATTTTCTTGAAAAAGCTTGTATGAGAAAAAATACTAAATTTTTTCATGAAAAATGTTTTTTTATTGGTTAAGTTGGTCGTTGGTCTGGAAAGGTTTGAGAACCCCTGCTCTAGAGATCTGTATGTAATCTTGCATGATGGGGGCGAAGTAAAGCACAAGTTACAAAAAATAAAAAATAAATACCGCACAAATATTCACATATTTTAGAAACAATCCAAATCCAACATCAATTGGTAGGCTGATGTACAATTGATTGACTGAGCTCATAGGCTATAATTTGTATTTATATATAATATAGTTGTCATACATTCAGTGTAGAAGGTTGTCTCCATGTACGAATGTGTGTATGTACAGTTTCTCTGACTGTCACTTTTTTTTACTTTGTATCTGTTGTGTGTTTAGAAGCGTGTGTGTGTGTGACTTCAGTCAGGGAAGCAGCATTGTCAATAGAGGCAACAGGATAAAGAGGAGGAGAGGATCCGCAGGCAACTGGGAGCCACTGTCCCCCTCCCTTGCATGCATTTTTAATCACACGCTCCCCCCTTTCTTTCTTTTTTTTTTTTTTACACTATTTAGCTTTTCCCTCCCCTCTAAACTTCTATGTGATGCATGCTGACATCGCATTTCTCAGCCTTGCACACAAAGCCCTCTGGTGCTCGGTGTCTTAGAGTTGGAGCATGTCCGTTTGTGTGCCAGCGTGTGTGCCATGCGCCCATGCCTGCATACATGTGAATATTGGGGACGTGATTCTCCCCTGTCTTCCCCCTCCTCACACACTCGCAGTATGTGATCCCATAGTCCCAGAGGCAAGAGAGAAATAGAGAGAGAGAGAGTTATGGAAAGTCCATTTAGTCAGTTGGCAGCACCCAAACTACAGCATAGTCTCCCTGCATAGAAAGGATCATCTTAAATTATTCTGAGCTGAGATTCAAATTTCATTTTGTTTTGGCCCTGAGCAATGGGCAAAATTGCCTGGGTGAGATCAGTAAAGGTCAGGGGGAATTAAAATGCTTACTGTAAGGTTTGTCTGTGAGAGAGAATGAGCTAGGAAGAGATAGAAAGCCAGAGGAAAAGGCCACCTGCCTCATAGTTTAGTCTAAGTTGGTGAGAGGAATAAGTCAGCCGTCTTTTGTGGTCTAACACTATTAGGTATTAGCTTGACACGTCCAAATTTCTCCATTCCTTCATATCTATCATATTCCAAGACACAGATTGCATTTATACATTCTGCATGCAAAATTGAGCCTCACGGTTCAAGAGTTTCATCAACAGACAGTGTGTGCTCTACAATACATTCGTATGCATGCTGAGATGATTTGCTATCCAATAAATCTGTTGCACAAAGTAAAACAGCAATGCGAAAAATGTAACTGACATCCGATGAAGAATTCCACTCTCCCCTCTTGATGATTTGTTCAATATATAGATATTTATTTCATTAGATATCAAGCAAAAATATCATTGAAATGAAAACAAATGGGGCTGTCAGGGAGATTGGGGCTGAGGAGAGAGACAAAGAGAGACAGAGCTGTGCATGTGTGTGTGTGTGTGTGTGTGTGTGTGTGTGTGTGTGTGTCTCTGTATCGGTTCTTAAACGTCTCTCTTTCTTACAAACTCTGTGGGCTCTGCAGAGGGAAGATATTAGCTGAGTCTGTTTCCAGGTGCTTGCTTGATTTCAATGAGATCTTGTTATCATCATAGTAAATTGTTGTGTTATGGATGGAGCAATACGGAAAGTCCCCTGCTGATGATATTGCTTTAAGAAAAACAACGATATACGGAATTATGGTCCCAAAGAAAAAGCTGAATAAAAGAGACGCACGTGTAAATATCTCTGGACTGTGAGTGTGAGCAATATATTGCTAATTCAGTGACGGTGGAAGATGCCCTCAGTATATCATGCACATTTCTTTTCTCACAGATGTAATATAGAGAATATGTTGTTGAAATCCTTTGTAGCCTTTTATTAGTTCAGCAGTGCAGGGCTCCGTCAAAATATGTGATATGTCTAATTCTGATCCCACAGACAAGGAGGGAGAACAAGTGAGACTAGAGGGTAAGGGAGTCCCGTATGCAAGTTTGCCTTAGGCCCCCAAAACACTACGCCTGTCCTGTATTATGAAATGCTTTCAGCAGAATCACATTCTCTAAAAGAAGTGCTGATTGACCTTCCTAATTAAAGTGCACCATCGCCAATGGAGAGCAGATAAGACAGCTTGGCTGTCAGAGTGACTGACAGGGTTAGGCTCTCCCCCTGCAGTCACATCAGCACCACAGAGGCCATGCATACAGAAAGCACACAAAGGCACAGAGAGTAGAAAAGTTTTAAGTTTAGCATCTCGCCTGCTATCAAGAATCTGCTCGAACTGTTAATATGGAAATGGTGAAATGTAAAAGTACACCAGTGACATGCTTTAGGGCTTATGTATTTATTTATGTATTTGCAACTTTACCTCGTACAGCATTTCCCCATCTCATAACTGTTAACACTGCAGTTTTTTCAGAGATCTGCACTAAACTGGAGTACATGCAAAATGAAGCTGCTGGCTGATGTCACATGTATAGAGCAAATCTGAATCCACTTTCACCAAGGTCTCTGTAGGTCGTGGCAGGTGAGTGCTCGAGCGCACCCTATATTCCCCTACAGCTCTCCACACTTCTGGCCGGGGAAAGCTGACATGCAGGGTGGCCTGTAAGCCTCTTTTGTCCATGTGCAGCAAAGTCATCTGCCAGCTCAGTTGCTCCCGCAGACAAAGCTTCAGAGAGATAGCCCATATTCTGGTACATCCTCCCTCTCTCTTGAGCTGGAGTTGGGCATGGCCCCTCGCTCTCTATCTCCTAAGCCTTCTCCCTTTCATTTCTCTCTCTCACTCGTGCTTGTCCACCCTTTTCACATTTTCTCATTATCCCTTTTTTTATTTTTTTTATTATTTTCTTTCTTATTTTCTTATTTATTACTTTTTGTTTGCTGTTCTTGAGCATTAACACTGTAACCTTTTAGGTGTTATCTTACTATTTCGAGTCCGTCAACATTTCCATTGTCTTTTCTCAAACAGAGTTTTTTTTGTTCCAGAATGGGTTTATATTTTATGATATTGCGGTTGTATAGAGGTGAGGAGGTGACAGGATATTGGTGTCGTACTCTATATTTAACACAATAAGATCAGGGGGAGCAGGATATCACATGGGGCTCAGTTTAGCTCAGTGTATAATGAAGTTTGTTGCCTCTTGATGTAGTCAATTTTGTCCTTCCAAAGGGAAAAAAAAAAAGGTAATTACTTGAGAGCAACCATGAAGGCTAATGAGTTGCCATGAAGGTAACTCATTAACCATCCACGATAATCACAAGGTAATATGAGAGAAAGAAGAGAGATGGAGATAGTAAAGCAGAAGGAGAGGGACGGAAATGGCCGATCAGACATTGAGGGCAAAAGTATGTCAGCGAGATGATAGAAGAATGAGCTAAGAGCAACTCTCCTGTAAGGAAGAGGAAGGAAAGAGGGAAACTACGCGTGGAGGAGAAGGGAGGTGGGGGTTGGTTGAGGGGGCTGGCCAAGAGGGTGTGTCCAACATTACCCTCATGAATCAGTGTCAGTGGAGCGATGAGAAAATAATTAAGAAACAGGCTAGCGCTGTGTTAAATACTGCCAAAGGTAAAAGGCCCATTCTACTGTATAGAAACGCAATCTGGACGGGAAAGAAGAATGGCAATAAATGGGATAGAGGAAAATGGGGGAGAAAAAAAAATCCATATCATAACGGATGCCAAAGTGCCCTTCAGATGGCATTATGAAGGGAGACAATATAAATAGCACTGCCATATTGTAAATGTTTATATACAGTAGCTACGTATACACGTTGCACAGCAGTTTCAGGATTTATGACCGCGGCAGTAATACACTGAATTCGACACAAGGCTGTGAGTAATATTTCACATTTGTTATCATATTGAATGTAAATTTGCCGAGACGTATATGGTGGAGATAAATATATTAAGCAATTTCTCCTTCTATTCTTCTCATTTCAGTTGTTCTGTTCTAAGGTGTGTATGTGTGTGTGTGTGTGTGTGTGGGGAGCTGTTAGATGATGAAAACTGTACAGAAAGAGAGAGAAAGGAGAACACAAAACCCACATGCAAGCCAACAGTTATACTTACACACCTCAGAGGTTTTACATGGAGATTTTACGGAAGGGAGGGGGGGGGGGGGGCCAAGTCAGAAGACTGTAATTGCATGTTCAAGGCTTCCAACGTCGGCCAAGATGCAGCTGAAATCCCCCAGCAAGCGGCAAAGAACAGAGCAGCCATTAGATCGCACTGATGCAAAAGATCCTGCTCTTTGGAGAATATCGAGTGACATACAGGAGGCCCTGTGTGTGCTCTATGTGCATTTTGTGGGGGGTTTTTTATACGTACGTATGAACATGTGTGTGCATGTGGGTGTGCGTCTACAGATATGTTGTTGAGTCTTTAAGGTGTCATCTACAATATCCATCATCCTTCCTGCCAGCGGCACAGACAGAATTCATGATCACTGGTCTCCAAATCCCCTCTGAGATGGAATCGACTCGGTTGGTGTGCATGGAGGAAATGTGTACTGTTGGAATGCAGAAGCTATCTTCCCGTGAGGCTGCTGTTCGGTAACACATTATAGTTTGATCTTGAGCTCTTTGGCCTGACTAATACGCTATAGGGATTGTGATGCAACAGTTACCAAGAGCAACCTCCCACTGCAGCGGTGTCTGTTTGTGGAAAGCGCTTTAGATGCCTCTTGATATATTCGTACATTTGTATAAATACAGCACATTATGTTCTGTGTACGTTTGTGTGCGCGTGTGTGTGCCTGTTGACATAGTAGCTACTTGTATTTGCAGGCCGTTCTCTTTCTCCGACAGCCTGTATGTGAGTGCGCGTGTATAATTTTATGGTTACTTTATGTGTCGCCCGCATGTTTACAGTGTTTATGCATATGTGAGCGACCTTGTGTGAGTGTGCTTATGTGTACTAACATGTATGTGAAAGCAGTGACGCCTAATCCGTCCCAGAGGGGTGCTTAGTGAAGGATGCGCTGTTTCTGCAGCATGGCTATCAAGGCCCTGCACGCAGCGCTCAATGGCATTTTTACTGATGGCTTTTATGGGTCGCAGCCAAGCTTCCAATGAACAGCCTTGACACCAAAATGATGAAACTATGACATGAAATCAAGCCGGTGTCACCGTAGGTGCTGCTGCAGTCGAGAGAAGCAGGTCTCCCCTGTTGCTACTGTTAAAGGGAACGTGTCTAATTGAATTATAGACTGAATATATGCGGAACATGGCTGCTGACTTTATGGGCAACCTTGGCAGACAGCACAATGAAATATAATATGTTTAACATTCATATATTATAACGTGTCTGTTCAGTCTCTGTAATGCTCTTTGCATTCTTTATTCAGTCATATCTGTTACAATATAAGTCCATATTGTGTTGCTTTGGTGTGGAAATGGCTGATGGCCTTTTGGCGACAACAAGCATTGTTTTCTTCGCGATGTTGTTTCCAAGCAACATCTCCGAAGTTGTGAGGAAACGGCACTAATAAGGTACCTCATTAGGGCCGGTGCATGGTAGGCCTTACAGTTTGTGCTGTCAACTCTGTGGGTAAGCATGCAAACTTCAAAAGACAGCTGCAAAGACAACACATACACACAGGAGTGCTAATTTACTTTGGAAATCGGTAAACAAACGATTCTATCATCCCACGTTTCTTTCTCAGTTGAAGGTGTGCTGCTGGAACCTACTAACTGGGTTCCGTCAGAAGTAGCTCCAGCGTTATGACAAAATACATGGCCGTCCTCTCTCAAGTGACACATAAACGGCTCATTATTCAGGAGTTAATTTGGCAGGGTTTTATCACCCTAAGGCTGTGCCAAACCTCAGCCTCCCTCCCTCGTTGGTCTCTCCCACTTCTACCAATGATCCCTTACTGTACACAGAACTGGAAAGATGCCCTTAGCACATCTACACACGAGAGGGCAAACATACACTACTGTATGTACACACACACACACACACACACACACACACATCCATTCGCCATCTCATTAATGCAAACACAACCCTAGTTAGATCCCTATATGTAATAAATTGGATTAAATTCCACTGGCTAAGCACTGTGATCTCTTAGGGTTAATTAATTTCATTCCATTCTGTCTGTGTTTTTTTATGCTTGAACACATGCTGACACTGTTATTGTGTGGCATCCTGCTCATTGGAGAAGTATAATGGGCTCATGAAGGAGGGAGAGGAAGCCACAATGTTTGGTATTCCGGCTACAAAGTGATTTCGATTCTTTCTTTCTTCCTTTTGACAAGGAAGTACGCTACAGTAGCTAGCTCTAATACGGTGGATCCTTCCCCTCCTCACAGCCTCTCTCCAGCTCTTATCTTCCCCTCCAAATGAGAAAACCTGGATGGCTTTTCAGGGCCCCTGTTTCTGCCTGGATGCTATCTCATTTGGTTTTAATATATTTATCCATTCATTATTGTTCCTTTTTTTTTTTTTTTTTTTTTTTTTTTTTTTTATCAGCCTGCTAATATTGTTCATAATTTGTCCTTATCTCAAAGCCTGACAGACAAATTTACACTCCGGCTCAGCAGACAGATGGAGAAATGACCCTTCTCCAACCCCTCCTTCCCTAACTCCTCTCCTCCCTTCATTCCTCTCCTCCTCTCTAAACTACAATGAAACATGACTGACAGCCCGCTGTATAGTAGAAGTTGTCATAGCAACCTTCCCATCCTTCTGACAAGTGCTTTTTCTCTTTCGCACACCCTCTCCCTCTGTCATAATATCTCTCTCCCTCCTTCCATCCCCACTACCTTGCTGTTGCAACGATTGAGAAATAGACAGACAGAGAAGGGAAATTTGAAAACCAGAGAGCACCTCAGGCAGTTGGTATGCTTTCCTTCCCTGCATCACCCCCCATTCCCATTCCCATCCCTCCCCCTCTCAGTCTCCTCCCTCCCTTCCCTTGCCTCATCTTTCCCAACCCTGACAATGATTTACCCACTCCAATGGTACACCTCTTTCATCCTTCCTGGCTTATCAAGGACCGCAGGACTGTATGCACAACATTTTACAGTTCTCAGTGTCCTACACATTCACTCTCCTCCTCTCTCCTCCTCTCTCTTATTCTTTCTCTACGTCTCTGCTTCCCCTATCCCTCTCCTTTTCTTTCTTTCTCGCGTTGCTCCGAAAACTCCTTCTCTGCCCCATTGCTATTCAATAGGTCTCATTTCACTGTCAAAATCCTCAGCTGCCTGCAATGTAATCATGGAGCCTACAGTAATAAGTGTCCAGTATACCAGACTGTGCTGCAGAACGTATGCACTGTGTGCTGTGTGGACAGGAGATCCTTCAAACTTCCAGCAGATCTAAACATCATGTAACAGAAGAAGGTATTGTGCAGAGATTTGGAGCACATTTACAGGGAAGGAATTGGAGCGGTATTGTTTGTTATGTGCGTGTTGTAATAGTCGGACTACAACATGAAGAATTCAGATATGAAATATTACTGATAGAAGTTGCTTTTGCGCAGTGACTCACAGTCTTCGCACAAGGACCATGCGCTTGTACTGAAAAGCTTATATTGATTAGAAAGGGTCCACATGGACCCAGTAATCTTCAGTATGTATAACCAGTCAGCACACTGCCATTTCATTATTCCGGAGTTTAATTTCCAATGCATTTATTCAAAACAAGCATCTGTTTAGTAACTCGGAGTAAATTAAACATGATGGGGGGTGAATTTCAGGATAGCTGTGGAGTGTCACAATGAAGTTGCATACAGTACTCTGCCACAGTGAGCTGTAAATGCATATTAATGCCAGCATGCTGCACAGTTTTCACAGTTAGGTTGCTGGTGGTTATTAGACCCCGGAATTGTTTAGGTGGTGACATTTCACTGTTAACACTATAGCACTCTAATTTAGGATGCTATTCATGCTCACTAGGCTCTGCCATGATGTAAGCAAGAAAAAAAAACGACTCATAATTTCTTGTCTTATTTTGTATTCATCTCTACAGTAGAAGCCATTTACCACAGGTGAGTAGGTGGAACAGAAAGATGACTCGGCCGTTTCTTTTTTAAAGGCTGCAATAGAGAGAAAGAGCCAATCCAAAACAGCTTTTGCTGCTAATCATGTTTGAACATCTCAGCTTTACAGAATGCTTCAGGGTTGTGTGTGACTGACAGTTCAATTCGCCGAGCTAAAAGCACAATTCAATCAGAAACATTCTTTTCATGATTTCCTATTAATCATGGAAAACACAGTTGACTTTGGCTTAATGCTCCAGTTCAAAGGAGCTTCCCTGTCCAATGTGTAAATCAACTTATGTTGCACAGTGGAAAATAGGCAGGGGGAGAAACTTCAATGGAGTCAATTTGTTTGGTGTTACCCGCATGTAATAAAGGATTACATGTGTAGCTGTAGATCTCAGAGTTAGGGGGTCAGTTACCATACATATGGGATATGTCACTGCGCAGAGTCCCCGATCTTTTTGCACCGTGGACCGGTTTCATGCAAGACAATTTCTCTACGCCCGGGCATAACAAAACACACAATAAAGTGCAAAACATATAATTCAATTATCACATATATAATGTAAATGTAATTATTCCATTTTATATTATGCACTTTATTTATATTATTATTACATTGTAATATATATATAATATAATACATAAAAAATGTTTACAAGAAATATTACCAACACACACACAACGACAAAAAAAAAAGTTTTATTCTTTCTGTGCAGCCCGGTACCAAATGATACACGGCCCGGTACTGGTCCGCCGCCCGGTGGTTGGGGACCGCTGCTGTACTGCATCGACAATGGATGGACATGAATGTATCGATGTGAGATTGAATTGCAGATTGAGGATAAATGCTCTTGAGCTAGACTGAATTCATGTGTCTGCAGACCGCAACACACAGTCACTGTAGTTAAAAATGGAAGAGCAAAGTGTGCAGACATCTGCAGACAGACGACTGAAAACGCCCGCTAGCAGCAGCATAACGTAAATCAGATAAAATGGTTAAAGCGATAGCAGTTAGCGGCAATCATTCAGGTTATGGTTGCGGTGGTGACGCTGTCAGCTTTGCAGGTTTCTCTGAGACTCTCTGAGACTCTCTGAGACTCGAGATCTTGTTTGTATTGTACTGAAAAACACAAATTAGACAGCACTAGTCTAAAGAATAGCTGCCCTGAAACAAAAGGAAAAATCTATTAGTTGTTGTTACGTGATGGTTAACAGCGAGACACGCGACTCGTTGTGTGTCAGCTACGCGTGCGGTCATGGTGGGGGGATCTGTAATCCTCTGTGTCAGGATGTGAGAGGGTATCCTAGTTTGTGCATGTCGTTTTTTCTCTCCCTCTTTTGCTCCTTTTTTTTTTTTTTTTTGCTCCCTTTTTTTTTTCTCTCTTCCCCCTTCAGATATGTGTAAATGACTGTAGGTGTTTTGCACTCTCTCGGTGTCTGTTTGCACACTGCCTGTGCTGCAGTGTTGTAGATAAATGAGATAATGTTTCTACTGGCGATGAGCACAACACCTGAATTCCCAAGGTAGCGTTTTAGTTCAGAGCAGCCACAGCAGAATCCTAGACGGTGGAACAGATCTCCTCGATGATCTGTTTTCATGCGTTGTTAGCTTGTTTTCAAAGCAGTCACTTTGCAGAACATATGCACTCCATCGCTCCCTCTGCCACAGATGAGGGACACCTACTAAATGCTACTGTTGCAAATATAACATTCATATAAAGTGACTTCTTTCTTACATTGCCGTCAATTCCTGCATGCTGTGCTCAGATTAGTACCTCTTTCAGATGTAATGCAAGAAGCCAGCAGACTGAACATGACTCCGCTGTGTAAGGCTTTTGTGTAGCTCGCTGTGGACCAATATTACTCAGGGATGTGATATATAGTGGCCAATGATCCCGCTATACTTGGAGTCTTATAAATATTATTCCATTCAGCTGGAGGTGACGTGCCAGTTAGCAATCTTTCAGCTGAAGGATGGATGCGGTGTCGTATTTTAAGACGTGCCACATATGAGCTGTTCCGAGTATGATTGTCAGAGTGCAGCTCATAAGAAATTGATGGGGTCATGCATTAAAGAACTTGTCAGATCCCCATCATCTACTTGAAGAAAGGAGTTACAGCCAAAGTAGGGCCAGGAGGAACCCAAAGGTCGACTGCGGTTGTATGGGAGGTTCTGTACAGGAGGGTATATCATATGTGGTCTGGCGGCATTCAGGGAAATGTGTGCAGTCCAGCCCCTCCCACGACTCATCTCCCCACATCCAACCTCTGAATTGATATTCTCCCTCCAGCAAAAGGAAGGACCATCTTGGCCTTTCATTTTCCAGTTCAGGGCTTTCCTTTTCTTTTTTTTCCTTTTTTTTTGCAGATAAATGCTTTCCAATCCACCCTGACATATGTCACATTGCATCACTTCCGTTTTGATACATAGCCTCTGATCCTGCCACTTGCAATAAGGAGCCAGAACCAGGGATGCCCCTCCCTAGACAACGCTCTGACATGGGTGATTATTTTAAAGGTGCATCATTGGTGTGCTGAAACCCTAGCTGGGCGCCCTGTCCGCATGCACTCACTCTCATTGCAGGAATGTGAGTATCGGCTTGTGTCTGTGTCAGGGAACGACAACAACGCGACACACTCAGTAGTCGTCACATTTCACCCTGACACTGTGCAATACCTCTGGCAGCGATTTTTGCCGCTCTCAACCTCTTCACAGCAGCCGCTAGTCCTGTCTCTCACTCAGTCTCTCCACTGTGACTTCACAGGTCAGAGTTGGAGAAACAATCTGTATAAAGGGAAGGTTTTAGTGCCTCTGCTTTCAGCAGAGACTCGCGGTACTGTAGCATTAATCATACAAGGCCAGAGTACATCAGTAAACACAGTGTGTCAGGTCAAGGAAAAGATCAGATCCCACAGCTTTTAACAGGACTCGATAGCATACAGGCTATCTATTGAAAATTCAGCGTTATTCATGGCATGTCTCCCAGCCTTCATTGCTCGCAGGAGGGACACGCCATTGTTCACTGAAGAGCATACTGAAATATTTCGCTGGCTACACAAAAAGTACTGGATCAGCAGCAATTAGTAGAGTAAGAGAGTGATAAAGAGAGGAAGGGAAGGGAGGTAGTTGAAAAAGAACGAGGTTGAAAAATGTAGAATCAGCGAGAGAAAAAGAAAAGCAGAAACGGGGGGAGTGGGAGATGAATAGAGAGGAAACAGAGAGACCAAAGGAGAGAATGGGTGTGAGAGAGAGAGTCAGTCAGTCAGTTTCCAGCCAGTACAGTGTGGTGTGTGGGAGGTTGGAGCTGCCTGGAGCCACTGGTGCTTTTAAAGGACCAAAGACTTGCTCATTGTCTTGGGTCTTTGTGTGCGTGTGTGTGTGTGTGTGTGTGTGTGTGTGTGTGTGTGTGTGTGTGTG
>CALSCE010010686.1:16459887-16473915 GCA_943593645.1 Bovichtus variegatus | reverse complement strand
TGTGTGTGTGTGTGTGTGTGTGTGTGTGTGTGTGTGTGTGTGTGTGTGAAATCTCTTCATTAGTCTTCCCATTGCTCTTCCCCCCAGCCCCTGACCACTCACTTACCCCCAGCAGCTATGGTGTACTATGTGCCCATATGGGAATAAACCCAGTTATACTCGAGATTAAAATGATCAGTCCTGGAAAAGAGATAACACAATGTGACTCGAGCCCAACCAGCGCTAAATAAACGGAGGCTCTGTCTGTGTTTTCTTCCGTGGAAAAAAGAGATTAATAAATTATTCTAAAATGAAACTCTGTTCAAACCAACAATGATGAGGTTTCACTACTGTATGTGCTCAAATGAATGTAGTAATTGAGGTCAAAGTTATAATTTAACCTTTTGTCTCGTTGTTTGTTCTAGAAGACAGGAAGTTGTTTGTTGGGATGCTGAACAAACAGCAGACCGAGGAGGATGTTTACCGCCTCTTCGAACCCTACGGAGTCATCGAAGAGTGCACGGTCCTAAGAGGTCCCGACGGAAACAGCAAAGGTAGGAGCCATGATACAGTTGTCAGCATTATTTAGGTCACTGAAAGAGAAGTGACAGTGTGTGTAAGTGTTTACGTCAGCTGGGGTATGTAAAGTATATGTGACATATGCACCAGATATAGGTCAAATAGCACGTAATTGCAAACATTTTTTACGCTGTGCTGTTTGATGTGCTCGTCGGCTCCGGGCGGTGACAAAAATGTAAAGCCTGATGTGTCAAATACGTTTTGATTGATGTCTGACTTCCATAATTAGGCACTCAGATATAAGTGGATCATTTCTTTGACTTTCTGCTTTTGATCAGTTGTGTGGCAGCAGACCCTGAATAATTCAAATATTTTAAAATCGTGGCATATTTAAAAAGTGGATAATATTTTTTGTCTTTGTTTGAAGACAGACAGGGCATATATCATTTTGGATATATATGTATTATATATTTGATATTTGGATAATATGTGATAAAATCCAAAGGCCAGATACAAAACCGAGACCATCCAGTCAAAACAGTTCAACCCAATTTTATGATTAATTGTAATCCCATCAAATGCAGCAATGATTAAAAAAAAAATGCTAGTAATTTTAAAATGCTGACTTTTTCCATCACACTCTTCTTCAGCATCTATTTTGTGAAAGAACCTCCTCTACATTACAAAGCCAGGATTTCTATTCTGTCACTGTCCTCGTTTTTTTTTTTTTTTTTTTTTTTTTTTGCAAAGTATTAATCTGAAGCATTTTGTCCGATGGAAGTACAGCAGGTTCCCACTGTAACTATGGTACTGTAGTGTGGATATCTTGCAGGCCTTTTTAAGACAGCCAAAAACTTTTGGAGACATCAATTCCCTTGACATGCAGCAAAGAGCCTATTCCCCAGCCAGCGCTTAAGGAAATTGTTGTGGAATTATATCTAAGGGGGTTTGAAGCCAGAGCGTTCTGACTCTGCCGTGGTTTGTAGGAGAAGGGAAAGATGGATGTCAAAACGATTCGAGTGTCCCCGCTGTGAGGATGAGGGCAGCCAAGGGAAGATGCCAAGGGTGGAAAGTACATTTAATAAAATACTGTAAGTTATTTTAAGTACAACTTTGAGGTGCTCGAGTCATAATTTACTGGAGTATTTCTATTTAATGTTACTTTATACTTCTACTCCACTACATTTGAGAGCTACTTTGCAGATTCATATTATTTAAACAAAAATATAATGAACAGATATATCCTGATGCGTTATCGTAGATTAAGCTACACAGCTGTCCATAAAGTAACTGGCTCCACGTTTAATAGCCGCAACATTAGATCCGGTCACATACAGTATACTGTCTTATTCTGAAACAGGTCATTCTGCATAATGCGTACTTTTACTTTTGGAACTCAAACAATATTGTGATGCTAATACTTCTGTACTTTTACTCAAGTAATGCAGGACTTTTACTTGTAACAGAGTATTTCCACATTTCCAGAGTTTAGCTTCAAAACTCGGCGTCAAACTACAAATATTTATCATATTCATTGGTGTCCGCTGATGGCTGTCTGTACTAGTTTTAAATTCTTTTTTGTTTTCGATAAAAAGCTGAACCAAAAAAACACCCCACCCTTGCTGACAAAAACAGATTAGTTTTGAACTTGGCCATCACAAAATCCTAATTGTGCAGAATTATGTGCAACAATATAATTACTATAAAAGTTTCATATCAGAATAGTTTATGTTCCCTAACTAAGTCTTAATGACATAAAAACACTCGTGTTTGGTTTATTTAAAAAAAAAAAAAAAAAGCACAGGCACATACTGCAGTTTGCAAAGTATATCATATTGAAATCATAATTATATTGGCATAGTTTGTGCTACTGTAGCTGTGAGGGAAGTTCTTAATGAGCAGAGTACTGGAAACCAAAGGATCTGATGGAGACCAAAGTGATGTCTTACACTGAAGGTTTATTAGATCTCGATCAAGGAGAAGAGATAATGAACAGTACAAGGGAATACGGAGATGCTGTCACATTGTATGCCACCATCCATTCTGGCAAAAAGCCACTACTCTCTCTCTCTCCCTCTCTCTCTCTCTCTCTCTCTCTATCCTAAAACAAGGCATTCCATAAATTGTTTACCTCAAGATCGATCCCCTAGATGGCTCCTCAAATCCTAGTCAACACATTCTGAGTAAGACAGTCATAGCATCTTCCTGACCTTGCCACTCTTAATAATCTGGGCCAGTCTTAACTCTTATCTCGCACGGTCCAGGGAGGCAACCAGGGTGAGCTATAGATTGTTTTGCGAGAACAGTCTGGCATTCTGCAGGTTGGCATTTGGCCTAGGGACTATTTTTATGTGCTTTTGCCATCAGAAAGACTGTCTCAATCTCCAGATATGTACAGAGACTGAGGTTTTATCAAATCGACAGACAGTTATGTAACCTGGTCCAGCTATAGGACTAGGTCTAAAATTCTTTAACAGTAGCATAAAGTCCCTGCGCAGGTCATGTCGATCTCTAGCACTTTTCTATCCATATCTCAACGGGGGGTAGTGTTTTGACAGGTGAATGGGCATCTTGATTGGCTGGTGTCCACAGGGGTAAGCCCATTAAGAGGCGAAGAATGGCAGGTCGGCCGGGTCAAGCAGTGTAGATGATAAGAAGAATAAAGTATGAAAGATTAAACGAGAATAGAGAAGAAACTTCAAAATGAAATTAGGTGAAATAGAGTGTAATTATAAGTGGGGATGGCGGCTCAGGAGTTAGTACAGCTGCCTCGCTGCAACAGACCCAAGGTTAGGTCTTCACATGTTTCTGTGTGGATAGTTTAGGTTATAAACTCCCTCCAAAGGCATGCAAGGGGGCACTGAATAATCTGCACACACATGTATCATTGAGAGTTTTGTGTTGATTGTTTTGCTTTGTAATACATCTTGTGCACCAGTAGTGCATTCAATCCAATGCATCCAGAAAAAAACACCTAGATGAAGACAGTGAATGGATTAAGTGTAATTCATATATTAACATAACCTAACATTAATATTATTCCATTGCTTAATGTTTACTTAGGCATTGGTACATAGGGAAACCATACTCGTCTTGAAAATGGATTTCAATATTTATGAGTTTGTTTTCAAGAAGCGTTAAGCGAGAGTGAGTTGTCGTCTCAAGGAGACAAAGTGTACAGCTTTAAATCAGGTTTTCCAGTTCTAAAAGGGGGCAATACTTCCATTTAATAATTGAATAATTAATGTGCGACGGCTCACTTTGTGAACCCTCAAAAGCTACCTTCAAATATGTGTTAACTGTATCTACTGCTCACAATATTGCTTGTAGTGTAGGTTCTGTGGTTCCTGGCCTTTGGACAGACATCGTCATATTCACAAATATCGATCAGAACGTCACAATAAACTCTACTGAGTTTTTCAAATGGAGTGGTTTTCTATTTAAGAACATTAGCCAGTTTAGCTAGTGTTTAATATGCACAGACAGGCATGCGGTGCTAAATAGCATGCTTTTCTGCTTCATCAGTGCAATCTTTAGCCTGCAGCTTCTGCCTGCTTGTCTGCCTGCCTAATGCCCGGAGTGAGGCAGCCTGCTGCGCAATGAGAGCCTCTCGCTGCACAGTGATTTCCGTGGTGTCAAATACAATTCAATATCCTTTATTAGTATACCGTAGGCTTTTAAACTCACTCGATTTGAATACATTTACTGTATATAAACTGTGGGTGTGGTTGTGTGTGTGTGTGTGTGTGCGCGCCTGTGTGTGTACCTGCGCGTGTGTGGTGTGCATCTGTTCTCTCTTCCAGGTTGCGCCTTTGTCAAGTTCTCCACACATACTGAGGCTCAGTCTGCAATCAGTGCCCTCCACGGTAGCCAGACCATGCCAGTGAGTACAGCTCTCTCCCTTACATATGAAAGCAGAGAAACACACACACACAAACCTGCACACGCGAAACATTCATCACGTGCACATCACGTTCACACACACCACCAGTAACAATGTGCAGTCGATCTCTATTTATTAAGAGCTTAGTTTTGAACTTACCCCACAACTTTAAAGTTGAATCAATTTATAGAAAGTGCAACCATCCTCTTAAATATCCCATCTTTAAAAACAGACACCGCCAGAAATAGCCTTCTGTCTCTTTAATTAACATTTAAAAAAAATAAATCTAAATCTAATTTCCAGATAAAACTGTTTAGAATGATAATTGAATTTTGGGTGAGTCATCAATCAGTAGTTCTGCTTGCATAATCAGGGAATATAACTCCAGTGTGAGATTACATTTGCTCGTTATGTAAGCACACTGTGTCCTCTGAATTCTCTCTGTATTGGATTTACTATGAGCTCAGAAGCTGTACTGCTCATTTGTATGTGTCTCATGTTTAGGCATGCTCCCTGTATACCTGATGGTGTCAAAATAAAAGCTCCTTATTCTGCACTCCAAACCTGAATAGAGTTATTCTCCGTGACATCCGGCAAGCGGACAGAGTCACGTCCCATATTATACAGTCGCTTGAAGTATACTCTGCTTTTATCCTCATTTTTGTTTTTCGGGAACTCTCGCCTCAGAGAAGCAGGAACCATGAACTCTCTCCCTCCCTATCTCACAGATGTTGTGTTTCACTGTATGATTTCATTATGAATGGTTGCCAACGTGTGGCTCAAGAGAGGAAAGCAGAAAGAAGGACTAGAAGCCGGCTGTGCCATTTTGGCGCAACCTCTGAGTCAATCTAAGTGCAAATGACTGCAGGTCATGAGGAAAGACTCTGGATGTCCATTCTCCATAGATACCCTCCTGCTTTGTTGCTCCATTCCCCTATCTCTGCTAGCGCTCTGCCCTCACTCGTCTCTCTTTGGCAGCCTCTCAGGATATTAGGCAATAGACTTGTTTACTCCACCTTTCACCACATTGGCTGCTGAATTATTCATCTAACTATAAGCAGGGGCAGAAGGGAGGGGAGAAAGAGTTGGGGAGAGAGTGAGAGAGAGGGGGGGGGGCAGAGGGAGAATGAGTGAATGGACAGGATTTATACCTCCTGCTCTGGTAAATTGATTATAGAAATCTGATCAGCATCTCATATCCTGTGGCTGCTGGAGGAGAGGGCACAGTGTGCCTGCCTCGCTCAGATTAGCAGACCACCGGTGGGCCATTACGCCTCAGTAGGACGAGGCTATTCAGAGGAAAATGTCTATCAATGTAGCAAAGATCCTGGCAAAAACCTTGGACCATACATCCTGTATCCATTTGAGTGCATGTTGATTGCAGTTGAGTCACAGCTGCAAAAAGAAGTCACGTACAAATACATTGATGGAATGAATAAATAAATCATTTTTATTTACACTGTTGTATGCATTCATAAATGAATACATGAATAAAGAGCTAAAACAAAAGAAAAAAAAGACCATTGAGTGCTACTATACAGGATGCATTCGGAACTGAATTTACAAAAGGGCATCCATTGCCTGCAACCGTTTTAAGCAATTGTCTCATTCTTACTTCTCTAGGGCATATGGAAATGATTAATTGTTCTAATGAACTAAGACAAACTGAGCCTGTGTGTGTGTGCGCGTGTGTGTGTGTGTGCATATTTACTGCCGCACCAAGGCCGTGGCTGTTGAGCGGAGATGACCATGAATGAAGCCCAGCCAATAGCATCGCTAGCTAAGGTGTTGAAGTGCACTGAATATTAACACTGCGACTAACTACAGCAGTTGGATAGATCTACTGCCAATCCCCCCCAAGCATGAGCACTGGCTTCTTAGAGTTTATGAGTGTGCACACACACGCACACACAAATGCATGTGTGTGCATACATAAACATGTACAAACAGAAGCACTTTGTGGTTAGTGCATTTGCATGAGCACAAACACACACATGCATACTCTTTCTATATTGCTTCTCTCTGTGTTTTCACTGTCACATGCTCGTACAGCCACAGGCTAGGGTCAAAGGCTCCCTGACTGATCTTATTTTCCAGCTCGCAGGACTTGAGCTGAATATATTTGTGTTATTCATGTAGAGGGGGAGTGGGCATTTTGTACGTATTGTATGTGTGAGTCGGAAAGGACAGAGAAAATCAACATGGAGTGTGTGCGCGTTTGTGGAAAGTATGCATGCGTGCACGTAAATATACTTTACGTATGCATGCATGTGTGGTAGCATAGATACTTCCCTGTACTCATCCAAATGAAAAATGAGCTGCCAATAGCTAACTACGACATAATGTCACTGTATGAAGGATGATAGCAAGATAGTGTAAGTGTATGAATTATAGGAGTGCATCGGCAGGTCACATATAAGACCATGGCTGGATCTCCATCACACCCTAACCCGTCATATTTCAAGCATGCATACCTCCGCCTCCCATACACACCACCACCATTTCTCAGCCTAGTTCAGCTTTCTCACACACACACACACACACACACACACACAGAAAACACACAGCCACAGCCACAGCTCAGGATATGAGTGGCTCAATTAAACATTTAAACGCTAGAGCTGTAAAGCAAATTGCCGGGATTCAGCAGGGTCGTGTAGGAAGTAAGTCCCGGGACAGAATTACACCGAGACGAGGGGGGTGTGGGTCAGGTCCGCAGAGCCGCGCTGACTTTTTTCAATCCGTATCCGCGTCAGCTCAGCCGGGGTTTGAGACTGTTTCAGCTGACACAGGGACTGACACAGAAATACTGGAGCAGGATGATGGAAGGATAAGAGCAGAACAAAGGAAAGCAAATGAGGTAAAGTTTGCATAGAAGAGAGAGCGGGATGATTGAGAGTGAAGAGAAGAGCAAAGAGGGTAAAAAAAAAAAAATTATTTAAAAAAAGCCTCCAAATTTGATTCCCCAGCTGTTGGATCTTCTCTATTACTTCAGACAGAGAACACACACATGCAAGTGCCATGAGTGCCGGGATTTAACACTCAACAAGACACATTGTTTCAATGTACAGATCAATATGCCGCTGCCTCAAATAATGATAATGCAAGATGGTGTAAAGGCAAAAAAGCTTTGGATACTACAGTATATAAATGCTCGTTTGAGTCAGAAAACAGTAATGGTCACATTATGTATTCAATGAGATGCAGAGTTTTAATGTCAGTATTTCACAAGGATGATAGATCTTTGCGCTGCTACTCATTAAACAACGTTCTGCCTTTATATTTGTAAGTTAATATTTATTGTTTAAGATCTGTCATCTCCCCCACAAGTATTTCTACCCAGGCAATTTACATTCTAATAACCTAATAGATTACAGTCATCCATTATTTTACCAGCCAAGCTCAAAGAGGATGTGTATTTATGATTCCTTGGGTGGTAATGCATTATCAACACAAATAAGCATGGAATAGTATCATGCAAAGGACTTAAATTATGTGCTATATTCTGTAGTGCACTATACTGTATATGCAGCGCTGATGTAGTATTCATTGAAGGCAAAATAGATTAATAATTTTCCAATTCTGAATGTGACCGCAGGAATTTTGTTACATATAAAGATATCTGATACCCACTCTGACGTCAAAACATGTAAAATTGTGTCCAGATGAGCGTCACATGCTTTGCACTCATGCACTTGAGGGAAGCACTCTGGTCAAATGAATTTTTAATATTAAGTTGAAACTTCTTGAATACAAAATTGTTTTTCTTTTAATATATGGTAAGCAATGCGGATGCCATATGTTGGGGAGACGTGGGCACCTTTAGTGGCAATACATTCTCATTAAAGAGGCAGTTTTTATTTTGCAGGCAGTAGTGAAAAAATGTCTGTTGTAAGGATTTTGAAATCATGTTTATCAGAAGGAGGGATGTATTTCTTGATTTTTGTCTTTGTGCTCGCACTTGGAACGGATTGAATCATAGTATGACTAACCCATGCAGACTGGGACACCATTAAGGCCTTCGCCGTGTGACACTTGAAACCGATACAGGATCAGTTTTCCTCCTAGCTTTACCCTGCATTAATGCAAGTCGGCATATGTTTAGAAGTTAAAGAAGTACGGGATCTATAGCTGGCCGTGCAGCTTAGACAGACACCAAGCTTCCTTGGCAATGAGGAGGAACTGTAAAGAGGCAGACTTTCCTTTTGGTTCTGGATCTCTGTAGTTTTTATCCTCCCTGTTTAACTCCTCTTCCTTCAGTGGCTCTCTAGGCAGCTGGGAGCCGCCTGGCAGGGGGATTCTGCTCACACTTGGCAGCTTAAAAATTTAATGAGACTTTTACTTCACACTTCATCCTGCTCTCTTTATATGACGATGGCGATTCTACTCCCTGATATCCTGACAGGTCTTACTGGGAAAACCTGGGAGATAAACAAACGTGGCATTGGATGCTTAGCCGAAAAGCCATGTGATCCAAGTGTCCTGAGGAGAACCAGTGGGAGGGCAAAGTCAGTGTATAGACTTCCTTGAAAAAAGCTTTGCAGAGAGTGGCACATACATGCGAGTGTATGAAAGAGAATGTCAAAAGGCTCTTATACAACATGTTATACGCACATGTCAACTCACAATGCACCATGTTTCTATCATTCAAGAAGGCACACTCCAGTCTAAGTCTTATTAGAAATGAGGTTGACTTCAGTGTTCCAACTTAATACCCTCAGATTATAAAACCCAGCCTTCCCCAATAAATTAGAGAAGCAGAGCAGGAACACGCAGCTCTCATTACCAAAGAAGGTAGACCTTTAATAGCTTTTTCTTTTCTTCTTTTTTTTTTAATTTTTTTTTTACTGTGAGTAGGAGTTGAACTATTCATTATGTACTAGCACATCTCGTCTGTATTCTGGTCCTGCTCTGCCTTGTCCTGGACTCTCCCAAAGTTAAGCCTCATAATAAAGTTAATGATGCAGACAGTAAAAAGCTGCACAGACACAACAGACATACCCTCAACCTGTAACTGTGCCAAAGTTAACCTTGAAGTGCCTGAGCACAGTCTTAATATGTGACACGTCGCTTAAGAGATTGAGAAACCAAAAACATATTTCTTATAGAGGGTGTTGTTCTCTCCCTTGTTTCTATCCTGTTTATTGTGGAATCATACTCGGCTCTCAATGACCAGGACAAGTGTTGTTCCAGCGTGACAGGAATGGGATGGCGCTCACAGCAAGAAGGAAAACAATTAGTCACTCAGCTGGCTTGAGTACAGATGTCAGGCGGCCTGACAGTTTAACAAATACTGTAGTCCGTCAGTCAGTTCGCAGACCATCTAGCCAACTAGCCTGCCAGTTAGTCGATCACTCTACTATCTAGACAATCAGCCATTTGGTCAGGCTGCCAACTAGCTGGCGTCTCACCTACAATCCTTCAAACCTGTGATTCAACCAGCGAGCAAGCCAGGGGGAGAGGGCTTGGGGGGATATTGAGAAAAGTGGGGCGAAAGAGAGAGAATAAAATCTATATGCTACAGTCCAAAGGGTCCAGTGCCTGTCTTTGAGCATCTCTGTAGATGTCTTTATTAGCAGAACTCCTGAGACCCCATTCAGGGGAATATGCAAACAAAGCTAAATACAAACTTGATAATGAAATAGTAATATAGCTGGCATTACAGCTACCGTTTAAAGCTGCTGGCCTACAGTCCAACACAGTTCCTGCCATGTGTAACCCAGATCTAACCAAAACACGAAATACCCCTGTAGCCCTTTAAAAGCCTCCAACCCCCAACCTTCAATCCAGGCACTTCACCAGTCACCACTGTTATTGACAATCTTGCACCAATTTCAGGGGGCCTCTTATCATGACTGACACACAACCTTTCTACACTGTCAGATCAGAGTAATATTTCGGCCTTTTATGTGGATCGATTGGCCAGTTTGGGGGCACAGAGGGGAGGAGAGGCGGAGCACACAAAAGGTCAACTGTAGTGCTAAATCATTTGAAGATTCTTAATGAAGGGTGTGTGGCAGACACACCTGCTGTTTCTTTATTGGGCTTGCAGAAAGAGGTAATAGTGTTGATAAGGGGATGGATAGCCAGAGCCACATAAAGGAAGAGGGAGGCTAAACAGAGGGCAGAATCAGGGAAATTGCACTAAAAAGACACATTTCCTTTGAAGAACACTTTCACCAAGGTCAAAAGAAATCACTGCCAATTGCAGCTCTTATTTCAAATCATTGTATATTGCAGATCTTTTAACCTAATCTGCGGGGAGGAGCACCAAGGTTACATATATGTACTGTACCGTAGGGGGAAAGCTGGAGGAAAATACTGTATAAAGTATTTATGTCATGCACAGCGAGGCTGCTCTGCCCCGAGTGACTTTGTACATGTTAAACACTGATTGAAAGAACGGAAGGTTTCTGCCTGCACATCTGCCTACAGAGCTGTTCACCCAATAAGTAGAATATTTTTATTCTTCACATATCTCAGGTTCATGTTTATGTATGCCAGCCACAAATAAGGAGGCACGATTCTCTGCAATAATACCAATGTGCAATGATGTTTCATCCAGAATGGCGAAAAAAAGAAAAAGGCTCTGACATGCAATTAGAGGATCTCACTAGATATTGATGTTAACACCGGTTGTTGTTGCTAATGAACACGGCATACTAAGAATTTAGAAATAATAACCAACAGCTTTCTTCATGCTCTTGTATTGGACCTTTTAAGCCTATTGTTAGTGGCTGTGTCTGAATACTTGGACAATCCTTACAGTCACGTATGCAAATGATTTTCTGAAGTGGCTGAAAGCCTTTTGGGGATAGAGGATGAGATGATGAAGACTGTGATCCTACTGTTGACTGACTGACTGACTGAGTGTTGGCTTTAAAGGTGCGTGCAGTAAACCCGGGTTAAGTGTCGATGCTGTTTTTCTTCTGAACTTCTGTTCTCTCTGCCCCCTCAGGGTGCTTCCTCCAGCTTGGTGGTCAAGTTTGCCGACACAGACAAGGAGCGCACCATCAGACGTATGCAGCAGATGGTTGGGCAATTTGGCATCTTCAACCCAGCCATCGCCCTTCCCTTCAGCACCTACAGCTCTTACGCACATGCGGTGAGTTGGAAAAAACACATGTAGCACACGCAGAACAACTTAAATGGAAACACATTCAATTCTAACATACACATACGTGCTGGCTGATTACATATACTATCCAGTAGACGCATGTAGGAATTAAATTGCAATACAGTAGATGAAAGAAACCATCTAGAGGGTTTCTTACATATTTACTTTACAAACTGCCTGGATGTTGGGGTACTGCTAACTCGCGTTGTTCTATAACGTATCCTTGAAGTTGCTATATTCATGATCAAATATAAAAAAAATGTATATAAACAATGGATTACATGACTACGCGTATGCGAAAGGTATTGCGAATTATCACTGGACTCTGCAGTTCCCCTCAGCTCTATGGAGCGTTTTAGTGTCTTTCAGCTCATTGTTTTGGTTTTATTTACAGTAACTTTACTGTTTTGGTTCACTATCACTGTTCTCATAGCGTCATTTTAAGCCACAGCAGGCAGCTGTTTTTGTCAAAATGCTATAAAAACGTAGTGTCTGATACCTGTCCAGCACCAAATGGCAAATGGACAAATTTAGTGACTTGCTGGTGAACATAGTGAAGCATCGAGCAGCTACGGAGCCAGATAGTTCCCATTTTCCTCAGGAGTTGGTGGAAAAGAAAACAAGAGTGAATATTGGGCTTCAGTCATCAGTGGCCAGAAACACTGTAATATCCAATAGATATGGAGCAAATGCTTGCTAACAAGTTTGACGTATCAACTTAAAAGGTAACAATATGCCAGTGTTGTTTTTACAGCATGTTCCTGATCTCATGTCTTTATTCCCACCAACCTTTCTGAGATAAAGAGACTGGGAAGCTACAAGTGATGTAGCCAATATGTTTAAAGCCATTATGTGTAGATAAACCCTGTCCCGTGGATCCAACCCCAGGACGGTGAGATGAATGGACCGAAAAGCAACACATAGGCTGCGCTAACCTGCACGAACCTTCACCAGGATAGTTTCTCTTTTTTTCTACAAAATTTCGCTACAAAACTCAGAAAATCTGAGTTATTTAAGACAACATAAAAACATTTGACACATAGTGGCCCTTAACAAGGATTTTGATTGTGTTGTGACTGCAGCATGTGATGCCGTCCCCATTGTTTGCAGATGAGTGCTGCACACATTTTTTATTTGACCTGTAATCCCCTTTGGCTACTCAGTGTATTGCTGAAGTGGGACCATTGATGTCTTAGAACACACGACACATGGGGCACACAATTTAACCCCTACACGTGACCTTTAGCTTGGCTGTTATGTGATCCAATTAAACATCAGGTATTTTAACACTGGATATCTGCCAGTGAAGTCTGTATTGTATACATTTTTCTAGTCATTTCTGTACACAGACAGACTTTTTATTTGCATGTGTTGATCCCTACTTGGTAGACACTGCTGTAAGTGAAAATGAGCTCGGCAAACTATCATCACTTCCATCAGCGCCACTTCTTCGTCCTCTCCTCCTCTTAAGCAGTGCTGCTCAGCCATTACATTCAGGCTTTCACTACCCACAGCACGTAGGCACACACACATTTGGTTAGCTAGGACCCTCCAACCCCTTCATCAGCTTCCCTCTGCCCTCCTACCCCCACCCACCGTACCCCCCCTCAGGGCATGGCACCATACACACACAGCAGACCCCCGGCTCTTTGATGAGTTCAGACAGCCTATGCAGCCCCTCTCACCACGTGCCCCCTCTACCTTCTATCACACTGCTTCCCTACCCTTCCCCTCTCCCTCCCTCTGTCCCTCCCTCTGGGCCCATGAGATGCTTCAGGGGCCACAGTTGACTCAGAATATTCCATGGGCAACTTATCTGCACACAAACTTTCTTCTTCCCCGCTGAGGAAGCGGAGCACACATACAGCCTCACGTGCACGTGCATGCACACACGCACAGCCTACTTGAAGCAGGCTAAAATGAATTTAAGAAAAGCTTTCCACCCAGCGCTGAGATAAAAAACCAGGGCCTCTGTCACAACGGACTGCATAAATACACATAAACATCAGCGGTGTATTTATTCACAGAGAAGGAGGAACACAAATTCATTTTTTCCTGTACTTATTAGGATGTTAAAGTCATATATTTTTTGCTGTTTCTAAATGCCAGGATTAATTGTTTAAAATAGCCAGGTCTTGGGGGCTTATCCATTTCCCTCATTTTCACATCACAGCCATGGGACCAAGTGTGAAATGTGCAAATTGACCATCCCAGAGTAATTGCGAGGCCATCTCTTGTGCTCTCCCCAGTAAAAACTCCCACCTTCATTGCCATTCATGAAATGCAGCCCTTTCCCAGGAAATGTGGAGAAATGCAAATGTTTAAGGGGTGGTGGAGGAAGTGGCGTTCTGCGGGGAGACCATTGTGCCCCGCTCAGGTTGGCCATGACTCTTATTTACTGTGGCAGAGACCCGTGTCGACTCATACAGAAGCACACAAGAGTCTACACACTCACGCACTGCGCAGCAAATGTTCTTTTTTTTGCTCTTCTCTCTCTCTCTCTCTCTCTCTCTCTCTCTCTCTCTCCCTC
>CALSCE010010686.1:16407413-16453775 GCA_943593645.1 Bovichtus variegatus | reverse complement strand
AGAGCAACAAGGCCTATTTTAGATTGTCTTTATAGCCATCATAGGAATCTTTACTACAAACTTGCTGCAATATATCAAATTCTCTTTCCACTATATTCCTGCGGGGACGGAAATTATTCTCTTAAGTCTGTATTCTGTTCACTTCTTCATTCGCAGACGCAAAGAAAGGACAGTTTTATTGTACAAGTCCTGCTTTACTTACTGTAAAGCAGGACTTGTACATTGTACTATTGTACTGACTTCAGTACAATAAACAGGACGGACAACAGACCAGGTGTGGAAAAGCTACAGGACCCAAATTAACCGTTTAATCACTTATGTGTCCACCTGCAGCCAAATGAACACATGTACATGAAGTGATGGAAGATGGAACATGCTGTATGAAACATCTGCAATCATTTTCAACATTGGGCAATATATCTAGAGAGGAGATCCATTTGTCAAATATTCACGGTGATGTTTTCAGTGCAAAGTGTGCACTTTTGGGCGGGCATAATCAATCAGAGACAGTGATTAAAATTGGAACTCAGTCTTGCTGAGAAGCCTCTTATTTTGATGGGTAAAGCACTGACAGTATGACAATTCAGATCTTTGTGTTCTGCATGCATACCTATATTTTGCAACACAATAGTGCTGATGAAAGATTGTGCAACTGTATTGCAAGGAACTCTGTCTCTATGCGCGTGTGTGTGTGTGTGTGTGTATTGGAAGCTTTGTCCTCCAGTCTGATTGTATTGTTTGTGCTGTCTTTGTATCTCTTTTGAACTGTAGCCTCTCGGAAGCCTAAATCAGTGCCTTACCCCGAAGGAAATATTGCTGAATTTTGTTCGGTGTTCTGTAAAAGCTAAACAGAACCATGTATGTATATGAAAATGTAAGGCAATTATGTATTAATTGGCAATGCCAGGAGCTAAAAAATTGACATAGGCAAAGAAAAAAAGATGTTTGTGCTTGTGATACAGAGACAGGAGGAGAGGAAGATAAGAATCTGATGTGTGAAGTGGTGCCATTTATCTGCTTTTGGACATGCTTCTATGTAAGCTACAGTCGGCTGATTACCTTTCATTATTGAACGTAATATATTATTAATCCTTGAGAGAAAGCATGGCTTTTGTGAATTCTCAAGGACTATCATAAATATGAAATGTTTTATTTCCCCTTTCTTCATTCATTAATTTGAGTGTGGCTGCCTGCAGCTGCAGGAGTGGTGCTGTAGCTTGCTGCCTTGGTTTACACAGCGATTGTCTCTCTCCCTTTTTTACACTTGTGGCTATGACTTATTTAGAGTTCATTGAAGGAATACATATCATTACTGGCAAGGGTGTCCGTATAAGTAGGCCAAGAGACTAACGCTATTGAGAGACTGTAGAATGTCTGCCACGAGTCAGTGGGATTATTCGTTGTAATGTCAGAATTTTATTTGATTTTTTAAGTTCCGGGAGCTGAGTGCTTCTGTGCTTCGACACATGCATTAAGTTGTCTCATCAACCAAATTAAAGCTCAAAACAAATCTCTAAAATTCTTGCATTCAGCAGCTGTGACAAATGTGCAAAAACACAACAGGTAGAAAGGTTATTGTCGGCTTTCCTTCTAAAAGTGAGAGCAATTTCTGATTGACAACTAGACTGCCGCCTTTCCGAATTCCCCACACCGCTCTGCATTAACATGAAGCTCCAATAGTATCTTAGTAGAGGAAAAACCCGGCCTGATCTTGTGTTAAATGATCAGCATAACCTCTTGCAACATAAAAAAAAAAAATCTTGTTTGTGACAGCAAGCCAAAGTACAAAGAGGCTCAGAGGTTAAGGGTGTTACTCTGAAAACAATGAGACATCCATTTGATCAACAGATGCAAAGCATTTAAGCTTGATGGTGCATAAGCCGTTTGCCAGATGGTTCAGCTGATTAGAGCATGTATCCTTACAATGATGCATGATGATGCTTTCTGAAAATAATGTTCACCAGGTGCCGCTCCCTGAGCGCTGCAGAAGAAATAAAAGTTAAACAAAACAAGGGAGAGAGAGGCATAGCTGGAGTAACAGGGAGGGAGAGAGAGGGAGATAAAGAGGATGCGGGGAGGAGAGGAAGGGAGAAATGGAGAGAGATGCGGAACCTGCTGGGTATGTGAAGAACACGTCGTGTCAAAGACGCTTTGTTAGGATTGGAGAAGTGTGTCATCTAAGTCACTCCAATGTTCTGTTGCATGTGATGCTGCTCTACACTGAAGATGTACATGCACAAGTACATATTACACACAATATACTGCAGATGCTCCCCAGCCAGAGACAACCGTCTCTGGGGCAGACTGGAAGTGCCACAACATCCCCGCTGTCCTCAACGGCACTTCATACACGTCATACGTTTTGTATTTAATGTCTAATTCAAACAACAACGAATGCCACGGGCAGATAAAGTTAGAAGTTAACCGACCAAAAACAGCACTACATGGTTGTAATTGACAGCTAATGGGAACGAATGTGAATTGCAGAGATGTACTGCTGAGTGGCGTGTCACATCCAAGCTATTGGGAACAGAAGACAGTTGTGTAATGTGTTTAGAGTCAGATCAGAAGGGGAAAGGAACACCTGTGTGTCTTAATTGATGCTGTAACCAACAGCTTCCCGCCCATCTCAAACTGTAAAAAATGCATTCACTGTATTTGCTTGTTTTTAAAGATTTTACTCCTCCCACGATTACTTTTATAATCTCTAAGGGCAAAGATATCAATGTAGAAACATGTCCAGTAGCTCAAGGGGACCATTGTCTCTCCAATACAAATGTAACCCCTTTCAGTTTAAATCCGCATTCGAAATATATCAGATCCCAGGAGCACAAGTCATCAGTTCTGTGACAGCTAAAGGTATCCCTGTTCCTGTTGTGTGCGAGTACTTTAAAGGAGAGCACAGCCACAGTTCTTGGCTGGACCAAATCGGATGTTTATAAGCAAAACTGAGCTTCGCACGAACAGCAGAGCTTCACAAACTGCCCAGCTGCTCGGCTTAGGAATCTGAAAGTCGGGCACATTGGTATGGTCAATGCATTGTGTGTGCATGAGCCTCGAGAGTGAAGCAGGCAGCACTAGAGGCTTCGTTGTGAGGAAGCTTTTGTTAAGTATATTTCCCCGCGTTGTGTTTGACACTGAAGGTTAATGGTTCAAGTTTCATATCCTGAAGTTCCTTTATATTTATTGCGAACATAACCTAGAAATGTATATGTATTTTAGGGGTGTGTTGGAGACCAGTGCCCTGTCTCTGTCCAGCACATTACTCGGGGAGGCTAATCCACATTTGACCAGCAGTTTGGAGGAAGCTTTTATCCAAAGAGGTGTTGTCGTGATTGGAAGGGGGAGGGTGGTGTATTTTTACCGTGGATAGACGAGTGCTGCCTATGGCGGAGAGGCACAGTTTGGTGGTCCAGTGGTTGGTGTGGATCTCGTACGTGACCTTGAAAGCAGGGGAAATGGGTTGTGGCCACTCCAATACTTCTTAGGGTTTCCTTCTATTGTCAAGCAAGCAAAGGTGGCTACAGTAAGTGAAGAACACTCTTAAGGCTCTGCAGACCTGTTCTTTACGGATTGTTGTTTGACTCTTCACGCTCAATTTAGTTACAACTATCCTCAAAGCTCCCATTTTCAAAGTGTACAGATGGAGGTGATGATTAGGTGTTTGGAACTTGACATTGTAGAAAGTTGACCTCTTCTGTAGACTAATCATCACAACATCATGGGCTTTGTGTTGTATTAGTTTAAAGATGTTTTTATTTGCTTCCCCAGCTATTTATTTATTCATTTGTTGAGGCTATTTTCCACATTTCAGCCCTCAACCAAAGATGGTACATGGCTCTACAGAGTTACATCATCAGCATACAAGCTCATTCTCCCAAACAAGGTCATCAGTGGAGATGAGAAACAGGAGGACGATTTAATAAATTAATTAAGGTAGAAATCCTACTCTACCCAAACTGAAATCCCTCAAATGAGTACCCTCATAGCTCACTATAGTTCCCTCATAGAGTACAGATGGAGTGCACAGCATTGGTCTTTGTTATGATAGCGAGTGTTTAATTAAAACTTAAAGTCCCTGAAAACTTAACTAAATCTTTAATATTTCCTCTCTACATTGAATATTCATAGCTAAAAAAGCAAACATCAAATTAATACATTAATCATATAATCTGCGTCATCAGGACTGTGTGGGTGTGGGTGATTGACAGTGGCCTGGCAACCCACCAAATAAATATAGATTTCTCATGTGAAATACCAACCAAACCAGAAAATTGTGTTTTCTTGTAGGAGCCCATCACTCATAGTGCGAAGGAAAAATAGGATTTCAGGGCCTTATAGGCCTTATTATATTACCTATAGGGAAGAATCACCCATTATCTAACATAGAAAAATTGTATTTTCATGTGCATTTAAATATGTATTAGACAATGAAATGCATTAATTTGGAAGTCCATTCGCATCTTATTTGCTTCACAAATATGTATTAGTAATCTAAGGGACAGTATTCAAAGTCACATAGTTTTTCTTGGTATACCAACTGAGATGCCCTTTTCCATATTCAGATTTATTATTCACACTTTAAGGACCATTCAGAAATGTTCTCTTTCAGTCTAAATGAATCACATTTTAAATCAGTTAGATGAAAGCATCTGTTTTGAATGCTTATTACTTGCTCCAGCAATAGACAGTCCTTGTGCTGGTAATGACTGCACTCTCCAGTATGGGTATAGCGTTGCTCGTTGATTTGAATGTATAATTAGCATAATAAATGCTTCTGTCGCATGTGAAGACCTCTCTCGTGAAGCAATCGTGGCAAGGAGCAAATCAACAGTTCCCCCCCCCCTCTCTAAGAAGCAGTGTGCAAGGATATGAATGTAATTCTGCTTCCATAACATTTATATATTTGACATACACATATACATACTGTTTTGCAGTGCAGACCTCGTTCTTGCAGTAATAAGAATGGAGAAGTGATATTTAAGAGCTAGCTGTATAGAATATGTAATCTGCTGTCAGCTTCACCCATGCCAGAGTGGGGAACAACATGTCATTATTACAGGCCAATACACGCCGCACACACTGACATCCGCACTCTTGTGTGTGTATTGTAAACTGGCTATGAATACAATTTCCCCCAATGCAAGAACTATATGTCCACTGAGGTATAAAATGAAAATGTCTTGTTATTTTCTAGTTGAGGATAGTAGGAAATACTTCCCCATTTCAACTGACGAGAACATTCTCAGGGACTGCTCACGTTGGATATTGGGTCGTTGTGACAGTGAGGATAAAGATGATGACTAGGCTACATAAATGGCTTTCACATGTAATCATTGTTTTATTGGCCATGCTGTTGCTTATTGTCTTTTCCTTATATCATAACCCCATTTTGTGATCCGATACATACGTATAACCCAGCTCCTCTTGTATTTGTTACCATTCAGTTTAGTTATTGTGGATACAGGTTTTACAGCTTTGCCTCACTACAATATACTGTAAATGCAGTTTTTATTACACTTGTGATTTTTATGCTTATTCCCTGCTGTGACATTTCCAGCATAATAACCTGACTGGACTCGGTGGCCTCAATCTGTTACTTTTATCAAGTGTTCTCCTTTACCACAGACGTCATGTCCAACTGCTGACCCTAGAACTTATGTAATTGCATGTAAGGGATCCACACTACCACCTACTACTACCACTGCTGCTCCTAATATCGCTACAACTGCTACACATACATAGAAGCGCGCTCCCACAGCACTGCTAAGCCTTAGAAAATGAATTTGCCTGATGATGGAGAGGGTGCATTATCTGGCGGTACAGTAGAGTGCGTGTGGCCCGAGCAGACTAGCTGTCTCTAGCCCTCAGAATAGGAGCGGCGGTCTCCTGGGTCCTGATAGGAGAATGGGCTGAAGCTGCAGTCTAATTCATCACGGCTCCGCAGGAAACAAGCAATTGTGGGGAGGCTTCAAAAAAAAAAAAGGAAACCAGTGCAAAAGACACAACAGCTCTCACTGGACCCGGGCAATTCCCCTGGTCACTGCAGTTGCCTGCCTGACTGTCAGCCTCCTCATGACTTAAATGCTGAGACAGGGAGAGGAGAGGAAATATAGTAGGTAAAGAAGAAGAAACGCAGTTCCATATGGATATGTAGATGACAATACTGAGTGGTGGGAGGTTTCAGCGTGTGATGTACAGCATATTTACTGTGGCATTAGCATAAATCTCAGCGTATGTTATGTGTATACAGGATGCGATTGTTTACCCTATCTGGACCACCTCTCAAAGGGGGTTCTTTACTCAGGCACCAGATTGTGGGGATATGGCCTGCTGGAGGGTTTCCGTGACAACCTGGGCTTTCTGTCCAATCAGGGCGAAGGTTTCCAGATTGAGAGGTGGTCCTCAGGGGAGCTGTACTTCAACGAGCTTGGATGCTTTGCCACGGAGCAGCCCTTTTAGAGAGACCATCACACAGTGAGATTCTGCTCAAAATGGGTACTTTGATGTTCCTGGCATAATTGGAAACACTTTCCAAAGGAGGGTCCTTTTAAAATTCATTGAATGAGAGAGGACAGGGAGCATCCAATTTCAATTCCTCTCATGAACCATCCTGCAGCTGCCTTTTCAGGCGTGCACCATATATGTTATGACCCACCCATTTGTCAAACTGCCAACTGTTGTTATTTTGTCTTTTTTTTTTTTTTTATGATGTGTAAAAGTAAGAGGCATCTTTGTATTTTTGCTACCCGTTCATTCAAGCAAATCTCCCCCTGTAATCTCCTTCTATTTAGTCCAGATCTTTTCCTTTTTTTTTTTTTTTTTTTTTTCTCTCAGAAGTTGCATAGTGGTTTCATCATCTTGAGCAGTAGGAGCCAGCATGGTATCGCACAAACACTACGGGCAGGCTCATTTTTCACAGGTTGACTTCGCAGCTATCCTGCAGGATGTGTCACGACAAACGGCTGATATGTGACAGACTTGCGTCGCATCCGTGTCCTTGCATTAGAGAGGAGAGTGCTTTGTGTGTGTGTGTGTGTGTGTGTGTGTATGTCTGTGTGTGTACTTATACTTGTCCTGGGGTGTGTTTACTCTGTACACAATAGGAAAGCATGTCTATGTGTACACTTACCGACGTCTTTATACATTACAACTGTTAGTATCACGTAGAGCGATGTAGATAGAGCCAGTAACCGTAAACCTTTTTCCCAGCAGGCCTCAGTTCTCCACCAGCCAACATCACCACCTCCGCCGTGCCAAGCATCGTCACACCCCTCGTCAACGGCTTCACCGGCATCCCTCATCAGCCCAACGGGCACCCCGCTGTGGAGACTATGTACACCAACGGCCTGCCGCCCTACTCCACCCAGAGCCCCACCGCTGCTGACACCCTCCAGCAAGCCTTCACTGGAGTACAACAATACACAGGTGTGAGACAGCTTTGTTTACTACGCCGTATTTCTGCGATTTTACAATCTGTCGTAAAATGCTGAATGTGTAACAGCCACGAGACAATTACTGCAGGGTAAGTGCTGTATGAGTGAGGCTATATGTATTCAGGTGGTGTAGGACAGCGACTTGGAACATAACATCAGAGAGCCTTTGATTACACATGTTAGCTTGTGTGATCGACCTTAAGCATCCTTGACATCGTTCTCTGTGGGATCCCTGTTTTTACACTCCTCTCTCGCTTTTGTGCTCTTTCTTCCTCCTTCCTCCCCCTTTTCTCTCCCTCTCTCTCTGCAGCAATCTACCCAGCCACCACGCTGACTCCCATTGGCCAGACACTGCCCCAACCACCCCAGGTCATCCAGCAGCAGCAGCAGAGAGAAGGTGAGGGTGAGAGAACATTATTACTTTTTACACATCTCATCCAGTATAATAGACATATAAAGAAGATGAGCATGGGAAGCCAATATTACTTTAGCACTGTACACACCTCATCCTGTGTAACACACACATAAAGCGCGTGAGGGTGAGAGAAGAATATTACTTTAACGCTGTACACATCTCATTCTCTGTAATAGATACATATAGTTGAACAGCTGAGTAAACAATGTTAGTGAATGCAGTTCCGGTAATCCGACTATATTATGGCGTCTTGAAATGGGTTACATATAATCAACATAGCGAACATACCTTTAAAAAAATTTTTTTTTAAAAAAGTAATAATTAAAGCTTATATAATAAAATCCCAAGCAGTTACAATAGTGGCACTGCAACCAAGATGGAAACATTAAATGAATGAAAATGTAGAAAGTAGGGTTACAAGAAAATTGAGGCAGCTTACTTGAAGGTAAAGTAACTCCACTCACACCTACTGGAGGTTTCTACAATAATAAGTCATTCAGATTGCATTGACGTTGTTTACTTTGCATTGAATTTGTAACTTCATTTATTTTTGTAATGGCTATGTGTTTTCAATATTAGAAATAACTGTCAGACAGGAGGTGCAAAGGTATGATTGAAGGCCTCATAAGAAGCAATCAAGCCCTCAGATTTAATTTAATTTACTTGACAGGTTCTATTTAGTTAGTTTGAAAATGGGATTCCTCATCTCGATTTAGTCCGTCATATTCATATTTAATCAGAAAAGTAAAAAAATGTAATCTCCTCCCTTCAGTATCGGCAAATCAATGCAACGACTTTTCAATTTATCTTTGTGTGTTTAAGAACAGTTATCACTGATAATGTCACAGACGTCCTCAAAATCTATTTCCACTTATCTTAATGTAGTTGACACAGGAGACTGCATAGATTAAAATGACAAATTCACAGCTTCCTCTCTCTGTCCCTCACCCACCAACGCTCTCCCTCTCTCTGTCTGTCTCTCTGTCTGTCTGCGTTCAGGTCCTGAGGGTTGTAACCTGTTCATCTACCACCTGCCACAGGAGTTTGGAGACAATGAACTCATGCAGATGTTTCTGCCCTTCGGCTCCGTCATCTCCTCTAAGGTCTTCATGGACCGGGCAACCAACCAGAGCAAGTGCTTCGGTGAGTTACTCACTGCCGCTCACACACAGCTATCGAGTCCAGTGTATAAGATTATGGGACTTTTGCTTTTTCTGTACATTTTTACTGGCTGCCTCTTAGATAAGGTGTGATTATATTTTGTTTCGTAATTATTAACCATTGACATAAAGATGCATTAATGGCAGGTCTGGGTGCGCAGGCTTTTCCTATGGTTTCTAATATGTAAAGAGCAATTCAGGGGGAAATTACCTCACGCCTATTTGCATAAATACACTCAAGGGAAATGTATAATGGCTGTTTTCACACAGCAACACGCTCTTCTATAAAACAAAATGTTTGTTTTGCAGTCTGACAAGTTATATATTTTTTTAATATTTTTTTTAATATTCAATCATTTGTGAGTGTTGTGTAAAAACTCAGCCGTGAAACTTCATGGTGTAAGTAAAAATGATATAATAGGAGTTTTGATTTCCATACTGCGCACAAAACAATTTCTTAAACAAATATTTTTTGAGGCGCAGTAGATTTTGAGGATGTTTGACAGCACCCAGACGTAAAGGATTGAAGGATCTTACCTCTGGCTGACTGACTGACTGACCTGAATTTGCATCTTGATGACTGTTGTGTTTTTGGCATCGGTGCTGCAGAAAATGTGCTGAATACATTGTAGCCAAACTAGCCATGATGCAGTCGATCAGAGCCCATGTCCTTGTTTCTGTTTGCCAGCTGTGTGACCTGAAAACCTTGAGGTGCTGTATCAGCATCCACATCACCGTTCTGTAACCCCAATATCTGTCAATACCCTCACCGCTGAGGCTGATTCACACACACCCACGCCTCCCATCCCATTTAGCTCTGTCAGTCAACACACTCCAACAAGCCCCAGGGCTTATAACAACTTTGAGGAGACAGGTAGGCATGGTGGGGGGGGGGGGCGAGCAAGGCAAAGGACGATTATGGATCAGCATTTGTTTTCACTTCAGGGAACAGCAGAACCCTGGGCAAAATTGATCGCCAGTCCTGTGTCCCTGGGGGGACTTAATAACATATAAATGCATGAAAGAAGAGCTATTTGCAGTATTGACTTATACACTATGCATTTACAACATAATGTTCGGCCTGGGGAAACGGGGAGCACACTGGTGTAATTAATCTAGAGGGGAGAAAGAGGGGATAAACGTAGATTGATGGCGTGCAAAAGACAAGGAAACATAGAGTAAGAGAGAAAGCGCACTTGTAATGTGTGACAGGACTGAGCGGAGGGCTTAGAGCTCTAAGCCTGCATCTCCTCTCCATCTCATCTCCGCTCCCAGCCCGAATGTGTTAACCTGATGGTAGGTTAGGAGGTCACCTCCTTTCCCTGCCTCTATACTTTCTTCAGACTTGCATTCAGCCCTCCTCCACGCTGCCCAGTCTTCGCCCTAATGGGCCAACCCAGAGCCAAGCAGACAAGTCTCCCAGGTGGCCGTGGACATGGAGAGGCTCCTGCTGTTTTTCATGGGTCATCGGCTGCTCCTAATGACACCACAGACACAGGGGAGCGCATCAAGCATAGACACACTCCACTGCAGTTTCTGGTCACTGAATTCTCAAGGCTTTATTTTTACACATGATGAAAACAGGATGTTCAGCATAGGTTTGAGGAGGGGTGCATCTTGGGGGAAATGCAGACTTGTCTCCTCATGATGAACTATGTTTGCTCTTGTTTTGGTCGAACTACTTTGCCCAGGGACTTGTGCTCATTCATTTTTGTGGTTTGGGCTTTCTAGGGATGTCAGAAAGCAATGTTGAAAAATATATTAAGTTAAAAACAGATGGTATACATTGGGTATGGCTAAATGACCTTTATTTCTTATTTCTGCGTCTCTAAAGGCTGTACTCCGTGTTAAGGCGGGTAGGACGCGTGGGTGTTGTTTGTTGTATATGGGGAAAAAAGGAAATATTATGTTGTTCACTGTATTTCGTGCTTGTCAATCCAAGTAAAAACATTTAAGGGGGGAAAAAAGTATTTATAGGGATGTCCTGATTAATACATCTGTAGTTACAAAAGTAAGTATTTGTATGGGATTTTATACAAATATACATCTTATAACAGAACCCCCCACACACACACACACACACAAACACACACTTGTTGGATCTGGAGTTATTTTAGCTGTTAAATTTGATGGGAAGTTGTGCAACAACACGCAGCTGGTCGACATCCAATTCCAACACACTGGTGTTCACTGTGGGCATATTAACAATCCTTTAAGTCTGTTCAGTTTTAAAACAACCTTCTCGCACACTATCACAAGCACTGAGCATTTGCTGAGCAGCCCAAAGGTGCTCGCTGCCTCAACAACGCCATCTAGACTCCTTCAGGAGGCAGACACGCCATGATGATCAAGCAGAGAAAACCCTGAGAGACGTTCGCTTATGTATCGCTCGCACTTCTCTCCGGCGGGTCTCTCATCGTTGAGTTTTTTGGCAATACGACATCGCCTCTAAACATTGACTTCCATTCTTATGTTGAAGCTCGTTTAGGCACTCACAATTCTCCTAATTCTCAACAGGGCTAATGAACGTGTCCTTTTTCACAGGTTTCGTGAGCTTCGACAACCCTGCTAGTGCACAGGCAGCTATTCAAGCCATGAATGGCTTTCAGATTGGGATGAAGAGGTTGAAAGTCCAGCTAAAGAGACCGAAGGATGCCAGCCGCCCTTACTGACACAGCCTACCTTCAGTATTCATTGCAGCAGCACAGGTGAGCCAGCAAAGTGTCAAAGTCCTGTCACTGGTTCAAGATTTAGATCCTCAACGTTGTTTAAGATGGAGATTTAACTGTGGTTGAAAGAGTGGCAGTTGACGTCCGCCCAAAGGTTGTCCTCCCTGCTTCTTTGGGTAGCCTGAATATACGATCGTATAGTTTTTCTTCTCTATTTGATGGATATGTTTTAAGTATACTATGTGTTCGGTAAAACTTTTATGTTTCTAGAGTTTTTGTATCTGCTGAAATGTAGAAACTATAAGGAGTGATTTCACATGCCTCATAGCAGGCGTATTAATTACGGGAAAATCTGTCATCGTCGTGATTGACAAAGATTGATTGGTGTGCCAGTGTGGGTTAGCTCTCTCCAGACCATTTCACTGGTATAATGGAGTCATATTGAACTATCCAAAGTTTAAAGAAAGGGGTCTTTGGAATGACAGCTTAATGAGCAGTGAGATCTGAAATTGCCTTTTTCTTCTATTTTTCAGGTTTTAGAGGACACGTGAAGATATCTCGGAGGAGTTAAACTTTTTTTCTTTGAAAGCAAAATATGTTTTAAAAAAATCAACACATAAGGAATTTTCGAAGACATATCAGCATTTACTTATGAAGATATAGGTTACGGCAGAAAAAGAAGATGCGAGAGAGGAGGAGGCGCTTCACCGGGGGACTTAACAGTAACAGATGGCACAGTGCAAGAAAGACGAGAAGAAAAAAAAACTGAAAAAAGATGTGACGAGACTGAACAACAGAACTTTTTCTTGTTGAGACTTGAATTGTTAATTAAGCAACAAACTAACAAACAAAAAAGCAGCAACAACAAATAGATTTCTATATACATATTATATACACATATATATAAGGAAAGAGGCGCTTGTGGCTTTTACTGTACTGGACAAATGAGGGTTAAAACTTGAAGATCAAGAAAAACAGTGGAAAAAAAGAAGCTATTCTATTCGTCCACTGACAGACTTTCTTTCTCTTTCCCTCTTTCTCTTATTCTCTCACCGTCTCTCTCAGCAAGCGCAGAACTATGACTCTTGGAGGTCACTGAGGTTTCCATTAGCAACAGTAGAACTGCAAATCTTTCACCCCTAAGGGACCAAAGGACCAAACATTTTTATTGTTCTGAACAGTAATATATAGTATTAATGATACTAATACTACAAACTACTACTAATAATATTACAAGTTAAACTTAAGAAGAAATACTAGCTTCAGGTTGAAAAAAAAAAAAAAAAAAAAGAGGAAATGGGTTTTGGTTTATTTTTCCTTTTACATTTATAGCTACTGGGTTTAAGGAATATTAAAACAAAACAGAAAAAAAATGTATAAAGCTATACTATTTTAGTGGCGTAGAATATGTGGGTTAGACATTGTTTCGGGCATGTTCAGATAAGTTCTTTTGCCACTCATCGCTTCATCTGCATCACAGCATTTCATCTCGGAGGTGTGATCTGTCGGTGTTATTGTGTCAGTAGAAGAAGAAGAAAACAATCCCGTAGTGCCAAAAGTGACACAATAACAGCCTCTAACACCAAACACTACTGATCCACAGTGTATTTAGCCATGTATCGCTGTCTTCTGCTCGTGTCAGCGCATTGCAATTCCATAATTGCAGCAAGAGTAATTCCATGTCATCATTAAAGCCTTGATATTACAGATAATCTGACCATAAAGCACTGTGGTAAAAGTGCCACCCGGTTGAGCTGGATACGCAGCGGTAAAACAGCAAAGCATCTGTAACTGCTTAATAAAATATACAAATGAGCCTGACAGCAGTTGTAAAAAAAAAATTCCATCGGCGTGTCACAGTGGTCCCTGCCGGGTCGTGCCCTCTCCCGCTGCCAAGCTCCTCCAGCTGCTCTCAGCAGGCGAGAGCAGACTCCCCTCCTCTTCTTCCTCACCTCCAAGTGCCAGCATATCTCTCTCTTAATAGGGACCATCAGTTCACGGGGGCCGAGCGCTAACCCACAGCATAATTAGGATAATGATAATATTGATCAGATGGGGAGCAGCACCGCAGGGCAAGAGATGCGCAATCAATTACGCATTGGCATTTTGAATGAATTGAGTGACAGAGTCCATTTTTTCTCTCAGTACTTGGATGGGAGTCTTTTCTCCCTCTACCCACTATCAACGTTCTCAGAGGGGAGCCCAAATCTGACAGAGGCCGCATGTCCTGTGGTCACGTCATTATCGCTAAAAGATAAAAGGTTCAGAGGTTTTCATGGCTGCCACGGGATCTTTATATAGTGTTTAGAGTAGATTGTACGAGTTCTTCAGTGAAGAGCAGCTGTATATTTTTTTTTTGCAAAAGGGTATAATAGCACAGTAAGAGCTTGTACACGGTGAGGAACAGCCTGGCATTACCAGCCTTAGGAGGTCAAATTAAGAGCAAAATGATCCATCAATTAGACAGCAGCAGGCCTGTAAGTGTAGCTGCTACAGCTGCTGCTGCTTCGACATGACAACAGCTTACCATTAGCGCCGGTCACAAATGGCTCCTATACAGTGTGGTCATGACACATCACGCCATATTAGATATCATTAGTTTTCTAAACTGGCATCATCTGCGGTGAGAGACACACATATACACTACATCCGAGATGAAACATTTTGTTTATGAGTTTTATGCTTTTCTTTATTTTTTTTTTTATTCATTTCGCTCTCAGATTTTTTTTTCTTTTTTTAACTAACATCCACTCAGTTGTCTTTTCATTTGAAAATATTCCCAACATGCCATTCGTTGACTTGGTTTGCGCCGAAGCAGCCTGCCCCTCAGGACTCTGTGAGACCTCAGCGCTCTGATCATCGCTCTAAACTTTAGACACATCAGTGCTACAGTCATCGAATCACAACGCTGTCTCTGTGGCCCCATCGACACATGTAGAGAAAAACGTGACTGCTATGCCTCTGTAGTCTGAAACAACAACACATGTCATCACCACAATGGCTCCCAAGGTCCTGATGACTTTATCTTTTTCTTTTTATTCTCTTTATTTGTACGATTACTGGTTCACAGGATCAGTATTATAAGAAAGGGGACGTTTCATTTTCAGGAGACCATTAACAAATGTTTCTACCCTCATTCACTGTACATTGTTCTCTTGCTGGCAATACTTAGATACTGTAAAAAAGAAAGTCTTTAAAAATGCCTTTTCTTATCATGAATTGCCAAATTATGCAAGCATATCCACTGCATTTCCTCATCAGTCTTGTGCCAGATTCCTTGAAAATTTCCTTATAAATGTGTTCATTTTGAGGAACTATTGCTAAGTAGAAAAAGTATTTGATTTTGTGATATAGCATAAAATTGTAGGAGGAAGGTCCTTTCAGGCTGTAATGATATACAATAGAGTTTTCCAGTGAAAAGGTTAGATTTCATATATATTTGCCAGAAGACAGCTTTTTTCCCCCTGGTGAGTTACTGTTAGTTTCCTCTCTCCTGTCAGGCCCAGCAGCTTTAGGAAGCTGTGATATATGCCCTCCTTTCCCCGGGCCATACAGGGCCTTATAAACCCACTCAAAAATCTTTTCTTATGGGATTTCTACTGGAGAGTTTTTTAAATTATTAAAATCAAATTAAATTTGGCCTTCACAACAGCTTGGGTAATGCAAATTAAAGATGCCAGCTGTGGCTGAAATTTAATGAGTTTGAAAAGATGTTGAGTTAATTTCATTCTGCCAAGAGAAAGAATGAAATTTGATTGAACAAAATTAAAACGCTGAAGGTTTGTGGATGGAGACAGTTTGTATGTAGTGCATAAGCCTAAATATACATATCCACAATGAAATTCAGAGAAGGGAAAGTAATGAAATGAAAGATGACTAAAATCCAAGAAACAAATTAATTGAGTTTTTAATTGAAACATTTTTGAATTACCAGAACTGACTGAAAATCCACAAACGAAGAAAGGAGATTGCAGTACTGATTCCAATCTTTTTATAGTTCAGTTGCATGTGGTCAAACTGAAGTTTATTTTCGGCATTGTTTTCACTCTAGCATCCATTTTTACTTTTTTTCTTTTTGTCATTTTACCATGCCCTTTCAATCTCTGAGCATGCTCAATGGGGGCTGGGAGGGTTAAAGACTATGGTACTACTAGTATTAACAATATGATTCTTTAACTATGGTTTGAATGCTAAGGATAGTAGCTTATTATAAATATGAAATCTGTATATTATGGAAAATCAGCACAGGACCTTTCTTTGGATACATATAGATTAGGGTTTGAAATGGGGGAGGGGGAGGGGGTGGGTCGCTTTATAAAGATGTTAACTTTCTGGTTTCTCAGCACAAAGCATACAAAAACATATAAACAGCAGTATGGAGTCTGTGAAGAAGACTTTACTGACATACAGGCCGCAAAAAGAGGAATCTCAGTACTATTCTTTGAACCTGGAGGAGAAAATGTAGTTTACAGGTTGTATTATTTTTCTTTCTTTCTTTTTTAAAGGAAAGCGCCACCTGTTTTTGTGGCAGTGTCAGTACAGCATGGATTAACTGACAGGGAAAGCAGTATCTTTTTATAAAAAAAACATATAAAAAAAACTATGTGTTCTGTATTAGCCTGAGAAACCAAACATTTTTCCCCTGTTGAAATTTCTTAATACTTGCTGCTTAGATTACTTCATATTAATGATTGATGATTAAATAATTTTATAATTATCGGGTCAAGTATGTAACTTGATGTTTATTTATTTATCTATTTATTTTTATTTATTTATTATTTATTCAGCCACTTTTCTTTTATGGTTATGGTAAGATAAAGATATGTATCAAAAAGAAATGCTTATTGGGGCTTTTCTCTCTTTCTCTCCTTTTTTTCCAATTTTACAATAAAAATTCAAACAGGATGTTTTGTTTCTCACAGTTATATTATGTTGAGTGGAGTGCTGAACCACGGTGCAAAGAGAGGGGGAGTAGTTGCACAAGGATTCACTCTCAAGGACCTTGAAAGTTTGCAGATGTTGCAACCTCTTACAGCTCGCCGTCCCAGAGTGTGTTACTTATGCCTCGTCCCTGTTAAATGATGAAACTGTGATGATAGTGTCATTGCCCTTTAAAGGGTAGCCGGGTTATTACTGCACATTCACAGCTTTTGTAAACATTTTATTTTTCACACGAGCCAGTTTCTGCTGCTCTCACAACAGGCAGGAGTCTACTTTGGTATTCATCATAAAAATAAAAATAAAAAAATCTGGAAGCTTCAGGTTAGGAAATGTATCCCATTTCATACTTGTAAGGAAACCCAGCGGTGCAGGATGTATGATTTGGATCATCGGTTATCAAAGAAACTGTAAGGCTTTACCAGTTAGCAGGTCCCCTAATGCTGCTCTGCTGCAGCGAGACGCACTACAACTGAAATGTGTGCCGGGACGTGTATGATGGGAGCAGAATTCATGAACAAAACCACGGCGAATAAACATCAGACAGTTGGGAGGATAGTGGATCATGGCGTGGCTGAAAGAGAAAGACAGGGGAACAAACAACATTATCATTTTGACAAGCAGGAGGCAGTACATTCATATAAGGAAGGCATAGGGCATCAGTCAAGTTTACATCACAAGCTACAGCATTGCTTTGGTGCCAGAAGCCAAAATCTGATGCAACATCTGTTGACAGTTGATTTGCCTCTCCATATGCACTTTGTAATCCTCTCCTTACACTAGAAGAAGTCACTGTAGCATCGGAAGCAGCACAGCTGAGACACTACATTCACATTTTGAAGAGCGGCGATAGATATGGAAAAAAAAAGGTGGGAGGGACAAAAAAGTAGAGCCACTGGCTCATGAAATAAATTGTCCCAATTACAATAAAGTGTGGCTCGTGGTCAGTGTGCACGGCAGGCAGTTCATCTTTATTACAATCAGTTAATGAAAATCAATCCCCCTCCTGATAAACTCTTATCTCCACGGCCTTTGCGCGCCCCTCGTGCGGGGAGATAATAAATTAGGGTAATATTGCCTTTGATGAGGGAGTGAATTGCAAATTATTGTAACTTTCCAAGATTTATGATGCAGATGCTTAATTTCCGAGCTGGGTTTTTCGGGGCGTCAGGGTGCCGGGGGGCCATTTGTTAAAAGTTTGGTGACACAGGCTCGTTAATAAAAATACACATTCAGACAACCAGGTGTTCTCTACTGTTACAGTAGCAGAGGAACGCTGCTGAAATAGCAGGAAGTCCTCGGCTCATAGGTTTTGCAGGATGTTGGTGTTTTACCTATAAAACCGGATACATGTGAAGAGGCAGATACCCAGGGGATGCAACATGTTTACTAAAGTAAGACTGCCAATCATACAGTGTTACCCCCCCCCCCCCCCCCAATCTCTTGCACACAACACAAGAGCCAGGAGCGTATGATTTGATATGTAGGTCAATACCCATTCTGGAGTGAGCCAGTGTGTGAGATATGTCTAGTTGCTCGCTGTCACTCTGATTATTGAGGAGACACAGAAAGATCGAGTTGGTCAGGTATGAGAGAGCCTGCGGTATGAGATAGCTGCATAATCTCTGCGACTAGAGCAGTCTAAAAAAACCACACACACAAACACACTGAGAAAGGAGTAACTTCTCGCTCTTTGTTCTGCAGCAGTGACCCATGTAACAGGGTGCAATGTATGTTGAACGTCTTCTACCCGGTGCAACAATCTGACTCGCTGAGTGCATCATTAAGCGAAATGCTTCAGCGAGAGGAGGTTAGGGGGGTCTTACGAGTCAGCGGGAGCTGCAGGAATGATGCAAGGTGATCATCTAAGGAGCCACTTTTGAAAACTGAAGGCAAACACAACCTCACAGGAGCAGCTGGATGAGTTTACAGCTATGGCTGACCAACATCACATGCATGGTTTAGAGTCTAAACTTGAAAAGAGACTGTTTACAACTCACGTCAGGTGTTTCCACTCATGCTAGAATCACTATTCCTCCTCTACATGATCTATTATTATCATTATTATCACATACTAGTTATCTGAGGCCTCCAGTATCCTCTCTAACTGGAGGTATGGCACCTTAAATATCAATATCACAGTTATGTTAAGCTGCTTAATGCTCTGAACACTTGATCATCTTGTGATAACAAAAGTGTCTCCTTATCAAGGCCACCTCATTTAGGTCTGAGGAACATCTTGCATTAAGACAGCCATCAATCTATCTATTATCAATCAAGGAGAGGACTCACACACCACTATCTATTTATCTTGCCAAGTGCTCTATTAATATCAAATTAATTTCCCCATTGAGAGTATCAATCACTCAAGCAGTTTTTTTTTTCTTAACTCATTAGCTCGGTAATTGTCCTTGTTTACAGGGGAAAGTCAAGACAAGACGGCTCAAAGAGGCTGGACGAGCAATCTACGCAGGCTTGAGCAGCCTCCTGCAAACCTGTGCTACATCCTCCATGCTAATAGAGAAGAGTTTACATACTTTTAATTTCCAGTATAGAAGAAAAAAAAAAAAAGTTTCAAATGTCAATCCTAATCTTAAAACAAATGAGCTTCCATGTTCAGAAGTTATCTCACCTTCTTTTCAACAGACTGAGAGGGCGCTCTCACGGGGCCGTTACGTAAGGCTGGTGCTGCCTGGCAGTGCCGTCAGATGGCTGCATCTCAGCAGATGACACCAATAAGCGCCAGGCTTGAAGCTTTTTTTTAGTGTTGTTTCAAATTTTTAAAAAATAAAATGGAAGGACACACAGCTTACAGTCAAGCTCAGTTTACGACTCAACATTTAGAGCAACAATCACATATTTAGATAAAAGGTGGTGGGAGAAGTATTCGAATCATTAACTAAAGGTTGTATTCATAACATTGTTATGTAGATGAATAATTCAAAATAATAATGATATACTAGCAAGAAAAAAAAATGGTGCAGAATAAAAGTATTGCTTTTCCTTAAAAAAAACAATTTATAAAAACTTAATTGTGAATAAATAAATTAAACATTTGTCCAAAGTGAGTTCTGTTTACCTCTGTGTGAGATATCTGACGTGTGGTTGCTGCCAGTGCCGTTGCTAACAAGGCTTGTGAGCCAATAGTATATAACCGACGTTGGTGTCACGTTTTATCTCTGTGTCTCCGACGAGGCGGCCACTTTTCTCCTCCACCGGTAAGCTAAAGCCAAGGTTTGCTCGTCAGCCAACCGGGAATTTCCACCTACACTGTCAATGAAATATCCAGGTTGTGCATTGAATTGGCAACCAAGTGTTTTTGACGTGATCTCACTGGAAGAAGGGGGATGTGCTCCGTCTAGTGGCTGACTCTTATCAATGTTATCAATTGCACCTTTAAAGCTACATTATGTAACTATAGGTGTCGTGCCAGAACCGGAGCCGGGCGAGAGGGCAAGCGGAACCAGGTGGGTAACTTCATATTAGCTGGCTTGCTATGTCTTGTTTTGTTGCACACGTTACAGCTGTCCATGTTTAAGCAAGCGGTGTACAAGCCTGTTGCACTCTGAAACTGCAGGGGGCGCTAAATCGCAAAAAAAAGTATAGTCCTGCATTTAAATCGATGCATAAGTTAAAGTACAGAAGTATTATCCGCAGTACAATGTCCCCTGTGTCTGCATATGACATTAGATTGTTGGTAGTCTACTAATGCAACAGTGGGTTAAGCAGCATTTTAAGTTGTAACTGCTCAAGGTGAAGCGAGTTTTCACCACTTTATATACAGTTAGCTAGTTTAGTCCAGTGTTACCCAACCTAAGAGTTAGGCCCCTTTAAGGGCTCACAAGATAGAAGATCAATGGGACAGGAAAGAAGAAAAGATGTTGGATCTTTTTACCTGTTTGGGTCTTGAACATGACAAGAAGCTGCTTTTTTCGAAAAGAGTCACTTAGTTAGGAAACCATTGATTAGAGACTATCAGAACTTTTTTTCGCTTGACAAATCATAATCTTAAAAGTAACTATACTTGAGAGATAAATGTTATGGCGTAAAAAAAAAAGTATAATATTTGTCTCTGAATTGTAGTGGAGTGAAAGTAGAAATTGGCATAAAATGCACTTGGTTACTTTCCACCACTGAGGAGACTGACAGGTGTTCCCACCAATCATCTCCCTCCCTCTCTTCTGGCCTCCTGATATTGAGAATGAGGTGATGAAGTCACCCAAAAAAAGACTTCATTTAGGACATGAAAGTGCTGAACGTACAATGGGGTGAAAACAGTGACACATTTCATTGGCCAGCTCCTTCCCAACCACGCAGCTCACTGAGCTGTTGTCTTTATTTGAAGAAATGGGACATGGAGAGATTAAGTATGATTGCATGTGTGACAAAAAACATTCCGTCACTCTGTAATAAAAGGACCAAGACACTTTTAACTTAATTCAAGATATAAATTAAATCTACATCTACTAATTATAGCACATTAATTCTTAATGTCTTCATAAGGAGTGTGCAGGAGCTTTCTTAATTGCATTTTTGATGGCGATACAAACTGATCACATCCTTCTTCCTAATCATAGCACTCTTTGTTCCTGTGTAGCGCAAATATCGGCACCGTGCGTGTGTGTTGACTCTAACCTGGTGTTAAACCACAGACTAAATCCTATTTGGAACCATGCAGCGCTCTGGCAGACAAAAGCAAAGCCAGCAGCCAGCTCAGCACTCAGAGGTAACATTTACACAGGGGACTGAGAACATACTGTGGATCCCTACAGCTACACAACCAGCTTGTCAAAACTGTCTGTATACTACGAGCTGTCAGGCCTTATGGACTGAGGACCCCACCAGGACACAAGTGGTACTAAAGGCATATACTACTTGGGAAATGCTGCCACTGTAAAACACTGTATTATGTTTTAAACCTTTCCTGTTGACCCAAGATGAAACAGTAAATGTGTCACCATATTAAAAGGTTCATGACCGCTTGGTTTACAGGGACGATGAAAGCAGAGACAACATCTGTACACAAGTTACCATGATGTGATGTAGGGCTGCACAATACATCACTTTTTTTTTTTTTTATGTCAACTTGCACAATAAACACATTGTGAAAGACTGCGATATATCACTTTGGGATTTTGAGTTATTTGAAAGATAGTACAGTAGAAAAACCGCACTTTAAAATTAAAACTTTTTTTTTTTTGGTGTATTTTGTGTTCAGGTTAATGTTAAATAAAAAAATAAAAAGATATTTCCTTATTAATTCAACAAGCAATGCGTTGTATTTTAGCAGTATACTCAAAGCAGAACCGAGTACGCAACAATGTTTATTTAGCGCAAGTAATAATGTTTTGCGATTTTAACCGATATCGCATAGTTTCCTCATAATGTGCAGCCCTAATATGATGTGATGGAAAACATCTCTATCCTTTGTCTAAGATACAAGAGTGAGAAAAGGAAAAAACAGACCGTGCTCCGGAGTGTCCAACACTTTAATACAGAAAATTACAAACACATTAGTTTACTTTTCTTACAAAGTCTCAAAATAACCTACTAAAAACACAAAAAAATGTAAAACACATTACAGTTAAAAACATCTATACACAGGCAAATGTACACAATATAAAACACATATATACACTCTTTTAATATATTATTATTTAAAGATTTGTGTTTTTTTTTGTTTCACCTTTTTTCTTTTTTCTTTTTTCCTTTTAAACTGGAAGCCAAACAGCTTGACGAGGGAGTGTTTCACAGAGGATGAGAACTGTTGCATATCAAACAGACATCATATATTATGGATAGGTAGTTTTTACATACAGTTGTTGGATCCTGTGTATTTAGAATGCCAATTTTCTGAAAGAACAGTTGAAATAGACAAAGAAATAACGTTTGAATACACAAAACTTGCTGTTAAAACCGTAAGTGCTATTGATATTACTGGATTATACAGGAAGCCACATTGCTCTGCTGCAAAACTGTTCACATACAGTATGGAGTTACATGTGCAGCTCCAGGCATGGTGGAGTGTTTGAAGGTTGTGCACTATGATGACTTTTCTATTTACAAAAAAAAAAAAAAAAAACAAAACACGTGACATCAGCACACAATTATGAGTTTTGAAAGATTGTTGTAAACCAAGTGACTGATCATATGGAAACAACAACATGTCGTACTGGACCCCAAATCACACTGTCATGCATTTCTCTCTTTTTTTCCAACTGATGTGACCCATGTATGAATCCACAGAAAAGGTGAAGAAATACCATCTTTTATGAGTGTGAAATCCTTCAAATGATAAAAACAGAAAATTCACAAATTGCCCCCCCCCCCCAAAAAAAAAAAAAAAACAATGCAAATGTATATGTCTGAGCTCGAGTCACTCTTTCCTCAATCTGGTAATGCTTCCACCTTCTGTTTGTCTCCATTTTTTTTTTTTTTTTTAAAGATCATTTATATATATATTTTTTTCTTACAAAAGCAGCAGAATGAGGAGTAAGAGGGAGAGCAGGGAGCTGTTGCCTGCTGCAGCCGCCGTGTGCGACGCCCCTCGGCTGTAAAGACGAGGAGTCCTCGGGGAATTCTGCTTCAGTTTACTCGGCGGCAGCGCCTTTAAATCCTCCAGAGCGCCGTAGGCTGCCATGGAGAACTCAGGGTCTCCTGTGGTCAGCAAGTCAAACACACAGGACTGAAAGTACACGTCCTCCACCTGCAGAGTCTCTCTACACTTGGCTGTGGCCCGCTCTACTGTGTAGACCTGGTGAGGAGGCCGCAGAGGACCCAGCTCTGTGTTGGTGCCCTGCAGGCGGGGCTGCTGGCTCTGACGGCCCAGCGTGTGTTCCTTGATGAGCTCGTTGCGTGGGCAGCCGTGCAGGCAGAGCTGCAGACCGCCATTGTCCTCCGAAAAGTCCAGGGTGTCCTCTGGCATGCGGATGGCAAAGGTCAGGTAGCTGCCCACACGTCGGACGATGATGGAAGTGCCGATGTAACGGGCCTGGATCTTCACCTGCCGGCCCACTCCAGAGCCGCCACGCTCTACGATGGTCAGACTGCCGCTCTCGCCGCCACTGCGAGTCCCATCCTGAAAGGCCAGAGGCAGATCTTCTGTGGTGGCCTGGTACACCTTCTGGTCTGTGCAGCCGTGGAAGGACTTGAAGATCACAGTGATCTGAAATAAGAGGAAAACATAATGTGAGCATTAACCAACAGATTCCAACATATTACAATTCTTCATTTAGGATATAGTTTGAATATTCTTCTTTATATAAATCTTAAATGCTTTGAAGCTTTAGTCCAAGTCAATGATAAGCACTATACAAAGATATGCACCAATTCATTTAAATAAGAGCGGTACCAATTAAAACCACATGGTGGCAGCAGGAAACCAAACATTTGGACTGCTGTGGAAGGTGTTGATGGCACACACAGGACTTTTTTTTTTTTTTTTTTTTTTAAAGAGTGACGGTGATCGCCAACAGTGTTCCACAGGATTCTTACCACCCAAAGAGAACTGCTTAAATAAACCACAATTACAAATCATTGTGTGGTCTTCTTACCTAAAACAAATGACTAACACTAAAGGCTATAACTCCACTGAATGTTGGCTCAAAGAACACAGCCTCCAATTCCTCATGCATCTTCCAACACTTCTACGCTGGCACTCAATGACTGACTGTGATTTGTATTCCAGCTGAGCTTTGAAAAATTGGGGCCTAACCTCTATTTCTTCAAAGTATCTTGACAAAGTGGTGGCTGTGGTCGCGTTTACACTTACGGGGGATACCGTATTTGATGGATGATTTCCTGTCTCAAGTCTGGCAGTTGCAAACAACTCCAAAAGCATGATGGGGGCATGCAGGTGCTGGCACAGACGCACCCACACTACAGGTTTGCATTATGCTGCACATCCAGGACACACTGCAAATGCCTTTTGAGAGTTTGTTCGCAAATCCCTGGTGCAATATTATAGTTTATTGTTTTTATATCATTGGTTTTAAAATTGGTAAATGTAGGAAGTCCGTAACATTACAGTGGGAAACAATATTTACTATAAGCATGCAATTCACATAAAAGCAGTTTAATGAACCGTTTTTGTTTTTTTTTCTTTTCTTAAATGGAGACTATCTGTGCATGGTGAGCCTTATATACACCTTTATGTGACTTTCAGCACCAAATAAAAGACAAAGACATGTTTTGAACAATTCAAAAACATTAAGAGCATGAAAAACCAGCCTATTTCATTAAAGGGATCAAAAACCCTCGCTGCTGTCCAATTATTCCTTTTATTTTTCCACATTATTCCATATTTACGCAAAAAGCACCCAGTTAATTATTTGACCAGAGGGGTGAAAAAACATTCCAGATCGTGGCGGTGGAGGAAAATGTTTGAGTGAGCGTTAATCACTACCATATGACCACCCATGTGTTAAAGGTAGAGCACTCAAGCATGTCTGTGATTCAGAACCGCTGAAGGACTCCCCTCCTCTCTTTTCCCTCGTAGATCTGAAGGAGCTCCAAGACGAGAGCAATGCTGGAGGCTCGAGAGGCACCGTGGAATGACTATTAACTTCACATGTTGATACTTTATGGCAATACTCGAAGCTTGCAAGCCAGTACTCAAAAAACCACCTGCTCATATTGCCGATTAGTTTTAAACTTAAAAATATAAAATCTGTGTTTCTAATATTGTGGTTGTCGTGAGAAATAGCACTTCCCCACCAAGGGTCTCAAAACAAGTCTGCGGAGCTGGGATTGTTTTTTCTTTAATCTTGGATTAGAGCGATCTAGTCAGACCTCTAGAATGTATTCAAATGAACGAATATAAAAACTCAGAACACATGTGCAGAATGTGACAGGGTTTGCGAGTAGAAGCTGCTTCCTTTTAAGGTGTCCCACATGCCAAAAACGTTGGGAACCACTGCTCTAAAGTACGGCTGCAGCTAATGATTAGTTTCATTATCGACTAATCTGCCCATCAGTATTGCTAGATTAATCGTTTTGTCTAAAAAACAAAACACATGGGGATATGTTCACTTTGCTTGCTTTTTCTGACCGACAGATAAAGACTTAATTAACACATACGAAAAAAGAAAAGCAGGAAATCCAAAAAAAATTCTGAAACCAGAGAATATTTGCCATTTTTGCTTGAAAAATGACTGAATTGATGATCGAAATAGTTGTCGATTCATCCTCGCAGCTCAACTCTACATCCATCCTTACCTTGCTGGTTGCTGTGGCGCTGGAGCCTAGGACAACAGGCACGTTGGTCACCTGCACCGACAGGAAGCGGTTGTCAATCAGAGGCCACGCCCCTTCCACCTTGCAGGTCTGAAACTCGTCGCGGAAAGTCCGTAGGTGCGGGTCTCCGAATAATCCACAGTGGGCATATTTCTTCTGCTGACCGGCAGAGCCCGACATGAGAACCCGATTCTCATAGTCGCACAGCTCCGACACGACTGGCCGAGATGTGCTGGGGACCTTGGCGGAGGATGTGGGCCCATCGCTGGAGCAGTTATGCTGAGAGAATAACTCCTTAATGCGGAAGACGGCCGAGTGGTAGACCAGGTCACCCCTACAGCTCCTCGCCTGCCGCCGGGTGCACAGAGCATAAGCCCTCAAGGCGATGCAGTAGTCCACATCCAGAGCCACGTCCTCCTGCAGACCACTAGAGGGTGAGGTAGAAGCCACGTACTCTGCATTACAGCGCTGGATTCGACACTGCTGGCAATGAGCTGGAAAACAAAAACGATGAGCATCAACATTTTGTACTGCGGTGTCATTAATGCATCCCGATGACTGTGAAACGGTTTGCTTCTCTTTCTCAGTTTTCATCAGTAACCTCCCTAAATGTTGCTGACTAGAACTACCAATCGAAAAAAACAAAAACAGAAACTGTTTTCTACTAATACGCTTCTTAAAAACCCATGTGACATTTATGGATGCATTACCTCAGCACACGAGGCAGCAGTCAAAAACTTTTCCACTATCAAGTTTACCTCAATCGGGAGAGCCATTAAAAACCCAAATGCGTGAGCTCACAAGGCCATGATCCCACACTGTGCTCCAGAGTCAGTCAAATCTTATTTCCCCCAACTAGCCCTCACAGAAATAGCACGTAGCCTCGCTGTAGGAAGAAAAAAAACAACCTGTGTTAGTTTGCCTGAGGGTGTTGAACGTGGTTTGGCTGTTGCCGAGGAAATTGAAGTCCATTAAGCTACACTACATGTCGGTGTATGGGGGCAGATAACTTCAAGAGGATCACAACAGAAACATCACAAAGAGTCACACTTGTTCGGCAACTCGGGGTCCAAACTGGAAGCTAGAGGGAGGATGGTGGGGGCAGCAAAGCACAGCATGTGATATTTGGGTGGTACTGCCGAAATCTGGGGCTTCCTGTTAATATGACTCACAAGCGGGATATTTATTATCAAGAAACAAAAAGAACTACAACTATTTCTGGAGGGAAAGGAGACGTGTGGATATTGAGCTCATCTCAGTGTTACTTTGGTGTGTGGGACGTCTCATATGCTGTCTGGGATATTAACTCTTCTTGCAGAAATATTTATATATTTTCCATTACAGATCAACACCATCCAGCACACATACACTACTTTTACTGCAGAAACCCAGATCAGTTGCAACAGACTGCTCTTATGTTGCAACAGAATAAGCTCCTGTCGACTCCAAAACTCCATCTAATCTCCAAACAATGTGGACAAAGACAACAAGATAAGCATGGAGGTTTAACACCAGGGCACACGAAGACTTGCACACAACGTTCCTTCCCTTTCACATACGTCTGGTGCACTGAAGGGGGCATGAGAGATGATTAATGCAGCTCAGTCGCTGCACTTTAAAACACAAGCTCTGATAAAAAAAAAAAAAAAAGAAAACTAAGATGGAGTGCGAGAGGTCAAGTTAGAGGCATTCTGCATCCCTCCTCTAAATTCCAACAGGCCTCCCCCGTCTCGCTGCGAGGTCACACAAGTCTGCCGTGATTGACACTTTCGGACAATCACTGCCTGCACAGCCATCAACAACCATGCATCTCCCCAAAGGGTCTTTAAGCTCTGGCATTTAGCAGGCTACCAACAAGTGTGAGGACCATGTGGGATATACAAGAACAGAAAAGGAACAAGCAAAACGACCACACAAACAGGATTAGTATATTACAGATTAGTAGATTTTAGTAAGAGCTGGAGATAAAGACGCCGTTTTCTAATGGCTTGGGCATAGTCTGTAGGTTGCAAACTAACAACACTCAACATTTTCCCCAGCATAGCCACTATGAGTGCCTCACTGGACCCAGAGCCAGCTCGTAATTAGAACAAAACAAGGCTGAAGATGGAATTAAAATACTATTTTTAATAACTTATTACATCATACTGATAACACTTTGACACTGTAAATATTCAAACGTAAGTTGTTGTTTTTTTAAACAAATAACCCTTCCTTGCTCTACCCTACTATGTATCTAAGCAACTATTTTTGCATATTTTAACCATAACACATAACAAAAGAAAAACATTTAGGTGCTACATCAACTATTACAGTTTACAAATACCTAAACAATAAAGAAGAAGGGGGGCGGGGGTCTTAAGATATATGCAACATTATTGTTTTATCACCTTTACATTTTATCAGGATTTCATTCTCATAAACAAGATATGAAGGTTTGCAGTTTGTTTCAAAAGAAAAACATAATACATTGTTATACTTGTAAATCTTAAGTGTATTTTAGTAGAAAAAAAGACATCTTTTTATATCAAAATTATATAATAAATATCAATACATTATGAATGGTCATATTGCCAGTTGCTGCCAGGTGACCTTTGTATTTTGTCTAAACAAAAAAAAAAGTATATAAACCTCAATGTATTAAGAATACTTTTGTTTTTTGCTGAATCCCCATGTAATAATCAACAACAGCTGAAAACAAAAACTCCGTGACAATCTTATCAAGTATGAGTCACAAGTGTGTATCATAAACACATTACACACCACACACACTCCCAGTCTGGTGTGGAGGTTTCTGATCTCTCGCCGTGATAAGAGGGGCGACACGTTCAGAGGCCAAAGAGCCGGACCCCCATGCATGGCAGCTAACAAAGTTAATAAATGAAGCATGAATAGGGGGCATACCGGGGTCCGCTTAGCTTTGCCAACGACTCAAACAGTTAAAACAAAGTGTTAAAGTGGCCCTCGTGACTGAAACAGTAATGTTGGCCGTTTGGTGTCCGATTAGCAGCATTTTCTGGTTGAAAAACCCCCAAACAAGCCCCGTAGTTTTCCTTTGGTTTGGCTCGGGTGCTGGATGCCAGTTGCTAGCGTGCTATGCTAACTGGGAGCTAAGGCGTAACTTCACACAACTTGATGGAAAAAAACTCCGCAAATGCGGCACTTGCGTTTTGTAAAACGTGATGTCCGTTCAGTGGTTGGTGACGACTTGTTTCGTGTCGGTGTTTTGTGCGAGAATGTTTGGAAATATGTTGAAAAAGACGTCCGTGAAGTGAGTTAACTCGTGCGGCTCGGCTAGCAGCGATGCGCTGGCTGGAGGCTGGAATACAGCAGGACATTACTTTGTCCCCGCAGCGGACGGGATACTTTCAAACAACAAGACACTTTTCTCCCTCTTTACAAACACTCAAACACTCAAGTTAGTCTGTGGAAGTATAGAAGGGAGAGTTGCAAGCCGTTAAAAATAGTTTGAGTCCAGCCACACAACGCGAGGTTAAAAAGAAAGAAAAAAAAAAAAAAAAAGTAAACTTTTTTTTTTTTTCCACCTCCATTGAGGGAGAGCGGGACACAGCTCCGCGGTGCATGCATGAGAGGAGTGGAGGAGCACGGATTGAAAAAGCAAACACTTACCTGGTCGAAACAGCAGCGAAAGTAAAACCATCGTCAACGTTACACAGTCCAAAAGCTGCCGCTTAGCCGTGATTTGTGATCCGCTTCTCCCCATACCAATCCATTCAGTTAGAATGGAGTTCCTCGACTGCTTCTCATCGACGCTGCGGCTGCGGGAAATCAGACAGAAATTCGTCTTCCTTCCCAAGCGATGTCATTCAAAAGGGGCCCCTGTCTTCAGGGCGGCTCTACGAGGGAGGGGTCTAAAGTGTAGACGGGGCCCCAGAGGTGATTGCTGGCCAATGAAACACTAATTATTCACTAACCACTTGATATTTACATGTAGTGGCAATTACTGGGATAAGGACAGTGGAAAAGTGCATTCAACAACAGGGGGGGTTATAATTGCCCTGATTATAATTGAAGAATCACAGGGTGCTGTGGTTATAATAGTGTTACAACCTCCTATTACCTGTACATATACAACACATATATATATATGCTAACGTTTGGACGTGGAGCCATTCAATAATCAGCAGCTTTTCTCATGCAGAGCTGAGACAGATTTAAAATTTAAACACATTTAAAGGCACTGGGAGACAACTGTTCTGCAGGACTCCCCCTCCTCCCGGTGACAAATGTGTGGTGTTTTCGGCGTTAAGCAGGATTCTCCCACCTGTTGTGTTCTCACTCTGGATTTAGTGCTTTAATAATAGAGTTTGTTTTTGCACAATGGCGTGTGCATCTTGCTTAGTCTACCTGGTGAATATCTTTGAACTAGCGGGTGCATTATTTTGAAGGTAGAATTGGCACCATCCTGTCCAAAAAGTAATTACTGAGGCTAAGGAAAATATATTGTTAACCTATAACATGGGATTTCTTCCATGACTCTGATTATCTTTTCTTTTAAAGGTCAATAAAAGCCTTCTTTTGTCATTTTTTTGCTCACAAAGTGGTGTTTTGCCTGCCAAAACACAACGGCTTTGTCTGTTCTTGCCACTTCAGAGCACTGTGACACGCTTATTTTCTCTCAGCAAATCAGTGTGCTATTCATTTTTCCATTACATTTTCAGTAAGCAACTTGCATGTTACTCTTTTTTCCTTTTGTGGCCAACTTTCCATCTCTCTCACCTCCTTCAACGACACTCCGTCTTTCATTTGCACAGCTGCTGTGAGGCCGGACCATCTGCAAGGCGCACACACTCACCAGCTTTCAGCCTTTTTTCCTGAGACACTCTGCGGTTTTTGTGCCACGCAAATAAAGTAATTGAATGCACTGAGCAATTACTGAATTAAATATTGGTATTAAAAAGATCAACAGTCACAGTTTGCGTAATTTTCAGAATTAGAATAGAAGTTAAAGCTTCGTTTTGGTGCAGCTGGAACATTTGGCTTGTAGCTGAAGGTCTCCCTCTGCGCCTCCCTTCTGACTTTATGAGAGAGAAGTGAACCCAGACAGTTATTGGATCACTGGTTTTTCTATACACATGCAGGCTCCTTTGGCCACACAATTGTGTGATTCAGGTGGCCTGTCAGTCTTGTGAAAGGTCTTCACAGGCCCATGTTGATGTGGGGCTGATATATATATATATATTTATATATATTATAGAGGGGGAAACGAAGACAGCTCAACCCAAGTGGAACGTTTGGATTGTTCTGAGCCGCTAGAAGGGCCTCTGTCACACTGGATCCAGTGTGCCACGTTCGTCCCCCCAGAGGACTCTACCTTACTCTGTTTGTTCAGCTAATTTTGGAGGCTTGGTTGATCTGCCTTATGGCTGCACTTTATGGTCACATTTGAAATCCCATTAAACAGGTTACACTTCGCACTCCCTGTGACAGCTTGGACAGTGATGCAGTGTAGGAGGGAGATCTAGTGACGGTATGGACACGGCGTACAGCGAATAAAAGGAATGTCTCACCTGTTACAGTGTTTCTCTTCAGGAGCGTTTGAGGACATTTCTCTGCAGAAGAAAACACATTGTTTACTTCAATTCATCCCCGCGGGAGATGAGAAAATGCTCAGTTTTAGAAATAATACGTCTGCATGCCTAATGTGTGTTACGTAAAAAAGACAAAAGACAACAAAATCCAAAGCGCGGTTTGGCTCAATAAGCTGCTGTCTACTAAATGGACTGAGGCTCCACACTGCGGGACTGATGACCACTGAAGCAAACAGTTAATTGATCCAGGTGGACGGTGAGGATGAATTCAGCACTTGAAAGAAACTCAGAGACCGCCTGTCAGGCTTGGGCGGAGAAAGACTTCTTTCTTCCCATGTTTCCTTATGAGCGTATTGCATTGCATGACCCAGCAATATGTATATGCTACCAACTCTAAAACAAGTCGGAGGAGAGGGAGAGGGTGGGTGCACTACAAGGGTGTATATCAGGTAAAAACAAGGCCGGTGTATTTCTCCTGCTGACAGTGGGTCACTTGTTCTGGTACAATAGAGAAAGAAAAAAAAAAAAAGGCTTAAGAGGCAGTTTCTATGGACCTCAGATAGAAAACCAAAGTGTATATAATATCTGACAGAGGGAAGAACAGAGGGCCTAAAAGCAGTGCTACGTGATAAATAAACTTAGCGACAGAAAATGTAGAGAGCGGAGTGCAAGAGAGTGAGAAAGAAAGAATGGGAGAAAGGGGGGAAGGGAGAAGGAAGGGGGAGAAAACGAAGGAGTGAGGGATTGGGTTTCCTCTGACTGTGTGTCTGGGCAGCTCCACATGTTCCTCATTAAGGTCCTCACACTGTGGGACCAGCTCCACACCGGGATGCTTGTTTTTGTTATTAGGCCCAACGTGCTGTGGTCTGGCGGAAGCCCGAAAAACAGACCCAGTCCAGGACTATCTCTTCAGCTCGCTGTCCTCAGACCGAGGAAGAAATAACTGCAGTGACCTCACATATCTAAACCGCAACATGGTCAACATGCAGTACTCTTTGAAACCTGCTGGCGCTACGTCTGTACATAAAACTGGAACGTTTCTATTCAAATCCAATCTGCTCCTGTAACTGCGTTGCTTTTTAAACATGTACGTGTTTAAAAGGCAGCTTCATTGCACAACCCTGAGCCATCTGTTCTCTTTGCCTCTCAGCAGGGGCTGTAAGGCCCTAAACTATTCCGTTTTTTTTTTTTCGGAAATGTAGTGTTTACAAAATAATAAAAAGTACAGTTGCAGGAAGTTGATGTGTAATGCTTCTGGTTTTTGCTCAATTTCATGCCCATCTAGATTTGTCAACTGAGACATGTATCATGTTTCTCCCGGGGTCTGATAACATCAGAGATTGGGATCAGAAGTAGCACGCGCCCTCTGAAGCCTCCGCTAGCACCACACGGTTGCAATATAAGAGACAAGCTTATTGAATTTTAAACAGGAACCAGAGCAAATTGACTGTTTTTTTTTCTTCTTCTGAGGGCCCCTGTTTGAAATGAAGTGGCCTATAGCACAGCTGAGACAGAGAGCGAGCGGGAGATGGATAGAGATGCAGAAAGCAAGTGTGTCTGGTTCAGGCCTCTCGCTGTTAGAGGGGATCTGTTATCTCAGCAGAGATAAGGGAAACTGTGGTGTGAGTGTATACGGGGCAGCGCTGATAGCATCTCCACTCAAGGATCCCACTTACGGCACCCTGATTGATAGCCGGCAGCACACACAGGGGGGCTTTTGGAGTGTTTTTGTAGGTACCCCCTTTAATAGGTATCCATGCAGGCATCTGTTTACTGAGTTCCTTTGGATCTTTGTCTCCGAGTAAACAGGAATTATCACACTTGCATGTCATCTGAGTAGAAAGTCTGCTAATCTAGCAGCTCTGTTGTGCCTGAAATCTGAAGTTATGAGCGTGGAAACAAACTAAGGACAGATTTTTATTAGTATAAAATAAATGATTTCTTTCTATCTCACTTGGACATTTCTGTTTTGTTGCTTTGGTCTTCCTCCCCACTGAACCAAACTCCTCTCTTCTTCCTCCCTCCTTTCTCACAGAACAAATGTTGACACAGCGTCAAGCTCTGTGCTCATGAATAGACAGTCAACTGACAGGTAACCCCAGCTCCAGGGTCGCGGGGTCATCCGGGCCTGATGAGGGATGATGGGTAAAATAAATGGAGAGCAGCACACAGAGGGACCTCTGATGTTCTCTGCCTGAAGGGAGAGAGTTCAGGGCCATTTGACCTCTGACCCAAACCCTGCATCTGTGTTTGTTAGCTTGTGTTTTGAGGGTTAAAGCTCTCCCAAATCTTGAATTCTCCAATATTTATTTTTTTTGCTTTCCTTTTTTACCTGGTTTAATTTTCTTTTAAACTAATACATTGAGTGGCAACAATGTATGGCTTCAAAGAGGAGCCTGTGAAGCTTTGTGTGAACATGCCTCGTCTTTCTCTTTTCATGACGACACTCCCACGCTTCTAGTCACCCGAGCCGTGATGTTTTATGGAAACAGGCAACAAATTGCTTTGTAATGACCTATGACAATTCTCTTTGCTCCCAGGAGCGGAAATGTTAGTAATACTTCTGTGCCCACCAATTCAGGAATTAATACTCAATATTTGAATCTCATCCTTTTTGAACTTTCAATAAATGCAAAGGTGTGAACAGAGATTTTTGTGCAATGCAGAACTTTGCATTTAACTTTATTCCATTTTGGATTGTATTTTGTGTTTTGAATGCTTTCTTTTTATTTACCAAGAAAGAACAACTTAGTCAAATCTCTGTAAAAGACTGCTAGCTAAATGCTAAAGCAAATGCTAAAATTCAAAGCGGGAAGGTTTTCTCTCTCTTTCATTTCTATAGATTTGAACAGATCTTTATGGCATGCTAGGAATCATGGTAATAATGTATAGTTTGGGTTTTGAAATCCCTTCTCAAATTTGTAACCCGATGAGCGGCGTCTTAAAAGCCGCTATAGGTTTTTCCGCTGTGTGCTCTCAACTGTTTGCCCTTAACACCTGACGGCTGGAGGCTTAATCTGCAAATGCATTTGTGGTAAAGCGTGTCCTTCAGTTTGCCTGCAACAGTTGGTATTGTTTCTGGCATGGCCCACCCAGACAACTGCCCTGAACCAGGAATAGATGGAGAGACAATAACTCATGAGTGTATACATTTAGCCATTCTGATCTACCAAATTTTAGCCAAGAAGGTATTCGGAGAATGTTCCCCGCTGCTCGAGTTGATTTAAGGCACTAAAACATGGAGCAACATGGCAAAGCTGTACACTTCTACCAATCAAGTTTGATTGACTCACTGCTATTTACTGGGCGCAGATCTGTTAGGTGGAGAAACGTCCACGTGAAGTGCTGGGAAATTGATATGGTAGTTTTTTTCCCCCCTCAGCTTTTCAGCAGATGTTTCTCACATTCACATTTACTTTAAAGAAAAGGCCAGTCCTTATATGGTTATACGGGATCATGCATGTCACACTGTATATATTAAAACAACCCATCATCTGTTATAACTGTCACTCCAGGATGTTAGTACATTACTACGTTAAATCTGAAGACAATCATTTTTAGTGGCATTTTACACAAGTACAAGTCACATTCAAAAAACCAGTGCAACAGTGTTTCCAGTATTTCATCTTTGTGAACTCTTGATTAGCATCTTCAGGCATGTCTGAATCTGAGGATGTTATGAGTAATGCCAGAGAGGAGAAAAAAGAAACTTACCTTGGATCAGTGTGTTTGTGCTGTATTGTGAATTGAAGCACTGCTCTAAATGGAGTTTGAATTAGCAGACGCCGTCAACCCTCGTTCCCTCTACAACTTCAGCTGGCCGACTAAGAACTTGGGCAGCTACAGGGACAGATAGCCATTGGAATCGAGGCACATGACAACAGCTGTCTGTTTCAAGAATCGGCACTTTGATTAGAGTAGGATGGTAGTGAGCGATGTGGCCTAATTCCCACATATCTGGGTAGGGCACTTCTGAGAAGACAGAGAGAGAGAGAGAGAGAGAGAGAGCTGGAAAAAAGTAAAGCACTGAATGGAAAAAAGATTGAAGTGCAATCACATGCATGCATATTCAGAAACAGTCACACTTGCAAACACACCCACATTCGTACTACACTTATGCTACTTATACTGACAGATATTCATAGGCTTGAAACCATTTGTCACACTTGGAAAGCTTGCCATATTCTCTAAAAGTCCATCAAACGCACAGACAGAAGGATATGAGTGCAGCCAACCATTGGCCCCAGTGTAAGCTGAGCATGTGTGCAACGTGAATGAGACCTCTGTCTGTTATTATGGTCGATCCTCATTCACTGCTACCCCAGCCCCACCCTCACCGTATCTGCCTCTCTACTTTTAAAGCAATTCTTTATGTGTTTTGGCTTCATTTCTGTCGTCCAAACACCCGACACACCGCTGTTTATGATTGGTAACAATCACCAAAAACACCGTGGACCCTCAGCTTCACCTACATCCAGCTCTTTCATGTGGCATCACTGCGAAATGAGCAGAATTCACCAACAAGAGGGATCATGCCCCGTAATGTGTGTTTGGTTATCAGTTGGATGCTGCAAACAGGCCGAGGAGAAGTGAATGTCATTAACCTTGCCAGACTGACTCAGCGCAATCGCTCCGGGATATAAGCCCGCGTTCCTGGTGATTTATAGATGTGGAGTAGTCAGCCACAAGGCCTCAGGCTGAGGGAGAGAGAGAGAGCAAAACAACAGTACTTAATTCAAGCCTGACAAATATTCTGCAGGAAATCCATACAGACTGCTCCATCAAATCTTTCAGACCCCCTGGTTCTTCCGCAGTTGTAAATTGCAACTTGTAAACTCAAAAGTTCCACATTAACAAAGCTGAAAGTTTACTTTATGCAGTAATACACCATACTGTTTCTGTCTTGCCCAGACAGCATAGAAAATGCATCTTTGCGAGCTCCCTGGGAAATGCGCCTCGGAACAGATGTGCATTTCCAATAAAAGTGATTCTTAATCCTGCATGCATTTTTTAAAGTTGTGAAATTGCAAAATACCTCATAGACTGAATATGATTCATCCCGCATTGTTCTCTCCTCCCTCCCAGAGTTTGTTCTGTCTTTTTAGGCAAGCAGCTGTTGACGCAGACAGCTGCATCGGCCATTCATCGCAGCCGAGAGGCAATTAAAAAATCAAGTCAATGTTGTGTTTCAGTTGATCCATTGCTATTTCTACATATAATCCCGTCTCTCATTCCCCCCCCCCTCTTTTTTACGGACACACACACGCACACACCAGCCCTTTCTCAGGCACACACACATGGCATGCACAGTCAAAGAGCGATGATGGTGGGATGGTATGAAGATTCACTGTTTTTCTAAAGACAAAAGCCCCAATTTGCAGCGAGATGGCACCGTTGGATTTGGGGCATTATTGAGGCCAGAGCTAAGAGGAGCCCTGTAATCTCCAATACTTACTGGTCCACAGATTTTTTCCATATCTTGGATATCATGGAGGTATGTGGCCACACAAAGTCTGACTGGCGTCACAGTGGCATTCAGAGGGGAGTTAAATCGGGCTGAGGCCATGCCTTGTGCCACAAGCACTGATGCATTCTTATAGGGCCGTGCACACGTAAACACACACATTCATACAAGAGCTTGCATGCCCAGTTGTGCTCTCTTCCAAACACACACACACACTGTCCATGCCTCCAGTTGTTCCCTCCTCTCACGGCACACAGCAGGTGTGAGGCGGAGTGTGATAGAGCTGGGCTGGGTGGGGGTGACTGGATGATCTGCAGTCTTAGGAACAGCTTTTCTATTGTTTCTAATATGTGTGTGCTGTTTTGGAATCGATTTGGAAAATGTAATGGGATTAAGCCATTGGCCAGGCACTTTGGCTTCCAACACAGCACAAGCACAGACTCATTTATGATACATGACATAATTAGATTCACCATATGTGAAAAGATTCATATTCTGATGTTGGCGGTTCATTACTTCACCGTTTGGAGCATCTTGAGTGGAGTAAACAGAGTAAAGCCTCTGCTCACACATCACTCATACTCATCACCCAATATGGTGCCAAACTGGCTTGAGTATCAAAGCCCTCGGTCAGCTGCAGTCACAAAGAGAGGGATGGCCTTGGGTGAAAGGACAAGCTCTTTCAGTCGGAGATTCAACAAATCAAATGCATCCTCAAGCTGCCACAGTGGACTGTAGGTGAAGCAGAGGCCGAGGAGGGTGGGATGAGAGGACATGTCAGGAAATTACAGAAGCAAAAAGGCATGAAATACTAATAATAACCCATTGTAAATACAGTTGAGTTGAATGCACCAGATCTTTTTAAGACTATAAGGACATCAAAAGATGGACAGTCTTGCATGTATCCCTATGGGGAAGATCTGAAGCTGTATATCTTACCAAGGCTGGCTTTTTCTTTTCTTTCGTCATCTTTACTACTTAAGTCCACCCCCTGGTTTGAGGAAATAAATACATTATTCTCTGGCTTCCTATGGAGGGATGAACAACCCAGCATTATAATAATATATGATAATATTAAAAAATGAATAAACCCGCAAAATAAAAGAGGAATAAATCTGCAAGATATTCACCAGTACTGCATAGTGTAAAATTCAACATACTCCCTACATTGGGCTTAGATTGGCAGTTGGTAAATGACTTGAGGGACAGATTTTAGAAAAACACAACAAAGATTTATCTCTACAAATCTTATGGTACAACCCGAAAGTCATTCCCAGAATGGACCATCCAAATGTCTAGTATAATGTATTAGAATATCTTTACCCTTATGTGTGGCAGCAGGACAGCATAAAACAGGTGGGGCAAGTGATCAGAAATGGAAATATGGTCCCTTTCAATGAATTAAAAACACAGTTTGAGCTGAAAGATTCAGAATTTGTATCTTATCTGGAAATAAATGCTATTATGAAGTCATTAGTTTCTAGGGCCATAGTCATAGGACACATGAGAGACTTGGAAGACAAAAGAACGAGAGCTGCGGTCTCAGGCTTATATAGATGTTGAGTTCTGCTACCTCTGACAGCAACTTCCAAACTAAATGACAATGGGAACGTGACATAGCCATAAAAAAATCTAATTGTGTCAGATACAAGATTATCCAAATAAAGGGCGTACATTACACCGTGTGCGTTTAAAAAATAAATGAGCACATTATCCAAATTGCGCTGGCATGGTTGTGAAGTAGATGGTCCACTGATGCACTTGTTGTGGTACTGTCCTCTCGTTAAGCAGTTTTGGTCGGATATTACTGAATACTTGTTTATATAGATATCAAACCTTGTCCGGTAACTCGTGTATTGCGTGTGAAAATGGCCATTGTGAAAGCAATAATGTTACATAGTATTATTGCACTGGCCTTCCTATCAGTCAGTCTGATGGACTTGATGGACCCGGGAACTTTATTAGATCCTGTCTTGAGAAAGCTTGAGTGTATTCTGTGTTATTGTATCTCTCTGAATCTCTGTTGTTATATTATGTAACCCCCCCCCCACCCTCCGCTCCCCGCCTTTTCATTTTTGTTTTGTTTTTATCTTTTGTCTTTTTCTTTATAGACAAAATAAGAAAGTTTGCAGACGCAAGTAGCAGTAGAAATCGTATGTCAGGGATTAGCCAAGTTATTGTTGGGATTTCAAATGCTGGATTTACAAAACTAATCCATTGCGAAGAAAGACGGTATTCCGTTTAATATTACAATGATATGATAACTTTCCAATACCTCCCAAGCTTTACTGAGAACAGAGACGTTTTTATTTACAACATGAACAAGCATTTATTTTCCTTCTCTCTAGACAAGTAAACATCCCCGCTGCTGCCGGCTCTTATTGCTGCAATTCTCTGTTCTGGAAGCAGAATGACATCAGATTTAATTTCCACAATTTTAAGTGGAATGTGCCAAGATTATCATCCAACCGTGGCTCAAAATGTATTTTAGTTTCCAGGAGAACAATCAGACGTTTTACATTTTTTTTTTTATAATGACAGCATAAACTAATGATGTTACAATAAAGCACCCTTCAATCGGTGATATATGGTAGAGTCAAGGTAAAACAACTCACTGCCTTATTTTCCCTTTACTTAAATGGTATTTTAATATACTGCTGTTGGTGTCGTTGCTCTTCTGTTGTTTTATCTTCTCTCTGTGCATTATTCCTGGCAGATGACATCATTTTGTCAGTGCAGAGCATAATTGTCCCTAAACAAAGAGAATCCACCTGATTCATTTCTTAATAGCTGGTGCACAGACAGACCATAAACAGACGCACTGTTTGCACAAAGTACCTAATATTTTCAAAAAGCACATTATATTCTGGGAAGACGGGAAGTATGGATCATATGAAGTGGTGATTTCTGACTTCCTCTGGAGTCTTGTCTAATGATTTCTGGGGATAAAGGGGCCATCATCGTTCCTGCTCTCCCCCCATGCTATCGCACTTCCTGTCTGCCACATGTGTGCTGCAGCATCCAGACGTATGCTTTCTTCTCTCAGTCCGGGACGAGTGGTGGAGTGAGAGAGCCAGCGTCACAGCGTTACAGGCTGGGATGAACCTATTCTTGAATATTCTGAAATGTACGGACCTACTGTGTAAAAAGTGGAGCCTCATAGTATGTGATCTTGTACTAAATCATACTCTGCTCTTCCTTCTTCTCCTTTTCCTTCTCCTCCTTTTTTCGTCGTCCTCCTCCTCCTGCTCCAGACAGGAGCATTACAGAGTAAGAGCAGTCGGCTAGGAGCGCTTTCGTAAATGCCTGGGCTCATGTGCTGTGGAAAGCCAGGGCAGGGGCCAGCGGCATCAAAGCCTGACTGATCATTCCTCAGCCTCCCTCCACTGGAAGGGGGGACAGAGGAAAAGGAGGGGGGAAGAAACACAAATACAGATGGACAAACAAACCAGGGGAAGTCAAAACTGAAGCAGATGTGGTGATAGCAGTAGATGGACAGATAGACGGACGGACGAGAACTGGAGAACCTTAGCCGAACGTATTCGCTTCCCCTCCCACACCTGTTAATATTTAACAAACAATGGGGGTTGCACTGGATGAAAAAATAGTAGGGAAGAAAAACAAAAAAGTGATGTTAAGGTGACATCATGGATTATTAAGGTGGGGGTGGGTCTAATAAGGGCCTGGCTTGGCCTGGTCGGTAAAGAGGGCAGGAAACTGAGGCAAAAGCAATTTGAGAAGCTGAGGCCTCAGTCTGCAGCTGTGCACTCCGTTATTCTCTCAAGTATTTAACCGTGACCTCTCCTCTACTTCAGAATCCAATGCATGTTTATTTGACTGTTACAAAAGAATATACATTGGAATCCCTAATCAAGCTTTTTTCTTCTTTTCTTTCAGAGTCGACAGTCAAAAAAATACGTCAAATATAGTCTCAAAGCCTTTTCGACGCTATGCTTGGCATCTTTTTTTCCAGAGCAGTTTGAGTCAGCGGAGCAGCTTACTTCTTATTCATGTCATGTGTTTTTCCATGGAGACATTATAACACGAGCAGCACTAACATGGAAAACACGCAGTCATCCCAGCAGATGTTGTGCAGAGCACACAGATTAGCAAAGACTACAGTAAAACAATGAGGTGAGGATTTATAAGAGGCTGTTGAATGATGCTGCTGCACCACACACTGTGATCAGAGTCACACACAGACAAAGAGATCCCTGCAGATTGTGACGCTCGACTTTTGAACTACTAATCATGTGTGTGTGCGCGTGTGTGCGTGTGTCTGTGTGTGCAGCATCGTGCCAAACAGTGAATTTATCTCTGGGATCTTTTTATTGGCTGTGTTTAAAGTTGCCAGATTGTGAGCAGCTTTCTCCTTTGAAATTATGTGCTGCTTGCAGTGTCACAGTGCTGCATTCATCTTTGCAGACGCCTCAATTACAACCCACTGATGCCCTTAAAATCGGAGAGGAGCTCAGGAATGCTCTGGCGGGATAACTGCCAAGCATCACTACAAACACCATCAGCTCCTAGCGCCTCACAGAGACAGAAAGAGAGAAAGAGAGAGGAAAGGGGGAGAGAGAGAGAAAGGTATGAACATCAGTGTGTTTGCAGACCAAGACCAGAGAGGAGGAGGAGGAGGGGATAATATGTGGCACCACTCTGAGAGCTGAGCCCTCCGCCACAGCACTTTTGTTGCCAGATCACAACCAGATGTGCCAAGTGTGTCCAAACAGGAATGACTGTGTGAAGGCAATTTTCAGCAATTTGTCAGAATTTAGAGTTGCCCCCTTCTCCGCCCCATGCCTCCTGAAAGACAAATACAAACGTTAGAGGAGCACAACAGTCATTTCAAACAGGCTCCCGTGAATGCTCGCTCCACTCTCATTGCCTCCGGCGCAGTCATGTGATGAGAGATATACAGTGATACTTCTGAGCGCAGGGGGGCAAGACAAGGCCTGCAGTATTGACAAATAACCACCCACCTAACTTTAATGCATCAGCGTTACTGAATCTACCCATCCAAATGTGCAGCACATTTATTTACTCTTTGCTTGTAGAGTCAAAATCCCTGACGACATTCACACACCCTGAATCCATCATCCTAACTCACTGTGGACAACACAACCAAAACAAAGAGAGAGATAAATAGAAAAAAAGGCTGTTAATCTTTCTCTAGACACCTCATAAATTTCAGCTTCACTGTCAAGGTTATGCAAGCAGTTCAGACCAACTTTTCTTACTGCTCACCCATCACCCTTTTCTACATACATTATAAAGAAATATGTAAGCACTAAAAGAGAAATTCCAATGATTTTACACATCGGAGTCTCAGTTTACAGGTCTTAGGTAGTACTACTAGGTATGTGGGGAAAAAAAAAACTGTCTTAAGCCTTTTATAGCTTCAGAGGAATCGGAATCAGAAATACTTTATTTAGAAAGTGGACTGTTACGAAGTCCGATAAATAAATATATTGATTCTAATTCTGATTCTGAAGCTACGCAAAGTCTGATACCGTTTGAAAATAAAAAAAAATCTGGAGGTGTGGCATTAGAAAGAAGTGAGTTTATTATCATAACGCACCCACATCTCCGACCGAACTGTTGGCGATTGAGTTGCGTTGTGGGTGACGTAGGCGTCAGGTTTTGACCCACGAGGAAGAAAACGTGATTAAAAAAGACGATTTCTCTGGATTTAGATACTTAGTTAGTTATATTGCGCTACATTGTTGGATAACTCTTTTAAGTCTCACAATACTAATCACATTTTCCTAGACACTGCGAGGGAAAGTATGCTTAGTTGCTTCCTTATTTAGGCCTCTTTCATAAGAAATTGAGGGCGGTGTCTCGTCTTTATAGCAGCCATGACATGTGTCAGCTCAAGGGGATTGGAGAATGGGAGGGTTAGAGGTGGGTGATGGGTGGTGGGGGGCCCAGGTACAATGATGCACCCCCCTCCACTCTATTTGAAAAAAACCTGCACAAACAACACAGTCTGAGGATCATATGAACCCAGCTGGCAGCCCCCTTGGGTCCAGCTCTGTTGTTTAGCCCTTTCCTGACACCACCAGATCAATCTAAAGAAATGCCTTTTGTGCCCTCGCATGCCATTGCGTTGGAGGTATGGTCTGATGAGACTCACGACTGCATTTCGGACCAAGGGTGGTGTTCATGAAGGCCTCGCCGCAAACACACAAGCCAACCAGGAGCATCAGACAGGAGCTGATTGAGTTCAGCGCACTGTGAGAGGACACATGACCCTCTTAGGTGCAATTAAGCAAGCGCATGGAGCTGGTTGGAAGCTCCTACTGCTTAATCTCCGTTGTTGTGTCATTTGTGAATTCTTGGTTGTTCTGGTATGGGGTTAGAGGATTACTTCACCAATAAAATAGCCACTTGGATATCAATTACTCACCCTGTGGTAACTTGAATTCTTGAAGAAAACTTTGTTTTTTCCCTCATGCCTCCACGGTGAACGAAGAATCAAAAAACGGAGAAAAGTCTTGATGAATGGAAGTAAATGGGGCCACATTTAACTTAAATTTATGGTTACTCCGTATCAAAACATCCGTTTACAAACTCTCACAGAAATCGTGGAGTACGATCCAAGTCTCATTCTTCCAGTCGTACGCTCACTACTTCCTCATAAGGTTTTAGCGAAAATTCATGCGTTTGGGAAGTAGTGAGCGTACGACTGGATGAAGGAGACGTGCGAGAGCTGCGTGAGTGTTTGTAAACGGATGTTTTGATAAAGTTTTGCTTTCGTTAAGCGCGGTCCCAAATTATTTCGAATCATCAAGAACTTTCTCCATCCTTTGATTCTTTGTTGCATGCCGGAAAAATGTGAAAAACAAGTTTTGTTCAAGAATTCAAGGCAACACGTGGAGAGTAATTGATGAACAACTGGTCATTTTGTGGGTGAAGTATTCCTTTACGTTTTCTTGCTTAAGGATTTAAGGTTGAATCCCACCCACCAAGACCTAACTCGCTCCCTTTGCTTGACTCACACTTTTGGAAAGCAACAAGTCTGAATCCTGGGGCCAATGAAAGGGACAATTGTGGGAGGGTTAGCATAACGTGGCTGTCAGTCATGTGTCTTGTTACTCAGTGAGAGAGAGCTCAAATTCACCACTAATGCCTATTTTAATTTATTGCCTCATTGCTCTGGAATCCAGGATGAATTGTTCATCTGGGTAGTCTCGCTAGGAAAGTTAGTGAGTGTTTACCATATTTATTAGTTTGTTGTTCTGGCTTTCGTGCTTATGCTTCAGAAAAAAGGAATGTCAAGCAGACTGCTCAACCACTCCATATTTCAACATAATTACATTTGCAATACACTAGTATGTACTGCACTCACCAATTGGAAATCTAACGGCAGATAATTAAACCAGGTTTGAAATGTACTGTTTTGGTATCATACCAATGAAAAGTGAGTAAAATTCTGTGTATGTGGGCTCCACTTTTTGATCAAAACTGAAGCAGCCAGATAGAAAGACGTGTCGGCTGTTGCGGTTTAAACTGTCATAACCCAGAAATCGAGTCAATTCCAGCCAGTAAATCTGTAAAGTTGCGGGTTTTCCCTCCTTGCGGTGTGTGTGTCTAGCATTACAGCTGAAAGATGGACAGCAGCATCGGAGTTTGCTTACAGGAATCTGTGTGGGTGTGAGAAGGGGTGCACATGAGCACGCTGTACATTTCTTTTTTTAAAGAGGTAATTTTTTTTCCTTTTCTTTTTCATGTCTGTGGCGTGTGTGTGTGTGTGTGTGTGTGTGTGTGTGTGTGTGCGTGTGCGATGCTTGTGTTTGATCTGACTTATGTGTGGTGTTTGCATATGTTTTTGCGTGTTTATACCATTGTGTCATGAGGGAATATTTTTTTTCTCTCTCTGGTTTTGAGCGACAGGCAGACTTTGCGCTGGCATGTGTGCAGACCAGATGCGGCTAGAATATTTCAAACAATAGCCTGGTGTAAGAGTATGTGTGTACAGTATGCATCATTTGGCTCAGCAGTGGATTATGTTTGTGGAGAGAATATCTGTGCGTGTGTGTGTGTGTGTGTGTGTGTGGATGAATCCTTATCCTATAGTGTGGGCCCTATAGATCTGTGTGTGCAAGTTGTGCCATGCTTTTGCATACTTGTGGTTCTATCTATGTGTCTTCCTTTGACACAATTATGTTGGCATGCACTTATATACATACAGTTCGAATAGCATGTGTGTGCGACAGAGTATGTTCAGAGAATGTGCATTAGTGCAGGCTTTGTGTGTTTGTATATGCAGACCCATAGCAGCTGCTGGACACCACCTGTGGCTGAGCCCTCCCTCAGGCCTGTTGTGCTCCAAATAGTCCCTCCGGGCTCACAGGGACTCTGGCTTTGGATGTCAGAGATGGCCAGGCACAGCCCTCCTAGGCTGGATGGATAGCTCTGCTATGTCTGTCTAACACGCTGTTACTTCTTTGTTCTCTAATGCAAAAGAAATGCACTACTAAGTATTCTCTGTTTTTCCTCGCTCTGTATTTCCCTCTCTTTTTACCAGCCCTGCAGGTTTGTTTCTTCTTTGGCTGGCTGGCTGACAGATGTCCATCAGCTCCTTGTTTACCCCCACCCAACACAGCTCCAGGCCGACAAGAAAACCCGGCAATAACTGCTCCATGAAACACAGCCCTATAAATGGACACCCAGTTTTCTGTCTGTCAAGATGTTGATGATGTTTTAACAGGCGCTTTATATTCTAGCATGTTTGTGACTGTAATTGTGACGATCTGAACAATAAAACGTATAAAACCGTAATCCCTCTATCAGCAGTCGGAAAAATTGTTTATTGTCACATGATTTCTGTTTACTCTACCCTCCTTTAATTGTGTTTAGTTCTCCAAACTATATGACGTGAACAGAAACTTTCTCGACATGAATGCATGTCATTATGACACACAGCAATTTTCCAGTCCTGACTGTGAAAAGTCCAAAGGGTCAGTTTTCATTCATTATCTCCCTAACTCAATTTCCGGGCCGAGCAGCAGATAGTTACAGCAAATAACTTTTAGGTATGATTACTAATAACCTGTAATTAGTTTCATGTTAGGCAGAGAAGAAGAGAAGAGAAGAGAAGAGAAGAGAAGAGAAGAGAAGAGAAGAGAGGAGAAGAGAAGAGAAGAGAAGAGAAGAGAAGAGAAGAGAAGAGAAGAGAAGAGAAGAGAAGAGAAGAGAGGAGAGGAGAGGAGAAGAGAGAAGAAGAGAAGAGAGGAGAAGAGAGGAGAAGAGAGAAGAGAAGAAAAGAGAAGAAGAGAAGAGGAGAGAAGAGAGGAGAAGAGAGAAGAGGAGAAGAGAGAAGAAGAGAAGAGGAGAGAAGAGAGGAGAAGAGAGAAGAGGAGAAGAGAGAAGAGGAGAAGAGAAGAGAGGAGAAGAGAAGAAAGGAGAAGAGAAGAGAGGAGAAGAGAAGAGAGGAGAAGGGAGGAGAAGAGAGGAGAAGAGAGGAGAAGAGAGAAGAGGAGAAGAGA
>CALSCE010010686.1:16366882-16390295 GCA_943593645.1 Bovichtus variegatus | reverse complement strand
GAGAGGGAGAGAGAGAGAGAGAGAGAGACAGAGGGACAGAGGGACAGAGAGGGAGAGGGACAGAGGGACAGAGAGAGGGAGAGAGAGAGAGAGAGGGAGGGAGAGGGACAGAGAGAGAGAGAGGGAGAGAGAGAGAGGGAGAGAGGGAGAGGGACAGAGAGAGGGAGAGAGAGAGAGGGAGAGAGAGAGAGAGAGAGAGGTTTGTTGGGCCTTGTTGAGGGTGTTTACGGTTCACTTCTTATCCTTTGTTAATTGGGCTTTCTCTCCCCCAATGAAAAAAAAAAAGAATCCATGTAACCCCCAGCCTGCCACCCATGCTCCCTGTGACTCTCCCCACCAGCCTGATCAGCAAGAGAGAGATAAATGACAGGAACACAACACAAGGATTGCCCTGCGAACGTCATTGAACCCGTACATACACTCAAATCTCTGAATGTGACTCTTTACTTATCTCATTATAAATCGCTCATGCATAACACTTTGTATTTCCAAAAACTAAAGCACATATCCCTAAATCAAGAGAAAACACTTTTTCTGGGAGATAAAAGTGTATTTCTGCCAACAGACATGGGCATTCAAATGTTAAAACCCCCAAAACAACCCAGTCTGTTGCCCTCTGTGTTAATGCTGATACAGAGGAGCAGGAGCAATCCTGGACCATTAAGTACAGGATGTAAAAACACCCTGTCCGTCCTCTTTGTGGATCCTCTCCTTCCGCCGATGTGTTTAGAGTTATCTGAAATGATTAAAGAGGAAGAGATTGGCAGACATAGAGAGAGAGAGAGAGAGAGAGAGAGAGAGAGAGAGAGAGAGAGACGAAGGCACCTGTCTTTGAAAGCGAGAGGGTAAGAGGGGGTGCTGTTGGCATGAGGCTGGTGCACTCTGCTTCACAGCACCTCTGGCCTCTTTCTGTCTTTCCCTCTCTCTCCCACTGACTGATGTAAATAATAATAGTTCCAGTATTGAAAGGACACAGGTGTCAACCATTGTGCTGCTCTGAATGGACCTGGGGGAAGGAGGTCAGGGGTCACAGGGCCACCTCAACCACCTCTCACACCCACAGTTTGCATTCACACTGACGCTCCCTTTCATAGGTTTTCCTCTCGCCTCCCCTCCTCCTCCTCTGTCTCTCTCGCTCACTCTCTCCTTTTGTTATCATAGCTCAATGTTTTGTGAAAACTTTTCAGAGGTCATGCACAAGCAGTATTCGGGAAGATTAACATTCTTTTTCAAATTAATCGGCTCACACCACTACGCAGATCAATGGCTGGTTTCAGCTTCAACTGATGTTAGATAACATTTACACCACAGACAATATTTGCTAAATATTTATGGGATTCTTCTATCAGTAGCCTACACGTCGTGCATACTAAGACTATCCTACTTGCTTTATACAATACCTGTTGACATGTTTTATTCAGCAACTTTAAGTTACTACAGTATGCTGCAGTTTCAAAATAATTCACATATCCAACTTGATCCAACAGTTTATTAGGAAAGCATTTAAAGGAAAAGTTTGACATTTGGGGGAATCCGCTTCATCACTTTCTTGCAGAGAGTAAGATAAGTAGATTTATCCCTCTCTCATATCTGTCTTTTTCGTACATACCTGGAAAATGCAGCCGATTAGGTTAGCTTAGCTTAGCACAAAGACTGGAAACAGCTAGCCTGTCCAAAGGTGACAAAATCTGCCAGCACCTCTAAATCTCACCAACTAACATGTTGTATCTCATTGGTTCAATTTGTACAACAAACAAAGTATCAGAGAGTTAACTGGCCTTTTTTTTTTTTTTTTACGAGAGGCTATGTGCTGGATGATTCTTAGCTGGGACCAGCTACCAGGCAACCAGTGGAAGTTACTGGTCTTTATGCTAAGCTAAGCTAATCGGCTGCTGGCTCCAGCTACATACTGTGCAGACAAGAGAGTGGTGTCAATTACTCATCTAGCTCTAAGAAAGAATACAAGCATAAAAAATGAATGTGTTTGACAGTTGAGTGACCAATACAATTGCCATGCATTTTAAATGACATTACATACATATTTTTTGTGTGTGAAGTTCCTTTCCCGAACCTACTTTCAATCGCTCCTTTCACCTCCTCACCAGGAGTACTGTCTCCCTGAGTCACATTACGGACATACAGATATAATACATGTGTGTGTCACCTCATGGTTTACTCTGCCATCACTTCCACCTTCACACAGGAGGCTCCTGGGTCCCATTCTCACCAGTTGGTCACCCAATCCCAAGCCAGCGGGTGATAAATGTCTCCCACACTCCCACTCACACTCGCACTCACACACTCACACTCACACACACGCGCAAGCTGGCGAACATGACATGACGCATGTGTGAAGGCTGCTCTTTCTGTGGTGCTCAAAGCAACTGATGGATGAAGCTGGACGGAGATTTGTGGAGCAGTGTCCTTTGTGCTCAAAGAAGCAGGACAAGAAAGAATCATAAATTGGGGCCGGTGCATGATGGTTGAGGTGCGCTGTACTATTGCCATGGATAGGTGACTATTTATGGTCTGAAACATGACATTTCTGCTGCATCAGCAAATGTTGTGTGCATACATAAAACCGAGGACATACTGTGTGCTCTCCGGAAAAGGGTTATAGACTTATTTTACATGTCGTTTTGATTTTACTACCGTAGCACGTATACAGATTGTCTTTCTTTATCGGTCGACATGGTGATTAAATAATATGCTGTATCACGGACATTAAAGCAGAATTCAACCTCCATTACAAACCTCTGTAAGTAAGAGTCCAATTGGCCAATCAGTCTGCTACCTTTCAAGTTTTATGTGTCGTCAGTAAAGCAGCCAGCCTCAGCTTTGTTCTTGGCCTTGGCTGTTTGCAGTCATAATGAAAATGTTTGATCTTGATATAGAGCCCAGTGTAAGACCCTGGGGGAAACCGCCATGATGCTGAACCAATAGGATAGAGATTATGTAAGTGTTGTGTAGTTTCATTTCTCAGCATGCACTGCAGTGGATACTACTGAAGAAAAACAAAGAATAAACACATCCACATTGTAGTGTTTGATACTACGTGTTGTGCGTGTTGCCGTGAGTGTTGGGGGTGGATGCTCCTCAGCCTATAAGATCCATGCTTGGTGGAGATGGAGATGCTAGAGAAGGGTGAGAGGATTTATTACCTAGCATTAGGAGCACTAATCTGTTGCAGGTGTTTCTGGCTGTTCTCCCAGGCCATGCCTTCTCTCCAGCCCGGGAGGCCCCTCCATATTTGTGTGTGTGTGTGTGTGTGTGTGTGTGTGTGTGACAGAGAAAGAGACAGAAGGAGCAAGAGGTGTTTTTCCTTTTCTTTACACGGCATTTGCGAGGACATTATACTATCTCCACAATCCTCTCAAAATCATCAAGTGTGTCAAGATAAGGACAAAGAGAACATGTATTCTAATGACACCCCCCCCCCCTCATCATCATTCATTCATATCAATCCAAAGACCCTAAAGCAAAGTGTGAGAGAACTGTGCGAATTTTTATATTTAATATTTCTATATTCATGGCCACTTGCTTATATGCACCCAGGAGAAAGTGCATCTTCTACCTGTTTCGTAATATTACAAATCATCACTTTTAGCGAAGCATTTCTTTTTGACGATGACAATTCTCTCTGGGTATACAGTAGAACAACACTTTATCAGCAGGGTATAACCTCCAGGGTGTATTACAATAAAGAAAAGACCACCAGGACGGATTGAGCCAACAGCTTCACAGGAAGCCTGCGGTGCTTTTGGGGGATGATGAACAAAGACACAAAGGAACCTACTGAGAAAGTCCTGCTCCGTAGGAAGTCCGTAACGCCTACTGTGGCTAGCTTTGGAGAGACGGAACTAAGTGAAATAGAGAAGAATGGAGATGGAGAGGAATCCAGGGGTGGAGAACAGAGAAGACAGGAAGAGGAACAGGGAGGGTGAGGATTGATATGGTGATGGAGGTTTAAAAAAAAAAAAAAAAAACAACAACAGATGATTCCATCTGTGAACACACGGGACCCAGTTTTTTTTTTTTTTTTTTTTTAACCAAAGACGTCAGTATTTTAGATTAAAAGGTTTCAAACCAATTTGCTACACCTCCCACAAATGCATGATAGTCTGCTATCAAGGATTTTGTTTAAAATTGTTTGTTTGTTTTCACACAGAGAATGGACCTCACTGGCTGCTGCAGACAGGATGAAGTCATATGACTTCACTACTTTGGCACTACTGCCCTCATGTGGATATCAAAAGTACTATTCCATTCAGATTAATGTCTTTTTCAACAGGTATGGTATTGAGTATGTATTTGATTCTTATAAGTGTGCATGACTGAATGTTTTGATTACTAAATTATTTTTTTTAAAGGCCTAATTTTGAGTGTTCAAAGGTTGTCCTTTTGGAACTCAAGGAAATTGTTTAGGGTTCCTGGTGGCCTAGTGTTTAAGTGTTAAAGACTTTATATTTATCACAGCATCTCAGGTACGATTCCAGCCAGGTATCCTGTGTGTTGCAAATCATTCCCACCCGTTCTCGCCCTTATTTCTTGTCACCACTCCACCATCCATTTTCAAAACGAGGGCAATAATAACCCCAAAAAAATACGTTAAAAGGAAACGTTTCACAAGCAAGAGAAATACAGTGAATGTATTGTAATTTGCTTTCTTCTTTTACCAGGTCTCTTACTTTCACCACATACTTGCAGTGATGTGGAAAGTGTGATGTTTCAACCACCACTGAATCTAAAAAGAAGAAGAAGAGAAAAGGGGAGTCCTCCGCTCTCCAAGCAACTTCCCTTTCCTGACTCGTCTCTCAATGCAGCACGTTCTCCTACTGTGTTCTGAGTAGCAAACCAGGTGGATTTATTTTATTTTTTTATTTGCATCTGATGACTATTGGTGCTTTAGCTGGTTGATGACACTGGCTGCGCTGTGCACAGAGGAACCAAACCCTCTTTTTTGAATCTCTTCGAGGTAGGCCAAAAAGGAAACAAACCCAATCTATAAGCTTTTCTCCCCTTTATACAACTGGAACTCTCCCAAAAGCAAGACGAAGGAAAAGAGGACCAGTTCGTTTCGTTTAATATTATATATGCTAAATTTGGGATGTGGAATATATATCAATTACAGAATTGATGTTTTTCATGGGCTGTAGGTGTAGGATCTCTGGATGGCATAGTTTGTGATGGAGGGGAACAAGTCTTTGATCAAAACCACAATGTGGGTGAACCACGGGTAGAAGAGCTCCGACTGTCTCGTAGCTCCTGTAATGATGATGTTCAAGGCTGCATCTGTGGCAGGGTAGGCCGGTACACTCGTGACTCCCCTAGGATACAGAAAAAAATACTTCTCTTAACTACGGTGGATAGCAGGAGTATTTGACGCTAAATAAGTTGCAGCAGACGATCAGTGATCACTTTGATGTAGCTGTAAGACACTTTGCATTGGGACTTAACACCACTCCCTTGACTAACCTGACTTTTTCCATAGCTGAATCGGTATCAATTAGCCCCAGTGTACATATAGAGATGGACACATTGCTCTTCTTCATAGCCAGCTCATGCTGAAAGGCCCCGAAGAAACCATTCAAGGCAAATTTTGTTGAGGAATACGGTGCCACGAAGGGACTGGACATTTTACCTGTGAAACATTGACAACTATTAGACTTTCAAATACATTTTTGGCAGATGTGAAACATAAGAATTTATTGTGGCCTTTTCTGGGCTTCATTTATGACACGGTGGTACTCGCGGATTTAAATATAATTAGTTAATATATACAAATTAGGAACATTTATTGTATTATTATTATTTTTGAATGATCCTTTATTTAACCAGCTAAGTCCCGTTGAGATTACAAAATGTCTTTTCCATGGGAAAAAAAAAAGAATGAGGCCAAAACTACTCCTTTAATTGCAATTAATGGTTGAAAATGTAATAATGTATGTATACATATATATATATATATATATATATATATATATATATTTCACAATCTGCTTTCATCCACTTGTACAACAATAATGTTGCAAACTTACCTAAAAGTGATGAAACAATCACCAGTGATCCTTTACTTTGCTCAAGGAAGGCCAAAGCTCTCCAAGCCATCTGAATGTAGCTGAAGAAATTGACCTTTGGACACGGACACACACACACACACACACACACACACACACACACACACACACACACAGAAATCAGTGCATTTCCCTCATTGCATGTGATGATAGAGCATCAAAACGCTGCACTACCTTCATCAGCCACCTGGTGTGCTCCACATCTCCCTCCCACATGCTGAAGGGGCTGGGGCCAATGTGGTTAAGAACGAGGTAATCCAAGCCTCCGAGCTTTTCAGTTGCAAAATCTACGGCTTTGTCGGGGTCTGACTCCATGGCCATGTCGGCTGCTATGTAGAGAGCTTTCTGAGCTCCCAAACTCAGACACTTCTCTGCCACCTGGAAGCAAAAAATCAGAAAGAACACATCCAATGCGGTCGCAGAGAAGAGTACGGAAATCCCTTGTGGCTTAATGCAGGCACTTCAAAATTGACTGAAGAATGTGGGTCGTTAACCTATAGCCAGACACAATGTTGTTTTATGTCTTACTCAATTCACAAACAAATATGCTGTACATGATATGATGGACACAGAACAGAATTATTAGCACTTTTCGGTTCATACATTTATTGGTTTGAGCGTGGAGTCCACATTCATGTTGTTAAATGCACTGACCTGCTGTAACACTTTCTCCCTCCTTGCTGTAATTACTATCTGGGCACCAAAGCGGGCATAGTGATATGCCATTTGTTCCCCAATACCCGTACTGGCCCCAGTAACCAATACCCTGGCACCTCTGAGAGATTCTGAAAGATACATAGATGACACAAAAACAAAGACATACTCATGTGTGATGTGAACACAGTTGTGTTGATGGAAATGAAAAAAAAAAAACACATTTAAATTTGAGTGCCAATGACATAGCACGTCACATTTTGATGACAATACTAGTATGTTGCCTGGACGAGTATTTGTGCCAACTTGTATAAACTTGGTAAATATCAATTTGTATGCAGTCATTTCTAAAAGTTTTAAAAAGTGATTTGCTGACATATAACTGTTCTTTCAGATCAAATCTATAACACCATGATCCCCATTGTATGTAGAACCTGGGAGATAAAAAAGAAGAAAATTGTCATTATATTGCTGTGCAAGACGGCAATATATGGAAATTACGATAGCGTGCTAGGTATACGTAACATGTTATCCATATGGCAGGTTGCAAAATAGAGGTTTTTATCATAAAAAGATCTAAGCCCTCGATAGGCTTTTTCAGTTGACTCTTTGGACTCTGACACTGAGTTAAGACATATTGTACAGCCACAATCGTCTTCCCATATATATAAATGCACATTTACACATTTTTTGTTCAGGAGGAAAATGCACCTTTGTTCCCTAAATGGATCAAGCTAAACGTATAGAGAGTTTGCAGAGATTACGACAAAACTGCATAATATATTGTTTTGTATATTGATAATGTACCTTTGTATGGTTGTAAATGCTTAAATGGTTGTGAGTGCATGTGAAACACAGGATAAAATGACATTCGCTATTTGTGAGATGTAGTAGTGTGAAACGTTATCTTTGTATGGTACGCACTATGATGCCAGTTGGGAAAAAACATTTTTGGAGTGTTTTTTTGTCATAGAATAGACCAAATAAACATAATCTTAAGAAATTTTCAAGAAATCATTTTTGGGGGGTATTTTTTGGGGTGCGTTGCCTTGAGGCAACACTGTACCATAATGGTAAGTAATGAAAAAATAGTTATTGTTTCAAATTTAAACAACATTTGTTTAATAACACATGCAAAATACTAAAAAGCCTCAACTGGTTAAAATGCATCCCACTTAAAATATGAAAATAGTTATTTTTTTATATTTTAACAAGATTACATGTCTGAATGTTGCCTGCAGGCAACATTGTACCATTGTGGAACAGCCCATTGGAATGAATATGTCAAAGAGTCTAAGCATATTTCATCTAACTTTACATTAAACTAAACAATCTCACTGCTTATGGAAATTCATGAAGCAGTTCTTCTCTGCAGCAGCATAGGTAAGTGACACACTTTGAACACTGCACTTTCACTACACCCTCACAGCCAGGGTATTTGCACCGGACCTTTTTCTCCACCCACACAGGCCACTGGTCAGTGTTGTCCTGACGCACAGGTGTTGATGGCACTGATGAGGCAGGACCTCTGCGCTTCTTCTCAGCCAGGTTTGTGATGTCAGAAGAAGACGCACCTTGTGAAGCTGCTCACAAAACCACAATGTCCTGGTGTCATGGGGGATCCATCATGGTACGTGTTGCCTCAAGGCAACATTTGCATTTTAACAAGTTTCCATTACTTAATTAGCAAATAAAGTACATTAAACTATTAGAAATTAAGCTTTACTCATCTATGATTGTGAATATTTTTTTCTAGACTGAAAAAGGGCAGGAAATTACATTTTCAGGCAATTTTTGTGGAGAGAAATGGCTGAGCTGATCCTTGTGGGATAGTCTGCAAAAAAGGTCTTCAGCATGGCCTCCAGAGAGTCATGAGACAAATTAAAACACTGCTATGGTTTCCTTATGGTCCTGCCTCTTTTTCAAAGTATTGCATTATAACTGGGGATGTCTTGTGTGAATTTAAAAAGCCTAGAGGCAACATCATACCACAGAGGATTGAGCTGTAGTATGTGGTCATAGTTTCATACGAGGCAACATAACGTTGCAATTGTTGAAAACAAATACACACTACCCCATTCACTCAAACCACATGATTTCATTAACTTGGGGAAAGTCCACTGTACACTGCATCCTCACAACATGGATAAATGCAGCGTTCTCTCTCTCTCTCTGCAGAAAGCGTGAGAGATTGTATCATCATATCACCAAATTACTCGCTCATTTTGTGCTTCCTTTCCTAAATTTCCCCAGGGGAGCTTTAAACTTTCATGCTCATCATTATTATACACATATAGTTGGAGCAATGCAGAGCAGTAAGCACGTACAGCATCACATTACTGTGCATGACGAGTTTACAGGATTCAGAGAGCGGACCATGTAGTTGAGGACTGGGCAATGTGGAACCTGTAGACCACGATGAATGACATTTTAGCATCTCAAATAATTTGGTCAATGTAAAAAAAAAAATGGAAACCTGTTGAGAATATTACAATAGCACACTATTCAGTTTCCTGTGCCAAATGCCAGCAATACATCAATACAATATTGATCTTGTGATATGGGATTAGATATGAGCTGGTCATTATAATGTCGTAAATCGGCCTGCATTTATTTTATTAATGCACTTCTAATTGTTTGGTCATCATATCCTTTTCTCATATGAGTCATCCCCAAATTATTGTCAGATTGTATACATAAGCTGTAGATAGGCTTAATAATCAAATAATAGCCGAAAGAACAAATTCAAGAGAACAAACACTTGTATGAATATAATTGTTTGTCCAATATCCGATGTGTTGTATGGAGGGTAAAGCGGCCCTTTTTCACACTGACAGTTGTGTATTTTTTTTTGTTATTTATCTTATATTTACTAAAATGCTTCTTCTGAGATGGATACAATGTGTTTATATATAAATATATATATTTTTTTATTCAAGACAAATACACCATACAAAATATCACAGGTCCATAGTTGCACCAGTTTGACCAAATCCCTGATACAGTGTACCACTGCCACTGTAATGCACCAATAAAATGTTTAGAGGTTGTTTTCATCCTTCTCAGAAGAAGAAATGTAGCTGACATGAGGTGGATTGTGTGTTTGAGTCTGTATGTGAATTCATGAAAGTCAAATGAAAAAAACAATGTTCTGGTTTATGGACAATCCGGAGATTGTCTCTTGGTTTCAATATTAAAAGATATTCTTGTTCAGATGTATACAAGAATTCAAATTTAACAAAATGATGCAAAAGCAGATTTCAAAATAAGCGTTGTGTTATAGCCAAACTGAGATCTTTAATGTGTGAAGTGATCTAGGTCGCTCTGCACTGTAGAACAGTGAAGCTTTTGAATATTTTTCAAAAAAAAAAAAAGTTCACATTTTTATTTTTTTCTTAATTATGCAAAAGTAGCATATTTCAAAAGTAAGCTCTGTAACCAGAAGGAGAACTCTCATGTGTGAAATGATATTGGCAGTTTATAACAAGGACGTTATTTAACAGCCTTGTAGAAGGCTCTCTCTTTTCTTAACTGTTATTGATCGGGCAAGATGCGATCTGTCAATATCTTTCCAACTTTGTTCATGACAGTTGTGATCATTTCTTACAAGTGATGTGAACCTTCGGCAGGGAAGCTACACCCACACTGCAAGGATTTATATGCCCATGTGTTCTAGGCCATGTCACCGTGACCTGTATTTCCAAATACAGTAGGTTAACAGCCAACTTCTACAACACTCTTCAGTAGGTTGACTTCAAAGCGCGCCGCAAAAGCGCATTCTGAACAAGCACTCAATGCATTTCTCAGCAAACACACAATAAAATAATAATAATCATTTTTCACAATAAAAAATGTTTTACATTTTTTTTTCTTATGAAGGTATCGGAAATCAACAACCAGGCTAGACAGATCCACTCTCTTACCTTTATTAAAACTGGGTGAAGTCCACTTGCCCGCTAGGAAAGCAACACATATACTAGCTAAAAGGATTTTAGTGAAAGTTCCCATTGTGTTATCTCGTTGGTGGCTTTAGTTAATTTATGAAACTGAAGTGTTCAGGAGTGAACCCTGACTTCCACAACTCCAAATCCTCCACAATTTCCTTGCACGGGAAATATGAGGACAAGTGCGGTTTGTGTAATCCCTCCTCTTGTGAAGTGGGTGTACGCTGCTGTTCAGATAAGAGTTCAAATCAGTTGAATTTGAAACTGGCTTTTCGACCCGATGTGGGCGGTACCTTTCGGATCGATCGATCGATCGTTTCTCTTTCTTTCCTTTTTTTTTTTTACCTCGCTAAATGGTCAATTGCACATTGGCTCCGTGCAGGTTGAGGGGCGGGCTCGACTCCCGGAAGTCCTTTTAAAACCAAAGCCCTAAACATTATTATTATTATTATTTTTAATCCTATTGTTCGATAGATCATGAACAATAAAGTGACTGACTCCGGTGTCGTGTGTGTGTGTGTGTGTGTGTGTGTGTGGACAGCATGGCAGCACTGGGTGCCCTACTCCGGTTTGATAGTGGACATATATTCGAGAGACATATTATGAACATTCACTTTTCGCTGCCTTCTCACTCAAAATACCGTCTTTTACCAGCCGACAGTTTAACATCACTGGAGTTTCACACCTGAGTGAAGTCAAATACATTCAGAGAGTAGAAGGTTTTTTTTTCCACATTTACATGTAGCATCATTTCCCCCTGTCAGTCACACGTGAGGTTTATTATTCCTGAGAGTCGGGTTTGATAAGAGTTACATCAGTTTCAACTTTCCCTGAAAACATTTAGCCCAATTATCATAAATGTCCAGTGTTCAAAAGACACTACAAACTTATTGTTGGGTTATTAAATAATGAGTTCACAATAAGCATATCAATAAAGACAGATGCAATTAAGGAATACATCATACAAACACATCCTGTCATGGTTCCTGAGCCTCTAAGCAGGACACAGTATACTGTACATAAATAATGCAGGTGCCTGTTAAACAGGTAACAGGTATATGTATAACTCTGTGACACTTCCCCACTATTGTCCAAAATAATTTCTCAGAATCTACAAACTCTCTAATGCTCCTCCATACATCTGCAGACACATGTCATGGACAACTCTTTTCTTTGCGCAAACTACTCCTATGGGTTTGTCTCAAAATGAATGAACTCCCCAACTGTATGCCAATTGTTCAACCTAAGTGCTTCCTGAATCCTCCGGTTAATGTGCACGATGTTCCTTCCCCTATTCCACTGCCAATTCATCTGCAAAACGAGATCTGCCAATGTCTGGTTATGCTCGAGAAAATAGAAGTCATTTAACATTACTGAAAAGATTAATGGAGCTTGTGGGTCCCATTTTCAAATACAAATCGTTTCGAATCCTTACTTGAATAGTTCTATCTAAATCCTTTATTGAGCTGAATACACTCCAACTGGAAGTAGCCTACTGCAATTGACTATTTATAAATCTGTGCTTTTATAATTTTCTAAACAAATCATAGGATCCGGTGTTCCTCTTCCTTTTCTAAACCCACTTTCATAGTTTGCTATTAGTGGGTCTATATATTTTCTATAAAATATGGCAATTGTCCAGCCATTCTCTAATAATCTTGCAAACATGCCAAGTAAGGGGTATTGATCTACAACTAGAGGGCTTAGGAGGATCTTCCTTCCTCCTACACTTTGTTATACAGAACCACACATTCAATATTTGCTTGTCAGACAGAATTAACTAAATTAATGTGTTTGGTATTCAAACACCTCCTTAAAATAACATATTTTGTTTGTTTTACTTAAGGTGTCGAAATTGTGATTTAAATCGCAAGAAATTAAAAAAGAGTATAAGAACGAATCTGCGGCTCTCGGATAGCATGAGCGCTAGCTTTTGAAAGGACAACTTTATTGACACAGCCCTTGTGAGCAGGGATCAAGTAGTGTTGTCCTTCAGCATAGCTATCCAGATAGCCTTCATACGTATCTTGTTTCTGGCGTACCTGGAATAACCGTTTGTTAAAGGAAACAACACTGTTCTGGACCATGGCGGCAAGGATTTTACCCGTAGTGAAGTTAGTATTCTTATATTTCTGCTGTAGGGCGTGCTAGCTGCTCGATTAGCCGGTTAGCTTACTGACGCAAAGCTAACTGTCAGTCTGCCCGAGAGCTTTCCAGCTGTGCTTACTGGTTGGAAACCTAGTTGGCTCATTAAGTCACTAGTAAACTTAGCCTATTCTGCGTATAAAGTTACACATTGGATTTGATTTGAAGTTTCTTCGTTAGCTAATGTTAGCGAATGCTTTACAAATAGCTAACGTCACTAGCTAACCGTTAGATACTTAACTGATGGTGTCTCTGCATCAAAGGTCACTCTCCAGCTGTGCACTGTAGTAATGCTAACATGCAGGTGTTCTTTCAATCGGCGTTCCTTGTTTTTTGACTGCATACAGAGGTGTGTCATCTTGGTTTATAGCCTGACGGCCTCTGTTCTTTCAATGTTTTTCAGACTGGCCACCAAGGTGACCATTGCAGGAGGAGCTCTCTACGTCGCCTGTGACTCTGGTCTGCTGGGAAGCAGTGAGCAGGGCTCAGAGGCCCTGGGGAAGGCCAAGGCTGCAATCCCCCCCGCCATAGAGGAATGGATGAAGTACTTTGGCCTGGAGGTACAGATAAAATGCTCTTGATCTGATATGGATTAGTGGTCATTGGAATGCAACACAAGGAAGGAAACTATGATGGGCAAACCCATTTCTATCTATATTTGTTTTAGAAATGTTCCTGCAGTGGGCAAAAAGGTCAATGCTTTACACACTGCTGACAAAGCTTTTGACGATTCATATACTAGGTTGAAAGAATTAAATTATATTCTATTTTAAGTGTCCTACCATCTCATGGCCTATCCCTCATTGAATTACAAGACACCATTACAAGATGGAAATAATGCATTTTTACATCAGTGAACAGCTTCCAGCTGTGCTGGCTACAATCAGTCCAAGTTATTTAAAAGCAACACAAATAATAATCATCCACCCCTTAATGATGCAAGGTTTTCCCCCTGAACTTTCATGGATTCAATAAATAAATTGCCAAATTGATTTTCTCTTTTTTTAATCCACCATTTCAGACCATGTGAGTCATTCATATCCATCAGCTCACTTGTATAAGCTATGCCATTAAGCAAAAGATCATGACATTTCCATTTCAAAGGACAGTAAAAAAAACAAACAAAATGAAAGTCATTCTCTATTTCTCCGTGATCACACATTGGACTAATTCCACTTTCTTCTTTTTTTTTAAACCACATACCTTCCTATTTCGGTATCAAGAGGCAGTATATCAATTCTAATCTGAACACAAATGGACTGTTTTTTTTCTTTGGTAGATTATAAATCACTCAATTTTCAGTAAAATTGCATTTCATTATTGCCACTGGTAAGCATGGCACACTATTTGACTGCATGATGTTGAGAAGTATTGCAAATGATCAGCGCACATTTTATCATTCTAATTGAATTCATTATCTATTTGCGCTGGTTTTGAAGTGTTACAATATTTAATAAAATGCAATATAATATACATGATTACAAAGCTTTGTACTGTGCTGTCTCAAACTAACCAACCTCATTTCTCCCCAGGCTCAGCTTCCAACCATACCTAAGGTTGAATTCTCCCCTGTTCAGGCGTGGAACTCTGGTAAGAACTGAATGAAAAGCTTGTTTTGTTTTGTTTTTTTCAAGAGAGGGTGCAAGTCTGGTAGCATCATGAGTTAGTTCTTTATGCCCAGATTTTAAATTGTGGTTGTGCCTCTTGATTCATTAGATGTAGTGATATTTTTGTTGTTTCATTGGGGCACAGTTGTCAATTTCAGCATCACTATTATGACTCTGAGATGATTACTGTTCTGTTGGTTAACACCTTAAATGCTTTGTATGTGCTTCTGTCGCCTCAAATCCAGACTGTTGATTTTTATTTTATTGCAGGGGTGCGGCAGTCAATTTCAACTCTTTCAGAGGCTCCAACAAAAGCAACTGCATACACAAATCAGGGTTTGCAGTACCTGAAAGACTTCGCGAAGTGAACAGGAACTCTGTGGACAACCTGACGTTTTATCTTTTTGAGTTTGGCTCTTGAGAAATGACTTCTTCAACAGTTGTAGCCCCTCCCCAGTAAAGAAGAAACGCCCAACATAGAATAAAACAGTTGGACAAAAAGAAGTTCACCTGCAAGGAGCGCAGTCTCCTAAATGGGTACTGTGGTGCTCTGAATGATGGTGGCATTGGTTGGGAGTTATATTGTACATAATGCTAGGAAGCAAAATGTATTTAAAAAAAAAAAAAAAAGGAAATTTATCTTTCATTTTGTTAAATTTTTGTTGTTATACCACCCAATTTAATTTCACTCAATGCTGTCTAAAATACAATATTCCACTTCCTTTGTTCCCAATCATCCAAATGATATGAAGAGAATGTCTGTTGTATAAATGCAATTTCACCGTTTGTGACTAAATAATACATGATTCTTAAAACGCGTCCAGTCTTTAGTTTGATTTATTAAAGGAACATTCTGTACTGCATGTTGATCATGGCGGTGTGTTCAAAGACCAAAACCAAACAAATGTGCAAAAATCTTTATTACTCATGACAGAATAATGATGACACAAATTGCCCGTTGATGCTGCTACAACTTCAGAACAGGAGGTGATTTAAAGCGTGAAGAAGAGCGCGCACAGTCATTTGTAACTCCACTCTACACAACACAGAAACACTACACAGCACCACTAGTGGTGATGTACAGTGAATTATTTTTTTTTTACATTTTTTTTTTATTTTTTTAAATGTAGGTTAAACTAACTGATTCTGCCACACAATTGTCACTTCTCTACTGTCAAAATAAGGTTTGAATATCTCCAGACACTGATCAGATTATGCATGCAGAGTTTTGACAGCTAAAAATAACAGTAACAGTATAACTACTGATCGACTAGTTTACTGAGGGATACACTGAGTGACTTGAAGATGAATGAGAGGGAAACGACCAATTCAGCAGCTAGTGAAAAAGTTGGGATGAAACAAATACTGCAAGCATACATGTCCTGTTTGCAAGAAAAAGAGACAAAGCTATAAAGACTAGAACCAGAGTTGTTGAGTTACTGTCAACAAACTGGTCTGTCAGTTGATTATACCTGGTAAATATTAAGTAATGTAAATAAACAACCCTTTCACTAAAAGCTGCTGGTGTCCGATGAGAAATTTATATAAATGAGAGTTATCACAACAGGCAACATTACAAGGCATTTTACACAAGTTGTACATATTAAATACTGTCTGAATGTATTGCAACAAGTTTTTTTTTTTTTTTCTTTTCTTCATGCATATGATATAAAGCATTTATCCTGCCACATTTGCTCTTAAGGAAAAAAGCATTTTTTAAGGGAAACTATATAGCGTACCATAACCTAAACATGTAAACTTTATACAATAAAGTGCTCCCCACAAGATCAACAGTGAGCTTATACAACCAATGATGTGTGTAATATTTAAAGAACATTTTCATACTGCATTAAGAGCAAAACACAGCACTAATATTAACATGATGGTTGCAAAACTTTCCTCAAGCTGTCAGTGTCCCCACTTCTGAATGAAAACCAAATAGCAGCCTTCATACGCAATGATTCAATAAGAGCGTAGATGGTCGGAGATATAGTATTTACAATATTGCAAAATGACAAGCCGGAAGGCACTTTATGATTTGTGTGGGATCAAATTTAAATATGAATTTATCAAACTGCGTCTTCATCACCAGTGCAAAGGATCTGATACGATGCTAAATATGGTGCAAAGGTGCAGGAGTATCTTTCCACATAAGCACAATTCATCTAGAAGGCTTTTGTAAATACAAGGGCCCCATTCAGGTGATTTTACAATCCTGCTTTTATTTATTCCTTCCTGCACTAACACTAAATTTAATAATTATGGTTAGATAAATACAACACACAAATTCATCCGCCCCATTTAATTCAATAAATGCCTGCTTACCAGCTATTTAGATGACCCAAAGAAAAGTTTCTTCAAAAGAATACTTTGAGTCATACTTGAATTGAATTAAGATGATTTGCTCTCGGGACAGATCAGCAAATATCTCAAGGACGACAACACAAATGCAGTAACAACGGCCCTCTTTGCAGCTGTTGGGCAGTGCAGTCTTGGACTGTCCAAACGTAAAGTATAAAGTAGAGCAGCAACAATAAAACAAGTTGACTCCGTCTCCTCGAAACAGCCAAGCATAGCGGTGCTACAGTTCTGCTGTGCATATGAAAGACGGATTGCACTTTCTTCCGAACAATAAAGCATATTAACTATTCGACCCTGCCATGGCTTTGGATAACAGATTATAACGATGAGTGGAACAGAAGCAGATGGAGGGAGGCTGGAGAGTGAGATAAAGTGTCCACTATGTCTAGGTGGTTTTCACCAGGTCATAGACATGGATATGAAAGTCATCATCATATTTAATATAGTAGACAGAGGGCTTGGCCGGGACCTGGTAGATGACAAGGCCTGTTCTCTTCACACCCTTGTCAGTAACATACTCCACCTGTTTCCCCACCAGACTCTCCGTCTCTTCTCCTGGCTTCCTGTCTGCAGGCAACAGGTGTTTGTTTTCTGAGAAGTGAAACATTATAACATTACATATGAGTTGAATCCAACTTAGTTTGAAATGTGCTTGTGTTTGTCTCACCAAACTCCGCCTACTTAAAGTATTTCAAATGATTTAGCCTGGTTTGGTTTTTGAGCAAAACATGCATAAAAAAAAAGTATCTTTATTATTCTTTAAATGGGCCATCTCATCATTGCTCTTTATCATTAAAATAAGAAGTATACAGCCTCTTTTTTTTTTTTTTTCCAGTCCTATTTTCTCAATTTCACCTTTACTTCAATACATTTTCATTCTCAAGACTTGTCACAACTTTCCAGGCAAGTGTAGCAATCCTGTAAAAGAAAATGCTCTCCTTAATATCACGACTTATCTAAGCTCGTAATGTGTAAACTAAAAATGATCATGGTCACAAATCTTTAACAGACTAACAATGGAGTTTTTAGATATCAAGACTATAAATATCTAATGTCCACAAGAAAACACTGCATTATTTAGCCCCAATCACTTTCTTCCCTTGTATGTAAAACTTTAACTCAGCATACATCAAGAGTGTCCGTGTACATGGATGCAAGAAGTGCTCACTTTAAAATGTGTAATTTCTGCCTGTTTACTACTTGGAGTCAAACCCTTAGATGAAGACATGTGATAAATACAGACTTTAATGACCACCATGACTGCTGGTGAACTCACATGGTGTCCTTGTCAAAAAAGATTAAACAGTCCTTCAAAGTGGAAAAATAATTCACGTCACATAGCAGATCTTGATCTATAGCTTTAGGACACAATTATTGAGGACTTAAAACAGCTTTGTAAAGTATCAATCTGTCTTTGTTATTCACAAATCCCCAGTACCTGCTTCAGGCAGAATCCTGAGGTCTCCGTCAGCATAGTCGTCCCAGAGCTGGTACATATAAAGTACGGGGTCCTTTTCATAAGTTATATAATACCAGTTGGTCATTATTGGAGCTCTGGAGAGGACCATGCCTCTCCATTCGTTCTTCTCTCCATCCTCCTTTTCAAACAGATGCTCCACAGCTTTGCCCACCAGCTCCTCCGCCCCTGGAGGCATCTTGATCTTGTTGTTTACTGTGGAGACACAGCCGGAAAGGATATACAATATACAAGTGAGAGACCTGGCAATCTGTAACCAAACTGCTGTATGATAAACATTTGACTTGGTTCACATCAAAGTCTAAAACATGAATTGATCTGAACTACCTTGCACAGACTAGTAACTCACCAACTTTTTCTGACAGGACCTGCAGGTTCGACACTCTCTCGTCCTTGAACAGCTCGATGCCATAGACGCAGTCAAAGCCGTCGTACTTCACCATGAAGAGAGAAGTGTTCACACTAAGCCTGTCGAGTACTGTTCCCTTCCATTTGCTCTGGTTCCCCTTCTCACGCCAGTTATGCTGAATGCGGACTCCCAGAATGCTGTTGGGATCCGGGGTCAATGTGTCACTCAGCTCCCCCCTACTCCGCTTTCTGGTAAAACAGGATGAATATGCATTGTCTGCGTGTCTGTGGTAACCACCACCATCAACAATAATTTCACTGTTTAATATGCAGCTGATCATTTAAATAGGAATGCAATACGATCTTTTTCATTCACTCCAGACATAATAAATATTGGTTAATGCCAGTAGTTTATACCTGGATTATTCACTTTGTCATGTAGCGGTTTGTGAAATTATAGTTTTACTATAACATTATATTCTAAAACCACCATTAATGGCATCATGTGATGACATACACCGTAGCTTTGTTTCTACATACCTGCCCCTTTTCTTGGACATGCCTCCAGAAAGTCAAAGGCTACTGATTAAGAGAAAGACAGGGCAAGTTTCAGTTATTATGTGAGTGAGTATGACAGCTGCCAAACTTCACATGTACTGTATACTACAGCATGAGGAAGGCCTCTGCTTCAGCTGGGAGGCTGGGCTGTCTAAAGAGACCTGTGACAAACTGCAGGCTGCGCATCAGACTGACAACTCCAACAGCCAATAGATTAGCATGATGGGAATAACTTCCTGGGTATTTACATCAACTACACAGCCATGGAGGTCACTGTTTATAAGGCAGACTGAGGCGACACTGTGTAGTTTGTCACATGTATTACACAAGTCTCACCTCAGTTAAGGATTAAAACGACAATAAAAAATAAAAAATCTGGCAGACACAACTTCAAGACAATACGTCAGCCATTGCACTGTAGCTGACATATTACAGTAGTACACGTTAGCCGGTTACAATAACTTGTACATTAGCAACATACATGAAAAATATGATGAGGCGAGCCGGATAAACTACGCGACAGGTCATGCCGTATACCACCTGTCCTGGACTAAATCCAACGCACCTCCACCTCACACTGTACGTTATCAATACCGCTCGTCTGTCCTAGCTCTACCTCAATGCAGATGTTACTGGCGGCTAGCTACATCCGCTCTTCGGTGTCCCTGACGGCAGGTAACAAACACCAGCAACAACTGGGTGATAACAGCCCTTATTCTCCCCTCGGAACATCTTCGTTACCTTTACGCAGATTTCATATCAGTATTGTTCAGTTCGCCTGGCAGAGAAATGCTGCCACACACCAGCCCGCCTATGTAAATCTCGCGAAACCTGTGGAAAATGGGAGATGCGGAGACGAGACTCTAGTTCCCAGCGAGCCTTCGGTTACCACGACCACAGAGAATGACATGAACACGCGCGCAATGAACACTGGGAATTGAGGTTTTAATGACAATGATATGGAGTTTTTTAACGACCGGAGTTACACAGGTGTTGAAGACTGTGCTGCATGCTGCGTTCGAGTGTTTTCGGAAATAGCGTAATTACGGTATTAATGCGCATGATCGATATGAAAAAGTACACAACCACCGACCATAGCATGCAAAGTGAGGTCGGGATTTTCTGTGACGCGAGAGTTGCCTAGAATTTGACTTAAAGGGGCAGACAGCGTAAGAGAGGTGTTGGAGTTATTAAGCTGTATTAGCATCAAATGTGAAGCTATTATTATATTTCAAAGTTCACACTTTCTCTACATTTAAATTCACCAGTTTTTGTATTTTAAGTTTCAGAAAATCAGCTAACACAACACTAAAATGCTTGATGTACATTGTGTCCTCTACAACAGCGATCCCCAACCTTTTTACACCAGGGATTGGTTTCATGCAAGACAATTTTTCTGTTTTGTAATTATATTTCTTTATTTATATTATTATTACATTGTAATATGTATAATATAATACATAAAAATGTTTCCAATAGATTTTACCAACACAAAAAAAAAAGCTTTATTCTTTCTTTGCGGTACTGTTCCGCGTTCCGGTGGTTGGGGACCCCTGCTCTACAACACCGCTTCTGCAGAGGAAAGTACATCCCTAGGATAAAATTAAACCCATGCCTGCTCATCTTTGTGAAATATTTTTGGTAAAATCTCAACCTTAAAGATTAGGATGCACAGAACTTTTTGCAAGATTCAAACCTCCATCATAAGTCTACAGGGTCGTTGGACAGCTACATTGACCTCTCGCTTAGCATTTAGGGCAGGGTTAGTGAGTGTGGGCAAATAATTGGTAACATCAGCTCATGTTTCACAGCGAGGTATTCATACTTTGTTCAACTTGAATGCCACGCCTGCTCAGCCGTCGGACCACTTGCATCGTTTAGAAACTAAAGAAATTATACATTTATGCTGCGAGAATGAAGCTATCAACCAATATTGCAAACATTTACAAAACTTTGACACATTTTTCTCTAAAGCTGTTATGACAGAGTTCATGGTTTTCCAGTGGTGACACATTTTTCAATTCAAACAAAAAAAACGAGTGCATGGGAATTTACCTTACTCTTTCTTTTTATTATTACACTCAGCTCAATATACTTTTAAATCTTAAGAATGAGAAGAGTTTTTCCTGACCTATTCAAATGCATGCTATATAAGAAAAACAAAATTAGAACATTGGGGGTGACAAAAACATAATTTAAACAACAGCCACAGCACTGCATTTTAAGCAGATAAAAACAAACATAACACCACATGATTGTATATTATAAAGAGCGTTGTCTTAAAAAGTACATCCCAATCAAGAATATTGACACATTACCGATGAATGTTATTTGCCTAATTGTTGTTCAGAACGCCTATAAGCCATTTCCTGAAAGACGATATGCGTGTGTAGACATCAGGTCTCCTGGGGTCTCCGCATCGCTGGCCAGAGAAGGAGACGACGCCTGCTGCTGCTCCATCACACACCAATGGACCACCTGAATCCCCCTTAAACAGAAAAGATACAAGACACTTCACAGAAGGTGTACTTTGTTCAAAATAGCATGAGTGGTTTGTTTCTGTGCTCAGCATTAATTGCTTACTGCACAATCAGATGACACCATTTGGCAACAGGAAAAGAGATCTTTCTAGTAATAAAACAATCTCAGATGTGTCTCTCCAACATTACACACTAAAGAACACTCCTTTATAGGGTAGGTTGAGTGCCTGATCAATGTCTTGCCAGCGTATTCTCTTACCGAGCAGAAGCCTTTAAAGGCGCCGTCCCCAACACCACAAACCATAGCCGTGGTGATGGGAACGGTTTTCCATCTCATACGACATTGCCGCTGAGGCAGGGTGGTTACGTTGACTTCCTGAAGCCTGTTTGGTAAGGTGCCGTTATCCCCTACATCGCCCCAGCCAGCTGTGATGCACTGACTGGAGCTAGGCAGCCTGCCCGCTTTTAGGGTGATCAGCTGCACTGCTGTCGTCAGTTGGGCGCTACCGTTGAGCTGAGACAAAAACAAACGGAAAGCATAAAGAAATACAGGAAGTGCCAATTTTCTTAGATTGTGTGTGATCTCGACATCAAGTTTTTTTGCAAAATACAAACAATAGTGAAGGTAAATCTTCTACTTAAAATCTTACGTAGTGTAGTAACCAAGAATTAAATTCTTACCTTTAGGAGCATGATATCATTTCTATGTCCATCATAGCTGGGGTGTGGAATGGATCTGACCACACGGAACTCCTGCTTTGTAGTCTCTTGCGCGGTCAGGGAATCAGCACCGAGTATGACTGTGTATGGTCTAGAAATCACAATTGAATGATGGCTGGTCATTAGGTTGACCCCTTCCAAAGCATAATATACGTTTATTGATAAATATCTTTTCTACAAGTCAGTGCTTTCCTTTCATTTCAGTACAGTAAACAAAGAGCGCTTCCCTGACCGTATTAAGAAAAAAAGCTTTTTAATATTGTTTCTTAAAGGTGCAATGTGTAATTCCTGGCTACATGCTCCAAACAAATAGGGGGCAACATGTGTTATAATACAGGGCTAGCAGGTTATCATGCGCATTTCAGTATATATATCTGCATCGCATTACATTACCGTCTTTGTATAACGTCAAAAGTCTTCACATTCTGTTGATAATGTTAATTAAATTATTTTATGTTTTAATCCAAATTGCTGGCCATATCTTACACATTGCACCTTTAAACTGTAACTTAGCTTAAGTTTGACAACGAAGTGAAACAAATGTAACGTTCACTGTAATGGATTACTTGGCAAATTAAATCAGACCTGCAAGTGGATTTTTTATACTGAATAGACACAAAATGAAACAAGCAGCTGCAATGAAAATATGAGAAACATATTGGTCTGTTTTTGAATCCTTACATGGGTATCTCACAATGTGCTGCTGTGAGTACAAAGTCCTCTCTCAGCAGGGCTCCCCCACAGATGTGTTGTCCTCGGACTTGCAACGAGGCCATGAAGGGGCGCGACTGGGGGGCGGCATCTCTGCCTCCAACAATATGAGAACCATCGGCTCCTGAAACACAAAAACATCATTCATTATTTGCTCATATTTATCTAAGTTACTCTCAGATTGTAGTAAATGCAGATTTAGATGCTTTTCCTATGTATATAAAGCTTACCATTCAAGACAAAGAGCAGCAGTAGTACGAAGCTGGTTGCCATGGTCTCTGGTCGAATCCACACCTTCCACTAATGGCTTTATATTTCTTGGAGAAGAAAA
>CALSCE010010686.1:16334581-16366872 GCA_943593645.1 Bovichtus variegatus | reverse complement strand
AATTGATTCTCATTAATAACTTCATTAATGGACCGATTGATAATTTGAACTTCATTGCTTCCTAACATTGCAACAGGCCCTTCACTATGGTAAGCTGAGGTTACATAGCTTCATGCTAAGGAGTGGGGACCCTGTGCTCATGTCTGACATCCTTCTCAAGTTATAATTTAACCACATTTTGTACTTTTGTTACATGTTTTACCTTTGTGTTAGTTGAATCAATAAAAAAAAAAAACTCAACCTCATTTTACGAGAACTAAAGGACTTAGCAACTATGGCGACGCCACGTGCACACCCTCTATAAGTGCAGAATCTCAATATTATTATTATTTAAAAAAATGTTTTATTCACAAACAACGAGTGTCTTCTGATGAGGCTGTTACAGAAGGAACTTAAATATGGTTTTTGAAATAACATTTTATTTAGAATCGGTCACATTGACAGAGCAATCTGAGACACCACAAAACCTCCATATCACAATGAATGTATGCTGAAGTAAAACTTGGCAAGATCTTTTTACTCGTGAGTTAACTTTTCGAGGATCCACTTGGTGTATTTTGAAATTTCTGAGTACACGTTGGGCAGATCTGGGTAGTCACAGGTTTTATTGTTGTTGAAAGACACAACACCAACAGCAATCCCGTCGCACACGAGAGGACCACCAGAATCACCCTGTGAGGAGGAAGAAGCTTCATTTCTTTATTCATTATTTGATTTTAAGATATTTGTAGCATTTTATATGAACAGACAAACAACATACCTGACAGAATCCTTGGTTTTCCTCATATCCTTCTGCACAGATGACATTGTCTGGAAGATTACGCCATTTTGTCCTACACATTTGCGGGCTAATGACAGATACATTGACAACTCTCAGCTGATCAACAACATTACCACCAGTACTTATCGAACCCCATCCAGCTACACTGCACACTTTTTTGTCTTTTATGTTCGTTCCAAAAGAGGGAAGAGGAATTGTTTGTATTTTGTTGTCCAGTTCAACCTTCCTAGTCAGCTGGAGACGCACAAAAACAGAAAGTTAAACTTAAACACTTTTAGCAATGTCTAATTTCATAACATACTTCTTTTCATTCGTCAGACTTCAATTCAACAACAATTGGTGGAATATGGAGCTGATAATAAAATGTATAATTTGACCCCACAAATGTATATACTTACTTTGAGGAGCATGATGTCGTTACCCCCTCCTTCGCACACATAATCTGGGTGGATGTGTTTTTCTTTAATAAATCTTGTTTTTCCATCACCAAGCCTTGCCAGAGTGTGGGTGCCAAGAACAACCCTCGTAGGTGCACTGAATGAGATATCACAGAGAGGTTGTCAGGACATTTTGTAAAATTGTGACAACAATGAAAATAAAACAAAAAATAAAAGTGGTTGATGTATCTTGAAGTCCTTTTAGATTGATTTCTAATTACATGAATCATAGATTGCTGAAAGACGGTGTTTAACTCACAACACGTTACAATGCGCAGCAGTGAGCACAAAATCTTCTGTCACTAGGAATCCTCCACACACATGAATCCCGTAGCTTTGTAAAGAGACCATATACAGCATTGACTTCTCTGGGGCTTCATTGCCGTTTATGATTTCACTCCCATCTACTGGAAAGATAAGTAAAAGTCATAGGTTAATGTCCCTATAAATGATTGGAGTATAATAATCAGATTTGAGAATCTTACCGTTTCGTCCGAGACATGTCAGAACATGAAAAAGCAGAAGTTTGTGCAGATCATGCATGATTCCAGCAGGACAAGTGACTTATCTTACTTTTTGGGGAGTCAAGAAGTCCATTTTATACAATAGTTTGCGTGATTTTCACCTAGATTATCTTGACTTCTCACCACAACCACACGATTGCAAGTTTGCAGTTTCTGTTATCGTTGCATTATCTTGTCTGTTTATGTTATCTGATGACTAAACGGCACGAAGCACTCTATCATCAGTATGTGATGAGTTTAACTTGACATTATTTGATTCTTTCTCTTCTGACTTTGTATGTCTTTTATCATTCAGTTTTGTATTTAGGACACTTTCAGCCTCTTGATTAAGTTCATTCTGGGTCCTTTTAGACTTTCTTTCCTCATATTTTACGAATGTGATTTAGCTTCATTAAAAAAAACTTTTGTCAAAATAATTCAACAAGTGACGAACACAGATTCAACACTGAGATTCTTGAGTGTGAATGTCAAAATGTGTCATTGTGGCCATTTGGCTGTTTTGGGTAACTCTATTAATGAATTCTTGATCCTTTTCATTTCAATTGATTGATTTCATGATTTATTTTCTGCACTTTGTTCATTCTGGACCATTGTGGACCTATACTTCTCATCACTGTTTGTTAAGTTCACATTAAGTACACTTAAACTGGATGAGTTTGATGAGCCACTAAAAATGAGGGACTATTGTAAGATACCAGATACTAATGATTTTCAACAGTCACCATTTGGGTTTTAGGAGTTTTGGTAAAACAGCGCACACAAAGATTTCTTCTGAATTCGGCGACAAACCAGATGAACCACAGAAACCAGTTTTGCTTCAGTGCTGGGCCACTATGGTCTCCCAGTCCCAGTTATGAAACTAAGGCTTTTTAATGGCTTTGATCATTATTTGACAGCAAGTGTTCTAAAGGAGCGTCATCACAAGTTTCATCAATGTAGAAAGTTTTAACGAGAGACCATCTTGCGATATTCACACCATTCGCAACGCATCAGACAAGGTGTGTAAAGTGGGGGTGAAAAAAATGACACAATGGCCCCTTCTCCACTTCATACCCTTACTTCCAGCGTCCTTGCTCAGACTACACCCATCTTCGAATTTGGCCTTCATTTTCAAAGACTAGAAAAGCGCTATATAAAAGCAGTACAATTTTACCTTTCAACTACACACCTGTAAAGGTTTCTGACCCCAAATCGGACCAGGGAGCGGAAAATGTGGCTTTAAGTGGAGGTTCAATGGCCCATTCGGCACCTTGCTCAGACCATGCCCATTTTCAAACTCGACCTTCATTTTAATCTCAACTACACATCTGTTAAATTTCCTGACTGCATGTTATATGGTTTCGATGCTATCAAGGTGATAGAGAGACACAACATCCATATATCAGAAATGATAGATCTGCGCAGCCACAGATAACGTTTAATCTTTTCAGTCAGACATCGCTCTTTCTACTGCTAAATGCAGAATGGCATAAGAGTAATATTTGGAATTATTTTGATAAAATAAACTAAATGAATGTGCCGTGCAAACTATGTAATGTTAAACTTGTATCATAGTACAACTACTTCGAAGATTAACTATTTGCGATGTTCATTTCGGACCCTTTTTTTTTTACGTTCAATTTTTTTGTGAGTAATCATTATTTTATGCGAGTACTCAAACACGGATATTACTTCCTATGCCCATTCCTGTTGCTTACTGATATAAATAAATAAATGCAGACCTTATGACTCAAATCAAAATTATGACTGAAATCAAATTATAAAAAGTTTAAAATGTGTTAATGTCCTGTTCGTAAAAATATAAAAATTGCTCTAATTAAGGCTGGATTACAAACTGGGTAGAGCCAGCAACTGGGTATAAGTATTTTTTCATATTATGTTCTATCTTTGCCCCATACAATACTTTTGTATTTGGTTATTGTGTTGATTTGGAGTTCTTTTCAAAGCTGACTCAGTTAGCCTTGTTATCCTGGGTTATTGTTGATTCACTTCCGTTTACCTCATTTTCTTTAAAGTGGTGGCCTATACTACTTACATGAGAGCTTTTATTTTATTTCCATTTAAAACCGACTGTTTGCCAGTAACAGGACTATTTGGGCTGCCATAGTCCTACAGGTGGTTGGCTACTGGGTGGAGGTTTCTGAGGGTTTTTTTCTATTGCATGCTATTTTGCAGTTTTCCTAATCCCTGTTTGTCTTGCAGTATGAGTGTCGGTTGTGTGCGTGACACTAGTGGGGTTTTGGAGCCTTCCCCATACTCTTCCCTGGCACACTCTCCTGTACTGGTAGGCCTAATGTGTTTTTGGACCTTCTTGTCTCCCTATTTGTGGACAGGGAGACCACTGGTTACCAGTGGCTGCACGAATCTGCTTCAAGACTCTGGTGCTGGCCTACAGTGCTGTGAATGGATCAGGCCCTTCCTACGTCCGGGCCACGGTCAAACCATACACCCCAGCTACAATCGGCTCGCTACTCCCTCACTAAATTTAAATGATATTAAGACCTAAAGTTACGCATTATTTGGGGCATGGAAATAGGAAAAGATCCTGAAAGCTGAAAACCCGATGTTTTCAAAAGACATGTACTATATCTTCTATAAATAGACCATCTTCCATGGTGACTTTACCACAGGTGTGGACCCGATAGTTTCCGTATATGCTTGTTCGACCACTAGTGCTGCCTATCCAATAAAATGTATCTTTAATGTATTACCAGTCATTATGTATAAGTTTACATTAATAAAGATATTACTTTACAGGTTTTCTTTCTTTTGTTGTTTGCTATTTAGAAGTAAGGTGTAGCCTCGTAGGCCCCTGTAACACTTTTATTTTTATATTTGTTTATGCCCTGCAGTGACTAAACGTGCTTATATTCTCTCTTGGTGACCATCACACATTTTCAGAAAACAGCACTTTAGACATAGTAGTTGTCTCAATCTTAAGATTTTAGAGCAACTTTAGGATGACATAATAATAATAAAAAAAAAAGGTGTATTGTGGGATCAAGATGTCTTTCTCCCCCAGGAGTAAACTGACTGAAACTCATCCAATAGGATGCTGGACAGCTCTGGAAAACCTCAAAATTGACACTAATCAGGTCAGTGACAAAACCCCATTTTACGATCTCATTGGCCTCATGATACCTCAGAAATGCTCATTCTCTCTACATTCCAGAAGTCATGACCTGCAACAGCAAACACCCAATGAAGATCACACAATTAAGAGAAAAAGGGACTGATTCTGCATATAAATGACTGTAGAGTAACATGTTAATTAAGCAAAATGCTTGATTAAAGGACACGGAAACAGCAGGAGCTTGTCTCACTTTGACTCTGCAGGGCATGTGGGGAGGTGGAAGTGTTAATACAGCCACCATTCCTCTCTGCATACCTCAGAGGAGAAGAGAACAGGATGTGTGTGGGTGCGACAAAATACCTCAAAGTCACAAGCCTTGAGTGAATTAAATGTAACCCTTTGATTCCTGTTCATTCCTGGTGCTACGCGTATACACGCATGCACATATGTATGGGAATCATCTCATTTCTTGCAACCTCACCTATGATGATGATCATGATGATATTACGTTGTTTGTTGTTTATGAAGTATAAGTTACAGTGTATGAAGTTTTTCAAGGTAATAATGTTGTTCCACTAATGTTTTTGTGTCACGCAACAGCTGAGACCACTTTGGTTTCAAACATGGGAGAGTTAGAGAGGTGAAACCAACTGGATCCACTGAGTTCTGGTGAGCACTGAAGAACTTGCTAAGACTGACACTGCTCCAGCCTCTTTCATAACGTCAGATTATGACACTATATTAATCCATTTTGCTAGCAAATTGTCCCTCTATGTAGAGAGTGATGCCCTGTAATTATTCAACACTATGTTAAAGTCCGTTATATAAACTTGTGCACTTTCAGTTTCGATAGCTGAAGAAGAGTGCTGGCATTCTACCAAGTTAAATAAATAAATATGAATTCATTATTATTACGATTCACGCTACAAAGGAAACAAACAAACAAAGACATTCATGCAGATTTTTAATCGCAATGCAGGTTGACACTATTCAAATTCATAAAAGCAGATTTGAAAAACATAATAAAATCACAGGAAAATATCCCCTCCCCCCCACAACTAAAACAGTTCTTGCAGACTTTCAGTACATCCGGTCCCTTATTATGTGAGAGAAGCTTCACATCTGGGACCATTACACCTGAATGGAATTGTACAGGCACTTCAACCTGTGTTTCAAAAGGATCAAGTGTGAACACTTTTATGGATTTTGGATACAAATTCAAGCCAGCTAAAGTGGATTTGAAGGTTTTGGTTGCAAATTAAGCCCCAAAACTGCTGTGTGTCAGGTCATTGTTTTCTAATCAAGGACCAAGAATTAAATCAAATCTTTTTTGCACATACATCTGTAACATTCCCCAATTAGAAGACTAAAAGAAATTCCTCTTAATTTCAGTTCCACATTTATCAATTCTACAACTTGAGCTCAAAGGGTTAATGATTGCCGTTGTTAATATCATACAAAGCTGGTATGTTTTGGCTTTGATGTGCTCAGAAGCTGGCTTTATTTTTTCAGTGAAATACTTGACCTTTGTGTTTGAAAGCAGTGAAAAACTAATTTTTAAAGAAATGATATACAGATACAATAAATGTAGATATATATATATATATATGTTGATATATTGATGTTTTAAAAAGATTCAGCAGCAGACTCATGATAAGAAACAAAGTATGTTGGTTGTTAATGAAGGCCTTTTGTAAAAGTACGTTTCAAGACAATATTTAAAGCAAAGAACCAGTACCATACAATACAAGAAAAGCATGTTAAACTGGTACATTTAACAATTCTTTTTTGAGAGAATACTTGTGATCCAGCGAAGGTATTTTGATATATCTGTATAGACGTTGGGTACATCTGGGTAATTGCAGTTTTTTGACTTGTTGTAAGACACAACACCAACAGCGTTCCCGTTGCACACCAGAGGGCCACCAGAATCACCCTGTGAGGAGGAAGAAGCATTAGTTTTATTCACTTTCTGAGACTAAAAGGTATTTAGACCAGAAACCATATTTCCTATGACAGGACAGAAAACATACCTGACAGAATCCTTTGTTTGTGCCATATCCACCTGCACAGATAACACCGGGCGCGAGTTTACCCCATTGTTTCTTACAGACCTCCAGGTTAACGACAGGCACATCCACCATTTGCAGCTCATCAACAAGTTCACCGTCACTTGTTAAACCCCATCCAGCTACACGGCACTGTTGTTCATCTTTTATCTTAATCTTGGTCTCTGGAAGATTCACAGGCTGTAATCTTCTGCTCAGTGGAGCTTTCCTAGACAGCTGGAGACACACAAGATCACAAGGTGAAAATTAAAAACTGGCAAAGACCGATTTATAGCATACTTATTATCCTATGTCACGCATCAAGCTAAAAAAGAATTGCTTGAAGATAGAGCTGCCCTGAGTATTCGTGTAAGTGCTTTGCTTTTTACGGTTTTGTGGGGACTACAAGTGATTTAAACAGAACATGAAAGGAAGACATTTAAAAAAAAAAAGGAAAAAGATATATATATAATATCTACTTACTTTGAGGAGCATGATGTCACTCCCCTCTGAGACACGCACATAAGATGGATGCTTGCACATCTTTACATTGTATCTCATTGTGGCATCAGCCTTCTTGAGATTGTGGGTACCAAGAACGACACTTGCAGGTTTCCTGAGCACACGATCATTGAAAAGTCAGTAGTGTTGCTTCAAAACTGGCGCATGTTGCAAAAACAATATGAGGTTCTTTGTATTTGATTCCTAATAACACGACTCATAGATTGTTGAACGAGGTTAGCTAACTCACGCGACAACACAATGCGCAGCAGTGACCACAAAGTCTTCATTGATGAGGAATCCTCCACATACATGCTGACCTGCCTTGTTCTGCACCGAGGCCATATAGTGCATTGCTTTCTCTGGGACCTTTCTACCGCGTATGATCTCACTCCCGAGTGCTGAAAAGATAAGAGGAAAAGAAGGACAAGTTAATGTCGCATTTGTAGATCAGAGACTTATATCTCGATGTGGGAATCTTACCATGAAGTCCAAGACACGTCAGAAGATGAACACACAGGAACCCGTGTAGAGCATGCATCATGCTTGCAGCAAAACTCAACCTTTTTTGCATTTGGGACGTTGAGTTGACCCCTTTTAGAGAGCAGTTTCCTCAGTAAGCGACCCTGTGGTTTTCACCTTCTTCTACAAGACTTTTTATTTTTACACTCAGCCCATGTGCGGAAATGTGCATGTCGTCAGTAAAGAAACGAGGCAGTATTGCCATTGTTTCAGTAAAAAGAAAGCCTGCGGTTCCTGTACATAATGTGATCAGCCTGGCCTGAGTTTTCACACAGTCTGTAACTTTAACCCATTCACTCTCTTCTATATTGATGTCATTCAAATATTTTCAGCTTTTGTATCTAAGGCACTTTAAATATCTGTCAACCTCCTGTATTTTTCTGGGAATTCTTAGACCTTCTTCTCTCACTGTTTGGATAACACTTATATTATAATAATACATTTAATGTATACAGCGCTTTTCTAGGCACACAAAGACGCTTTACAATAGAGAAGCATACAGAAAGGTCACATAGCAACTTAAGCTTAGGTGACCTATAGGGATATAAAAATGAAGTGAAGAATCAAAAGTCTTTGTTATGGATCTCCTTTTTAGCTGTGACTTTACTGCTATTGTGGGCTTTTATCACTGCGATGTTGCACCAAAAACTAAATGAGAAACAGAAAAACGCAGCTTCTGGCTTCAGGTTTGAGTTTTTCTCACAGTCCCAAGTATGAAACTAAACTCATGTGACCACTGAGAGCTGAGAGAGCTTGTCTAAATTAAGTATGACACACGTAACTGAGTAAGTGATGTGTTTTATGAAGTGTGAAGTGAATTAAGGAATATGTGAAGAGGATGCATCACTCAACGGCATGTATGAATCAGAAATGTGCTTGTAATAATTCCCACATAAGAACATATGAGGACGGTTTCACAGAACAGAGGCATGCAGAGAAGAGCAAATACATCAAGCAGCTTTCCCCACCAGTCATGTTCATTTAGCATCTATGACATTTTCATTCGCTCCATTTGATTCAATTTGGACCATGTTGGTATTCCCTCTGACTTTTTGTGCATACTACTATATGGCTACATCAAATGAACTCCGCTGAATAAATGTATTAAGAAGATCACAAAAGTTATTTTGCTGTTGATCTGACACTGAAAACCCAGACATTTCTTTGAATAGCGTTAAGATCTTGAAGGACCACAGAAACCACAGTTTCCAGCTACAGATATGAGCAGTGTTGTTTCCATGCAACTAGAGCTCAATCTTTGTTTTTTATCATTATTTACCAGTGTCGTAAAACACATCTTTGGACTGCTGTATTTGTGATGGTCTCGGTGCGACCTTTTAGCAGGGGTCAGAGTCTCTGCACCTCAAGCAGTGACAGGAGAGCAATAGGAGACTAGTACTACATTTAAACTCACCTTTAGGTGTTTTTTGCCTAAAATATATTTGCCCACCTTTACCATCGGCAACATTAAAGTGATGTACACGTGACTGCGTCTATAATTATAATCCGATATTGATAATATATGCAATTTCTTTAAATGGGGTGTTCTACATAATTCGTAATTTTACTGTTGGTAATATATTGAAGTATAATTTAATGCTAATACTTTTGTACTTGTAACCTTAAATGCAGGACTTTTACTGGTACTTCTACAGTGTGGTACTTTTTCTCAAGTAACAGATTTCAGTACTTGAGTTCCACCACTTCTTGGTCTTGACTCAGGACTTTTATATTAGGTACTTGCTTCGTACTGTGTCGGAGTACTATTGCCTCCCCTCTCCACTCAGCTTTCACGTTAGTAATATTACTTTACCTGAGTATACTTGAATCATCATTTACGCAAAATGTGTTTATGTTGTCGCTACAGTGGAGAAAAGCAGACGTCTCACCTTCCTTTGTACTTTATCAACCATGGTCGTGCAGTTCAGTGGATGATGGTAGCGCGTGCTGTGCACATACGCAGTCTTTTGAGCTAAATAGTAGATCACCTGATATAACAATTTAACATAATAATAATTTAATATTTTTTTATAATAATTGTATCTGAATGTAAATGTTTTTTTCCCACATATATGTCTGGTGTAAAAATTAGATAAAATAATAATAATAACAATAGTAATAATGATAATGATATTTATATCTTAATCTAAATGTATTTTTAAAACATATATTCCTAGTATAAAAAAGGTATATAAGGTGAACGTATTTGCTATTGTTTTTACAGTGGTTTTCATTTGTTGGAGTGTTTGTACAGTTTAAATATTGTTACACATATTATATTTTTCCTTAATAATGACTTTGGAATTATAATTGTCAGTTACACAATTTCTCAGCAATAACAGTATTTTTGTGTATATCAAATGCTTACTTTGGCATTTGTTTGATACAAACTGCACATTCTCAGCAGATTAAAAGTTAGTCAAAAAGGAAAAAATAAAATTGCATATCATGGTCACTGCAAATACTTAATAAGTTGTGCATTGGGTTCATTTTAGTTTTGGTAATTTAATAAAGATTCATTTGAGAAATGTTTCTCAGATTAACTACATATGTTGCTGATAAACCTAAAGCCTCCTCATAGAATTAGTTGAGCTGATTTCACATCAGGTCCCGTCCCGTTCGTTAGATGTTTTATGTTATGTCTGTTTGTACTTCCTGTTTTATTTTGTTAACTGTATGTTCCCTCTTGTGTCTGTTGTTTCTAGTTCCTGTCCCCAGCTGTCTCCACTCTGTGCATTAGTGTCTCCACCTGTGTCTTGTTATCCCCTCCCACTTCCTGGTGTATATAGTCTGTGTGTTGTTTGTCCCTTGTTGCCAGTTTGTCTTCGTACTTTATGTCAGGAGTTCCAGCGTTATTCCTGGTTTCTGAGTTCCTGATTCCAGGGCTTCCTCGACCCTGCTTCCGTGACCTGACTCTGTCTTTGCCTGATCCCTACTGTATTAAAAATCAATATATTCGATGTTACAATGCACCTTTATTACGTCCTTATTGAGAAGTATTATGAATGTGTAAACTACTACTATGTGCCTTATTATTCTTCCCATTTTAGAGGTGTTAAATGTTGTTAAATTAAGTGACTATGCCTAAGAATGACCAATAGACTGAAATAATATGCAATATTGTAAACTGTAAAAACATAAGGGTACACCACTTCTTAAAAGGGTGACTGAAGATCTTACCGGAGCAGAGAAGCGCTGAGAAGCGTGGACACGCCTAAGTGCCAACGAGTGGCCAATAGGACCTGGCCCCAGCCAACCAGCGGGAGAAGACTATAGCTGAAAGGTGGCGAATATAAAAGATCTTGTAAGACAATAGATCGGCCCTCGTCCTGTGAATCCGTGAGACAGAGTAACTACTTTAATGTGGTCTGTGGAACGGTGAAATAGGACGGACCGCAGCTGCGTACTTTTGTAATGCTCATCACATCATCATCGAATAAATATCGTTTACCTGAAGAGAAGTTTTCCGAAATTGATTTCTACGCGTCTCTATTTCAAATTATAAGAACACGACACTATTCTGCTACGCTGAGGACCTACCTGTGCATCGACCTTGGATTTCCCCTGCATGTCTGTATGTCCTGTTGTATGGCTACTTTATCCAGTAAAGTATATCATCATCATCATCGTTTTGTCTCTGAGTCGTGCTAATGAGTCCCTCTCTCCGTGTGTACTGGTCGAACCGTTACAATTCAAACTCATTTCTCTCCAACCTCAAATGTCACAAATGGCTTCCCGTCTACATCAGTTCAACTATGTTTGTTCCTCCACCATACACACGTATCATCAAATACAATGCAGTAAAATAGCTCTGCATGACATCCTATGCATTATTGCATTAAAGAGTATTTTCTAAAGGATTCAATCTAAAAAATAAAAAAAAAAAGATCCCTGTAAATCTTCAATATGTACTTAAACAACATACTCACTAACAACAATAAACATTTGCATCTCTTATCTTAGAGTTGGTACATTTGAGTGTAACTTTAATGGGGAGAAGGGCGAGAGGACAATTAAGTTTGAAGTCTTACTACAATATGTTGTCTCTCGTTACTCTGTTAGTACTTCATGACATCCAGCAGAGAGAGCCAGAGTTCCAAACAAGACTTTAAAAGTGTCTCAGCTTTTCCACCATCAGAGGGTGCCACTTCTCCATCAGTGCAAATCTAACGTAAAGTCACAAATTGAGCTGTCTGATGAATCTTCCTAACAGCATCTGTCTGCCTTCTGTACTAAAGTCGACTCCCTCGTTTTAAGCAAAGCAGTGAGCATGTCACCCCACTGAAAACACAAAGGGGTAGTGTCTCAGTGTGGGACTTAAAGTATTAAGTGGGACAGTGATGTATGAAAAGGAGCCTTCCTTCTGTGAACTGTATCCTAGTTCAAATGTCATAGTAAGCCCATACAAGAAGGTAGAAAATAGATTTGACATGGAAACATGTAGCAAAGACCAAAAAGAACCAGAGTAGCTAATCATGCTTTACAGATGTCCATATCAAGGCCAGTCACGTTTGCCTATATACACTTTAGACGAATAATAAAACATTATAAGCATAGAGACAAAGTGCAAAATAAGAATACATGCAAATACAATCAAAAGCCAAGATAAGATCTGTTCAACATCCAAAAGAAGGCAACCAATAGCCTGATATCTGATTATGTAATGCAGCTACATGAGTTTTTTTTTTTCTTTTTTTTTTTTTTTTTTAAATGCTTGAAATCAAAATTTCTGATAAACAGCAACATAATCTTTCTGGTTTAGAGATGAAACAAAAGACTTTAGAGCCCAGATCAATTAGAATTTTCTGAGTCTGGTACTGAGGCAGAGGAAGTGAAGAACAGGAAGGCAGAAATCACTGCATGGTGCTAGAAGGCTACTGCATTGTTTTCTTTTCTAGCTCATTGGTGGTCATTTTGTTTTTTCCATGTAAACGTCAGTAGGGTTGAGGTTGATCTTTCTGTGCTCTCCACTCAGTCGTCCTTATTTTACTCTGGCTCGACTCTTTCTTTCTGACTTTGAGGTCTTCTACTGGAAGGCCTCTGTGTTTCAGCAGAACACATATAAAGGTTGTTAGAGAAGTGATGAGGCTGCTCTGTAGACACAGAAACATAGAGAAAGATTTTGGAGGCACTGTATCACTGCCATGTGTTTTCAAACCTTCATATAATGTACAAAGGTGTTGAGCCAAGAAGGATTTGACTTTGGCCTGCAGTTGAACCCCACAGCTTAGACACAGCTGTCTCACTAGAATGCTTTCAGTCTAAATTTCCCTGTTACTGTTCCACAATCTGTCTACATATGCGTCTATGATAAAGAACAAAATAAACATTATACACAGCTTGTTTTTTAAGCCCTAGTTTTAGCTAATCTTTAGTGGAAGATTAGTTTCCTTGGATACTCTGTTGGACTGGATCTAGCGTCCAGTTTTCCATTTAGTGTAAAGTTCTTTCTCCTACAACATGATGACAGACCTCGACAGAGGAAGTGCTAATTGTCCGATGTAGCCCACAGGTTTCACTCCAATAAAAACCTTCTCACCTGGTTTATTTCAAATCTCCGAACAGGAAAGAAAGCAGACTTTGACATTCTTCATGAAAAGAAATAGAATTTAAGGAAGAACATCCACCTGTTAATCTTTCATTTATTTAAAACCGTAGTGTTGAAAAAGTATCGCCACGCAGGCAGTGACAAAACACAGAGCATGTCTGGTTTCAGCGGCTTGAAGAATTACTTCACACAGCGGGGCTTGAGGGGCAGGGTGGATAGGCTTTGGCATGGCTAAAACTTTGCATGAAGCGCCACTGACTTTGGTCTTTTCCAGTCACTAACAGCCAAAGACAACCTCATGATGTTGACTGGGAAATTGGCCAACATGTGGTTGGCCTGCCTCAGCTGGCCAAAATATATAGGAGATGGTCTGTGCCCCTTTAGGCTGCCACAACCTTTTCAGTAATCTTCGTCCTATATTCTTATATTTTATTTTGATAGCTTGTATACTTTTAGATTATATTCCTATATAATGACTGTTTACCTGTCGCAGCCTTTATAATCTCATCTGCGTAAAAAAGTACCCAAAAATCTATCATCTATTGAAGTTCGGCCAGTGGTGCGTCCACCTGTCTGCCAAGACTAAGGTAACACTATAGGAAGAGTGAAACGATGGGAGACGGAGAAAAAGTATTCCAGTTCAGACATAGGCCTGCAGCAGCAGCCTTAAACAACTGCAACTATATAGTTAGCATTGTGTGTCCTAGAAATGTAGATTGCACATTATTCCTGTTGTTTCTTTTTCTTTTTCTTTTTAAATATGTGTGCTCTGACAGAATAGCACATGTTAAGGTTGGTAAGGACATCATGGTTACATATAAGTAAGGATATATTTGCTCACTTAATGAGAGTTAGATGAGAAGATAGATACCACTACCATATCTGTACACTAAATTGAAACTGCAGCCAGCTGCTAGGTTAGGTTAGCATACAAACTGGAAGCAGGGGAAATTGCTAGCCTGCTCTGTCCAAAGATGAACAAAATAAATCTGCTTACCAGCACCAATAAAGCTCACTAATTAACACATCATGTCGCATTTGTTTAGGCTTTACTGTGACGATGGGAAGTTACTGCTCCAGGCCGAGAAATTGTTTCAGCAAATAAGTGTCGTTTTTACACTCAGGAATATAACTTGTACTTGTAACTATGACTTGTAGGTGGAATTTTAACCTTTGCACAGAGCCAGACTAGCTTCTTGCACCTGTTTCCAGTCTTTATGCTAAGCTAAGATAACACTCTGCTGGCTCTAGCTTCATCTTTGCTGTGCAGACATGAGAGTGGTATTAATCTTCTCATCTAACTCTCGGCAAAATAATTGCTTTTCTATTCTTTTAAATTGTCTTTTTTTTGTGACCAACTTTTGTGCTGGAGCTATGAACCTGAAAACTCATGTGAATTTATGCTCAACTACTTTACTTACTTTTCCTCTCATCCATTCTGATTCACACAATCATCCCTCCGCCCGCCTCTTCACCTTGTCCCCTGGTGTCTGGCACGACTGCAGGCATCCCGAGAATGCCGGACATGGGGTTTGGCCGGTCGGCACCACATACCTGCGGCGTGGCATGGCAGGGCTTTAGGGGAAATGTGGCGCATGTGCCACTCAGCAGCCCTGTCTAATGTCCAGTAAGTGGCTTCAGACATGAACACTAATCCACTCAGTGATGAGAAGGCCACAGTCTGAAGGCTCTGCTGCAGGCTGCCAAGACTGTCCGCGCACACTCTCAGGTTCAGACAGAGCACAATGCGGACAAACTCTAAGGCTTCAAAGGGAATCATTGCAACTTTAATGAAATTGCATTTCCTTTTCAGGTATTTGACTGTGATGAATCAATTTGTTCATGCTTTTCCTCTTTCTTATGAAATATTTATTTTTCGAAAGGAGACACAGGACAGTGAACTTTGTGTTTGCCCCTCAGATGAAGCAGAGGATGTATGAAAAGACAGCAAGAAGAACTGTTTAGAAAGCCTGTGTTTTAACTTTTGATAGAGCAATGCTAACTGTAAGTGATGCCACTGGGAAGTGGTCATCTCATCAAGTCAGCAAATCTTTAACCCCTTTAACCCCATTTTATACTCAATTCATGCCATTACATCAAGTATGTGTCTAGATGTTTGTGTAACATACCTTTCTATAGAAAAAACATCAGAAAGCCAAACTACATTTTTACAAGTCACTTGCGCAGATTTGACCAATGGACCATTTGTGCAGTCCATGTTTATACACCTCAAACAGCCAATGTACTCTAACTGTAAGTTTACCCTTTTGGACGAAAAGCCTGATTTCCTTTCCTGTTTTTCCTCTAGTCGTTCTGTGTTTATGAAGCAGATTCATAAAGATAAAGCCCCGGGATAAGTGCTCAAGATGAAATGTTTTCAACTTGACTCATTTGTCCCTCAGTTTGTGCCACCCTTGTCGAATATGCGTCTATTCCTACCCACTTGCGCGCTTTTATTGACCTTTCAAGCCTCTGAAAATGTGTTCAGTCTGAACACAAGGTAATGACTTGTCCACTTGTGTCAAGAAGGTTGGATATTTTAAATTCAAATTTCCACATTAAAACAAAATGATCTCACTGAACATGGTACTGTATCACATTAATCAATACAGTGTTCAAAAGGACTCATTTTTAGATCTGGGTTGCTGTGTGAACATTAAGTAAACACAACAAACTATAATTTGATGACTGAAATGGGATTCAAGACAAAACCCTAAATAGGTTCGGTATTTTTCATGAATTTGAACATAGCGTATACCTGATAACCATACACACACACATGCTCACAGACTCACATACACACTCATCCGTCGTCCACCCTTTAGTCCAGCTATTCAGCATTATAACTTGGCTGTTTTTGTAACAAAACAAGGCCTAATCCTAAATTCAGGGAGCTGTGAATGTGCCTCAACAAATGGCAGACAAATGAGAAGGATTAGCAAGGGCCTGTGAAAGAGTGAAAGGTTTGCCATTGATCTACGGTGGTCCTGTTCTCTTTCAGGGCCACTCGGTCTGAAAACCCCACTGAGTAAGAGCATACAGGGCCACTCCAGAGCCCCCTAGGCCACCGAGAGACACACAACAGCCACAATTAGTCTCAGGAGCTGTAATGGCAATTCAATAAGCGCTTTAAAATTGTGCCTTAGTCCGTCTGCCACCCCCGAACCCCTCCCATCCCTCCCATTTTCGTCTACATACATAAGATTGGTATTATGAGTGGCGAGGGGCTCTTTTTTTCTTTCCCACCCACCACAGTTCTTTTCAGTCACTGTGAGAGAAAATGACCACACAGGGTTTCAAAGGTTCCAGAGGCTGTGGTTTGTTGTCGCTGAAGCAGCATGACTTGTGCCCCTGTAGATATTGGCTAAGGCCCTCAAAATGGGCTTCTATTATTACTTTTTTTCTGTCACTCAGCTACAAATGAATTTCAAAGCAGTCAATTGTAATCTTCTCTATAAACACTATTTTTATTGGGTCATGCGGAATACCTTCATCCAAGGAAAGTTGTCATGCATGTGCTGCTGTGAAGATGTGCTGTGCTCTGTGATGTTCTAAGTGGGCAGACGTTTCCAGCAAATTCAGATTGTGAAGAGGCCTTTGCAGGACCCTGAAGATGTGACACGCTGCACAGCCTACCAGGTGCTATCTGACAGACACTTAAGCAACAACACCATTGCATGACTCACTCTCTCAGACCTCTGCTTACACCGATCAGATCAAACACAGCCCAAACACCTGTGCTCAACACATCATGGCAGAGGAAGAGCTGAGGATGTCTTCTAGATGGCTGTCATTCCCATTCTCCTGGGCTCTCTTTTGGGACATTCCTCGTTGATTTTGCACAGTGTTTAGGTTTTCCCTACTGCTTCATGATCAAAGGCCAAAGCTTTTGATCAGGACTTCCAAAGGATCTCTCTTGTTTTGCTGGCGAGCCCACTGACAGGACAGTGGTGGAGCAATGATAATTACAGCTCCCATTTGGTGTCCCTGGAACTGGCACCAACAGGCAGTCGCACCCTCAGGCCAAGAAGAAAAGAGAGATTCTTGGACGGTTAAAAGAGGAGAGAGGAGAGGTAGAGGAGAAAAGATGGAGGACACCCTGAAAAAGAGGCGAGTCAATCGACAGAGCAGGCAGAAAATGGGATTGCTTTGTGGCGTGAATGTTTTAGTGTGTCTGTGCCATTGGAGGGTTGGATAACGATCATATGTTCAGGGACGCCTGCAAAACTGAAATGTACTGTATTTTGCACAGCTATCTAGTATCTTCTTACGACAAGAAAGCAAAAAAAGCTAATATATATATACATATACATTCTGTTGTAGCACAAAGACTGGAAACATGGGAAAACGGCAAGCTTGCAAAAACCGACCTATAAAAACGAGAATCGGCCTTTTAATGGTGGGCTATTTCTTCTTGGAGGCTCAGCTTGCTGATGGGCAACTGCACGGGTAAAACAAGCGAGGTGCGTTCTAATTTCTACCTTTGAACCGACACCGACTCGCTGTTTCCACCTGTTTCCAGTCTTTGTGCTAAGCTAATGTAGCTGGCTGCTGGTGGCAGCTTAATATTCAGCGTGCAGGCATGACAGTGGTATCGATCTTCTCACCTAACTCTGGGCAAGAAAGCGTTTTTTTTTTTTAAATGCCAAACTTTTCCTTTAAATGTCATGTGTATATTCTACAGTTTAAATAGAACAGCAACAAAAGGAACAATTACAAGTAGGCCAAGTCTTTACTTTTCAAAATGTAACAATCCCTCAAGGGTGCACAGCTGAAGACAAAGACATTTGCATGGCAACCGTACTGCCAGACCCCCCATACTGATATTTGTATGCTGCACCCAGACGTTTGGAGCTGAACTACAGTGTGACTTCACGCCATTCTGACCAGACATGTACCCCGTCACAGTAATCTCGCATTATGACAGGCTGAAAGGTTGGCCTTTATTCACCCCAAACAGCCACTATTCATCCCGACTCTCCTTTCTGTTCACTGAAAAGACCGAGTGGCCTCCTGTGCCACTGGAGGGCTCGTCTGTGTGTAAATGACCTTGATGCTCGGGTGCATAGTTCATAACCGCGGACCTTTCATCAGACACGGGGAGGTCCTCCACATCAACGCCTCTCCTGCTGCGAGTTTTGTCATGATTATGATGAGGAGGGGGATTATGTCGGGGAGCCCTGATGGAGATGTTAGCAACACTTAACAATCAGTGCCAAGCATGGGACGAGATTAAAATGCCTTTTTTGCACTTCATAATTTCGGAGACATGATTGTAAAAAGGGCTTGCTAGCATGAGGGAGTGAGCCATGACTCGTGATTTATCCACATTTTTTATTGAAGTTTACCAAACTCAGCATGGACCAAGGCACTCAAATGATTTTATTTTGCTGAAATGAATCTAAAGACTGTTTTATTCTGAGACTTTGGCCGTATATACACCCTACTATTACTGGCCTATAGCTGTCAGCTGTTTATAATAAGTGGATCACAAATGTACCGATATCCAGTAGTAATACCATACAAAATGAGCTGAATATGGACATTAATACGATTATTTTTTCCCTTCTTTTTTTTTAACAGTATGACTACAATCCAACACAAAAAGTCGACAATAACAATAAACATCAACTTCAAACAGTTAAAGAGTACAAAATGTTTTAAATATATTAAATGTTCTATTAGCAACAGCCTTGTTGTTGAGAAAATGTTAGCAAGACTTGACAGAGAGGCAGTATGTAATAACCATTTACTACTGTGTACAACATTAATGAAGTTGCTGCTATGTGACATCTGCTTCACCTATGGCTGCTATAATGCATTAAACGACTCAACACGTACATTATTTCACAACTGAACTAGGGACCAAAGATCAGAGACTAGATGAGACACAATGCATTTTTTCTGATACTGATTCGTAATCTATTAACTGTGGGCTGTTGAATTGTAGAAGCAGTTCGAAAGACGCATGCACAAACATACAAAGGTCATCTCGGAAAATCCAGCATATTATCCCAGTAGTTAGCTTAGTTTCTGTTGTGTTCTTGTCATATACACAGACATATACAGACAGAACAGTACATTTATCGATGTGTTTGTTTGTTTTCACTTGAGATTTTCATCTACTCTGGACAGTTCAGGTGCAGATCAGTGTCTCTTATCCAGTAGTGTCAGTACAGTATATATAGCAACAGTCGAGATGTTAGATTTGTAGCAGGGCCATAGCCAGGATTTTTAAAAATACTGAGGTCTTCCCCCAATTGTTCATTGATTATTTGGATTTTGCATGTTGTTTTTTTTTATTATACAAGCCCTCACCACTCCACATAATTCTGGTGGAGAAATACCAATTTTGTTATTCATTTATTTATTTTGGATGGCCTAAAAGTAGTCAGATTTAGCCTGACAACGATAGCAGAAATATTCAACTTTTACATTTCTCATGTAAAATGCCCAAAATCCACATCATTGCTATAAGTGAATTTAATGAAATGCACCAACGTACCATGCAAATGTACCTTATGTTAAGTGGTGTTTTACGTTTTGCAGTTTTTGTAAGACACCTAGAAATCACTCAATATGGGAATTTTTCATATGTGAAATGGTGTTCCAAATATTTCAAGGATGACAAATGTGTTTAACGTGATACATTGTAGAAAAATGTAATTGTAGAGTGTGACCCCAACCCCCGAAAAAAATACAGAAAACATCAGTGTCCTCATTGGTAGCTATGGCCCTGATTTGTAGCTATTTCAACGTTGCTTCTTTTGTGTTCTAATAGTGACACTAATAGGGAAAAAAATATAATTTTTTGATGGACGAGATGCTTCCGTTCTTATTTAGCTGAGCATCAAAATAGGCTAAATAACAAACACGTGAGCCATATTTAGTTTTTTCCATGCCTTGCTGTCCCTTTTCAGTCCTTTTGAAGCCTCTTAAAGTCACCCAAACACCACTTTACATGCAGTTCAGACACACAGACTGATACTGTAGCCAGACAGACGCCTGGACATAGCATACTTCTACTGTATATTTACTGTATTACTGAACATCATTAGAAAATGGAGAAAATAACTTAAAAGTACATATTATACTAACTCTACAAATGTTACAACCCTCAACAAATGTACATTTATGAGACAGGAGGAGCGAGTAATAAAAATAAAGATCGCCGTCACAGCTAGATCAACACTAGTGTGAGGAGGCAGGTGAGCCAGCCAGTTGCTGCTCAGAGTTCAGAATTGGACAGCTAGGAGGGGAGCATAGGCAGGAAGTGAGTGGATGGGTGTCTTCGTCGAGCCTTGTGACCTCGCCGTGGCTTCCCCCGCCCGTTCAGCGAAACAAACATCTGCCTGCCGCCGTGCTTCCAACGGAGGGAGGCGTACGTGTTGTAGCCGTTCTCCTCAATGCGCTCCTTGAACTTGCAGCTCGGGTTGTACTTTACCTGTGATCACGGGGAGACAGACGGGTTAAAAAGGTTATAACAGATGAGTGAATAGTTAATTCCTGCTGTGCTATACTAGGCCAGCTTCCATGTAGTGCATAAAGGTTAATGTCTGTTGTTGCAGTAATAGATTTACCAGGTGTTGATAGAGTTTTTACATCTAGCATTTAGCTGGTTTGTCTTTAGGAGGCCACAATGGAAGTTTTTAGTATAGGGTTGGTTCACTTAAATTGCAATGTACAGCATTTTGTGTGAAGCCCTGCAGATAGTTTTGGGGTTTTGAGGAATCCACCAATGAAGCTTATTTTCCATCAACCCAAAAAACTTTGTGTCAATTGCATTTGGTTTGTGCTGCTTAAAGCATTAAAAAATTAAAACCCAAAACCAACTTGTCTTTCCAGAAACAATGTTCTGGTTACTCGCAATAATCTACAGGCCCCACAGTTCAGTTTTCATTGGGACCGATTTCTAAAAGCTGCTCACTGACTGAAACAATGCGGTCTGTGAAATGTCCTCACGAAATGGGACATTGCTACTGGAGTGAAGCGTTGCTATTTTTTAAAGGTCATTCTTGAATGGTTTCCGATGCAGAAACAAAGCTGAAAACCCCAAAATACCTCACAATACCACAGAAGAAAAAAAATAAATGCAAAACGACTTTTTAATCAATCTTTAATGTTAAGTTCTGTCAAAATAAATGTATCTCTTTTCTGATCCCGTTTGTAATTCAAGTTACGAGTTTTGCCTAAAATGTGCTGATCTGTGAAGGTAATCCAACAGGCCACAGTCAGAATAGACACTTTTTCATGTGGTGGTTACCACTTTGTGTCAGTTAGTCAAAGAGTCTTGAAAGATATTGTAGTGACAGGAGATTCTGCCGCATTCCCTTTTCCAGATTGTCATCTTGCTGCCATAATGAGGCCCTGTCTGTGATAGTATCAGGATAGTATGAGCTTGGCGTGATTCACCTGCCTGTTGTGTTATTATGAGAGGTTTTAGGCCTTGGTCTTCAGATCTACTTATGTCTTATTTACTGTGTTAGCTTGTTGAAGGCACTTATCGCTGCTGCTGACTGATTGCTTGTGCCTGATTTCTCCCTTTCCAAGATGTAAATACATGAGCTAGACACCACACACCTCAGGTCTGATGTGAGGCTGATTTTAACAAAGAGAGGTGATTACTTTTGAAAGCTTGCTGTGTGAAACAACAATTGGCAGATGGCACGCGAAGACTTTTAAAAGAGCCCAGCTGGCTCTTTGTCATTGCTGGTTGGGTGACTTTTCTCTGCTATTTATTTTGACAGTGGAACAAGCACAACTCAAGCTGCAGGTATCATCAACCGTGGCACAGGTGTACAGCCATGATTGATTGTAACACTCTGACCTTTCTCTGGACTTTCCAGCATAAGATCCCCTTCACTTCAGCAGAATCAAACATGTTTGGGTAGGCACTCATTTGAGACCCCTATACATATATATGCCTCCCCTACCCTCACCCCCCTCCTCCCCTTTCCCAGCCCTCCCATCTTGACCTCGAGAAACAATGTTGCCAGGTTGTATACGCACCGATCCAAAGAGCGTGCCTTTCTTGGACATAGCTAAGTACAGCCCGGTGCTGACAGATTTGATGGCAACAACTCCCACACTGACAGATCGGATTTCCATCAGACCTGGAAAATAAAAGAGGGGACAAGAGTCTGGGTTAGAAACATCTAGCTTTGGGAGTTTCCCCATCAAAAGCCACTCTATCATTAGCGATTAGGATACCAGACAGCCATATGCTCTGGGGGGGAGAGAGCCCAAGACAAGAAAGAAAAAAAAACACACACATACACATGCACAATAGCCCAAGGGAGCTGCCTTTGTGGGAAGATCAGTCGAGCTCAGAGCATTTCGAACATCAGGTTAAGATTTGATATCAGAAAAGGCGGGAAATTCTTCTTCTTATTATCTCATGGAAGTTTAATTGAACACTTTACCTATGCACCGCAATCTCAGACTTCATCCTGATAAACATAACACTCGTAACACACTTCTGTAGCACACACATACAGAGTCTGAGCCTGCACAATGTCATTCTGCCTCGCTGCTTGTCTCCATTCGAGCCTCCTGACGCCAGATGTGACACTCCATCCTGATGATGACCAGTGTTGTTTACTGAGGGACACAAAACCCGTGTCTGCTGGCCACTTAAGCAGCCTCTCCAACTCACTTCATCCCGTGAAAAAGCTGGCACGCCTGTCGGCTAAATGTTTCCTCTGGGCACTGATTGCAAACAAGTCCCATGTGGCTCCCTCTTGATCTGGTTTTTGTCTCCATACAAAAATAAAGGCACACACCCATTGTCATGGCTACGACAGGAAGATGTTTTGGAGATGACCTGAGGGCTTACCGCAGGGTTCTGAATAGCAGCTAATTGCTGGAGGTGAAGCTCTCTTTGGGATGATATTTATAGATTTTCTGGGTTTATTCGCCCACTTACACCTTCAAAAGCGCCCTGATGTGGCCTGTTATCTGATCAGAGCACAGCATCTTCTTTTCACACCCCTGAAAACCAAGTCTGTGCAAAGAAAACATGTAATGTTGCTGCTTAAAGGCTAAGTACTGCAGAATATTTTTGAAAAAAGGGCTTGTTGGCTTTGGATAGATGCTATAAACATAGAAAAATGTCAAGCTGCTGAAGGACAGTGTGACCCAAAGCTGGTAGGAAATGAAGGAGTCATAAAAGCTGCAGTGGGCCACTGGCCAACAAACTGACCAACCCCCAGCTGCTTTGGTACAACCACAAGTGTTTTGCAGGGCAGCGACTGAGTTCCTGAGCAGTCTCGCTGGTTAAACCCAGAAAAATAAACGCTAACACCAGGGGTTTCGCAGGTGCTACTCCCTCTGCACTGCAGTTTTTTCTACCTGCTTATTCATGCAAATCCAGATTTTGTTTGGAAAGAACGGTAAAGCTGAACTTGGCGCAAAGGCCTGACTTAATGTGTTTTTGGATGTAATAATGAGTTATGTATTTGTTTTAGGACAGGCTTTCAAGGCTAGGTTCACATTTTGTCTATCTTAATACACAAGTCCTCCAAATTAAATAACAAACGTCACGTCATTCGTCCATGCCCTCTGGAACGTAACATAGAAGCATTTTCTGATCTTACGCCCCTGTTGGTAGACTGACATCATTGGTGTGTGCCTGCCAGAACCGTCTGTTCTCTGTTTTATGACGTGACAACAGTATAGTTTCAGATTTGGTTAGGTTTAGGCAGAAAAAATAGGGAAAGATCATGGTTTGGGTTCAACATAAGTACTTCACTAAGCTTAAGGGAGCTTCGTCTTCTTGGTTTCAATAATAAACACTTGGTTGTGGTTTGGGAACATTGTGGTCATTCTTAAAAAAACAAGGTTGACTGTCAGTTTCCCATGTTAAAGTCTGGTGTTCTCTTGACCCATTCATCAATGCAAACCTCCCTGCACGGATTTTTTCGCTCTATCAAGTCACCTGACTTCCTTATTTGCTACCGTCATAATTACTACAGCTGCTAGAGGTCTTTGTCACTTGAAAGTAAACAGATGTCGTTTCGGGGCTCATGCTGTTGTTCTTCTTGAGAAGACGGTCTCGAATACAAAACTCAGATGCCCTTATGTGTGTTGAAAGGGTTTTTGATTTGCTGAAATTGTACCTCTCGTCCATACTGGCCTTGAAGAGATCATTTTCGGACATAATTTGACGTAAAGAGATGAGGAACAAAATCAACAGTCCTGCAGTTTCTAATGAAGTTTTTCCCGACGGTGTTTCCGTGGATGGGCAGTAAGATCAATCAATCAATCAGAGTGTATTTGTACAGCCCAATATCACAAATTAGTTTCAGGGTTTTTTACTGACTGTACAGCAGACGACACCCTCTGTCCTTAGGCCCTCGCAGCTCACAAGGAAAAACGTACAAAAAAGAAACCCCACAATTAAACGGGGGGGAAAGAAAAAGCGGGAACTGAAAAAACTGTAAATTTGATCATTTGATTTTACTAACTCAGACTACTGAAGCCTGATATTAGTTTCAGTTCAACTTTAGAATACAATTTTATACTGAACGAGAGATTTTGTTCCCCATCACATTGTAATCGCGTTACGAAAGGATCTATTTACCGCAAGCACGGATAGGAACAATAATTACAGCGACCAAAAACTATTTCAATATACATGTGGGCATGTGAGTATTCAAAACAGACTTGAAAATGTGAACCTATCCTTTAAAACATTGTGTCAACCTATATTGTACAGATGAGAGAAACATAAAATGCACATATTAGAACAGCGAACAAAGGTGCAACTAGCCGCTCTTCTACAGGACGACTGCTAATATCATCAGATTAATGTTTCTGGTTTCAAAGAGCACATCTGAAGGCCTCCAAAAACTTAAAAACACACATCTGCTGCTCCCATCACTCTAAACACGCAATCTCCAAACCTCTTTTTCAGCTCTGAACATCCCCAGTCGTGCTTACCAAGTGAGGTCATCTACTTAAGGCACAGACACATGAGTACAAAGAGTTAAAAAAAAAAAAAAAAAGGAAGAAAGAAAAAGACGAGGAAGGTAAACAAACACAGGCTCCTGTTGAGTGTCTTTCTTCAGGATTGTGTAAATGTGGCCCGCTCGCCACAGCTGCAGGAAAAGGAGGGAATGCCTCAATCGAGTCCACCCAGGTACCAGCCCAGCTGCACCCCCATCATTCCTGCATTGCCTCTGATCCTCCGAGGAAACATTAACACTTTGATGGCAGCTTCCTCTTTACGAGCTGTGTTTACAAACACCGGGTGTGCTACGGTGGCACCTGGAGCGTGCAAGAGACTCATAAGCAATTAGCTGGGGCCCGACTGGTGATTGGAGCACTGCAAGGATTTATGGGGGATTAGTCCAGGCCAATGAAAACCGCTGGTGCCTGAAAGTGGTGCCAGCAGTAATTGCCATTATTTGCTGGTTTGAGTTCCAGGCACAGTGGGTGTGTTGGAGGGATGTTTGTCACATCAGAGACATTGCAAAGAGTTGTCCGTGAATAGTAAAACAAAAACAACAAAAAAAATCAGGTTTTAAAAGTTTGAAATTAGACAAAAAAAAATAAAAACAAGAAAAACAGCCTTAAATAATTCAAACGTTCAAAATGTGAGGTGTTCTACCGGCTAACATCTGTAGCGATAGGTACGTTTGTGTTAGCAGTCATTTTGGGACGCACTTCAACACAACGTGTCTATAGCACATAAAATATTGTCCTAGGTACCCTACGTGTCATTTCATTCATACATGCCGGTGTAGAAGCCGGCAGACACAAAAGATCGGAGGACATGAAATGGGGATTTCACATTGTCTAAAGGAATCACTTGGGCTCTGGACGCTTGACCACACATCTATAAAGACCAGTTAGATCCATATAACTCACAGTCCTCCCTTTGAAAAGTCACTCCATTGTGTTCAAAGCCTGAGAAATCAGAGTGAGGTATTTCAAGCTATTAGAGGGTTTTCCTAACTGCTGAAATCCAAAGGTCACTTTACTGGAAGGAAACGCTGTATGCTGAGTTCAGCCTCCGGACTTGAAGAAATGTGTTGTAATAATAATACAGTTTTCTCAGTTTTCTAAACTTTTTTGATCGAAAGCGATACATTTATTCTAAAAGTATTTCTTTTAAAGCCGTCCAGAGTCCTAAAATCAATTTGTTGTGAGTTGTTAGCCTCCTGCAAACCTCCAACATTTTTAAGTGCAGAGTTGGGGTAATCCTCTCTTTAATAAACACTGTTTTGTAACATATGGTCTGGTAGAAATTGGCAGGCATATCTAGTTTGCACTAATAACATTATCCTTATTGCAGTGTAAGAGTTGACTATGTGTAGAGACAATTCAAAATATTTCTGAAATGGTGAAAAAATGTTCATTCAGGAACTGTTTTCAAATCTTTTGAACAATATCACAATTAGAAAGAAGAGAGACGAACAATGGAGACAAATTCATTCTTTGTTCCTGAGCTGCATTGGAAACTGAAGGTCACTCCTGCTCCGTGTTCTGCTGAGCAAGTATCAACTGATGGCCCTATTGAGCTCATGAAAAAGGTACTTTTGGCTTCCCACTTGCAATTGGCAAGATCTCTTAACCTTTGACATGTTTTGGCTGGGACTGTCAATAAGCTCAAGCTGCCATTACAAGCAAATCCTGCACTATACGTGTCTAGTCAACTGTGGACTTGCCATTTATTTCTCCTCTATGGGATTTTTAAAAGCATAGAAAAAGTCTTTTACCCAGTCTTTTTTTTACTCTTTCTTTTCTTTCCGTCCCCCATTTTTTGGACGTTAGCCCAACGTCAGATCATTCAAGCCTTTTCTGACTTTGAAAAAAAGACAGAAAGGAAAGAGAGAGACACTCTCACGGGGTTCCCTTTTGTCAGACTCATGGTATGGGGGAGGAGGAGGGAGCGAGTACAGGGTGAAGGTGCTGGTTATAAGATGGGGGTTTGGGCGGTGGGGGCAGGCGCTTCCAATGGCTGCTCCCCCGAATAAGTCTTTGTTACTCACCTGAGAGGTGAAGAGCTAGACAAGATCTTATTAATGACCAAGCGTTTTGAATGGGGCTCTACAAAGTGTGGCAAAATGGTTCCTTTCATCACAAATTTAAAGCAGAAAAGAGTGAAAGACTGAGCAAAGAGAGAGTGAGAAAGGGAGATTTTTCTGCTCCTTTCCTCCTGTCTTCTTTTTGTTCCTTTTCCCAGGTCTTTAATTTCTTGGGTTGCCCCCTTGAGCAGCCCTCCATGGCTCAGTGCTCGACCAGAGCAGAGCCTGGGAATCTTGGAGTTCCCGCTGTGCTCCTGCTCTTGATTGACATACCTTTTCAATTATTTCACAGTTTGCTTGCTTTTTAAACGAAGAGGGCCCTGTTGTTTTTTTCCTTCTGCCCTCCTTTTCAAAACACAAGCTTTTCATGTCGGGTCTGGGCTGCCGGGCCTAATGGCTGTGACCAGCACCTTTGATCTGCCATGACCCCCTCGAAGGGTCTGGTACTGGACGAAGCAGCCGCCTGTGTGTATCAGCACAGACAAAGGCTGCATCACTCACTATTGCTTTAAACACCTTGAGAGATTACCATGAGAACAGGCGCTCTGGTGGAGGCCATCACAGGTGGTGTGATATGGAAACTTGGACGTTAACCCTTGAATGTACAGTGAAAATCCCAACAAATCACTAGCAAAGACTCGTGGAGAAGGATGGTTTTTTGTTTTTTTTCCAGATGGAAATGTGTAACCTAGACACAATTTATGTTCCCACCAAAAAACAGTTACATTCCCGTGTATTTTGATTATTTTTCGAAGAAACCACTGAGTTGTACATGCAAAAAATAAATAAAATAGAATATACTCTCACTAATGCCTTTGCGGGTGACGTTGTTGGAACATTGATATATAGTGAACGCGAGCTAACCTGTCATTCATTTGATATGCTTTTAAATGCAGAGTACAGTTTAGTAAATCAGTCAACATGTCGCTTTGAGTGTTGCTTGCACTGATGCAGAATTTCTGATACATCACTGTCCCTCCACTAAAGACCTCCATCATAGAAGCCCTCCGTCTTTCCTTCCTCGTCCCACTAAAGTCCTCAGTTTGTGGGAATAGCGCTTAATTGATCATTCAACCCCTGTTCAATGTTGAAATATTTGGGGTTGCATCCAACTATTTCTGCAACTTTCTGAAACAGACAATCACACCCAATGTACGCAGCGATTGGCCAGGTGTGTGGAGGTGTGAAAGTATAGGCGTGCACTTCTCTCTTAGAGCGTGTTCACACTAACTCGGTTCAATTCAAAATCCTTTTCTCTTTGCTTCAGCTCGCTGTCTCCACCGAACCCGCAAAAAACTGATCTTTTCAGCTCTCCAGAGGGGATGAGTCTCAAAACACCGGCTTGGTGTGTCAGTGTTTACAGGGAACACTGAGGTGTTGCAAAGCGATTACATAAACTGCGATTACGATGGTTGTGGGTAGTGTGACAGCAAAATTTGGAAGACCTTTAACCGCCTCTAACTCTCTCTGCGATCAATCATTTGCCTATATAGCCGAAAAAAAAACAGCACAGCTGTCATCGTTCACCTGCATTTATGTTGAATTTGTCAGAAGACGTTGCAATCATTTATTAACTAAAAAGAGGACAAAGAGATTTAGCTCTTCTATAGTGCAGATGTTGAGGTCTCCTTGTTCATTCTACACACAACTACTTTCATCACTTTTCGTGTGTACAGCTGAGTGTAACACAATGACTGCCTACAAGGATGCACTGTTATTCCCTTCAGAACCATTCATTGTTCCAAAACACAAAAGCCTCAATAAGAATTGACATGTTAAGCCGCCCACACATGATCAGCGGTAAAACCACTCTGCGATGGCTGTGCCGTTGTTTGTTTTTTTGTGGGAAGAGTGGAATTCCCACGAATTACAAACTGGCCAAGTATATGTAGCCGGTTCCGATGAATTGCTTCTCTCCGATTGGAGGGCTGGACCACTGCAATCAGGATCATTTGGATGTCAAGTGGGATGGGCATAGAGATCTGAGAACCAATTTCACTCAGTGTACCAAACAACCAATCTAGCATATATCAAAAGACACTAAAAAATGGTTAAACACATGGGAGAGTGCCAGCGCCAACCTAGTTAATTTAGCTTACTGAGGCTTCAGTGTACACAACACAGCCATGATATTAACATTCATTTAGACTATGTATACACAGTGGCAGAAACCAGAAATGTCAGTAGTCATGTACCTTTTCTGAAATATTCTGGCATTAAAAAAATATTTGTTTCACTTGCAATGAAAAGAAAAATTTGACGCTGTCCATTCATTTAATAGTCCATAAAGCATAATCGTGACATTGATTTAGGGCAGAGGGCCTTGTTTACGCCATGGCAACATAATGTTGAGCAACAAAAGATCTGTCATTATGGCCTTGAGCATGCGGTGACTCATCAAATGAAAGTAAATAGGTGTGTCAGCTCAATAATTACTGATCCTGTGGCTCTGAGGGCATGCAGGGAGCATGATCAGAGCTCTGCTTTCATTTTCAAACAGCGGAGGAAGAAGTATTCAGAGCCTTTACTTAAAGAAAAGTACTAATACCACACTGTGAAAGTCAAAGTTCTGCATTTAAAACCTTACATAAATGCAAGTATGTAAGTATTATCAGCAAAACGCCTACTTGTGAAAAGCAAAAGAAGTAATAGTGCAGTAAAGTACAATTTTATATGATGTTTGGATTAATATTACTGCAGCATTATGTTGCATTTGAGTGCTGTAGATGTTTAAGTTTGTGATCATTTTAACTCCTTTATATACTGTTGGGTACTTAAATCTACAGCAATGCATCATATTATATAAAATCATCATACACTTGCGGCGTCGCTGTCCTTTGAGAACCACATCTCTTAAAAATGATCTCATTGCAGTGAGTGGCCAATATGAAAGCTGATCTTCAATTTGAAGTGGATTATGACAGTGCTGCGGAGACGGAGTGATAATTTACAGGAAACAAGTGGGCCGGACTGCAATAAGTCAATATTATTGTGTTTTTCAACTGTCTTACAAAGACGATGTAAAATGTAAAACGTTACGCAGCTCTGTCATGTTTATTATAAGGTGAACTCAGACAGTTCAATACTAGTATTCATAGTGAAAGTTGACCCACAGCAACCTTCCTTTATGTTCAGGTGTTTAGTGACTGGGCCTGTAGCACCACTTGGTATATGGACGGTCCTTTCGCAACTTTAGCTAAATGCCTTTCTCACATCCTTTAGGACAGGTCAGAGAGGCCCAGACGGGAACAGCACTGATCAGCCCCACACAGCCTCGAGATTAGTCGAAACCAGAGGATGGAGTTGAAGCACGTCACAGAAATGCACAACACATATTCACAGCGCAGCCAAACTGAGTCCGAGGAGTAAACACGACCCTCTCCGTGAACCAACACTTTAGTGGATGACGGAGAGTTTATCCCAGTAAAGTATACTTTATCAACCAAATATTTGACTCCTGGGACAAATCCACCCCGCACAGCCCTTGATTAGCCGATGGTGTGGAATTCCCTAAATGGCTATTTCCAAGGCTGAGGGTGGACGGTATGAGTTTAACCGGCTGTTGGTGGTATATTCTGAGTGTGGTCTAATGCAAATCTCTGTAACTAATAAATATATGGGAAAAAATCCAATCCAAGGGGTTTTAAAGAGAATCTTTAAAGAAGTAAAGTATATTATATTTTCTTCTCCAGTTGCATAATATTATGCTCACTCCCGCAGCTGCGTGCTCAGACCAGCATGCACTGAGCACACCAGGTTGCGTTTCTTGCTGCTGCAGCCACGTCAGTGTAAAGAACATCTCTAACTCGGTGGTCAGCTGTTTGCTTTTTATGCACACTTGTATTTCAAAACGTCAAACAGTAATGTTGAACATAGACTTGGACCGTGTGTTGAATAGTCATTTTGCTTGAGAAGTTTCCCAACTGAGTTAAATAACCCAGGAGTGTCTAAATGGCAGCCAAGATTAAAAGCTGGTAGAATTCTCTAAAAGCTTAGGAAAGGAGCTTCGATGCGTCCTTTCTCATCCCCTTTACCATAGAGTACACGTCCTTTGCCAAAGTAAAGGAGATAATGTTCCACAATTCCTTGCGGCAGCAACTTTTAAAGCGACACATGTAAATAACATCTGCTGTTGCATAATTGCGTAGCAAGTGCAGCAACACTGCGGTTGGCTTCTCCTAAGTCCTTGAACTCATGACGTTTTCCATCGAGGTCAAAGAAAAGTGGTTAGGAAAAGACATGAGACGTAATTCTTTTTGACTGTTTGACTGCAGTCGTGGTGTTTTGGGTGGTGCACTGCAACACAATGGACTGGACTGTTCTAAAGGCAGAAGTTTCTGAGCATGGAGCCTTTTTGGCCACATCCCTATGAGCGATGTCAGAGCAGGTGTTTTACATCTGCTTTTAAAGGCTAAAGTACCTGCTTTGACATGACTGATTGGAGTGCCACAATGATTTTCTGCTCTCTATATAAATAACATTATAAATGAGGTCTTATTTTATTCAAATTACTATTTGTGCTCAGCCTCTGGAAGGCAGGCCAAGGATCCACATTTTTATGTACTTCGCACATTGCAGGTTTACTGTCCAATTTAAATGTTTTCTTAAAGTCGGGGGAATTGAGTGCTCTTGATTCTGAGGTGGTACTCCGAAAAAGGTTAGACGACCATACTTCGGTTAGGAGTTCAGGATTTCCGCGGTTGAGTTACGATCCATGATGTTTCATACACATAGAGATGAAATGATGACATTTATTTGTCTTTGAATAAGTGTGATCAGCCTCAAAATACATTATGATGCAATGCCTCTATTGATTTAATAGACCGA
>CALSCE010010686.1:16312501-16334571 GCA_943593645.1 Bovichtus variegatus | reverse complement strand
TGTGTGTGTCACGTGCATTTGTATGTGTGTTTGTGAGTGGCCCTCTGTTGCAGAGCAGAGCAGCTGTCGGTCTACAGGCAGCACCTCCCTCCCTTCCTACAAACTGTACCTGTCTTTCTCTCCTTTCTCCTGTCTCCCATCTGCCAGCTTGCCTTTCACTGCCCGTCTGTCCCTCACTTCTCCTCTGTCCTACCTCTTTGGTCTCTCTGTCTCAGTCTGGTTCTCTCCCTCCCTGGGTCACCCCTCCGCCCCCTCCCTACCGGCCTGTCTGCAGCGGGTCTCCGGACATGCATCATACCTATTAACTCTCACAGGACTGGGATGATTTATTCATCCCTTACCAACAGCAATGAGATATGTCTGCACCAAGCTGAACTTGTCTGGACTGATCACGCGCACAAAAACACAGAAAACACTCGGCACGCAGTTGCAAACCTCCGGTTTGTGTCACTTTGTTGTTGTTTTTTGGTAATATAAGTGAGATTAAAACGATAAAAAAGAAAAAGAAAAACCAGAAAAACACTCCAAGATACTCTCCAGCCCTCACTCTCATCACACACCACATGTTAGTCAAAGCAACACATTTAAGCCAACATACCAAGTAGTTCAGCTCCTCAAATGAGCTCAGACTGTGTGGAACAGTGTTTCTTTCGCCTACTTTAGCTCTGAATTCATGGACAGTTAGGAATCCTTCAACTCGACTCAAGTTTAATCAAACAAAATGTATAAAGCAAAGGAAATAAGAACCAGAATCATTTCTGCACCTTTCTTTTGTCACACAGATCTAAACATGCTGTCAGTCTCTAAATCACTCTGTATACACGGTGTGCATGTGTGCTTCCATTTAAATATGACTCTTGTACAATGTCTATACTTTGAGGAAGTAGGACACAGGAAACACTGGTCTGCATGTGTTGTGTATTTTTGTGAGTAGATTCCCTTGCATGTGGCCCGTCCCATCAAAGAAACAAGGACGATGGATATAAAGGACAGGAAGAAAGGAGAGAAAAGACTGACAGAGGGCTGGTCTTCCCTGCCCACATATCACTTGCTGTTCCCACATTCCATTAAAATCTCTGGAGGGATGAGAGTCACGATGAAACTGATAAGGTTATTTTTCTCCTGTATTTTTAATCTCAGTCCATATTCCATGCCTTTTGTTCAACAATGTTTATTTTATTTTATGATTTGCTCTTAACTGGCATGTACGAATGATTCCAGAAAATGTATGGCATTGACCAATCCTTTATGCAGGTCGCTGTCGGAGTGAACGTCCTTCATTATACCACCTGACAGTGTAGCATCACCTGCTGTATAATATCGTCTCATCCATCTCGTCCCCTTGACCAAAGTCGTGGACCGCTCGTCTTTAACTTCACGTCAAACCGTTCCCTCTTTATTTATGCTCTTCTTGCAGCTCTGCAGCAACCTCTTCTCTTATTGAATGAACAACTGTCATCCGTGGAGAAATACCTTAGCACAAATTACTAAAGGAAATCTGGAAACAATTTGAAGTGCACTCTCTCAAAGTTGTGTACAGGCTGGTCTTCAGCCAGTTTCCCCTGCCTGCCAGACTGAGCCACTGAGGGAGGTGTAAAGCAGAGACAATCTTCTTCTCTACAAGCTGGAGCCCAGTTTTTTTGAGCCTGTGAACAAGCCACATGGTGGTGAGCTGCTGAAAGCTGACTCCCGCACTCCCTCGGCCCCAGCCCCGGCCGCAAGGGGTGACATTCTCTCACACACAATCCAGAGGCCGGTCCTCTTTCAGGACTCACACTCGGCCCTGTTACCCCCACCCTTTCATACAGTGCGGCTGGGAGAAGTACTCCAGGGATTAGCCTAGCCAGGTCTTTCAAAGGCCATTAGAGCAAATTACAGGTATCCTGTTACCAGTGCGCTGGGACAGGCCAGGTGAGGGGCGCAGAGGCCAGGCGGGAGAGCAGGGGTCAGCTTGGGACAAAAAGACAAGGCCACCCTGGGCCCCACTCTATCGGAGTGTCTCCCTGGCTCCACAAACTGGTAGGCCTGCATCTATGAATGGCTCACTTGATGGGACCTCAGAGACATTGTCTCACCACCGTAACTTTAGCCTTTTTTTCTTAGTACCCCTCCACCCACCCCCACAACTTGCTCTCCCCACCCTGTTTTTCTCGTGTTTCGATTTATGCGGGCATGGCTTTGCCCAGATAACTGATCACACAAAACGAGTATAAAACATCATAGTCGTTATGATCTAAATGCTGCAAAGACTCAGTCATATCCTGGCTACACTGTCAGCGTGCGCCACACAGAAAGCCCAGCCTTGAGCCAGAGATTTCATTTGAATTTAAATTAACTCTTTCTGCTTCAAACCTAAATTTTAATTGTAAACACAACCACACAACTATTGATGTGTGTTCTGTCAATGTATCAGTATGCTTCAGGCATCATGAGACTGATTCTGTTGATAACGTTGTGGAGATGGCCACTGGGAGTTCCGCATCCTGCCATTTTCTTTTCTCTAGACTACTCGCCCGCACACACATGCCTCTTGGCCACTTGTACCGGCCACGCTCACACAAATACACACACACACACACATGCCTCACCCTATCCAGCCGGTGGATGACAATCTAGTGGAGGAGTTGCGGAAGTGTTTCATTAGCCAATTACCGCTGGTAGATAAAGCCCACGTTCCCACAGTCCGCAAGGCCGGGGGTCAAATGTGACCAATTACCCTCCATCCCCTCGCAGGACAGATTAGTCTGATTTATCCCCAGACAGACTGACCCAGTACTCCAGAATCACCACCCACATCTGGATATTCTGTATCTGTGTGTGTGTGTGGACAGACAGCTGTGTGTTCACTGTTCAAAAACGCTGCTTAGAAAGTCCATGAAACTGCAAGCATACTAACAGCACTAAATGTTAGTACAAAGACAAGAGTTTGGTGAAAAAACAATGACAAAGCTCAAGTCAAAGACTTTGGCTGCACTGGGATCTCTTCAACCACACACACACTCCCTCATCAAAGAGTGATTAGTGTATCTGCGTGGCCTGTCAGCATGCACTCCATGGTAGTTATATCACTGAACACTAACTTCCTTGGACATGCTAAGCTGTGATTGTATGTAATGGAACATCAGTCAGTTCATTAGGGACCTCCGGGATGCCGAATCAGAGGGAAAAAAGCCTCCGCTGATCAGACCCCAAATTTATTTTTGGTGGGGGCAAGCCAGCCAGAAAAGGTAACACTAGAGGACAACCTGAAGGAGTGGGCAAGTGGTGGGGTGGAGGGCTGGTGCAGCGAAGCTGAGGGATAGCAGAGGTGAAAAAGGTTAACGAAGCCCACTTTGTACTCGTCTTTGTCTATGAGGTACTGAGGGGCCGCAATCTTACCGACCACGAGGCATTTTCTTTAATCAAGGAGGGCAAAGTGCCTCCAAATCATGCATCACATCCGTAACAAGTAAATAGTAAGCTCTCAAAGGCTTCACAGATAGTTACGAACAGATTTGCCTGCCGAGAGCTTCGTGACTCACGGCTTCTGCAGTTTCCTGCACTTTGGTACCCTGTGAGGACTGGCTTGGATGGCGGGATCCACATTAGATTGAGGTCATTCTCCTGTGCCACAAAATTGCAGTAAGCTGGCGTGTTGCATCTGTGGCTGGTTTGGTTGGCTGTCCAGACAAGACTCAGCCACCCTGAGTGGAAACATAATCAGGACCAAACAAAGGCCTTGTTTACAGTTTCCTACATTCATCTTCCCTGGTAGTTGTTGAAGAGCATCTGCATCTGAGCAAAACCAGCTTTCCCTGTCAGTTTTACCCACAGCAAGTCTGTGCCTACATTGGAAAATGGTGTTTTATTTTTTGATTAGATTAGAGAAAGCCAAGTGAGCCACTTATTTTACCTCCTCCACAGCAAAATGAATTATTTTTGAAGGTGACGATTGTGCATGCTGTCTAGCTGAATTTGTCTAAATAATTATGATTTCCCGGCTTGTAAAAAATAGGATCCACTTCAATCTCCAGGTCGTATTCACGGCTGGGAAACTTTTCTCTATTTTTCTGAAAGTAGATACCGAAACTCAAAAAAACACAGACGACTAAAGTTGTCTCTTAAAGGTATTTAAACCCGTATTTAATGGCTATTATAAAATACTGGCAATGCAAATCTTTTCTAAAGGGACACCCCATCCATTGTGCACATTAAGCTAATTTCGCTCTTCACGAGCAGTACTAGGCTACTTAGCCTGTGAAAACAGTTGTTAAATGTCTCCTGTTGTAGGAGATTCCCAAACTTTGAAAAAAATTCCCCAGATGATGTCATATCTTGGGTTTGAGACCTACATTTTTTTTTTTTTTTGTTTACAGAAAGTGTGCATACCTCCCTGTATGTTTTCTTATTGCTCTGAGGACTCTGTGTATCACTTGAGCTCTTTTATGTTTCATGGAAGCCATCAAACAAACTAACAGAAAAACATTTTTTTGCTAGTAGTATGCTATATTCAACAGCAGTCTGAAAAACCACCAAATCCGAGTTAGTTTGGAGAATACTGCCAACTATAAGTGCGTGCATGGGTGGCTCAGGTGTGCAGCGTGGTTCCAGTGGGTGAGCTCCAGGACACAGAATATTCTCTGTGGCCTGAGCCTGCCCGATATTTACATTATTAAAATGAGACGGCATACAAGGAGGTGACAGAAGGCACAAGAGTGAAATCAGGGCCCTGTCAGAGCTGTCACTTGCTCCACTGGCCAAAGGGCTCTGACCCCAATCCTATCCACTGCAGGGGAGGAAAAGGGGGAAATGGAGACAGCAGGAGAGAGAGATGGAGGGCGATGGGTATAAAGGGGCAGACAGATACAAAGAAAGAATCAAGGGGATGGTAGTGAAAGATGTGTGCATAGAAATAAATATATGAAGAGAAATGGGCACAGAGAGGTGGGCAGTAAATGCACGTCAAACCAGCTTCTACCGGTACAAAGATGAAATGAAAACCTGGTGTTTCACATGCATTTGAATATTTTCTCTGCCTGCTCAGTTATGGAGCAGAAAACATTAATGTCGCCGCAATCTTTTCCTCCTGAGTCACAAAAAAAGAAATGGATGTAAATGTCTGTGGCCTGATGTATGGCGAGGACTGTACTGTCCTGCTTCAGCTGTATATCACTGCAGTGTTCTGTGCCACCCTCTGTGTTCTAATGAGGACCATGGTCTTCCAGACGGTAAAAAAAACACCCGTGTGCACTCAAGCTTGCACATGTCAGCGTGTGCGCGAACACACAGACACACACGCATGCGTCTGAATTGAGCGCAAGGTAAGGTCTGGTTTATATTAGCCATTAGGGAGAGGAAACACATCTTTTTCAGTTTAGGGTCCACTTCATGCTCCTGCAATGGCACAAGTATAAACACAGGCACATGCTTTCTAAAATGTACACACACATTCAGAGAACCCTGACACGATACTCACATCCTGCTCGTGTTCGTTTAGCGAAACGGCCTTAGAGATAAAAAGCAGGTACGGGTGGATGTGTGTAATGCAGTTCTGAGAAGACGCTGTAGGGTCTCAGCCTGTTGGTATGCACAGACCTGCGTCTGCGTCGCTGTTTTTAGCCTTACACATTTGCATTAATTATCCTACTTTCGGTAAAGGCCTTTGCAACACGGTTGTTCAGTCCAGACAGACAGGGACTTGTCTGCTTTGATCTTCAAGGCACAGCAGCTTTAACGCAGAGGTTGTTAACCTAATAGAACAAAAAACTCACAGATTATCTGTTTGCTTTCGTAAAATTGTCAAATAAATCCAAGACAAACCAAAATATAGCTGTCGTGTGATTTTTCAATGGAAAATGTTCAGTTTAAGGTACAACTTGGGATGGGTGGACCCTATTCCCACCCACGTGTCAGCCCATATAGTCTGCATTTCTACATTGTCATCCATGTATTAGAATGTGCATGTTTATTTCTTCAAATATGCACTCTATACTTTATGGACCTTATTGCTATATGATCATCATACTTTAAACTGCAGATTCTTAGCGCTTATATTCTGCTTTCATCTGTTTAAAAAACACACAGTTATTCATCACTTGAACACTTGAACTACTCAGTATTTCTTCAGTATAATTTCCATATTCATGGCCTCATACAATATCTCAAAGACTATTGGATGGATTCTCATTAAAGTTTGTGCAGATATGCCTGGTCCCCAGAGGATAAATCCTACTGACGTTGGTGATCCCCCGACTTTTCCTCAAGTGTTTTTCTCCTAGTGCCATTTTTGTTTTTGAGTGTAATGTCTTGACAACTATTTGATGGATTGCCTTTGTTGATTTGACTTTTCATGTAGTGCCATCAGCAGGTCAAAGTTTTCACTTATTCTGTGAAATGTCTCACCTCTTCTACTTGATGGACAGTACAGAAATTCATGGTCCCCAGAGGATACATCTTAATAACTTTGGTGATCCCCTAATCCACAAAATTGGAACTCGCACAGAAATACATGATGTCTGCATTATTAGAACCATTGGATCATCGCAGGCTTTCCGGTGCTCAGTGTCTAATTTGCTCCACAGTTAACTGTGAAGAGTTTAATATACTAATTATGTAATTTTCAGTTATGATCCTCGGTGTGATGCGGCACCATTTCTCCACAGAAGTGTCATGATTAAACATATTTCCGGTCCATTACACATTTCCAGGTGCTGTAAACTAGATTTTTATGATTTGATTGCCTGACAGCAAGTCAATATTTAGCTACACAGATTGAATGGCAGGTTGCGTTTGCTCTAGTTTGCGTGTGTAAGTTGTTTGTGGCTGAGAGTAAAGTCTACTGAAATTCACGGAGCTCCCATGTCTTCCTGTTGCTTAAAGGGTGGAGAGCCCCAGATTTGCCTGAATGTCACCTATGAGAAAGAAGCGCCTGATTTTACTGCTTCTTATTGCTTCCTTTATGATCTAGACCAAATCTTACAGGGAGGGATATCTGTCTTCAGGGCAACAGGTGCATTACATTCCTGCTATTATTGCTTCCTCGTCCCGGGCTCCTTGTGATTTTAGGTTAAATTTGAACACCTTTAAACTCCTGTAGCTTTAGCTAGTCAGCCGTAACTGTATTTAGTGATGCCAAGTTGTTTTTCCCCCCTGTCTACCAGAGGTTCTCTTTCGGCTTCTTTATTCCTGGGCCAGTGGTTTAAAGCCTTCCAAGACATGATGTCTGGCGCAGGGAGGTGAGAGGCTTTATTGGAAGGGTCAAAACAAAACCATTAATCTGTCTTGGTCTATCTAAGGTTGAGGCAAGACCTGTCTCCCCTGACTCAATGGGCTGATTACTTCAGTGCATGTGTGTGTGTGTGTGTGTGTGTGTGTGTGCGTGTCTGTGTGTGTGTGTAGGGTCCGACATGCGAGTAGCAGCTGCTCCTTGGTGAGAATTTCCTTTTAGCAAAAGATTTCAAACATTGTGGTGATTCATGAGCAAGACATGCTGGCTGACTGTTCCCACCTGATCTAATTAATACTCATTTTACACTTTTTACAAAAAGAAAAGCACACACAGTAATAACAGCGATAATGTGTTGTCATTGAGGAAAAGGCCAAACTCTTTATTCTGATTTTAATAACATACTGCCTGGCTGTGACCATGTCCAATATTGCGTTCCAATGTTGTAATTAATTGTGGCTCATTACAATGATGTATAAACACCTAAATCATTGAGGGAGTAGTTTTTGGATGGCAGCAGATGGTCTGCTTTTGGGAAAAACTATCCCACGAAAAACCCTATTTCTTACTTCAAGTGTTTAGAAATGGATATACTTGAACCTTGTATTCAGTGTCATTCTCTGTTTTTAAGAAGCTTTTCAAGACATCAGTGCAAACACCTTTTATCAATGACTTTAGGATCCAAGTAGCTGGTTACTGGCACTGTGAAGTCTTCTCTTTTGTGTTCCCTTCACACCCACAGGATGTCCAGAGCTGTGGGATGCTATAAAGGCATCGGCTGCTGGAGCCAAAGTCAGACTCTATAAACCTGCTGATGAACCCAGTAAATCCGAGAGAGGAGCCGGAGCCAGACTGCTAAAGGTTGTTAGCTACTAATTGCTACATTTCTAGAGCCCATTCATAATATCAAACCCTGGTGGCAGAAACCAGGGATCCTCGGCTAATTAGGGTGACACTGACACTCTTGTCCTGCAACGTTCCCAGGACAGTGATAGTGTGTGTTTGTGCGTGCGTGCTTGTGTGTGTGTGTGTGTTGGAGAGAGATTCAACATGCGTGTTTAACATGCATGCGTGTGCAAGTGATGTTTTATTTAGCTTTCAGCCTCTTGATACAAGGAACAGCTGGCAAAGGGGTCGATTTTTATTTGTCTCCCACAGGCTTAGGCCATGCACTGTCCTTATTGAAGGGATAATAAATGCATGATTCGTGGGATTTTACCCTCCTGTTGGCATCCAAAATGTCCACGAATCCCCTCTCAGTTGAGACGAGGCAGAGGAAACCTTACATAATGCCTAATGAGCAACGGGAAACGCTCCAGCACTCCTCTAGCCTTTAATTTCCACCTCAATACTGAGCCGAGCACGCCCCAGCCCTTCTCCTAGCCTCATTAACATGTGTATTCTCCCGATTCAAAACACCAAAGCACTTCCTACAGCCAGGTGCTTCCCTCTTTAGCCAATCCAGCCCCGGTGTTGTTGATCCAGTCACTCGTCCCCGTGTGAGCTCTACCAGAATTAATGGTGAGTCATGGTAGGGATGTAGAATGACAGAATAAACTTCTTACAAACTTTAAAATGGCAGACGGCGCGGAACAGACATTTTGTTATGTCTGTCGCTTTGGCATCTGTATGCCATTGTCCCTAAATTGCAGCCTAGAAACCGCATGAGGTGATGATGGAGAATAGTGGTGTTTTTGAGGTCTGACGTTATGTTCATTTAGAAATAATTGGGCTTCGTATGCAGATAGTATATCCGATTAAAATAATCTTAACTGTCTTTGTTATTTGTATATTACTATGGTGACTCACCAATTCTTTATTAGTCCCACAGCGGGGAAATTCACAAGGTCACAGCAGAAAGGTAAAAAGAATGCAATAAAATAAGTTGACACTAACAAGTACTTAACAAGAGCTGGAGAATACTTGACTGTATAAGACTGTTTACGAGTTGTACATAATGATATTTTCCCCTGAGTATGAGGTATGATTGAACCAGTATTTACCTCTACAGAGCCATTAATTAAACATATTTTCAAAGATAAATATTTTTCTGCACAAGAAGTCCACATACCAGTAGTTTAACTCACGCTCGTCTTCATTTTGCTACTGCATGTGCAAAGACACATTTTCAACACTGCCCATAATGTCTAAATGGTCAAACTTTTCAGGTGGATTTAGTCATCTGTCTGCAGCACTCCTGTCTTTTCCCATTTTCAAATTCAAGTCAGTTTCTCCTTGGCCGGTGACAGTTTCCCCTGTCTAAAACAAGTTTGAATAATTTCCACAACATATTTCAGTAGGGTGGAAGATTTTCTTCCCATGGGTCCCATCCAAGTAAAATACGCTCATGAACTAGGAAAACTCTCACATCAAACAGCAAGATGTTGCACACCAAGGGAAATTTGGTAAACACAACACACCCTGGCTCTGAGAGTTGCACGGCTGTATAGGCAGAATGAAGTTAGTCTGGCCGCAGCGACTTCTACGATTATAGCAGCGTGGTGAGGTGACCTTATTTCCTAAGGGTGAATGGGCTGTCACTACCTGGAGGCCGCACAAACCTTTGATGCCTTCAGCCACACACACCCAAAATTTAACAGCCCATCCTTTTAAAATGAGATGAAAAAAATGAAACAAAAAATAAAGCATACGCAGTGCGCCGTGCCAAGGAAATCCAAACACCTAAGAATTTGTAAAACTGAAAAATAGAAAGAGGGGGATAAATAGAAAACAGGCATGTGATTAAAGCCATCAGATGTAAATGATCTTTAATGAATCAACTGAATTTGACTTTAATGACTGTACTTTACTCTCTATTTCACGCTTCTCTACTTAACTTTATGATTTGCTGTTGCAATTGATCATGAAACGGTTGCTGGGCGTGCCCACACAGCTGTTGTGTTCTAGCACTGTCTAATTAGCAGACTCTGACCGATGACCCAGGACAGGATATGATGCGTACCTGCCTCTGGAGCTTTTGTAAACACTTGGGTGTGTTTTTCCCCTCCATCATTTTCTGCTTTGCCATAGGTCAAACGAAAAACATGTCGAGTCCCTCCCCTTCGGTCCCCTTAAAGTTCTGTACTTTGTCTCTTCTCGTGGCTGTTTCAACAGGTTATTTTTAGACGCTTCAATGATAGTGGTATGCAGTTGTAGGTGGATCTATATTTAGAGCGTGTGGTTTCGCAGGCTGTAGCCAGATAACGGTCGAGTCGTCCTCATTATCTTGTCTGATTTCTATCTGTCTGGTTTGATTAGCAAATGCATTGAAGGCCCGGTAAGCTTACAACGACTTACTTGAAAAACAAACTTCAGGAACGGATACCTGAAACTGTAGTGTTTGTGTGTGTGTGTGTGTGTGTGTGTGTTTGAGTGAATGTTTGTGTATATTCCCGCATGTGTGCTCACAAGGCAGGACATTTTTTTTCTCTGAACACTTTGGAGATGATACTGACACACGCTCAGCCCGTCCTGTCTGTTGCAAATGAAAGTGTTGAAAATCAAAGGGCATTTAATATCTTATCTGTCCTTTTAATAACATCTGATAGGGCGTTTGAATGACTGCTGCACAATTTTGTTGCATGTCATACTAGTAGTAGCCAATGCCTCATGAACTGAATGGCAAGACCGATAAACAAAAAAGAACTCATTTATCATTTGTGTTTTGCATTTTTTCTCAATCTCACTTCTACCCTGCTCAGCTCTCTCATCTCTCTCCGAGTCAGAACTTTCTCCCTCTCGCCTCTTCCCTCAGCTGTTCCATGCCCCCGCTCCGCTGGGATTGATACAATATTTTCCGACCTCAATTAGCAGTGAGCCTGTTGACTAATTCCAACTGTTTTTGCACCTGAGAGGGAGTTGGGAGTTGGGAGTTGGGGCTGGAAAAACTGAGTGGGGTGGAGGTGAGGGCTGGGGCATGGGCCTGGGTGTAGCAGGCAGAGCTGTCGGGGCAATATAGCTGTGTCGACAAGAGTCTAAGGGCAACACAGAGGACAGAGGAGGGGTCGGCCAGGCCGCCGGGCAGCGCTCGTGGAAGCAGCATGCAGGCTCAGGACGGTCCTGAGCTCAACTACTGTAGGTTAATCTTGCACAAAAAGGTTGTACAACAGATAGAAAAAGCTATTTCAAACGCGTCGATCTTGAAAAGAAATGTGTCCTCTTTCCTGCGCGAGACTTACGCCGATGTTGCACTCTAGTGTGCGCGTACACTCTTGTCATTAAATATGCACAACTTCCTGCTTGTCCTGCCACTCTAATCTACAGCGTGGCCACCGTATGAGCATCAAGAAGTTGTCTGGGACGGGAGGCTTTAAGTCTGATTGCAAACCTTTCTTATGTGACGGCGGTAACGGTAGCCTCACGCAGACACAGAGTAAGACCTCAAAACGGCCTTAAACCAGATCTGCTCCATTGTGAGGCGCAACCACAGACTGACCACAAGGTCTACATGGCTGCTGGTTTGGCGCTGTGCTCAGCTCAGGGTGCAGGTACACACCCTCGCTCTGTGTGAGCGAGCAGATAGAATCGTTCTTTCCACCAAAGGAAATGAGAGGATGATGGCTAAAGTGTATGAGGACATTATATTTAAGGGGACTGCACTTTTTCATAGAGAGCTACTGCAACCACGTAAGCCTTAATGACATTACTATGGCAAGAAAAAGCATGCATTTCACAATCCTCAGCCATAACTTTTGCTACTTTCCAAAGAGTCTGAACACTTGCTTCAATTCAAACTGCCTCATGTTGCCAATTTGGTATTGCTGCCACTCTTCCAGCATGACCTCTGAAGTGTCAAATTCAAGCAAGGTTTGGGAGTAATATTTTATTATGGTAGCTGACATACAGTATATTACCACTAATATGAGAGAATAATGTCCCAAGTTGGAGAAGCCCACAGGTCCAAATTTAACACAGTAATAATTCATCTCAACTTGAATTTCTACCAGTGTGTGTGGCTTTAAAAGATCCTGCCAGGTGACTAATCCCGACAGGTTAACAAATGTCATTCAGTCTGCAGCTTGGAGCTTATTGAAACAGTGGCAACAGACTGGCTGGCTGTTAGCTGGACGCAGCAGCTGCTCCAGCCCCCAGTAGCTGTATGGAAAAACTCTGACTCACCCACTTGTATAAAAAGGCATTAACGAGCAAATACATAAATATTACCGTCAAAGGCATAAACGTCTCAAAGGGCTATCCAGTCAGTCAGTCGGCCTGTGACTAATGGAGAAGGAGGTCAGATCATGACCAGAGTCGGCTCATTTGACCTGGTCAAGTATCTGAAAGACGACCATTGATGGACACGCTGAAGAGACACGGCTGCTGTATGAGCAACCTCTTCTCAGGTGTCCCTGAACCGCAGATACAGAATGACCCATCTGGAACTGCATCGTTTCAGGCTGAATACTTCACGTTGGGAAGTGTTGTCCTGTCTGAGAAGGTGCTAAGATCCATGATTGTGGGGTGCCAAGGAGAGCCACAGACTCTATATAAGAGATTTACTGTACAGCTATGTTCAAGATTGTCAGAAAAATGGGATGGAAAACAATATGTTGCTCAGTTAATAAAGCACAAATACAAACGCAGGTTGCATGAGGCTTTAAAGTGAAGATTTCTTTCTCGGCAGTCTCATTATTTATGACGAATCAAACGAGGAACAATACCAACAAATCCGTGTTTGCATTGGTCGGAGGAATGTGTTTTCCGTTTACACCTGCTACTTACATTTGATGCACTTTTGTCACAGTTTTGACAAGTTAATCCTCAGTGTAACAGATTTTTTTTTTCCAAGCCCAGTTTGCATCGCCAACTGATGCTCAATGTCTCTCCTCAAGTCAGCCTTCTTGTGCCGACTGTCCCATGAGGAGTCTAAATCCACACTAGGGTATTCCCTTCTTACCTAGCAACGAGTCTCTCATGCTCTAAACACAACACAAATAGCTCAGCAGTGATAGAACCATAGGATATCCCTGTGAACTGCTATAAAAGTGAACAGATAAGAAAGTCCAGCCATAAAAATAAAAAGTGAGAATGTCACAGGGTATCCTGTCCTCTCTGTGACACTCAACACACATATGAGATACAGAACTTAGATGCACTTACTGTCTGCGTAGTTTTTCCGCCGAGTGCCGTCCACCTTGCCTGTTTTGTCAATACAGAGGAAGAACTTGTTGGCAGAGTAAAGTCGCCGTAGTCGGACGTCGCCCTCTAGGTGATTGTAACTGCGAGTGTGCCTTTCCAACGTCCATGAACAGTTGTTGCCACTCGCCAGCACCTGAAGGGGTTCATGTCCAACCCCAGGAGGACAGGCCCCTGTGGCGGTGCCAGCGGTGACCAGGAGCAGGGTGAAGCATGCCAGGCAAAGGGAGGCTGCACTGGGTAGGGGGAGAGGTCGCCCGGCAGAGGCTGCAGTAGTGGTGGTGCCAAGGGCAGGTTCAGGACAGAGATGAGCTACGGACGGCGTCCATCTGCACATGGTGGGTCAGACTCCCAAGGTGCACCTTGTGCAAGCTGTAGGCATGCTGATGATGGGGAGATGTCCCAGCCTAGGGATGACAAGAGGGTGGGAGTCCTGGAGAGAGAAGGGAGGGAAATGGCACTCACAGATCTTCTGGATGTCACAGATGACCAATCTCCGCTTTGGGCTGACAGCAGGCCTTCCTACAGCAACAAGCTTGTCAAAGTTTCTCCTGTTGTCATCTTCAGTCTTGTTTTTGATTCTATTTGTCCGATCCTTTATTGAAGTGTCGTAATTTCGCGGATCCACCTTTAAAAAGTTCCTCTTTAGTGGCGCTCCTTGTTTCTCTGTTTCTTCTTCTCCTTGGACTGGGGTCTTCTTTCCCGCACCACAGATAAAGTCCTTGGCTGTATGATGATGCACATGTGTGTGTGTGTGCGTGTGTGTGTGTGTGTGTGTGTGTTTGTCTTTGTGTGTGTTTGTCTGTGTGTGTATGGATATGTGTAATTTGTGTGAGTGTGTGTTTAAGTATGTGTGTGTGCACCTTGCGATGCTCTACTCTTTCCAGCTGAATAGGAACAAGGTGCCTGTCTGAGCTGCTGACCCGTGGCTGAGAGGGAGTTGAATGAGGGTTGGTGACTGACTGCGTGTGTGTATGTGTGTGTATGTGTGAGTGTGTGATACTGAGAGAAAGAGAGAGGGAGAGGGAAAGAGAGGGAGTTAGCCAGTGAGCGAGTATGGGAGGGAGAGAGCCGGTGTGTGTTTGCGACAGAGAGAGAGAGAGAGAGAGAGAGAGTGAGAGAGAGGCAGTGAGAGTGTGTGTCAGAGTGAGCGGCAGTCAGAGAGTGTGTGTCAGCTAGCACGGGGCAGTGAAGCAGTGAGTGAACAGCCTCATGCTCTGCTGTGTGCAGTCAGTCAGTCAGTCCTCTCGTCTGTGGAGGCACCGGCTGAGTTGTCGTGCATTTTATCCTGGGCAGGGCCAGCATCTAGGGGGTTGAAAGAGAGAGAGAGAGAGAGAGAGAGAGAGGGGGGGGGGGGGGTGTGTGTGTGTGTGTGTGTGGGGGGGGGGGGGGGGGGTGGGGCCACCACACTCATTCATAACCATTTCAAACAAATGAGAAAGTCTGCATCAAGTACCATCCCCTTTCTATTCTCTCTCAGAAAAGTTTATTCTGTGAGAAACAAGTCATTTGATTTTCACCTGAGGATTTTATTACCCTCTTTTCTTTTTCCTCTTTTTTTGGTCACGGACACCTGGAAAGACTTACATCCCCTTTCCTATCCCATGACCTCTGCTGTCCCCCCCCCTTAATGTGAACGTTGAAGCATTTTGTAACACGGTCAAATCAGCTCCATTACTGTCCGGTGAACCAGCTAGAAGAGCATTTTTGACACCTTTCTCTCTCTTTTCTTTTTCTCTGGCCACATGGGGCAAATTAAGAGAGACTTTCCTCCTTTTTCTTTTCACCGCTGCTGGTTTGAATCATCAAGCAGTCGGAAACACAGAGCAGGTTGCAGGAGTGTCGGCAGAGTTAGTCCAGATGAAGCCTGAGTAACTTTCTGATCACCTGTGTTAATATTTCAATGAAACACCCTCTCTGATCTTTGACGTTTAATTTGGAAGAACAGGACGGAAATGAAGAACACCTTTTTTGTGACTTCCCACACTCTTGTTTTTTACAAGCTGTGTAATGAACCTGATTGGGGCAAGGCATTAAAGCTCAGCCCATTCTAGTTAACAGTGATGAGGCTTTATTTGCGAACATTCATGATTATGCTGTTTTTATTATTAACAGGAATGTGAAGAAGATGACGAACAAAGAAACTTTTATCTACACAGAAGATTTTGGGAAATATGCTTTCTTGCCGCATGTTAAAGGAGAAGATTGATAAGATACAGTCATTAGCCAGCTGAGTATTAAGACTTGAACCAGGGCGAAAAACAGCTCATCTGGCTCCGCCCAAAGGTCGCCAGGCATATTTATCGTACAGACAAGAAAATCTAAAGTTTTCATCATACCTCAATACGGACGCTGTCAGAGACAGCTGCGCACATGGGTACTACAAAACAAGATGGTGACCTCAAAACAGCAAGAAGAACAGCTCCTTTGTTTGTTGTATTTGGCTGAACAACAAAAAAAAGACAAAAAGAGAAAATGCCGTGGGCGACCGCTGAAAGACAATAGAAATAGACCGAGGACGGGGAATACAGCACATGCATAAGGCGCACGAAAAAAGCATCCAGTTAACTTTTCTAGACTGTGTGCGGTCGGTGCGCTTGTAGTTCTTGTATCCACAGTCACACATTGTGGGCGGATCTTCATGGACATGGCAGATGATGAATTTTATTTCATGGTCACGCACATGTAGCAACCATGAATTGGCCCCAACTCTCTGAAAGAAAGCAACAAAAAAAAAAAAACCGCATTTCCCAAAATATTGAACTATTCCTCTATGTTTTTCATTTTCAAAGTGAGATTTAAACTACCAGTTACTCTTGATGTCTTGTAGAAGATCATGGAAAGATAAACAAAAACAAAAAGAAAACAAAAAAAAAAAAACATGAAAAGAGAGAGATTGAAAAAGTAAAAGAAATAGAGATAGAGCGCACGTTTTCAAGTTGGGCTGTACAGTTCGTGGTGTCATTTTTTCTCCTTTTTTAAAAGAGTCCCTGTTTCAATTATGAGTACCACCCTGAGGCCACGCGTGTGCTGGAAGTGTGTTTGAGGAGTATGTGCTCAGAGAGGATGACAGTCACTTCACACTCTTTAGCTTGTTAACTGCCTCCAGAGACTTGCTGTCCCCCTAGCCCCTATTTAAACCTTACCATCATAAAAGAAACACTTATAAGAAAGAGACCAGTCACCTCTTTCTCCAAACTCCCAGCTCCAGCCCCCACAACTCCCCCAAGCCATTCCTGTCTACCTGCCAGTATGTTCTAGTCCGACAGTCTCCTCATCAAAGCTACTTTCAGCATAGATCTATGTGGGCCCTTCGTAAAAATCACAGTTTTTTTCACCCTCAATTAAACCACGCTGCTGTCTCTGTTATAACTTCCTCTGGCTCTATCCGCTTTCCGGTTCTTAACTCATCTTTTCTCTCCTCCTGTCTCTGTCCTTGGAGGTCAAATGTGTTCTGCGTAGGACGTGTGTTTTGGTTGCATCCCCATCGAAAACATGTAAAAGGTTTTCAGGACATCTCAGTATTTATTGTTCTCTCTCTCAGCGGTGTAAGAGGAAATAGTATATTTGTTAAGAAAGATGTATAAGGCGTTTGGATAACAGCTGCCTTTGCTTTATGACGGACAGAAGCGTAAAACGCTGATCGTTGCATCATCATGGCCATTTTGGAACTATATAAGCGATCTAATCTGTTAGTAATTAGTCATTTTTGGTCTGCAGGAGTAATACATTTTAAGATCACTGTGTCTCTGCCACACACACACACACACACACACACGCACGCACGCACGCGCACAAACAAAGAGAGAAAGAAAGACAGAGAAAGTGAGACAGAAAAGAGTATAAGAAGCCCCATGAAGTTACAGTTGTCTTTCCTTTCCTGAAATTCCCCATAATTAAAATCATATAATAATTCTATGTACCGTGTATCACTTATAAAAATGAGTGTCCCCTGAGGTCAACAGCAAAGCTCGAGCCTCATGTGAGTGTCAGATGTGGCAGCAGATTGCTTTGTGGTGTCTTGGAAGCAAATGTTTGGGCTCTGAGCTCAGTGCCAGAGCAGTCACAAGCATAATGTATTTATTTGTTAAATGTAAAAAATGTGCTTTTTTTTTTTGCTGTTTTGCAGTGTGCATCTTTGATGTTGAAAACTAATTAAATTGACATGATTTCAACTTCATATACTGAGGATTTCCTAAATGTCCAATTTATTATCAAGTCAGGGTGTAATCCACTGCAAAACTTCACATTTCATAGATCAGAAACAAGTTCAATAATAATAACAATAATAATAATAATAATAATAATAATGCTAGTGGCTCTGTGTCTATATTAAACCAAAATTATACTTTCTGCATGTAAGAAAGGGCCCGTGTATATTTGGTCATCAGAGGGTGCACAGTTAGGCTTTGTGTGGACATCCGTGTACTTTCAATTTGTTGCAGACAAGTGTGTACGTGCCTGTTTGGGATTATATCAGCGGTGCTTTGAGGTAAATGCTAAAAACACATCTGAGTTTTTAGAGTGCTAGCACGCTAACATTAGCTAATCAGCACCAGACACGAAGCAAAGTATTCGAAGTCTGACATGGTGGTGGTGCTAGAGGAATCAGTTTTCACAAATCATCCTGAGTGAAACAGGAATGCCTGAACCCATCCTCATGAAAAGGCCAGTTGTTGAGCCATTTCACTCCAAACCACACATGTCTAGCTCATGGTGGCGTTGGAGGAAAAGTCAGCCGATCGACAAAGACATTAGGGTTGATCCTCTGAGGACCACGAGTGTCAGTACAAAATTTCATCTTAATCCATCAAATGGCTGTAGAGATCAGACTGAGTGGAGCTGAGCCGTGCTGTGTGGGTGTGCCCTGAGCTGAGAACACCACTCTGTGAGCCAGGCACCCAAGGAGGATGTTCTCAAGTGGAGGAATCTAATCTTTCCCAGCAGGAATCTAAGCGGCTCTGTAAGTGTATGAATAGAGATAATATCTCTATAATGAGGCCTGTTTTGTACCATCAAAGTCTTCAAAAGAGTCTGAAATCCGACCTCCCTCCTAGCACTGACAATCCCTCAGTAATAGCTCCCTATTATTAATTGTTTTGCCTGCCTGCTAAGTCCTCGTCTCTCTCTTTTTCCCTCTTGCTCTTGTAGTTGTGTTTTACCTCACCCATGACCTTGTGCTTTTAAGAGTACTGACATTCTGCCAGTTTGTAACTCAGTGGTAGGAAGGTGTGTGATTTGAAATGAAACTGTTCCCAGACAATAATTTACTTTTTCTTTTAAATGCTGAGCTGCAAGGAGGCACAACACTCACATGAGGAAATTATCTCACACCTATTATTCACGGGCAGTAAATCCTTATAATTTCAGCTGTTATGCAGTTTATCCTTTCAGCACGTCCAACACTGCCCGTGTTGTTGCGTCAGAGCCAACACAGGTGTGCTTGATATCTGTGAGCTGTCTGCTGTGGTTGGCTGACAAACATCCGGACGTGGTTAAAGGAACTGACCAGACTACCCCAACGGACGTGGGCCTTTGCATATCCTGCTTTGTGACCATTGTCTATTGTCAGTGGCATTATGATAAGTGGGTCGTCTATCTGATGCCGTGAAGAGTTCTGACAGTTCCAGCCTCCCAGTTCTTCACAGGACAGCAAGCAGAGATCCGACCCGCTGATAGTGTTTGAGGAAAGAAATGCGACTTCTCAGCAGTGATTTAACATCTGTGCACTGCTAATCTGATGCATCGGGACAGAACAGAGGACACGAACAGAACAGGGTGGCAGTGGTGAGGACGGGGGAAAAAAAGCACTTTTTAAATCGTCGCTGACTCGGCATTTCTTCACTCTCCTAATATGTCCAGTAGCTTTGTCTGAATGCTGAGAGTTGACCGAGCATCGTTGAAGTCTCGACTGTACATTATTCTTTCAAATTATTCTATTAGGATGCACTTGTAAATGGTAGCATGACACATCTGAAGACATTTGAACTGACTCACTAATTGAATCCATCTTTAAATGCAGTAAGAGCTGGGTGAGTCACAGCAGTCCAGTAAAGGCCCGTGCAGAAGCCTGAGGGATGTCTGCCTCTCTGTAATGGACAGTAATGAACATAAAGTGTGTAATGAGTAATATTTCATAACAAATGGTTGTGTCAGTGCTCTGGATGTTTACAGTAGGCTGTTGAAAGTGCTAATGCACTGCAAGAAGTGTGGTCTAAGAAAAAAAAAAGAAAAGAAAAAAAGTTTAATAAAGTGTTTCGAATTCAGCTCTAAATATGACTTCTCAGATGTCACATATGTGGAGCCTCACGTGGGGAGTTCCTTGAGAAGCAGTTTTTTTCCACAGGTCACTAATTCCATGTAAAGTGGTGCACACGCACACACGCACACGCACGCACACACACGTGCACACGCAAACACATGCCAAAAGCATTTACCAACACAAGAATCTCAAATAGAAGTATCTCCATCCAAAACAGCCCTCTCACCATCTGTTAAACAAATAGGGAGCCCCTACAAAGGTGTGCAAAAGAATCCACATGATCAAAGTGTATGAGAATGGCAGCCTTGTCCTGGCCTGGCCATTATCAGGCCCCATGAATGCCTGTCTTCTCCTCTTTTGTCGGCCGAGGCATTGACAGTCACTCACCCGGCAATGACTGTCACACCAGCGCAAAGAGCCAGCCGCCGACAGGGGCCAACCACATCAAACGAGGCTGTCAAGGGGCCCTGCTCGTGAACCGTGGCAACAAACACCTCCTGATCCTCACCTACAGCTCAGCAGCAGACACCCACCGCTGTGCTCTCAGCCACTGCCTCCACTGAGAAAAGATGTACTGCCTGGACCTCATTCCCCCCCCCCCATTTTCTCTCTCTCTCTCTCTCTCTCTCTCTCACTGTCAAGTAGTGCTTGTGTTAACCTCCAGCCTGCCGAGACACAAAGGGCCGCTAAAGTGTTTAAGAATGCTTTATAGATGCATGACAAGGGGAGGCTGACACTGCTGGGGGTCAGAAAGTATACAGGATGTGAATGAGATACATTCAGTTTTACTTTCAATTTGGAGCTGAGTCACACTTGATTCAAACTGTATGATGTTTGGACTTCAAAAGTCGACTGGAAGAAGAACACAATCATTTTAAATGGGCTGTAACGTGTACTTTGGTCATGTCAGCATGGGTGCAGGTCGCATGTGTATACTACCAGCTTCAGATTACGTCAAATGGAAATAAGTGTAACTTCATATGCAGTGTTTTTCCTTCTTTATATACATTGCCACCATCCTGAGACAAGATACGCACTTCTTAAGTGACAGTTTCTAACAAAGAAGCTCGAAACATTGTGGATTTCACTTTACTTTATCATTCATGTCGAAAGGTTTTATGCAATTTCTTTCACCACTTTGCATGCTGCGTATTCAACATGAATGTCTACACAGGAAAACCTAGTACAGAAAGTACATTTTAGTGCTGGATTGTTAGTTTCAACCAATTCACAAGAGCATGGTCACAACTTTTTCTGTTTTAAACTAAACTCACATACTAGCAATGACGTTAAAGTTGCATGACCAAAACATCTCAGAGCAAAAAGGTGTAAAATAACATATTATGTAAATACAAATATCCAACTATGATAGAAAACATGTTGCTCGTATCATACAGTCATTTTCACCTTGGTCTCCTGTTTGACCTCTAGGCCTACTAGGATTGACTGTGATAAGACTGCCACCTGTAGGCCAAATATAATTCACTATCCATTTCAAACTACTCTCATGTACTGGACATGAACATTTCATTTTAGTCACCCACAAGACAGGGAAAGAAATGTTCATGTTATGGAGTTAAAAAAAAAAAAAAAAAAAAAAAAAAAAACATATCTTTCAAGGCCTTAACAAAACAAATAAATATGTATTCCTGAAACAGTCTGACTCACAACAACATGCCTATTTCAGCTTCAAACAAGTCCTCATAGGTGCCCAGGACTCCTAAATTAATCAGCACGAATATTATCACATTTAGAAAACAAACACGCAAAACTCGATGTATCCGCGATCTTCTAGCCACGCCTTGATCCTCCACGACGATGGCTCTTCGCGACCAGCTTGGTCTGTTTTAAGATGGCGGCCTAGTGCTGGAAGTAACGCGGTTATTACATGTCAACATGTCTCTTCTCAGAGTATGTGCCTTTGCCAAATGTCTGCATCGGCGCAGTTTATTTGAAAAGTGTGCTGCTCGCGTGTCTCTCGAGGGCCGGTGTCAGCTGCGCGTGTCCATGAGAGACTCTGCCGTCAGACGAATATCAGGTGAGTCCTGTGGCACAGTTACAGTTTGAGTGACAGGTGTGCCCAGTGTCTTGGAGCCACACACACAACTACAGACCGTGGACTCCATGGTCCTTATAGTTGCATGTTCTCATGGAAATGACTTCCGTTGATATACCTGTCGCTATTAGTGCTCGGAGCTCTATGGGACAACCTGCTGGACCGCCAATAAAGGAAATGTATTATTACAATTATTGTTGATCTTTTCTTAAACAAGGACCGTGCGCAAAACATCTCAAAATGAGAAGAGGTGATTTGTGTCAGATATTAACCAATTTCCACCTGCAGTCTCTGGGCAGGTGCAAACAGACCCATCACCAGACTTAAACATACATGTGCATGCAACACCTCTCCATCACACATCATTTATTATTATTATTATTATTATTATTATTATTATTATTATTATTATT
>CALSCE010010686.1:16291679-16307568 GCA_943593645.1 Bovichtus variegatus | reverse complement strand
TCTCTCTCTCTCTCTCTCTCTCTCTCTCTCTCTCTCTCTCATACACACACACACACTGGCTCACGCACACACGTAGCCCTTAAAGTTTTCCCTTTTGTAAGTGCTGTGTCCTCCAGAGCTCTTTGCTCCCTTGGGTGCAGCAGAGCAGCCACCAGGCTGATTATGCTCTATCTTTCAACCTCTCTGCTCTCTTTGTTCCTCTGGACCACAGTGCCAGCACCCAGACTAATCCTCTCTTTGTTCAAGGCTCTCTCATTTACTCTGACCAAAATTGCACATTGCATCACAAGAGACTCTGAGGCAAGAGTGAAAATATATATATAAATACCCCCCCCCCCAAATTAAAAGAAATGTGACCTCTTTGGCTTGCTTTAGAAATACAACATACACTTTGTAACGTCAAACACTAGACGTATGACAGACTATTATAATACAATTATTTCAATCTACTTCTGATAAGATAACGTTGTAGGAAGCTGCTGATCCAGGATTTGTCTCCAGATGGTAATTAGCCTGTTATTTATAATTGTCTTTAGGTAAAGGTGTGCAGGGTGAAGCAGAGCGCTCTCATCCTCCATGGAGGATGACAAATGGGTTTTCCTTTCTTCTGTCTCTTGGCTTTGTCACGTAGTTCTGTAGTTTACCTCTAGGGAGCAGCGCAACCAAACATGATCTTCAAGCTACTCAATCATTGTTCAGCAGGGGCTTCATACCTCAACGTGTGCATGACACTAACAAGGTTTCACCCTGTAGACGCATGACACCTGTGATTACATATATATATATATATATATATATATATAAAATAAGTCTACACTGCAGGTCATACTGTATTGCATCAATACCTGGATGACATTCAGTCGTGTTAAAAAAAAAAAGAATATTGCATTTGCCCCATTCATGGAATAGAAGAATACACCAATGAACAGCTTAATAACATTATATAACAATAATCATAAATAATTGACAAAAAAAGTTAATACGTGTCACTTTAGGCCCTGAATCTCACTACTCACAGAAGAATAAAGATCCACCCAGGCTGAACAAATGCATTCACAGGCCTACTGAGGTAACATATATCAAACTGAGTTATGAAATAATCACATTATTGCGCCTCTCATTTGTATTCCAGGGACTGGTGGCACATTGGTATTATCTGCGTTCGGCAGTCCAGTCATGGAGCCCGTGCTCTCTGTAGGAGATCTCTAGGAGGTTCTATTTAAATAAACATTTCACTGATGTCGTCAGTGCCCGTCTGCCTCTGGATCAGTCTCATACTTTGACTCTGACAGAAAGGGCCGTCAATGCAAATACTTAAATTGATATTCTGCAAATGTCGATGGGGGTAGGCGAGACATATACAATGATCCCACAGACGAGGGAGTTTTTTAAAAGCCGAATTAATCAGTAGCCCAGCAATTTCTATGATTATCTTACTCCTCATTCCCACATCAACAGGCAGGTCTGAAGGTTGTGAACTCTGAACTTGTGATCTGACTCCAAAAGTCTGTTCCATCATAATAACCATAATCTTCCACGTAAATGAAAATCTACTTGATCATTTGATGGGCTGGTTCTCTGGCTAACTTTCTGAATGCTAAACCTGAGCTAATCCGATGGAAAAGAAAAGTATTGTAATTACTTTCTGCATCAGAGTTGCATGAAGGTTATATTTTCACAATATCATCGTATATACAATATATGGCTGTTAGTCTCTGGTTGGCAAGATATGAAAAAAATAAAATGATGACATTCGGTAGACTGATACCCTCGCTAAGGTATTAGAGAATTATATTCCAATAACATTATATTCCAGTTGTTGTAGCCATATTTATTACACACTGCACATCTGCGCTTACCAATTTAGCAGCTAAACAGTGTTTTGTTAGCTATCGTGTGGAAAAAGTTGAATTTAAACTTAAAAATGGATTAAAAGATTATTTTTATGGAAACCCTATCCCTGATTACTAAAAAGAGCTAATTCTAAAAGCTGATTATGAAACCAGCCGTCGGGGCCTCCTGCCAGTATACATACAGTATACACATAGGTCACAGCACACAGGTATGTGTGTATCATGGGACACGTAGGCAGGCTTTTACAAAACACACAAAAAAAGACTGAACTAAAAAAAATGACAATAATCTCTCAATGGCATTTTTACATTAATACATTTAGATTTTCATTTTCTGAGGTAAAATATAGCTTACGTATGTTTTCCAATAAATCACAGAGCTTTGTTGTGTAGAGCCAATAATAATATATTTTGACTGAGCATTCTTCCTAACTGTTGGTTATACAGTGTATCTCCAGTTGTGTCTACTGTAGTTGAGATGGGGAGGGGAAGTCGAGGAATCCTGCAGCTGTACCATAGTGCAGTGGTCCCCAGCCACCGGGCCGCGGACCAGTACCGAGCCGTGGATCATTTGGTACCGGGCCGCACAGAAATAATCAAACTTTTTTTTTTGTGTGTTGGTAATATTTATTGTAAACATTTTTTATGTATTATATTATATATATTACAATCTAATAATAATATAAATAAAGTGCATGATATAAAATGGAATAATTACATTTACATTATATATGTAATAATTAAATGATATGTTTTTGCACTTTATTGTGTGTCTAGGTCTAATTAGCATCCTCGAGTCCCCACAGATGTAACATCGCTAAAACCTGCTTGAGGGCCAATACAAACCTGGTACACCAACTGCATGTCCCTGTATGTCCAGGTGCCTGAGACAAATGAAGGAGGATGGCTTTTCTGTGGACGATATGTTCAGCAAGTGCGTGTTCCTGCAAGATGAGCGAGACATGGTGCTAAAGGCCGTGAAAATCGTCCAGCCCGACTACCAGCCCAGCCTCAACACCAGCACAAACCAGTGCTTCTCTTCGCTGGTTCAGGACTACTACACACAGGTAACTGTACCACAGGCTCGCTCTGACCTGTACCACATGTTCCTAGTATTGTGGCACAGAACGCTGATTTTGTTATTAGGTGACTTAAAGGCACTGACGACTTAGTTTTACTCAATCGGCTTCTTACTATGAGTGATGGTTTTTCTACATGAACACACGCTTTTCTACCAAAGTTATGGTTATTTTACATGTGATTTTTTTTTTCTGTGTCTTTGACTTTGCTTTCCTCACTGGCTTAAAGTGGGCAGGGGGTCTCAAAAAAACAAAAAAAAAAATTTAAAAATGTTTTTTTTCTGTGGAACAATCAAGAGTTTAGCAATATTTTTTAATCAAAATGTGTCGCTGAGTTGCTCATGTTTCCAGATCGCTGTTAATCAAAGTGTTACACTCTTAATAAATAATAACTAAGAATGTTTTCTTTAACGGATACGCACATTATTTATTACATTAACATTGCCAGACAAGGCATGGCCTTGTCGGACGTCTGCGCTCTCCGAATGTCCTTCTAGCTTGTATAACACATTTGAGTATCATCAGTGTAAATTGGAATGAACATTTTATGAGACTGTGGGATGTATGATGAGCAGAAAAATATCCATGGGCCTGGCAGTAATCCTTGTGGTTTGCCAAAATGAACTTTAAGTTCAGCATTTAGAGATGCATGGGCTTCAATGCCTCATTATTTAAAAAAAAAAAAAAAAAAACATAGAGACAATTGAATCACTAAAGTCATCATGAGCAATATAATGTACATTTAAGTGTTGGCTGCTGGTCTTTATGCTTCAATCTTAAAGGAAATTCAGGGGCTGTAATAGTGAATACTACATGCTAATCTGGTGATAGCAGATGTGTGTTGCAAGCAGCAATTTTATACCCCAGTTTGTGTTACTTTAAAAAGACGAGAGATGTAGAAGCGTCTATGCCATGGCCTGCATTTCATAGAGAATGGATTTTCAATCCAGAAGCATTATAGAAAAGAGTTACATTTATTGAGAGACTGCATGGGGCTTTATGTTAAAGATTGATAATGTATACTATAAATACACATTTTTTTTTTTTTCAAGGCTGAGTCTTGTGTATGTTTTAAGAGTCAAAGCACCAGAGAGCTTGGAAAGCTGTCAGAAGGCTCCAGCATGACTACGAAAGATTTGATTGTCACCCCTTCACAGCCAGACAGGCACTGGCCTATTTATAGTGAGCCAACTCTGCTTTCTAATGGGTCCTCCGCTTTCCTTGCCTCTCCTCCTCTCACCTCTCCTTCCTTTTCCCACCTCTCTTCCCCTTCTAAATCTCACATGATTCATTAACAGCTTCTTTTTTTTTTTAGATCGCAATATTTTTAGCCATATTTACTTTGGTCTCCATCTGAGTGGCATATTTATATATTTTTGGTCAACTTCATGTTATTGGTGGCCTCTGTGTGTGATGGCAGTAATCAGCAGGTCATGTATTTTTATTTTAAGAGTGCATGTGAAACTAGGCCACTTAGTGAAATGTGAAACAGGCCAAATGTGACCGCTCCATTACTTGCCTCTGATGGCATTCGTAAGGCTGGTTATCTGAGTATGACTGTGACTTTCTGGCAGGTTGGTTTAATGACTGAAAGGCTGTCCAAATAACTGGTCCACTAGATAACAGAGGAGCAGACTGGATGGTCTCCGGAGGATTTTGAATCACTGTTAGCAGCAGACACACAATCTAATTAGAATATTGTTTGTTGTTGTGAAAATGGAATTTTGATTAGGCTGATGCTCGTACAAAATGCAGTTTGATCTAGTTTCAACTTGTCATCAGAGAATGTATGGTATTATCATTTGATTATTATTTTTCATCCAGTAACTGGCCTTTATGCCAATTTCATCAAAACATTCATTTTTGCTTAGCTCACAATAGTAAAAGTAGTTGGTGCCCTCCTGAGTCTGCTGGTCAAAGTGTGTTTTTGAGTGTGGTTTTTACTGCCTTGGCAAGGTCACTGCCTCTTTAAACAGTGATTGACTTTTAAAGCGCATTTTATTTCTATTAGCAAGAAATGTGGAAATGCCTGACAAGTCTTTTCGCTTAGCTTTTTCGCTCGTCAGCGCAAACCACTTTGATGAATGTAAGGAGCAGCATGGATGCAAGTGTTAGGGGTCTGTTAGCATGGCGTTTTGATGGCGTTTTGATCCTGAGGGTCAATCAAGTGGTAGGTAGGTTAGAGGTGCTTAAAAGACTCTAGACTCTAGAGGTTAAGAACAAGGCAAACACGTCTCTTAATGTCATACAGTAGGAAGCAGTCGTTATTTCTCTCTTTCTCACTGTTTTGTGTGTCTGTATGTGTTTTAGAGGTCGGACCACCACTACCCCAAACTGGACTTCATTCAGGAGGAGCTTCAGGAGCGTTTCAAAGAACAGCTCAGCGTGGAAAATAAATGCACTATCACCATCGACTCTGTGGAGGCTGCCAAGCCCATCACTGAAAACATGGCCAAAATGGTAAACAAACCCACCTGTTGCCTCTCCTCATCTTCATCACATTTTTAATATACTAGACTCCTAGAAATTTGGATTTATAGTCCTGGGATGCTGTAAATCTGCAAATACTTTTTTCCTAAAAGTCTATACCGAACATAAAATCCTAAAACATATTTGAGGTACAACATAAGGTATTTCAATATATTAGTGTCAGATTAATGTAACAGACTAGGTAAAATAAATGGTAATAACCCTGCAACTTCTAATGTTTTTAAGAAAAGAAAATCTAATTTCTCATAAACCTTGTTGCTTCTTGTTGGGGAAAAAAAACACAACTTTTTTTTATGCTGGAAAACATGTTGTTTAGTGCTGCAATTTTGTCTCTTTTAAACTGCAAATAATCCTGTAGAAGTCCTGCTAAATCCAACATGCTGGCTCAATACCGATGTAGAGGGTGTGTTTATGTTGGCAGTTGTCTTGTCTGTTTGGAGTAATTATGCTAATACGACACCATTTCTGTAACATGATGTATTGACATTTATTTATTTTTATATTAAATGGTACCCGTTGTCTGCTAGGAATAGGGTTCATCTTTTACTCTGATATAAACTTTTAAATAATACGCATTTAGGCCTGACAGGTTGGAGGAAGAAACATCATATTCCTGTGGTGTGCCTTTTTTCCAACTCTGGCATTTACTGTCCGGCCTGGCTCGTCTGCCTCTGCAGATGGGCTATGTGGGAAGCGAGGAGGCTGATGGTCCCTGGTGGTCAGGAAGCATTTACAGACAGGCAGGGCAGAATAATAATGTATTGTAATGGAAGCCTCTGGAGAGAACGGAGAGTCACCTCTCCATCCACAATCAAGACTGTGTCTCTGCTTCAGGCAGGATAAAACTCTTCAACTGAAGAGGGAACACGATTGTGCACAGAACATGCGTATAACCACAATACCTCCATGGGCACTTGTACAAACATGAACAAAACTACATGCGTACCCATCTACAGAATCTAATTTTCCATTATTTAGTCAATCATAAAAAATCAAGAAGCAAAGCTAAAAATGTGATTATAGTGCAGGTTGAGACTTTATATATCTTGACAAAAAGGATGTAGTCTGTGCTTGTGAAATAATAAATAACCTTTATCACAGCTAAGAACATAATTTAAAATAATTAACACTTTATATAAAGCAAAGCTAAAAGACCCACAATGCAATTCCTAATTTTGTTGTTAAAGGACTATTTTAAAATTTTTGGAAATACACTTATTCATTTTCTTGAGAATTAGATTAGAAGATCACTATCACACTTATATCTGTTTGCTAAATACGAAGCTACAGCCATCAGGCTATTAGCTTATCTTAGAATAACAAAAAACTGGAAGCAGGGGGAAACACTTAGCCTGGCTCTGTCCACATAACTCCCCATTACACCACAACTTGTTGTTTGTACATTTTTTTTTTGTATGGACCGATAGTTTTCATGAAAAAAGCTTGGATGTCAAAAAACCTTAATTTTCATGAGAAAAGCTTGGATGTGAACAAAAACATACTTTCATGTAGAAAGCTTGGATGTCAAAAAAAACTACATCTTCATGAAAAAAATTATTTTATGTCAAAGAAAACATAATTTTCATGTGAAAAGCTTAGATGTCAAAAAAAACAAAATTTTCATGAAAAAGTTATTTATGCAAAAAAAACAACATAATTTTCATGTAAAAAGCTTCGATGTCAAAAAAAACATACATGCTGTCTTGAAAAAGACTTGAAACTAGGGATTGCGACCATCAACTCATTAGGAAGATGTTCGCTGATAAATCATTGAGAAGTTGGGTTATTTTCTCATAGACTTCTATACAATCTGAATTATTTTTGCATCCAGTGGAGTCGCCCCCTGTTGGCCATTCAAAATAATCCAGGTTTATGGCACTTCAGCATTGGCTTCACTTATCAGAGAAAAGGTTGCCCCTTGAGTATTTCCAAATATGTCAAAACAATTGCTTTAACTTCAATGTGCTGGAATGTGAGTGACGAATGATGATTCATGTTATTATTGATAAATTATATACATCTCTGCGTACCTTTCTAGTGGGCCAAGACTCCGGGGAAAAGTAGAATAGGTTTTTCCTACCAGTTTTAGTCTTAATCAGTCTGTGGCCCAGTTGTGTTCTTCTCAGAATGATAGGCTGTTTTCTCCCTTTCATCTGGAGTTATCTGGGACAAACAAGCCTAACCATCAAATAGCATGCACACTCATGCTTCACAATACCTCGTGTCCAGTGAGAGGTGGCCCCATCTACTGCTTCACAATTTATAATGACGTTCCATTTGGTACATGCAGAATGTGATTTAAAAAAGCAACGGTGCAGGATTTTATTTGACAATCGTCACATTCTTTAATTGTGTCCTGCTGGCAGTCACTGACATGAGACGAGGATGACTTCCAGTTATTTTGTCCTTTCAGAGGAAGCTGCTGGCGAATCAGCGGGTATGGTGGCAGAAGATCCTCCTCCAGGCCCTGAGGGAGAGTAAGATGATCCTGGCTAAGACCAAGAGCAAGGACTTCAGGCCTAACCTTTATCCCTACCTCTGTGTGCTAGAGGATAGAGAGTATGTTGACATCATGATACAGGTAATACAAACCTAACCCGGCCTACCGCTCAATGAAATGCCAGAAGTCTTGGACTTATCGAAGACTTGTCAGAGTTTGAGTCAAAGAGATTTGATTGATGACAGCTTGACTTTACTACATTATAAATAAAAAAAAAAAAGAAGATTTGTAGTGATGTCACATTATGCTCCTTTGATTTCTCAACACTGCAATAAGACCCAATCAATCTGGGAAACCACAAAACACAAATCAAGTCTCTGACAGTGACAACAGCTGCGAAAGCATCAGGCTTTATCTTTGGCAGCAAAGGAGAGCATGCTTTGATCAGATACCTTTGCTTCCAACGTAGACAAATACTCAGGATGTGATGTTAATTCTGAAAAGACCATTTTCGCTTTGATTTCCCCTCTGACTGAAGGATTGTGTTTTTTTTTTTTTCTTTTCATTAAAACTGTCATCAAAAGATCTGCTTTGTATGACAGAATTTTCAGGAGTGTTTTTGACGTTTTGAACTGTGTCCTACTCTTTTAGAGTATTGCCAACATTCCTCCCAGTGGTGAGTCACTGAAGATTATAGCCACAGATCTGGGCAACAGGGTCTACACCAAGTACTCCGTTCGGCAGAAGCAACAAAATCAGACGGTGCAAAAGTTGAACAACATTTACAACAGCTACACAGACCTGCTGGCCAAAGACACAAAGGTAGAGCAATCACCATGCCCCACATGTCTTCTTGTATATGTACTTCTTATGTGTATTGGTTTTGCAAAAAAGGGAATGTATCTCCTGTTAGTTTATCGGAAAAAAGATTAGAACACAGTAGACATTTGTCACAACAAATAGTGAGAGGCAGACTGGTTTCTTTATTTGGGTGTATGTCACACACAATCAAAGTAATCCTGTGGAAATTCTGAAGAAAAAACAAAGATGTATTTGTGTGTAGCTATCAATCTGTATGAAGGACTCAAATTGCTTGATACCACAATAAAAGCTATAGACGTACTATATGCACTGTGCTGCACAGTAGACACTGTGAAGCCTGCAAAGGTGCAAACTGAAGGACATTGTCGTTTATTGCTTCAGCTCTAGTTACATGTAAAAAAAAAAACCCAATACATGGCTCTCACTTCTGATTATAATGCGCGACTCGTTTTGTTTAGAACTTGTGAGCTGGGCTCCGGGTTTGTGTGGTGGGCTTTCTTTCATTTCAACGCGCTGCTTTTGTTTCATGTCCTAGAAACAATACTGCGGGACTCAATGGTTTTTCTCCGAAGTCTCAGATATTATGCTGCCGTGAAGTTTCATGTTGCAGTAAATAAAAAAATAAAAAAATGTAGATTCAGTTGTCATGCACACTTTTTATTTAGTGCTTTGCATAAAAGTTTTTGGAAGTCGCAACATCACAGCCAGTATCACTGACTCAGTGTTTCACCAGTGTGTTGATGGTTCTGCTACACTGGGGAGGAAAACGCCAATGTCATCAAGACCTTAATGAGCAACAGCTCATTATACTCCATTAGTTAGTTAGTTGTAGTTATGTGTTTGTTTACATGCAGCCTTTGTAGTTAAAATGATGTCTATTCTTGTGTTTTTCTTTGTTGTTATGACACAAATCATTAATCCAACTTCTTACTTACTTGTCTGAGGACCAGCTAATGTTTTTATTCTCTTGGATCATCCTTTTCCTGAAGGCTCCCTAGCTGAGTGTTCTTGTTTTTGGCAGAATTTTTAATACATTTAGGCTTTTTCAGGATTCATCACATTTCTTGAAATATGAAAGCTATCTTTTGATTAGATCACAAAAGCCGCCTGTTTTTGACAAATTCTTTTAGGTCTGAATATCAAAACTTAGATCTTGGGTTCTCTCACACATGTCAACGTGCCTTAGAGAACGCTGCAGCTTATTGTGATGAGCGATGGCTCAAGCCCTTACTAAATGAAAACGACCCACCTCTATTCTTCTCCTTCCAGGAGTACGACGTTCTGCCCAGAGAGCAGTGGTGTAAACTTGTGACGGACCAGAGTTCAGGACCCACGCTGCAGGGAGGAGAGATCCATTTGCCATACATAGTCACCCTGGAGCTGGGCACTTACATGGTGGATATGATGGTCAAGAACCTCAAAATTGATAGCGACATCCTGAACCCGGCACTCCAAAAGAAGCGCATCCCCATCCTATACCACATGTACGCCTTCCGCAACACATGGCAGGTACAGTGGAAGTGCGAGTCTTTCCAAGTGCTCACAGGGATATCAGAAGAGTTAGCTTACCTGGTGTTGGTAGCGATTATACTAAAAGTGGTCTTGCCAAATAGACAGGGCTTTGATAACCTCATAACAGGATTCCCGAGCATCATCCCGGACCAAAAAAGATCCTTTCAACTGAGATTTATGAGGGAAAATGGTCAAGGATTATATTTTAAAGGGATCTCCTGGAACATTGAGAAACATATTCAAAAGGATTAAAAAGAAAACACAATGAGCTGTTTTTTTTTCTTTTTTTGAGATCCGACCATCAATCAAATTATCACATTCATTGTGAGTTTTTGAAAATAACACACATTAAGTCTGATTTTGAAGAAGAAAAAAAATATAACTATAATAATTACCAGGCGCAACAAGTAGTTGCAAAGTTAACATTTTCCTTTTTATTATGGAAACGATCCACAGTGGAGCCGAACCCAGGAAATACCTGAAAACACATGACCTTCACTTTGGACAAGAAGGCTGTCTGTCACTCAAAAGCCTATTGCCTTGTACACTTGTGCACCCGCCTATCCAGCGTGAAGCTCCAAAGAGTGTGAATTCTAAAACCATTTATCCCCTTATGTGAATTGGCAGAGGGAACAGTCGAGTAAGATGAATAGGTTCCCGTTTAATCCCTTTTTTAGTGTCCCCTTAATTGGCTTGCTGATTTACTGCCACGGGACCCTGCAGGAGGGTGAGCCGACCGTGTCAGGGGAGAGAGGCAGAAAGAGAGAGAGAGAGATTTATGGACCTTTTGGACTTGATGCACTTTGACACTGTTGCAGACTTTTCTCCCTATTTGTCTTTTATATATATATACTATATATAGTATATATATACTATATACAGTATATATATACTATATACAGTATATATATATATATCTTTCTTCCTCTACTTTCTTTCCTCTTATTCTCCCCCTCCCCTTTCTTTCTCTCTTTGGAGGTTAGCCCATCAGGGGAGTATCCTAATGATTTTACAGCACAGCATGACGCAGTCTGACTCATCGAAGCAATGCTGAGGTGTTTTATGTTTCTGTCAGGTTACTGTACCTTTTTATTATAATGTGTTTTCTATGTCCAGTCCTACATGCTTTTATGTGCGAGTTACGAACTAGGACACACTATTTTACATCAGAGACATGGCCTAGGAAAGACACCACCCGGGCTCCTGACCAGGGTTTTTACAAAACTTAAAACAAAAGTTCCAGAGCAGATCATCTGCAATGTGGAAGCTCCAGTAGGCGAGCAACATTTCAGTGGCCACTTTTAAAATAATAATGGGACAAACCAGTGCGAGTGGTGAGGTTTATGAAGCTACAGTTTCCTTTCATAGTCTTTCGTGGATGTCAGTGATCTGATATCCAGTGCAGAGGTTGTTCAATGTTCTTCTTGTCAGTTGTGATTTAAACTGCTATGAAACTGAATATGTATCTCATCTACTAGTATTTATTTCTGAGAATTAAATTCAAATACATGCGTGTGCCGGTTCATTTCTGCTTCTGATCGGATTTGCTCTGATGTTTGTCCCTCCAGGTCGGCTTCATCAAACTTCACCCCATCCTGACTCAGATGCAGCAGGAGGCTATGGAGACCAAGTTGACCTTTGACTCCTACGTGATGCCAATGCTGTGCCCTCCCGTGCCCTGGACTTCTGTCAAGTTTGGAGCCTACCTGCTGACGCCTACCAAGCTGATGCGCACAGTGGAAGGAGCCACACAACACGAGGAGTTGTTGGACAACTGCCAGAACATCCATGCTGTCCTGGACTCTCTCAACCTGCTGGGCAACTGTGCCTGGAGTATCAACAAACCTTTGTTGGATATTATCATATCCATCTTCAATGACCGGGGTAGTCATAAGCTAGACATCCCTCCCCCTCTATCAGAGGCCCCCAAAATACCCCACTTCAATGCCCAAGATCCCGCTTATACTTCCTCTGAGAAAGCCCACATGAAGAGGGAGGTGGTGAATGCCAGGAAGAAGTGCAATGAGATGCACAGCCTGCGTATGGATGCTCTATATAAGCTCTCCATCGCCAACTACATGCGGGATGAGATTTTCTGGTTCCCTCACAACATGGACTTCCGGGGACGTATCTACCCCTGTCCGCCGTACTTTAATCACCTAGGAAGTGATGTCACGCGGGCTCTCCTTTTGTTTGCAGAGGGGAAGCCCCTCGGTCCGAAGGGACTGGACTGGCTAAAGATCCACTTGGTCAATCTGACGGGACTGAAGAAGAGAAGCTCACTAGAGGGACGGCTGGAGTACGCTAACTCTATCATGGAGGACATACTGGACTCTGCCGACAACCCTCTTGACGTCAGTTTGTCATCAATGCTCTGTCCTTATTCCAACCATGCATTCATAGTTCCATATAGCAATTCTTGTTTGAAACTTTTTACACTATTAACATTTAGCAAAAATTCCGATACGGCTACTATTTAAAATGTCTGAAATATGTCGATTATAGCATATCCCTTTCTCTCTCACTGGGGTCAGTTTAAGCGGTCACAACATCTAAAGGGGATATGAATATCTGTCTAAACCAAAAGTAAACATGCTTTCCCCGGTAGTGATTATGTATGGGGGATAATGTGCCATGTGTTTGTCTTTGTCAGGGTAAGAAGTGGTGGATGAATGCGGATGAGCCCTGGCAGGCTCTGGGCTGCTGCATGGAGATAGCCAAAGCTGTGCGATCTCCCGATCCAGCACTGTTCATCTCTCATTTTCCTGTTCACCAGGTATCTGTTGTATCTGTTTGCAGAGTCGTGTGGCGGTTTGAATCACATGTTTGATCTCCTATTAGTGTGTTATTGAATAACACATTCAACTGCAGACCAAAAATGTAAAAGGTAAATTCATCATTAGGGTGAAACGGAGACAAACAAATATATATATATGAGATGATTAAAACAGATTATCTTTAGGGCCATTCATTCATGCTTTATAGTGCTGTTTCAGAAGGCACGTCAAAGTTAACAAGGCAAGACCTCCCGAGCCATCTGGGGCCATTTATGTTATCTGTCATAAACCTGTAGCCGTAATCTTGCAGACCAGACCGCAGCTTCAGCTATGCTGTGCTGAGATACAAACCAAAGCAACAGACAAATCCACTAGAATAGTGCCAGTTTTGGATGTATATTTACTATACTGTGAAGCCCACTTACTGTGCAGCCTTACGTCAGGAATCTAGTGATTTACAGGTTTAGGCATAATCTCAGGTTTTTATTTTTAGAGGAAAGCAACACTGTCTGCTCCTCTGGGCTTTTTATAACAGCCTTGTAATAATGTAGCTTTTAATTTGGCACCTAAGAAAATGTTGTTTTTAGGAATGCACATTTTATATAATTCCTTTGAATGATTTCCATACAAATTATTTAAAAAAAAAAATTGACACAGAAAACTCAATTAAAGCGCAAGTGGCAATCATTTTCCTGACTCCAGAGTTTAAACGAGAAAAAGCATGAGAACAAAATATACTGACATAAAATGCAATGTATTCAAATATAAGCCTTTTGATTGAGCCACATTCATGTTAACTAATTAGTACTAAGATAATAAATACATAAATGAAGGAAAGGATATAAATAGCCAAAAGGAGAAACTTGTGTGAGAGACTTTTAATTGCAGTTACAGAACATACAGTATAGTATATATATAACATATATAGCCATAGTAGCGAGACCTTCAGGTCAGAGGCCACATTTGGATGGAAAGAAAATTAAAAATATTAATTCTGCAGCTGGCAGGACCTGGCTAACTTCACTGCAATATTTATGTTAGGCTTTATTATTTTTTCTTGTGAGCTGAACATGAGGAATTTGCCGGTACACAGATGTTAATCTCATTCAAACCAGGGCTCCCCAACCACCATCGTTTGGTACCGGGCCGTAAACATTTTTTTTTTACATTTTTTGTGTTGGTAATATTTTTTGTAAACATTTTTATGCATTATATATATTACAATGTAATAATAATATAAATACAGTGCATAATATAAAACATACATTAACATTATATATGTAACAATTAAATGATATTGTGTGTTTTGCTATGCCTAAAAGGGTTGGGGAGCGCTGATTTAAACGACTCAGTCAGACACTGAGAAGTAACATTTAAATTAATAAAATTGACCAATTACTTTTAATTTAGTGTGACTGACGAATAATTGATCATCAGTTGATTGTGTCACCCCTAGTCTGATGCCAAATCTTGTCCGGAAGTTGCTTTGAATGATGCAGTTAGTTAAAGATGCTAATAGATGGTTTCATAGTCAGGCATTGATTGCAAAATTCCCTTTGTGGCTTCGAGCGAAATGGAAGTAACCTAATCTGTTTTACTCCTCTGTTGAGCCGATGTGTTTCATAGTGCCCTTTTCTGTCCCCTTTTCCGTTCATCTCTTCTCTTCAGTTTGTTTGTTGTTCTTTAACGTCCACATTCTTTAATTCATATGTTCTGTGTAGCCGTAACCTCCGCCCCCCCGCGCTGCCCTCTCGCATTGTGTGCTGATAATTCCTCCTCCGTCTCTGTTCTCTCCTCCTCCTCCACATCATCGCTCTAATCTTTCCTCTGCTTCTCTCCTCCAGGATGGTTCCTGTAATGGTCTGCAGCATTACGCTGCTCTAGGCAGAGATGTTATTGGTGCCACATCAGTCAACCTCATGCCCTGTGACTTGCCCCAGGATGTGTACAGCGGAGTAGCACAGCAGGTCAGCACCAGTGGGCTTATTTTGGTTTGCATTTTTTATTTTGTTCCCTTTTTTTTTTTTTGGGTTTGGAGTTGCACAACGTAACTGAATTGTGGTTCAGTTGCAAGGCACGTTGCAATTGCTCAGCTGTTAATATTCAGATGACTCACTATATATCCCATAGTGAGTGACAGATTAGGCATAGAGAATATATTTCAAGTTTCTCAATTCAGGTCTTGTCTTTAGAAGTGCTAAGTTTCTCATGGCTTCCATCAAAGTGCAGTGAGAGTAGACTCTCATATCCAAAAGCTCAAGGGGTGAGTGCGCGCACAGTGCTATCAAAGACCCCAGGCTTGCTGTGAACCTGCATATTTTTTTAAGCAGAAACAATTTGAAGCTAATTGTTATGTTCTGACACTTCAGTGCAGGAGTCAGGAATCAGAGTGTGCTGAGGAAAAGAGTGAGGAAAAGAGTGCAGTTGGTTGCAGGACACTTTCTCTCTGTATTTTTACCTCTGGGCTTTGGGTTATGGTAAGATGATACTGTAGATCATGTCAGGCTTGTGAACCAGACCAGCTACCTGGATAAATACATCTTGTTAACTCGTATGGACAGGCTGTACAATAAGTAACCGTGGCAGCAGTCATGTTATTGTAGACTATGTTAAATCTAGTAGAGATATGAAACAATACGTTGATTACTCCATGAGTTGACCTAAACAAAAAAATTACTTAACCAATAGTTGTCATTTAATTTCTGTGGATCAAGTCTGCCAAACGTTTCCTGGTTCAAGCTTCTAAACTATGAGAATTTGCTGCTTTTTCTTTTTGTTTCTATCCTGGTGTGTCGGTCAGACAAAAATAGACATTTGATAGCGTAACCTTGTTTTTTTTTTCTTCTTCAATATGATAATTTATCGCCTTTTTAAATGGAATCATATGGAGATGAAATCATCTATATATATATATAT